>JBBGZY010002645.1:0-600000 GCA_037952925.1 Lithobates clamitans
GTGATGAGCCTATATAGGTGATCACCCAGTTTTCGTTTTGCAAGGAAATTCTTAATTATTGTGAATTGTGCATTCATCACCCTGGAATTTAACTGTGAGTCCGTTATTTGCAAGACTCTTCATTGATAGAAGGCTGTCTTCTAGTTCTGGAACATACAGCACTTTCTTTACAAGGATACTCTGCTTGCCTTGTGGCGTAATGCAGTTCAGGAAAACCTGGCCTTTACCTTTCTGCAGTGATGCTTTTCTCATTTGCTAGAAAAACTTTGTCTTTTGCACTGTAATCAATGTTTGTGAAGAAGGTATAATCGCTAGCCATGTGGCTTGTTGCACCTGAGTCTATGCACCAGCCGCATGGCTTGCCGCTCTGAGTCCTTTGTACATCTTAAAATCTTTGTCATTATGGTGCGTATTTTCTTTCCTTCTGTCATAGTCATCAATTAAGTTGCCTTCGACATAATCTAGCATTAGCTCCTGCTCGGGTCTGATGTCTAAAGCGTTAAAAAGAGCAGTATATATCTCTGGAAGGCTGCAGAGGAGCAGGACAGCAATATGTTTATCTTTGATGTCCTCTCCGATGGCACATAGCTGCTCTATGATCTCTAGCATAGCTTTCACATGGTCACACATGTTGTGGAAATTTTATGAAGATGTATTTTAATAAGTATTGTCATAGTGTTAGTACTCCTGCAGCCCGCTCTAAAGAACTGACTGGGGCAGACTGACACTGGTTGAGATCCGTTTGGTAGTGGAAACTTCCTGAGGTTGGAGAGAAGTGTTTGCAGAGTGGGGATATGTCCACCAGCGAAGGGCCCCTGTGCGATGCACAGAACGACCATCTGAGGGGGGATGTGTTCGTTCTGCAAAGACATTATCAGTTTAGCGGATGTGCGCTTGTGTCCCCCCTGTATGCCTGATCAACATATTTGGGGTGCCATAGCGTACACCTGCAGATAATCTCCCATTAGCAGAAACGGTAGTATAATCCGGGTATGCATTGTTCTCTGAACATCGCAGAATAAGGACTCACGAAAAACGGTAAAAACAGGAGCCTTTGGGCGCGTTATGGTCGGACAGCGTCCATGATTTAACCCAGCCATGCGGCTTCCATTGTCTAGATGAGGATAGCTTACAGACAGGGGGCGGGAAATCATACATGCTGCCCATGCCCAGACACTTCCATAAGACTCCCCTAGTCATTGTTCATTGGTTGTTGTATAACCCCTCCTGTTTGAGGGAATGCCTGTGCTTAAATGGTCGATTGTGAAACCATGAGGCTCTATTGTTTATATGAATAAAAGGTGGCTCCCAGGAAGAGATCAGGGCAGTTGGAGGAGCGATTGAGCTAAGACGGTGACTATGTCTGTTTACTTGGGGAAAAGGGGAGAAATGGGTTGTTTAAGGATGCATTATGGGGGCATGGCCAGCATGGCGGACTGAGTGGACGTGTTCCCTAAGAGCTCCTGGAGTATAGCTTATACTATCATCCGTATATTGAAAAACTGAGCTGGATCGAGACTCCCCTGGTAACTGGATGCCTTCCAGAACTCCTGGCATACAAAAGCGGGGTAAGAAACTTAAATTTCCCCCAAATATTCCAGAAGACAGCAGCCCGGTCTCCTTCTCCCCGGGCCCTCCTGCGCGCCATTCTAATATGGCGTCGCAGACAGACCATGAGGAGGATCCCCCTGCTACTAACCCGGGCATATCTGAGATCATGGCAACTATAACATCCTGTCAGGCGGCTGTTACCACTTGCCAATCCGCCCTGGCTTCTAAAATTGAGGAGGTTCAGCTGGATGTGGGCTTGCTGAGGCAGGACTTTGATAAAATCAGGTCCAGAGTGTCGGAGGCTGAGAGGCGCGTAGGCATGGTGGAAGATACGGTCGCAGACCATGCAGCTTCGATCCACACCCTCCAGACGAAGGTTAAGGCTCTTGAATATCGAGCGGAGGACGCCGAGAACCGCAGCCGGTGGAATAACCTACGTATAGTGGGTCTCCGAGAAGGTGTAGAGGGGAGATCACTGGCCCTGTTTGTTGAGGACTTGCTGTGTACTTTGCTTCCAGCTGCACAGCTCTCCCCTTACTTTGTGGTTGAGAGAGCGCACCGTGTTCCGCCTAGACCCGGTCCTGAAGGAGCCCCCCCGCACTCTTATTCTAAGGCTATTGAACTTCCGCGATAGAGATGAGCTGCTGAGGGCCTCACGGGCTGCGGGCAAATTACCGTACCGGAATGTCAAACTTCTCCTGTTCCCAGACTATACCATGGAAACCCAGCGGCAGCGCCGTTCGTTTGATGCAGTGAAGGCTGGCCTGAGGCGAAGAGGAGTGAAATATAGTATCTTGTTTCCTGCAAAGCATCGGGTGGTGGATGGTGAGTCGATCCGTTTCTTCACTAATCCCAAGGACGCGGCTGCCTGGCTGGAGACCCTGCCGCCGCAGGGCGCGAGGAGGACTCTTTGTCGCTTAGATGCTATGTGGATGAAATCGGCCGAGATACTGTTCTCCTTTTTGGTTATGTTTATCTTGGGTTTTTTCCCCTTTTTTTGCCTGCTGCTGTAACGTAAGTGATCCGTGTACACTCCTTTTGCACATACACCCTCCTATATACCTGGACACAGTTGCTGAGGTGTGGCATGGGAGAGCTGGTCGGGAGGTGCATCACCCACTCTGTCTCAGGACTGCCTTACCCGGGTGTTCATGGAGGGGTGTAGAGGGCTGGTGCTTTTAGATACAGACCCGCTTTGTGTCTCTGACTGGCAACTTCTATCTAACCCTGTTTTGCCCTTCCTGGCAGTATATGCACTGATACTCCTGTATGTTTAATGGGTAATAGAATGCAGCAGTTACTTAAGTATGTGCCCCTGCTTAGGCAGGTGATTTTCAGGTTTTTCTTTTTGCTTTTAAAATTTCAGTTATACTACTCCATGGCTCGGGGATGAGTTTCCCTGTGCATACTGACGTCTAGACTCCCTACTAGGGGTAATGGAATAACAACTGTTGCCGGTAGCACGACCCCAATTTGTTGGCTATAGTCCCTGGACTATGGGTTTTCGGGGATTTAGGTGTGCCTCACTGTTCCGAGGCACACGGGGTGGGGGGAGGGGGAAGTTGGCACTCACTTGCCTTTGTTGGGTGTTATGGTTTTACTTCAATTATGTATTCAGTGTTGGTCTTTTGTGGTTAAAGAAGGTGAAATGTGTAATCGGCCCTTATGGCTGTGCTTATTTAGGAGATCTGTCGCAGGCATGTGGGAGGGCCGCGGGCGCGGGCGGTACTTTTTGGCTGCTCTGGCTCGTGTTGCCTCTGTCCGCAGGCCTGTTGCAGACATTTCCATGCCTCTCCTCATGGCTACATGTTTAGTGGTGGCGTGGAATGTGCGGGGGCTTAACTCCGCAATAAAGCGCTCGCTGGTACTTAATTGCCTGAAGAAGCTCCGCCCCCAGGTGTGTGTTCTTCTGGAGATGCATTTGATGGGTTCCCGTATTCTGAGTTTAAAACGAGCCTGGGTGGGTGCTCACTACCAAGCACCCTACTCTAACTACGCTAGAGGTGTTACTGTATTAGTGCACAGATCCCTGCCTTTTCAGCTCATGGATGTTAAAATCGACTCGGGGGGTAGGTATGTACTTCTGCACACCCTGCTTTCTGAAGTCCCGGTGGTGATTGTGGGTCTGTACCTGCCCCCCCCCCCGCCGATATAGATGTGCTTCATGTACTGATGCAGCAGGTTACACTTTATAATTTTGAAAATGTACTCTTTATTGGTGATTTTAACATGGCTCCCTCCATGCTTCTGGTCCTCCGCAGCTAGGGTTATCCTGCTGGGCTTCCACATTTCACATGACAGACGTTTGGTGTCACTTTCACCCCTCTGACAGGGAATACACATGCCTATCCACCACATACCGGGCATTGTCCCGCATTGACCTGATTTTTGCCTCAGAGGCCTTACTGCATAGAGTGATCTCTACGGAGATCCTCTCGCGTGGAATTTCGGATCATGCTCCGGTATCTGTTACATTTAGGCTCTCTGAGGAGGTGGGTGTCAGAACTTGGAGGCTGTCCAAATATTGGATTATGGACCCAGATATACAGGAGGAGATGCCGGAGGAACTCTGTAATTATTGGAATGGGAATGCAGGCTCAGCTGGACCTTTAGTGGTTTGGGACACCCTCAAGTCATGGCTCAGGGGATCATATATGGCGCGTATTGCTGCCAAGAAGCGGCGGTCTGTGCATTCTCTGAGGCATCTGGAGGAGCAGGCACGGTTAAGGGAGGCTGATAATGTAAGAGCTCCTAATCAAGGAATCTATGTCCCCTGGCAGGATACCCTGAGGGAACTGTCCCTACTCAGGGTTGAACTCACTAAAAAGGCTATGCTGGATAGTGCCCAGCGGGTGTTTAAATTTGGGGACAAAAACGGGAGGCAGAGTAAGGGATCTGGATGGTCGCGTCTTGACTGATTCAGCCGATATAAATGCTAGATTTCTGACATTTTACCAGACACTATACTCTTCTAGGGCAACTTTCCTCACCTCTGAACTCGTGGAATATCTTAACCTGATCCCTCTCCCTTCTCTGGAAACAGCAAAAATATCTCTATCCAAGTGAGGATTTGGATAGAGATATCTCACTTGAAGAAGTGCAGGAAGCATTGGGATGTATACAGGCAGGTAAATCACCAGAGCCGGATGGTATTCCTATCGAATTCTATTCTACTTACCAAGAATTTTTGGCCCCTAAGTTCACCTCATTGCTACACCAGTCCCTTGACCTGGACTCCCTTCCGGAGTCATGGTCTGAGGCGATAGTGGTATTGGTGCCCAAGCCTGGTAAGGACCCGCAAGAATGTGCCTCCTACCGGCCTATTTCTCTGATCAATGCTGATGCCAAGTTGTTGGCGAAAATTCTAGCACGTAGGCTCAGTAAGGTGATAGAGGACCATGTTCATGTAGATCAAACCGGGTTCATGCCGGGTAAGGGCACAGATATCAATATCCGTCGTTTATTTCTTAATTTGGCCACTCCCCATCAAAATGTAGGTACAAGAGTCATAGCCTCTCTGGACACGGAGAAGGCTTTTGACTCTTTAGAGTGGGAGTACCTATGGGAGGTGTTGAGGAGATTTGGAGTTGGACCTAGATTTTTACGTTGGTTAGAGTTGCTATATAGAGCCCCTAGAGCAAGGATAAGGGTTAATAACAACCTCTCAGATTTCTTTCTCCTCCAGAGGGGGACCCTTCAGGGCTGCCCTCTGTCCCCAAGTCTCTTCGCACTGGCCTTGGAGCCCCTGGCGGTTTTGGTCAGGGAATCTGATAATATTAGGGGACTCAGGGTTGGCTCTCTGGAGGAGAAAATATCGTTTTATGCAGACGATACCCTGTTGTACCTGCAAGACGCTGCCCCTTCCCTACAAGCTGCGTTAGCGGCCTTCGACGAATTCGGAAGATTTTCTGGAATTCGTATCAATTGGAGCAAATCCGTTTTGTTCCCTATTGATGCGCAGGCCAGACATTCCGTGGTTCAGTCGACATTAAGATGGGTGGAAGAATTTGTGTATCTGGGAATTAGGGTGTCAAGGGATCCCCAGTCCTTCCAACGCCTTAATATTCAACCTGTAGTATCACGCCTTAAGGAACACTGCTCTCGGTGGGCCAACCTACCCCTTAATTTGTTAGGACGTTTCAATGTTCTAAAGATGATTTATCTTCCCAAATTTATTTATTTGTTCAGGAGCTGCCCGGTGCTGCTGCCCCGTTCCCTTTTCCGGGAGCTGGACAGTTGTATTGGTTCCTTTTTATGGAGGGGCTCTTCCCCTCGACTAGCTAGATCAACTCTGCAGCTCCCGGTTGACTGTGGTGGGTTGGTGTTGCCCAACCTGCTGGTCTACTACTGGGCGGCCATATTGGTCACGGTCAGATGGTGGCTGGAACAATCCAAAGCCAATGCTGCAGTCTGCCTTGAGGCGACTGTTGTAGGTTCTCTCAGGGAATTAGGCAATCTGATCTATCGTGGAGCCTCAGCATACCCCTCCTTGCCGATCCCTACCAAAACTACTCTGGCGGTGTGGGGCCTGGCTAGAAGGAGGTTTGTTTCTCCGGGTAGGTGGTCACCCTTTTGTCCCTTGTGGGGAAACCCTTCCCTCCCACACTTCCAGACAATCCCTGACCCACACATTTGGGCCCGGTATAATATCAAATTGCTAAAAGATATTGTAGTAGCGGGTTCTATCCGATCCTTCTCAGAATTGGGTAGGCTGTATGGCCTTCCTCAATGGATGTTGTTCCGATACCACCAGTTGAGACATGCCTTCCGTGCACAGTTCCCGGCCCCGACAGATCTCACATCTGATGTGGTTGAGTACTTGTTGGCCCAGGAGACCCTGTCCAAGCCTTTGTCTGCGCTGTACTTCATTCTCATTAAGAAAGATTCTCCCAAGATGGAGGTACTTTGGTCTAGATGGGGGGCGGATAGCCCTACCTGGGATAGGGAGTCTTATGAGGAAAGTTTTGATGAAGGTTTTAAACTGGTGATATCCTCTAGGGACAAACTGATACAAGCCAAGTTCTTCCATAGGACATATCTCACGCCTCAGAGACTGCACAGAATATACCCTGAAAGGTCCCCGGAGTGCCCCAGATGTAGATCCCCGGATAGCTCATACATACATATGTTCTGGTCCTGTCCCAGGTTACCGTTCTACTGGTCCGCAATAATGGAAGGTATCAATGCTCGTCTACAACTCGAGCTCCCATTGACTCCAGAATTGGCCCTGTTAGGCATACATGATGATGACCAGAGACCTAGATATACCAAGTTGCTGATATCATTGCTACTATTTTATGCCAAGAAGGGGATTGTATTGAAATGGAATTCTCATAGCTCTCCTACGGTAAAGGCGTGGGAAAACTCAGTTAATGCTGTCCTACCTTTGTACAAATTGACCTATATAAATAGAGGATGCCCTCAGAAGTTTATGAGAGTG
The DNA here is from genome assembly GCA_037952925.1 of Lithobates clamitans. Lineage (NCBI taxonomy): Eukaryota > Metazoa > Chordata > Amphibia > Anura > Ranidae > Lithobates > Lithobates clamitans. The sequence goes on from JBBGZY010002645.1 coordinate 6,992, forward strand.
TGTCGTCCTTGGACAGACACAGTCTTGATTACATGGGTGTTAAACTTTCCCTGCTACACGTAATATGGTGATATTGCTGGTTTCCCCTCTCCCCCCCCCTCGTTTCCTAATGGCTCCCCTAATCCTCCCTCCCCTCCCCCCCCTCCGGTTTTCCTCCTTCTCATTCCCCCCCCCCCCCCCCATTTTTTGTTTTTATTACCATCACTGATACGAACCAGTCAAGTTGCTTATGATATGCACTTTATGTAATTGTTTCTTCTGTAAGCCATGTGTGTATTATCCTGTGGCCATTCACTCTTCTGATCTACTCTATATTGTATACCATTTCTTTTTCAATAAAGACCAACCTTGTTGTTAAAAAAAAAAAAAGGATGCATTATACCGTTATGCTGAAAGGGCACTTAATAGTGCAAGAGTAAAGTGGAATTTCCACGACACACATTTGTTGGCCTTCTTCTAGTCTCATCTTTTAAAACAGCTTACTGTTGAGGCTTGAACACTCATGCAGTTTTTGTAATGAAGTCCACATACCTTTGGCCGTTTTCTCTGTTCTCATGTGGATAAGCTGGTCATCTTCCACTAGTAAGCTTGTAGTCGCTTTTGCCTGTTTATCCTTCCTGTCCCAGTCCACCGTGTCTCTGTTTGTGGGTCTGTCTGTATTCAGCACTTACCACAAGTCATCCTTGCTGAGAAGCATTTCTAGCTTGAACTTCCACAGCTGGTAATTGGCATTGTTCAGCTTTGCAATTGCAAACTTCACATCTGAACCACTTGCCATCTTTCAGCAGCTCCTATACAGTACCCACTGACTTGTAGAATTTTTTCCATTGTGCCCGAGTCCCTCGGTCCATAACCTGTTGTCAGAGTATTCAAATCATGCGCTGGAAGATTCTTGTATACAGCAATATGCTTTACTTTAATGGAGAATTGCAGATCATGTCTTACAGCATGGAAACAGGAACAGGATAACAAGCAAGTGCAAGAAGGTACTTTCTCTGATTACATTACCATAGAATACACACTATAAACACTGCAGTGCCACCTGCTGCATAGACAGCTATAATGCATATACAGTGGGGATGGAAAGTATTCAGACCCCCTTAAATTTTTCACTCTTTGTTATATTGCAACCATTTGCTAAAATCATTTAAGTTCATTTTTTTCCCTCATTATCATCTCTGGAGAGACCTAAAAATGGCTGTCCACCAACGTTTACCATCCAACCTGACAGAACTGGAGAGGATCTGCAAGGAGGAATGGCAGAGGATCCCCAAATCTAGGTGTGAAAAATTTGTTGCATCTTTCCCAAAAAGACTCATGACTGTATTAGATCAAGAGGGTGCTTCTACTAAATACTGAGAAAAGGGTCTGAATACTTAGGACCATGTGATATTTCAGTTTTTCTTTTTTAATAAATCTGCAAAAATGTCAACAATTCTGTGTTTTTCTGTCAATATGGGGTGCTGTGCGTACATTAATGAGGAAAAAATGAACTTAAATGATTTTAGCAAATATCTGCAATATAACAAAGAGTGAAAAATTTAAGGGGGTCTGAATACTTTCTGTCCCCACTGTATATAGTTCACAGTACTTTACATTACTTGCTGTTGTTCTTCCAACACAAACTAGGTTCATCCAAGGAGCCAAAGTAGTTACAATCATTCTTAGTTTTGTATAGTGTAGGTAGGGAATGGGTGAATGCACCATCAAGTTTTTTATTTTATTTTTTATGCTTGTTTTTTTTTTATATGTATTAAAGAATTTTTATTGACATTTCCATACAAATAACAGAAAAATTAAAGACAGATAGTTTTGGTATATAACAATCTGGTATAGCAGTAAAACATTTTCATACAAATCTCAATCAAAGTAATGGAAAGTAGTCATACAAATGATCAAATAAAACATGGATAAACAGGGTAGTAAAATCTCTGTTTACCCCATTGGGTTCTAGCTGTAAACAGGCTCTAGCTAATGTTCTAGAAATTAGAAAAAGAGAAACCTGTGAAACCTTGATATTATACCTGGACTAATACTGAAATATGGTTTAAAGCTGGCCATACACCTATAGATTATCTGCAGATTTTCTATGGTTAGATGGAAAAAGTGGGAGATTCCTCCATCCACACAGTTTAGCAAACATGGAGAAGTCTGTTGCACTTTTTCCATCTAACCATAGAAAATCTGCAGATAATCTATAGGTGTATGGCCAGCTTAAGAACTGAAGCTCATGTTTTTGAGTGAGATAAGAAGCTCTAGGGTGACTAGTCCACATTTGCCATAGCTTCTCAAACTTGACCGTGTTGTAATTTTTTATACGCTAACATCGACAGCTTGTGTATTCAACCATATAACAACATCAGATAAGTTTGGTACTTTGTTGGATTTCCATAGTTTTGTTATAGCGAACTTTGCTGCTATTAATATGTAGAAGGGCCATTGCAGGAATAAGGCAAAGTACCATATTTATCGGCATATAACACGCACTTTTTTCCCCTGAAAATCAGGGGAAAATCGTGGGTGCGTGTTATAGGCCGATCCCCCCCCCAATTGTGTGTGATCGGAGCGATCGCGGCAATTGCCGCGATCGCCGCCGACATACACAGCCGTGTGGAAATTTTAATACGGTGCAGAGACTGCAGGGACTTGGCGGAGCAGAGCTACACATAGCCGAGAGTCCTCGGGTTTTCTCGGCGCCGCTTACAGTCCCGTCCATAGGGACAGGGCTATGTGTATCAGCGCTCCGCCGAGTCCCTGCAGTCTCGGCGCCATATTTAAACTTACACAGGGCTGTGTATGACGGCAGGGATTGCGGCGATCCCACAAAGCTGCACGGGGGCAAGGCTGCGCGGGGGGGCAAGGCTGCACGGGGGGGCAAGGCTGCACTGAGGCAAGGCTGCACGGGGGGGGGCAAGGCTGCACTGGGGCAAGGCTGCATGGGGGCAAAGCTGCACTGGAGAAAAGCTGCACTGACAAGGCTGCACTGACATGGCTGCACTGACATTGCTGCACTGACAAGGCTGCACTGACAAGGCTGCACTGACAAGGCTGCACTGACAAGGCTGCACTGACATGGCTGCACTGACAAGGCTGCACTGACATGGCTGCACTGACAAGGCTGCACTGACAAGGCTGCACTGGGGCAAAGCTGCACTGACAAGGCTGCAATGGACACTGGGGCAAGGCTGCACTGACACTGAAAAGGCTGCAGATGGACACCGATAAGGCTGCATTGATGGGCATTTTAATGTAAGTTTTTCTTCCTTAAACTTTACTCCTAAAAGTTTTTTTCCTTAAAATTCCCTCCTTAACTTGGGTGCGTGTTATACGCCGGCGCGTGTTATACGCCGATAAATACGGTAAATTACGAGTGAGGTTAGCAATAAATGTTGAAACTGATTTCCAGAAACTACTAAGATTTTTGCAACTCCATAAAATATGATAAAGGAACCAGTCTGTTCATTGCATCGCTAGGAAGTTAGGGAGAGTGATGGGTAGATTTTGGAAAGTTTATATGGTGTAAGGTACCATCTGTTTAATATCTTTTGGGCATTATCCCAATGTTCAATAAAGGTTCTGAGAGCTCAGAATTATGGCCTTATTCCATAGATAGGGAAAGATCCTTTTCCCATTTCAGCATATTATTGGTTTTAACATATTTAGGGAATTCTGAGAAGAGTTTATAAAATAAGGATATTCCTTTCTTATCACAAGCATATTTGCTCAATAGGTACCTCCAGATTATTGATGGTATAGTAATGCTTGATTTCGAGTCAAATTCCTTTAATCTTTCATAATGTCTACTTTTTTTTAGCACCAACTCTTTCCTGACACAAGCATGACAGCATACACGAATGAGATCGGCTCTGCCCCTCGCCCAATCAGGACTAGTTTTACTAAATATAAATGAGTCACCTGCCCTCAGGCGACATTCTCTTTTTGTTCCTCAAATGCTCAACTGGTTATAGCTATGAAACAAAGAAGATTTATATTTTTGCTCTCACCTTGCCGGATTCATCTGGCCAACCACACAGGCTCAGCCTCTTTCCTGTGACAAAGCCCCTGCCATTGGTTGTAAAACATCCATACGAGGGAGACCCATGCAGGCCCAGATACTGGGGGGGCTGGGATACTGGTCTCTGGATGCAGGTAAAACAGTTCTGCCTTGTGGTTGGTTGGGACTGATCCAGTCTCTCCTCCCTGGTGAGTTGTGGCCCCACACACACTATTTGGTTTTGCGTATGTTTGGTTTGCCTTGCAAAAATGCTGGCATTGTTGTCAGGGCTGCCCCTTCCAAGATGGCTCCTTGTCTGCTTCCTGTGGTTGGACTGTGGGTTGCCATTTCCTGATGGATGTGGTGCCTGACGGGGTTCCAGTTGGCAGGGAGCAGCAAGACAACGTTGGGGTAACTTCTGGCCAACTGTAGCAGTGGCCGAGAGCTCCAGACGGCTGCCAGGGGATAGATTGGTGGCCACCTGTTAGGAATGGAGCCTCTCCCATCCCCCTTTAGAGCCAGTCAGGGAAGGGTGTTGGACAAAGCAGGTAAGCTATCCATGGGCTGTCATGGTCTGTCTGAATCATTATGATGTTAATATACAAGCTGCCAAAGTAGGTTAAATGGCTGTGTATAGTTCTGTCTGTTTCAGTTTGCCTCACAGGTTTTGTTTGTCTGTAGGACTGATCACTTAGAATAGTCACCTAGGCCCAGAACAAAGAGTTGGTGACAGGGCCTGAAGAGCTATAGAAAAGATTGGAAGATCCATAATCGTCTTTGATCTCCTAAGCCCAAATCTGCTCCTCTCAAGGAGCAGCAAAGTTCCTTTTCACTCAGATGTCCCCAGTAGGTGTTATATTGCATAAATTAATGCAAATTTGGGCAGGAGGCTCAGGATCAGTGGGACCTGTGCAGCACTTGTCTTTGTGATGTGATCTGTCTGCAATAAAACCTTGAGATAACAATGGAAGATTCCTGGTGTACTGGCGAATATGTACTTTGTGCAGTAATGAAATTTCTTTCCACTCTTCCAACTCCTCTAATTCCCACTATGGTTCTTTAGAGCAATCAAGGCTTTAAGCAAATGTTACCAAATCTTGTCCAACAGGAACCATCGGTCCATTGTTCTAAGTCGGAAAGGAGACTTAAGCAAGATTTGGAATGAAGGATCAAGATCCAAAAACGTCATATGGAGTCATTGAGAACAATCATTCAAACCATCAGATAAAGATAAAGCAGCTGCAGTTTCTCTAGATTTAGCTGATGTGTACATACACACTTCGGTACACCCAGGCTTCTGATAGTTTCACTTCAGGGTTCACTCAACAACCTTTGAACTTTCCACATACATATCAATAAATTTTCCAGAACATTGCTTCCAGTAGTGGCCACCTTGCAAAAGCAAGGGCTGCAGGTTCCTTAGCTAGACAACAGCTGCAGGTGGCTCAACATCCTCCAGGTCCTGGCAATTTCTGATTCAGACTTAGATCAAATTTGGGCATTTCATCAACTGGGGAAGGCCAACTACCGTATATACTCGAGTATAAGTCGAATTTTTCAGCCCTTTTTTTGGGGCTGAAAGTTTCCCTTCGACTTATACTCGAGTCCGCGCCGTCTGTCTGCATGATCAGCGTGTCATGCAGGCAGACGGCGGCCGGCGTGTGCTGATAATGCACGGAGGCTATTCCAGCTTTCAAAAGCCGCGCCTCCTGCTCTTCTGTGATAGGCTGAACAGCTGTCAGTGTACAGCCTATCACGGACATTCTCTCATCCTCGTCCGTGGTATGAGAATGAGAGAATGTCCGTTATAGGCAGTCAGCGGTCAGCCTATCACAGACGAGAAGGAGGCGCGGCTTTTGAACTGTGGAATGGCCGCCGAACAGTATCATCACACGGCCGCTGTCTGAGGATGGAGATCGCCACAGGAAGGAAGGAGATCGCCACAGGAAGGCTACACAGGACACAGGTAGGCTGCACATGCACACAGGACACACATGCACCCATGCACACAGGACACACATGACACACATACACACAGGACACACAGGACACACATGACACACATGACACACATACACACAGGACACACATGCACACAGGACACACATGTACAGGACACACATGTACAGGACACACATGTACAGGACACACATACATGTACAGGACACACATGTACAGGGTACAGGTAGGCTGCACAGGACACAGGGAGGCAGGCAGCTGCAGATGGACATTATTGACCCTCTGCATTTCTCACCCTCGACTTATACTCGGGTCAATACGTTTTTCCCAGTTTTTTGTGGTAAATTGGGGGTCTCGACTTATACTCGGGACGACTTATACTCGAGTATATACGGTAATCTCATTATAATAATGACAGTTTAAACACTCAGGAGAATACTGTAGAGTTCCCCTCACAGAGGGTGACAGTATTAGGTTCTTATGTGGAGGCAAGTCCTAGCTGTATCCCATGGTCTCAAATGGTAAAGAAGTAGTCTGCAGTAATCAATGCAGTCGGTTGGATTTTAATCTTGTCAACTTTCATCAACTTCAAGGCATACCAATCATCAAAGTCTATTCACTTTCTTGGTATTCATCTCAGTGACCTCTTAGCTCAAGGTCAATTACACAGGCCAATGGAGGACAAAGTGTCTAACATCAGGGGTACACTGATTCCCAAGTGGTGAAGTCGTTTGGGTAACACAGCCTAGGAGGCCTCAGTTATGCTCCAAACAGATGGCAATAGGTAATCTCATCCTATCATCATGGCAAGATGGAATACAAGATTTTTCAACTTATGCCAGAGGTATCTCCCATTCAGGTTTGCCAACAGTAAAACTTGTCTCATCTGATCGCTCTGTGCTCTGGCTTCCCAGAACTTACTGTCAGACACGGTAAAATACGAAGCCTTGGATGTCAAGGGTGAGTCCCTAGACCAACAAGCAGTTCAATGAATCTCAACTTGGCAGTAAATGGTCAGGAATGGAAGTTATTCCTGCAAGACCAGAAGTGGAAGCAGTGTATCTACTAACATCCAGCTGGGTCGGCAAGTTAGCCTATATAGCCACCAGACTCTGATCTCCAAGCTCCTCATCAGGATCATAGTTAAATAGTTAGGCAGGTTGAAAAAAAGACACAAGTGCATCTAGTTCAACCAAATACAACCAACTAGTTCAACCAAATTGTTCAACCAGGATCCATAGTTATACAGCTGGTATAAGGGCAATAATGATCCAGTGGCTTTACAGGCCATGGTGTCCTCAAAGTACAGTCTTTGGCCCAAGAACCTCCTATTCTATTCTTCGTGAGATCTCAGACCTTACACAGCGAAGCCAAGTGTATCCAAATTCAGCCACATTAGATCTAGCAACTGGGAGACCAAGTTAGAAAGGCTTATCTAGGAGTCTCACCTTCAGTATTTGAAACCCTGTGGAAGCTGGGGCACCTGCGACAAGCTCCAGATATACTAGAACATGGGAAATCTTGCAGGATTTAGGGATGGAATCCTCTGTGCTCGGTTGTAAAGATTAAGATGTCTGCAAGTAAGCCAAGATAAGGGATTGAGCAGTAGTAAAGTCTTGGTCACATCCCCTTTTCCTGAGATCCAGTGACCGCCGCACATCTGGGGAAACCAATTCCAAAAGGCCGATACAGATCGTTCTTTCCCCTTAGAACTTGAAGTGCAACTAGTGGTGGGAAGGTTGTCCCACTTCTCCATTCTTCTGAACACTTCTTCAATAGGTTCAGTGACACTAAAGCAGTATTTCTTATGGCTATCATGTCTGGGAGAAGGCTTTCAGAGATCAAAGCGTCAAGCCATAAACTACCTTATTGCTACCATAATCAAACAAAATAGCTCTGGTTTCTTTTCCAGCACCAGAAGTCAGTGGCCTCTTCAGGCCTGGCCAAAAAAACCACAAATGCTGGCGCTCAGAACACCGATGTAGCGTCACACAATCAAATGATTAATAAAAAAATAATTGATGTATAGAAAAAGTCCAATCAACAAAAAAAGTTCATAATGATTAATGTATAGAAGATGTCCAATTAGCAGTAATTAGTGCTAGATATGCAAACTAAGACGATGAATCAGGAAGGTTTATTCACTGTCACAAAGGGCTGCCCCTCTCTGGAGTGAAGCCGACTCAAAATCATCAAAGGAAAAACAAAGATAGGAGAGCGCCTCTGAGTTAAAGTGTTTTAATCAATAATAAAAAAGAAGTAATAGACACTTACATGTCAAAATACAAAGAAGCTCTACACGGGTCAATATTAACAGGGAGATGTAGCTGTTGTCAGGGGCATATTTCCAGGAGTTTACAATTCCATGCTACGAAAACCACAGGGAGCTGGGGAGGAAACCGGCTGTATCCTAAAGAGGACAGTAACGATCGGCTCATGGAAACAGCGTGTGACGTCAGCAAGCAGGGAAACTTGCTGACGTCACATGCTGTTTCCATGAGCCGATCGTTACTTTCCTCTGTAGGATACAGCCTGTTTCCTCCCTGGCTCCCTGTGGCTTTCGCAGCATGGAATTGTAAACTCCTGGAAATATGCCTTTGATAACGGCTACATCTCCCTTTAATGTTGACCAGTGTAGAGCTTCCTTGTATTTTGACATGTAAGTGTCTATTACTTCTTTTTTATCATTGGCGGTATCAGAAGAAGACTTCTCACCGTCCACAAGGACAATGGCATTATCTCGGGTCAGAGTAGCCTAAGGGGCTTATAGGACAAAGATGAATTCATCAATCAAGTGCAGAGCTCACTTTACCAGACGGGTGGTGTGCTCATGGGCAAAATTCAGAGGTCCAGAATTTTACAGGATACCAACCAGGTTCATCTACTACAAACTATTTTTTGCCTATTGCAAAGTCAATCAAGCAACGTTGGAAGCAGGGGAGTTGACTTCAGTTCTAAACAAATCTAATGATATGTTGGTTCAAATGCTTTAGCATGACCCTCCCTTATGGGTTTTGTGGGCATGCTACATCCCATTCGTGTATGCTATCATGCTTGTGTCAGGAAAACGGAAAATTGTATACTTACCTAATGGTAATTTACCTTTCCTGATACATAAGCATGACATGAAACCACCTTGTGGGTTCCGCATTTGAGTATAGTTACGAGAATGCCGCCTGGGGGGAGGCGACTCATTTATATATAGTATAACCAGTCCTGGTTGGTAAAGGGGCGGATCCTATCCCATTCATTTATGCTGTCATCCTTATGTATCAGGAAAGAAAAATTACCGTTAGGCAAGTACCGTATTTATCGGCGTATAACACGCACTTTTTGCCCCTTAAAATCAGGGGAAAGTCGTGGGTGCGTGTTATACGTCGATCCCCGCTGTCACTATGTGAATGTCGGTGATCGCCGCCGACATTCACATCACGAGTAGTTTTAAATATGGCGCCGCGGAGTTCGGAGGGACTCGGCGGTGCTGAACGAGCGCCACCGAAATCACAGAGCCGAGATACACATACCCGAGTGTATTCGGATCTTTCCGGCGCTGCTCACAGTCCCGCCCAGTCCCGCCATTGGACCTGTGTTATGTCCATCATAGGGCGGGACTGGGCGGGACTGTGAGCGGCGCCGGAAAGAGCCGAATACACTCGGGTATGTGTATCTCGGCGGCGTTCGTTCAGTTCCGCCGTCGCTGAGTCCCTCCGAACTCCGCGGCGCCATATTTAAAACTACTAGCATGTGTATGGCGGCGGCGCCAGGCATGGACACTGGGGACAAGGCTGTACTGGGGACAAGGCTGCACTGGGGACAAGGCTGCGCTGGGGACAAGGCTGCACTGACAAGGCTGCACTGGGGACAAGGCTGCACTGACAAGGCTGCACTGGGGACAAGGCTGCACTGGGGACAAGGCTGCACTGGGGACAAGGCTGCACTGGGGACAAGGCTGCACTGGGGACAAGGCTGCACTGACAAGGCTGCGCTGGGGACAAGGCTGCACTGACAAGGCTGCACTAGGGACAAGGCTGCACTGACAAGGCTGCACTGGGGACAAGGCTGCACTGACAAGACTGCACTGGGGACAAGGCTGCACTGACAAGGCTGCACTGGGGACAAGGCTGCACTGACAAGGCTGCACTGGGGACAAGGCTGCACTGACAAGGCTGCACTGGGGACAAGGCTGCACTGGGGACAAGGCTGCACTGACACTGAAAAGGCTGCAATGACACTAACAAGGCTGCAGATGAACACTGATGAGGCTGCATTGATGGGCATTTTAATGTAAGTTTCTTTTCCTTAAAATTCTCTCCTAAACTTGGGGTGCATGTTATACGCCGATAAATACGGTATACAGTTTTCCATTTTATAGGCTAGGGGTAGGTTGACACAGTAGTTAAACCCCTGTGAGATCCAATTATTCACTGAGATACGGGCTCTACAGTAGTCCAGCACATTTAAGGGCACAGGAATTTTAATTAGTTCACCTAGTTCCTTTGATTAAGATAATATGGGTTTCCAAGCTATCAACGTGGATTTGATAGTGATGAGTTTTGGTACCACTGTCAAGTTTTAAACTGTAAAAAACAGAATTTTTTTTTTCTGTTTAAAGGTAATTTATAGTTAAAACATACGTGTTGATTTGATAGCATCAGCACTGAAATAACAATACAAACAATAGTTATACTTGATAATCTAATATAAGCTTACTTACAAAAATCTCCTTTCATGTTGTGAGAGCTGCTTCATCATCTCTTTTCACGGCCGCCTGAATTCCCTGCATGCTGTGAAGCATCTCCTCTGTTGTTTACTTTCAATTTGTAAGGACTTCATATTCCATGGTACCTTGCTGCTGCATGCAAGCAGTGATCCCTGTATGGACTCCTCCTGAGAATCCTCCTAAAACTCCTTCTTTCAGCACCTCTGTAGTTTCTGTAGTTCAGAAGGCAAGCTCTGTGAATTCTGTGGCACAGCAATGCCTATCAACAGGGCATAGTGAATAGGTGTCACAGAATTCAAATGTGTGGAGATCTTTCCTAAATAAGTTCACAATAGTTGAGTATTAGTGTCAGGAAGCTAGTTCTTAGGTAATTTAGACAGGGTATAAGCCCCAATCCTCATTGAATTAGTAGGTATGATGCCCGGCGGGTGTGGAGATGCGACTCTGTGTACATCTCGCGACATGTATGCGTTCCTTGATCATCTGATCGAGAACGAAGACTGCTGTGCAAAATGTAAGCACATTGTTTCCCTGGAAGCCCAAGTTCTGAATCTAGGGAAATAACTGTCAGCACTGAGAAGACCCTCTATACTAAAGAAGAGCCAGAAACGTACCCGGCAGATGTCAGCAGGGGCCAGCACAGAGTCAGGTGGAGACAAAGAGTTGCAGGCACTAGAAACGAGTAGATGGGTGACAGGAGGGGTAGAGGGGGAAGTGCCAGGGAGGCCGATCCTGGGCTGGAGCATCCCAATAAGTACGCTCCATTGAGTGACACTGGTGAAACTGGTCAGGGACCAGCACTGCTGAAGCTGAGGGACTCTCCTAGCTGCCAGGGGAAGAAATCCTCCAGTGAGAGTGGGGGGAAGCGAAGGGAAACAATAGACAGATTCTGGTGGTAGGGGACTCAGTTCTTAGAAGGACAGAGAGGGCAATCTGTGACAAAGACCTGAAGCACCAAACTGTATGCTGTCTAAGGGTGCTCAGGTTCGGCACATCACGGATCTGGTGGACAGATTACTGGGAGGGGCTGGGGAAGACCCGGCTGTCATGGTGCACGTTGGCACCAATGACTAAGTCAGAGGCAGATGGAGTGTCTTAAAGAACGATTTTAGGGACTTAGGAGCTAAATTGAGGAAAAGGACCTCCAAGGTAGTATTCTCAGGAATGAAAAGTATAATTAAAACCCGCGCTGTGGAAAAAAAATTATATGATAGGGCTGCCGCTGTAGTGCAAGGTAAGTACCCCAAAAAAGTGACAAAAGAAATGTAAACTCAGCGCTGCACCTATAAACTACTAATATGCATATATACAAACATCAACATGTGTAACATAACATGTATAACATAATAAAGTGCTCAGTGCCAATATAGTGCAAAATAAAGTGTGATCAATAAAGTTTATTAAATGTGAGGTACAGGGTTGGTGACACGTTGAAATATATTTCTGGTGACTTCCTGTGCTCCCCTCCTGGGTCCCCACTCACCAGATAAAGGTGATAAATACGCCTGTATTGTGTATCAAGATGGTGCGTCCCGTCCACAGAGTGGGGTGGTATATCGTGCCTTTGAGGAAATTGAATCTCCTATCTTCCAACAAATGATCAAGGTGTGTTACTGGCCAGATCACCAGGTAAAACAGAGGGAAAAAAGCAAGTAATGATTGTGTGAAGGACCTTGATCATTTGGTGGATCGTTGGATCAGTATTCCGTCTATCATGGTCTAGGAGGCGGGACTTTGTTACAATGGCTGCAGATGGACACAGTGAGGCTGCATTGATGGCTCAGTGAGGCTGCATATGTTAGGCACAATGAGGCTGCAAATTGGCACAGTAAGGCTACAGATGGGCACAGTGAGGCTACAGATGGGCACAGTGAGGCTGCATTGATGGCACAGTGGGGTTGTAAATGGGCACAGTGAGGCTGCAGATGGGCACAGTAAGGCTGCAGATAGGAACAGTATGCTGCAAATGGCCACAGTGAGGCTGTAAATGGGTACTTTGAAGCTGCAGATGGGCACAGTGACTCTGCATTGATAGCACAGTGAGGCTGCAGATGGGCACAGTGAGGCTGCATTGATGGTCACAGTGACTCTGCGTTGATAGCACAGTGAGGCTGCAGATGGGCACAGTGCGGCTGCATTGATGGGCACAGTGAGGCTGCATTGATGGCACAGTAAGACTGCAGATGAGCACAGTGAGGCCACAAATGGGCACAGGGAGGCTGCAGATGGGTACAGTGAGGCTGCATTGATGGCACAGTGAGGCTGCAAATGGGCACAGTGAGGCTGCAAATGGGCACAGTGAGGCTGCATTGATGGCACAGTGAGGCTGCAGATGGGCACTATGAGGCTGCAAATGGGCACTATGAGGCTGCAAATGGGCACAGTGAGGCTGCAAATGGGCACAACGAGGCTGCGTTGATGGCACAGTGAGGCTGCAAATGGCTCAGTGACTCTGCTTTGTGTGCACAGTGAGGTTGCAAAAGGGCACAGTGAGGCTACAGATGGGCACAGTGAGGCTGCAGATGGGCACAGTGACGCTGCATTGATGGCACAGTGAGGCTGCAAATAGGCACAGTGAGGTTACAGATGGATACAGTGAGGCTGCATTGATGGCACCGTGAGGCTGCAGATGGGCACAGTGAGGCTGCAAATGGGCATAGTGAGGCTGCAAATGGGCACAGTGAAGCTGCATTGATGGGCACAGTGAGGCTGCATTGATGGGCACAGTGAGGCTGCATTGATGGGCACAGTGAGGCTGCATTAATGGCACAGTGAGGCTGCAGATGGGCACAGTGAGGCTGCAGATGGGCACAGTGAGGCTGCAGATCGGCACAGTGAAGTTGCATTGATGGCACAGTGAGGCTGCAGATGGGCACAGTGAGGCTGCAGATGGGCACAGTGAGGCTGCATTGATGGCACAGTGAGGCTGCAAATGGGCACAGTGAGGCTGCAGATGAACACAGTGACTATGTGTTGATGGAACAGTGAGGCTGCAGATGGGCACAGTGAGGCAGCAAATGGGCACAGTGAGGCTGCATTGATGGCACAGTGAGGCTGCAAATGGGCACTGATGAGGCTGCAGATGGGCAAAGTGAGGCTGCATTGATGGGCACAGTGAGGCTGCAGATGGGGATAATGCGGCTGCACTGATGGGCACAGTGAGGCTGCAGATGGGCACAGTGAGGCTGCAAATGGGCATAGTGAGGCTGCAAATGGGCACAGTGAAGCTGCATTGATGGGCACAGTGAGGCTGCATTGATGGGCACAGTGAGGCTGCATTGATGGGCACAGTGAGGCTGCATTAATGGCACAGTGAGGCTGCAGATGGGCACAGTGAGGCTGCAGATGGGCACAGTGAGGCTGCAGATCGGCACAGTGAAGTTGCATTGATGGCACAGTGAGGCTGCAGATGGGCACAGTGAGGCTGCAGATGGGCACAGTGAGGCTGCATTGATGGCACAGTGAGGCTGCAAATGGGCACAGTAAGGCTGCAGATGAACACAGTGACTATGTGTTGATGGAACAGTGAGGCTGCAGATGGGCACAGTGAGGCAGCAAATGGGCACAGTGAGGCTGCATTGATGGCACAGTGAGGCTGCAAATGGGCACTGATGAGGCTGCAGATGGGCAAAGTGAGGCTGCATTGATGGGCACAGTGAGGCTGCAGATGGGGATAATGCGGCTGCACTGATGGGCACAGTGAGGCTGCAGATGGGCACAGTGACTCTGCATTAATGTCACAGTGAGGCTGCAGATGGGCACAGTGACTCTGCATTAATGTCACAGTGAGGCTGCAGATGGGCACAGTGACTCTGCATTGATGTCACAGTGAGGCTGCAGATGTTCACAGTGAGGCTTCATTGATGGGCACAGTGAGGCTTCATTGATGGGCACAGTGAGGTTGCAGATGGGCACAGTGAGGTTGCAGATGGGAACAATGAGGCTGCATTGATGGGCACTGATGAGGCTGCCATGATGGGCACTGATGAGGCTGCAGATGGGCACAGTGAGGTTGCATTGATGGACACAGTGAGGCTGCATTGATGGCCACAGTGAGGCTGCATTGATGGCCACAGTGAGGCTGCATTAATGGGAACAGTAAGGCTGCATTGATGGGCACTGGTGAGGCTGCATTGGTCTCTTGTATCATGTTTGCAGTCTCTGATAATCTCCTGTACTATGGTCTGCAGTCTCTGACCATCTCCTGTAGTATGTCTGCAGTCGCGGACCATCTCCTGTACTGTATCTGCAGTCTCGGATCATCTCCTGTACCATGTTTGCAGTCTCTGACCATCTCTTGTATCATGTCTGCAATCTCTGACCATCTCCTGTACATTGTCTGCAGTCTCTGACCATCTCCTGTACAGTGTCTGCAGTCTCTGACCATCTCCTGTACAGTGTCTGCAGTCTCTGACCATCTCCTGTACAGTGTCTGCAGTCTCTAACCATCTCTTGTATCCTGTCCACAGTCTCTGACCATCTCTTGTACCATGTCTGCAGCCTCTGACCATCTCTTGTATCATGTTCGCAGCCTCTGACCATCTCCTGTATCATGTCCGTAGCCTCTCTGACCATTTCCTGTATCATGTCAACAGCCTCTGACCATCTCTTGTCTTTTATCATGTCTGCAGTCTCTGCGGGGGGAGTCTTGAGAGGAGTCAAGAGTGGGATTGCTGCTGGGGTGGGGGTCATGGGAGAAGTCAGACGTGTGTGGACTGTGGAGAGGAGGCTTTCGGGTAAAACCAGAGCCACCAAGCTGAATCCGACCGACTGAGCCCTGCACAGTGCACCTGAGAGGAGGTCAGTGACAGCGCCACAAGGCCAGACTGAGGGGGGGTCACTAATGTAAGGGGGGAGTGAATACAATGATGTAAGGGGGCACTGATATAAAGGTTCCCCCCTTATATTAGTAACCCCTCCTTACCTTAGTGTATTCTTTCTGCGGAAGGTGGTCTTTGGTTACCAGAGTCCCCCCCCTTGATGATTGCTCCACTTTTACCACTTTTAACCAGAATTTGCTCATATATATCCCTAGCCCCATGTGCTTTCATATCTGTCTTATCTATATATAATACACTCTTCAAATGTGCTTTAAAATGTATGGCTTTCCCTTTCAAGAAAATAATGACGTCATGCTGTTGGGCTGGTGTGAAGTTTTTTCCAAGGTTGGTTTTTATTCCCAGTCCATCCCTGGTGGTGGCAGCATCATTTTGTGGGGATGTTTTTCTTCAGCAGGGACAGGGAAGTTGGTCAGAGTTGCTTTTCAAGATGGATGGAGCCAAATACAGGGCAATCTTAGAAGAAAACCTGTTAGTCTGCAAAAGACTTGAGACTGGGGCGAAGATTCACCTTCCAGAAGGACAACGGCCCTAAACATACAGCCAGAGCTACAATGGAATGGTTTAGATCAAAGCATATTCATGTATTAGAATGGCTCAGTCAAAGTCCAGACCTAAATACAATAGAGAATCTATAGCAAGACTTGTAAATTGCTGTTCACAGACGCTCTCCATCCAATCTGACAGGGCTTGAGCGATCTGGCAAAGAAGAATGTTCAAAAATGTCAATCTCTAGATGTGCAAAGACTGCAGAGACATCCCCAAAAAGACTTGCAGCTGTAATTGCAGCGAAAGGTGGTTCTAAGTATTGACTCAGGGGGGCTTAAAGCGGAGCGCCGCCGAAATTTTTTTTTTAAAGTCAGCAGCTACAAATACTGCAGCTGCTGACTTTTAAAACATGGACACTTACCTGTCCAGGGCGCCCGCGATGTCGGCACCCGAGGCCGAAACGTCTCTCCGTCCTCGGGTGCTGCCGCATCCATCTTCGGTAAGGGAATCAGGAAGTGAAGCCGTGCGGCTTCACTTCCCGGTTCCCTACTGCGCATGCGCGAGTCGCGCAGCGCAATACGGATGGTCCCTGCTGCCTCTGGGACCCGTGTGTTTCCCAGCAGGCAGCGGGGAGGGAGCAGGAAGTGGCGTAAATACCCGCAGATTCTGCGGCTATCTATGCCGGAAGTGGGTACAGATACCTGTAATATACAGGTATCTGTACCCCCCTCCCCCCTGAAAGGTGCCAACTGTGTCACCGGAGGGGGGGAGGAATCTGATGAGTGGAAGTTCCACTTTTGGGTGGAACTCCACTTTAATGTTTATAAATGTTTATGTGTGTGTGTGTGTGTGTATGTATGTGCGTGTTTATATGTGTGTGTGTTTATATATGTGTATGTGTGTGTATGTGCGTACATGTGTGTTTACATGCCTGTTTATGTATGTACATTACTTTTAATCCTGGCCCCCTATATATGTACAATCAGAACTGATTTTCTTTTTACTGCTTGTTCATAGTACCTGCAAGAAAATGCCGTTCCTCTGAAAAGCGATCCATGCTCAATTTGCTTTTTCAGAGGCATTTGACAGGCGATAAAGAGGCAATATATTTTCTCTTCACCTGTTTTTTTTTTTTTTTCAAAAGGTTTTATTGAAATTATGCAGGTTAACATGTGAAGTTTGACATTCATCGTAAAGAAACAAACATCAAACATCAAATGGGCAAAATGCACATATAGATCGATATAATAGGAACAAGAACAAGTAAAAGGACATGCAATCATTCATGTGGTCCAACAAAGTAACAAGCTAAGTATCCCCTCCTACAACTATGGGTGCAAGCTCAGAGAGGTCGGATGTGGTTTGCGGAGCAGGGCCATACCGTGTTGTGTGCAATCCCGCTTCCGTTCACCCCCGACGGGATCTTAGCTGTGAACGAGAACGGGACACAGGACAAGGCGTAGGTTGCGTTCAAAATAACGGCAAGGCAATTGAAATTTAGAACTTGTAAGAGGGGTTGGGATCGTCCAAAGTGTAGAGTGGACCGAGGGTGAGTTGGTCGCTCTGGGGAAATCTATATAAAATGATATTGAGGGAGGGCATGTGTGATATGCCAGGATCCGGCAAGCTCTTAGGCTTCATGGAAATGTCAGGTCAGTATTGCTGGTGGGGGGAAGGAAGAGGCAAGGAGGAACATGGGGGGTAGATGTGGTTTTGGGGAGGGACCTCTTCACCTGTTTTAACCCCCTAAATGCATCATCACTATGCTGCAACTGCGTGCAATGCACATAGTTGCAGGGTGGTTGCAGTGCAGCCCCATTCACCTAGGGGCATACTTCAAGGGTGCCCTGACTGGAAAATGATTGAGAAACACTGGCATAGAGGAACCAATCTCCTCCATTTTCCTTCTGCATTTACTGAATGCCCGCGAGAGGGAGAGGAGGAGATGCGCGGCGAAAATGGAGAGATTTGTTTCTTTATATGAAGCCACCTCCACAGATTCTCCTATGCAGCTTCTTTCTGCTGCCCCCCCGTGTGCTTCCTCCTGCCCCCCCCCCCCCCCTTGTCCCCACAGCTCTGCAGGGTTCTTCCCTATCCCGCCGGCTGCTGTGGGGGGATGTGTCAAGATGAAGCCTTTTCTGAAAGGAGAGTCAGTGATCCGTACAGATCACTGACTCTGTCTATTCATAACTGAAACATAGTAAACTGTGTTTCCTATGCTTCAGTTTGTGAATGAACGGGAAGCTCTGTACAGAGCTATTCCTGCCCATTCATTCTGTGCAGCTGAGGCTGCAAAGATGGAGATTGAGGGCTGTGTCCTTAATCTCCTTTCTCTGTCTCAAAGGTGAAACATCAAAGGTTTGTTTAGACCCCCCGATAACTCACTGAAGATCCCAACAGGGTTTCTAAAAAATTATAAAAAATACTTTAATAAATAATACTGTAAAAAAAAAAATGAATGAAACAAATGGTGGGAAAATAAAAACTACTGACACCAGTGGAAGAACTACCACATTAATGTCGCACTTGCGTACCGCCACCAGGCTGGGAGGGAAGGGCCCTGTCCAGAGGTCGGGGGGGCCCTTCATGATTTCTTGCATCGGGGCCATGAAGGTTCTAGTTATGCCACTGATCACAGATCAAAGTTTCTTTTGTGTTGCTGGCCTCACATGTCTGAAGCTGCCTCAGCATGCTCATATGCCATCTTCAGATTCTTTCAGGCGATCTACATGCCCCCTGTGGGGTGTCACAGACGTCTGGTCTATGGACTTGCCGAATGCCAGGTCAACTGCTAGCCGGGCCTCTGTCCTGAACATGAGCAGAGTGGAGCCTTCGGCAGTGATGTCATCGCGCATGCCCATGATCCCTAGCGACGTGCAAAATCTATGACTGATAAGTGCAAACTTATCTTAATAAAGTTTATATTTTTTCATATACTTGGAGCCAATTTACTGCACACTAAGCGCAAAGGTTTTATATACAACCCTGTATACATGTACCTTGTATACATGTGGCTGAAGGGTGGGGAATGCCCTGCCATCAGATGATTGGCCTGTACATGTAGGGCCATCTCCTGTACAAGGGCCTGGGCCCCATCAGTTCAAGAGGGGGGCTATGATAGCTGACAAGCAGGGGAGAGTGGACAGGGTGGATAATTGGTTTGGTGTGGGGGGGGGTAAGTACTGAAACCGATCCTCCTGCAGCAGATGAAAGCCAGCTTCTCCCCTTCTCCCTCCCAGCAGTTTTTAGCTGCTGCAGGGGCATCCACAGGGGGATCAGTTGCAGTAACCCCCCCCTCCACCACACAGATAAACCTTGCCAATGATCCCCCTCCCCTGCTGCCCGGGCCCCCCTGTGTGTCCCTTTTCCCCGAAGCGCTCCTGGCTTCTCCTCCTTTCCCTCCCACCAGTTGCTGCAGACATACAGGGGATCATTTCAGGATGGAGAGCAGGGAATGGGCCGGTAATTATATCACATTTACCGGCCCCTTCCTTTTCTTAATGAGCACAATGAGTGATTGTTACGATCACTCACTGTGTTCATTCATAACCGAAGCATAGCATGCTGTATTTGCTATGCTTCAGTTTGTGAATGAACAGGAAGCCTCTGTATAGTGTGCTTCCTGTTCATTCATCTGCAGTGTTGCTGAGGCTGAACAGAATGGATTGGGGTTCTATGCCCTGTTCAGACCCCTAATACTTCACCAAAGGGTTTTGAAATCAATTTGTAAATATACAGTATATATATATATATATATATATATATATATATATATATAAAAAATAATTAAAAAAAATTGTAACAAATAATTTCACCAGTTCTCTGGCCTATACAACGTGAAAGAGTGGTTTGTTTGTGTTGCTGGAGCTCTGTATTAAGCCATACACCTATCGAAAAATCGGTTGAACGAGTTTTCGAAAAACAAACATATGTTCGTGAGAGCAAACGATTTTGCCATCATGTAATGACCGAAATTTGATTGATAAATCGTTCAACTGACATAAATTAATCCATTTTTCGTTTGCTTTGTCACATAAGCCCAGTGCAAACTGTTTGGGCGAGAAACACATTAACCTTTCAATTTATTGTCCATTCGGCCGAAGTTTTCCAAACATTTCCTTCGATTTTTCGGCTCAAAAACGTCACAACCGATTTTCGATATGTGCCCATTAACTAGACGATAAACGAACGAACTGTCCAAATGACAGATTTTGAATGATTTTTTGTCTAGTGTATGGCCACCATTACGCTCTGGGGACGCAGCAACTGTACGAACACTAATCTGACAGGTGTGCAGGTGTGGGTAAGTGGCCTCAAATGCACACTGTCTATGTTCGGGGCTGTACACCTGCACCCACATGCATGTCAAATTAGGACCTGAAGCTGTATTTGTACAGCTACTGCTTCCCCTGAGCTTAACATAGGCTGCCTGCACACAGCTCCAGCCGCAAAAAAAAGCACAGATTCACACTGTACTATACCAGCTACAGGGTTCATGTGAATGAGCCCCAAGACCTCTCATTTACATACAAATCTTTATTTATTAACATAGTACAATTTTAGCTTTTATAATTAGCAGAAATTGTGTGTTATATTGTGTTTGCGTCCGCTAATAATGATTTTTTTTTGGAAAATATATTTTTGATATTTTTGTGGGGAGGGGCCCTGTCAAGTAGGTAGTATGGGGCCCCTGTGATTTCTGACAGCAGCTAGCCCTGTGTACATATGGCAGTTTACTGGCAGGCTTGCCACGTGGGTTTGGACCCTGGTCTCAACAGGACCCAACTCATCACTATTAGCAGCATACATTGCAGATCCTGCACTTTTTACACTTACAGTGGGGCAAAAAATTATTTAGTCAGCCACCAATTGTGCAAGTTCTCCCACTTAAAAAGATGAGAGAGGCCTATAATTGTCATCATAGGTATACCTCAACTATGAGAGACAAAATGTGGAAACAAATCCAGACAATCACATTGTCTGATTTTTAAAAGAATTTATTTGCAAATTATGGTGGAAAATAAGTATTTTGTCAATATCAAAAGTTCATCTTAATACTTTGTTATATATCCTTTGTTGGCAATGACAGAGGTCAAACGTTTTCTGTAAGTCTTCACAAGGTTGTCACACACTGTTGCTGGTATGTTGGCCCATTCCTCCATGCAGATCTCCTCTAGAGCAGTGATGTTTTGGGGCTGTCGCTGGGCAACGTGGACTTCCAACTCCCTCCAAAGGTTTTCTATGGGGTTGAGATCTGGAGACTGGCTGGGCCACTCCAGGACCTTGACACGCTTCTTACGAAGCCACTCCTTCGTTGCCCGGGCAGTGTGTTTGGGATCATTGTCATGCTGAAAAACCCAGCCACATTTCATCTTTAATGCCCTTGCTGATGGGAGGAGGTTTGCACTCAAAATCTCATGATACATGGCCCCATTCATTCTTTCATGTACACGGATCAGTCGTCTTGTTCCCTTTGCAGAGAAACAGCCCCAAAGCATGATGTTGCCACCCCCATGCTTCACAGTAGGTATGGTGTTCTTTGGTTGCAACTCAGCATTCTCTCTCCTCCAAACACGACGAGTTGTGTTTCTACCAAACACATTTGGTTTCATCTGACCATATGACATTCTCCCAATCTTCTTCTGGATCATCCAAATTCTCTCTAGCAAACCTCAGACGGGCCCAGACATGTACTGGCTTAAGCAGGGCGACACGTCTGGCACTGCATTATCTGAGTCCCTGGCAGCGTAGTGTGTTACTGATGGTAGCCTGTTACGTTGGTCCCAGCACTCTGCAGGTCATTCACTAGGTCTGGGATTTTTGCTCACCGTTCTTGTGATCATTTTGACCACACGGGTTGAGATCTTGCATGGAGCCCCAGATGGAGGGAGATTATCAGTGGTCTTGTATGTCTTCCATTTTCTAATTATTGCTCCCACAGTTGATTTCTTCACACCAAGCTGCTTGCCTATTGCAGATTCAGTCTTCCCAGCCTGGTGCAGGTCTACAATTTTGTTTCTGGTGTCCTTCGACAGTTCTTTGGTCTTTACCATAGTGGAGTTTGGAGTGTGACTGTTTGAGGTTGTGGACAGGTGTCTTTTATACTGATAACAAGTTCAAACAGGTGCCATTAATACAGGTAATGAGTGGAGGACACAGGAGCCTCTTAACCACTTCAATACAGGGCACTTATACACCTTCCTGCCCAGACAAAATTTCAGCTTTCAGTGCTGTCTCAATTTGAATGACAATTGCGCGGTCTTGCTACACTGTACACAAACTAAATTTTTATCATTTTGTTCCCACAAACAGAGCTTTCTTTTGGTGGTATCTGATCACCTCTGCGGTTTTTATTTTTTGCTAAACAAATAAAAAAAGACAGAAAATTTTGAAAAAAATAAAAGTTTTGCTTTTGTTTCTGTTAAAAATAAGTAAGTTTTCTCTTTCACTGATAAGGCGGCACTGACGGGCACTGATAAGGCAGCACCGATGAGGTGGCACCAATGAGCGGGCACTGACGATGGGCACTGATATGCAGCACTGATGGGCATTGATAGGCGGCACTGATGGGCACTCATGGGTGGCACTGATGGGCACTGATAGGCGACACTGATGGGCACTGAAAGGCTGCAAAGATGGGCTCTTATGGGTGGCACTGATAGGTGGCACTGCTGGGCACTGATACGTGGCACTGCTGGGCACTGATATGAGGCACTGATAGGCATCCCTGGTGGCACTGGCAGTGGTAGGCATTGGATTGGGCATTGATTGGCAGCTGCCTGGACACAGATTGGTATTTCCCTGAGGGTCTAGGGGGCATACCTGGTGGTCTAGTGTGGATGGCCATCCTGGTGGTCCTGGGCGGCTTCCCTGGTGTTCCTGGGTGGGATCCGAGGGGGGCTGTGCTGATAAACAATCAGCACAGACCCCCCCGTTAGGAGAGCAGCCGATCGGCTCTCCTCTACTCGTGTCTGTCAGACGCGAGTGAGGAAAAGCCGATCACCAGCTCTTCTATTTACATCGTGATCAGCCGTGATTGGACACGGCTGATCATGTGGTAAAGAGTCCCTGTCAGAGACTCTTTACCTAGATCGGAGTTGCGGTGTGTCAGACTAACACACCGCAACGATCGCCGCGATGTGCGCCCCCGCGGCTTAATAGCCTGATCACGTCATATGATGTCCGGTCAGGATATTGAAACCACTTTGCCGCCGTCATTTTGCTATATGGCGGGCGGAAAGTGGTTAAAGAAGATGATACAGGTCTGTGAGAGCCAGAAATCTTGCTTGTTTGTAGGTGACCAAATACTTATTTTCCACCATAATTTGAAAATAAATTCTTTCAAAAATCAGACAGACAATGTGATTGTCTGGATTTGTTTCCACATTTTGTCTCTCATAGTTGAGGTATACCTATGATGACAATTACAGGCCTCTCTCATCTTTTTAAGTGGGAGAACTTGCACAATTGGTGGCTGACTAAATACTTTTTTGCCCCACTGTATCTCATGTTGATTTACCTAAGACAGTCACCTTTTTTGCCTTCCCCTTGACCCAGCCCGCATAGCTCTTAACTGTCCCTGATTTCAAGGGACTGTCCCTGATTTGGAACAATGTCCCTCTTCCCCCTCATTTGTCCCTCATGTTGGCCTGATCCATATAGCTGTATATAAAATGCACTTTTTATTTTTCAAAAAGTATTTCCCAGTGCTAAACCTTTCTTCCAAATTCTAAATTGCTGCATTTTTACATTTTAAAAGCCAATATAAAGGAATAGTAGTGGTAAAAAAATGCCCTTATGGATTTAATTAACCTTTTTTTGGGTTAATTCTCCTTTAAGGGTGTGTGGCAGCGGGCGTGTCCCTTGCCTACATACATTGGCTGGAAGGTGTCCCTCATTCCCATCTCAAAATGAGGTATGCATCCCTGCATCTGGACGACTGCAAGCATGTTTTTCATTCCTGTATACTTGTATGGGCACATAAAGACCCTATGATGAAAACAAAAGCCGTCCACACACATGCTTAGCAACATAAACGTCTCCCAAAAGAGGAACTAAACCCTCCTCTCCTTTACAGTCAAGGAAGCTGCCATCTAAGCCTCTTTTCTGCAGTTACCACAGTGATGCATATGTGATCAGTTAGGACACCAGCCATTTGATGGCTTCACAGCATGGTAGTGAGCGCCAGCAATTGCGCCAGTTATCATTCCTGGCATGGCTTGAATGTAACTGTTTTGGGAAAAAGTTAAAGCAATAGAAAACTCAGCTTTGCAATATTTACCTATGGGTTTGCTTACCTGTAGGTAAAATGGATGTCTCCTAAACATGAACCGTTTAAGAGATATTCGCATGTTTTGCAGCCGGTGATGTCACCGACGCATGCGCACTGTGCTCTGAAGCCCTTCTGAACGCTGTGCCACGTTTGTAGCTCCTGTGTGCATGCGTGCGTGTGCAGGGGTGACATCATAGCGGCTCAGTCCGCAAACCCAGAAGGAAGACCAGCTGAAGATAGAAGCCCTGTCAGCTGTGACAGCACGCCACTGGAGAGCTTCGTTTTAGAGGTAAGTCTTTCATAATGTGCTAGTATGCGACGTGATACATACAAGCATACCTCTCAGCTTTCTGAGATGGGAAAGAGAGAATCTTATTAGCAAAAGCATGTAGGCATAGGACACACCCCCTGACACGCCCTCCTCAAAGGAGAATTGTAAAAAAAAAACATGATTGGTTCAACTCAGAAGTGTGTTTGTTTTTTTCCATTACTATTCCTTTTTATTGGCTTTTTACAGATGCAGCAATTTAGAAAGGATTAGCATTGTAAAACACTTTTGGATAAATAGTGCATTTTATATACAACTATGGAAATCAGACCAGAAATGGGGGACACATGAGGAGGAATGAGGGACTTTGTTCATAATGAGGGACCGTCCCTCAAAATCCAGGGACAGTTTGGAGATATGTAGCACATTACGCCATTACCTGGGGGCTCAGAATTATTTTTTTGTTTGTTTTTTTGAATTCACTACCGCTTTACATTGACACGTTTAGCTCCACTTTAGGATAGAAAGATTTAGCTCCTAAAGAATGACAGTGTGTATTTGTAAGAACAAGGAATGGGTGTTATAATCAAACAAACGTCTCCTCCTTCACAAACATAGATAATTGCTATGTAAATGCTGACACAGAAAAGGTAAATATTGACACCTGTAGCATACGAAATACAGAACCAATAATGCCCGAATCCAACATGGCCGCCGCGCCAGCACAATGACACGTCAGGACTGCACACGTGACCAAGTGTCATCAGCACATGAAGGCGGAAGTAATAGATCCGGGAGACGTTGGGTGAGAGCTGGAGACGTTGCTAGGCTCGGCGGTGAGGAGATAGATGGGTGAGTTGTTGATACGTCTTTCGGTGTGTATTCCATCGGTGGTAGATAGTACAGTGTACATCTCTTCTTCTATAGTGTGATCACTGGCCGATCCTGCTTATGTCAGCTTTTCATCCCACAGGCTATGGCTGTCTCTGATAATAACACAGGTGATTCTCACTGGGCTCATCAGCGGTCATTGTGGCTAAAAGTTTCTTTTGCTCATGCTGCAATTCCATCTAATATGAGGAAGGTGGAGGCATTGCTTGTTCTGCAGTCTTCTGAGATGTGGGATCATGGGAATTGAGTCCTGATCAGTTGCTATCTATTCACCCCCCTCTTAAAGTGGAGCAAAAGGGGAAGCTCTGCTTGTTCTCCTCCTGCCACATTTGGTACTTTTTTTGAGGGGGGGGGGGGAGCAGATACCTGTCAAAACCAGGTACCCGCTCCCACTTCCGGGTAAGATTGCTACACAACGATCGCAGCAATCTACGAAATTTCAACATGTGGGAATAGGCCACAAGCAACTTCAGAATTAATAAGATGAATATAATATTGAAGGGGAAGCAAATGCAATGCAACAAACAGGACAATAGAATACATTAGATCAGGGTTGTCAAACTCCGTTTTATCCTGGGCCGTATCAGCATTTTGGTTGCCCTCAAAAGCCCGTTTGTATCTGTAAGACTAGATGTTCAGAGCACCCCCCCCCCCAACCCTTTACATCAAATGTCAAGAGAGCCCCCCACCCTCACAGCAATCCCCACTTACATTATGCTGCTGCACAAGGGCCACATGAAGTGGCCTGGTGGACCGGATTAGGCCCGCGGGCTTTGTGTTTGACATGTGTGTTAGATTGACTGGCAGGTTAGACTCACCTATGGCCATTGACTTATGTCACAATAAGGCTAAGCCCCATTACACTAGTCCATACAGTAATACTAAGAATAACATCAATTGTGAAAGCATGAATGGCATAAAGAAACCTCACTGTAATACTTTGCAATTAATATTGAAATAATGTCTTAGGGTGCAATCCATGCATTAGAGCTGCACGATTCTGGCTAAAATGAGAATCACAATTTTTTTGCTTGGAGGATAGATCACGATTCTCGCGGCGTAACATCTTTCACATTAAAACAAAAAAAAAATGTGCTAACTTTACTGTTTCGTTTTTTTTTTTAAATTTATTGATGTGTATTTTTTCCCAAAAAATTGCATTTGAAAGACCGCTGGGCAAATACAGTGTGACATAAAATATTGCAGCAATTGCCATTTTATTCCCTAGGGTCTCTGCTAAAAATATATATATATATATGTGTTTGGGGGTGCCAAGTAATTTTTTTTTAGCAAAAAATATTGATTTTTAACTTAAGAAAGAAGTGTCAGAAAAAGATTTAGACTTTAAGTGGTTAAACTTCCTGCATTTACAGTTGTTTAAAGCTTGGCAGATTGCCCAGATATTTGTTTACACAGAGAAGTTTATCCCTTTGATCTAAGAAGGAAGTTAGATACAATGTTTCAAGTTCTAAACTTGGCAGACTGCCTGGATGTTTTCTTTTGACAGCTGAGTGAGCAGATAATCTCTCCACTTGTTTATATGAAAGAATCGGCAAACTCAGCAGGAGAGATCATCAGGGGAGGTGAATCGAGATCACGATTTTTTAACGATTTCATTGTGCAGCTCTACTATGCATACAGCCCCAATTGCAGGTGGGTGTACACGTTCCTGGCAAAGGATGTACCTCTGGTTTAGGCTAAAGTACCTGGCGCCTTACTGTCAATGTTGGCCAGCTTTTGTTGGGGTCCATCTGTAGGTGGTGCTCGTGTAGCTGTCCCTTTAAGACTGTATGCAATGAAGGGGCATGGCTTAACAATGGAAGCGTGAGGACACGCCTGCAGGAGCTCTGCACGGGAACGGGCTGAGGATCGCCCGTTGAACGGCACAGACGAGCCATATCCACATGCCCGGGGACCGCAAGCACCCGCTGCCCAACGAGGAACGGAGGTGACCCGAAATCGCCCATTATTTTCTGTGGCAGCCCCCCGTTTCTGCACTGGCCGCAAGGACCAAGATGGCGCCGCCACGAGTTCCCCTGGCAACTCCAGGGCACACAGGCGGGGGCCGCTGCGGAGGAGGACTTTTCCCCTCTCACTCCCAGCGCACACTCTCCCATACGGGACATAGTCTCAGGTCTGCCTACTAAGCAGGATTTAAACGCGATGGCAGCCTCAATTGTGAACGCGCTCACAAGGGAGCTGCATGATCTGCGACAGCAAGTTGACTCGGTAGAGGAGAGGGTCACAGCGATAGAATCCTCCACTGCCACCACTGATGCACGTATTACCAACCTGGAGACAGAGCACAGGGCCTTGCGCCGCCATCTTGTTGATGTCCAACTGTGACTCGACGACGGCGAAAACAGGAGCAGGTGGAACAATATGCGCCTCCGAGGCATCCCTGAGGCCACCATGGGTTCAGATCTACGCACCACTGTGGTAGCTATCCTGAACTAGGTCCTGGGTAAACCCCCTACCACTGACTTGGAACTAGATTGGGGTCCACCGTGTACTGGGCCCCAGGGCTCCACCCTCAGTACCACAGGGCTCTGCCACCACGGATCTTCCACGGGCTGTTCTCTGCAGGGTGCACTTTTTTACCATTAAGGAAGAGATCCTATGCTTGGCATGGGAAAGGGGCCCAATTGACTTTGACGGAGCCTCCATACAGATCTTTCCTGATATCTCTAGGCAAACTCTCATAGTCATGTTTGCCTTTCCCCCTAGTCTGCATTCCCTGAAGGTATGCAGTGGGGGGGACTGGCTGTGCAGGTTGGGGTCCGGTGGACAGGCCCCATGCCCTGAACCATGGGCCATATTTAGTTCCCGTTGGCAGCCGTTACAGTGGCCATGTCCTGCCCTACCCTAGACCATTTCTGGGACTATCAGGAGGTCCACTGAACTCTACTCACCCCCCATCCCCCGACATGTTTCATCGTAACAGATGTCTAGGAAGGCAGGAAGACATCTGAAGACATCTGTTACGATGAAACATGTCAGGCAGGCTGACATCCGTACGCTGATTGCTGCAGCCGTTTGTTCCTATCATTGATGCATGCTGTTTTAAGCTTCAACTGTAAGTTACTACAATAAAAGCTTTTTTATCTATCATTACGGGCTTCACTATGGGTCCTTCATTTTCTTTTCTTGGATATATGATGACTACATGCCTGAATGCCTAATTCTGAAGTGACCATTGGGAGATGTTTATATGTGAAGGAAATCCCACGGATGTTGTGGTCTGATGAGGGGTTCCAGTGGGCTGGATTTGCTGGATGCTATTGAGAATTTATCATCTATGCCTAATCCTTACCACCTTCTGGTAAGCAGACTACATTACCACGTGGTGACGAGTGACTCTTTCTACATCTGCACAATATATTTGGTGATTGGATTCCTTCCACTCTTCAATTTCATTTTTGAACTTTTCAGCGCCGCAATAATTTTTATGCATGTGACTTTTTGTTTGTTATCTACGAACTTTGCTGGCCGCTTGCTTTTTTCAGTTCAGCGCAAATTTTTACTTATTTTATGCAAAACCAAAGAAGGCCCCCGGCCCCGATGGCTTCACTCCAACATACTACAAAGTCTTCTTTGAGACACTTTCTCGACCTCTGGTGTCGGCCCTCAACTCGATCACAGAAGACAATTCCTTTCCGATAGACACTCTAAGAGCTTACATATCCCTCATCCCGAAGGAGGGGAAGGACCCACTGCGGTGTGGGAGCTATCGCCGATAGCTCTCTTGAACACCAACCTGAAATTGTTTGCCAAGGTACTGGCTAGTAGGATACTTTTACATATACCAAGCCTAATCCATAGAGACTAAGCGGGCTTTGTACCGCAACGGGAGCCCCGCGACAACACCATCAGTGTGGTAAGCCTAATCCATGCAGCCAAGACATCTGAGCGACCCCCTTCTCCTGCTGCCAACTGACGCAGAGAAGGCTTTTGACGGCGTTGATTGGTCCTTTATACGGGCCACCCTGGAACACATCGGAATTCGATCGTCTGCTAAGTTGGATCCTATCTCTGTACTCCCACCCTAAGGCCGCGGTCAAAGTCAATGAGACTAGGTCTAGCTACATTAACATCCGCAACGACACAAGACAGGGCTGCCCCTTGTCCCTGCTGATCTTCATACTCTCGCTGGAGCCTCTCTTATGCAGAATAAGGACAAATTCAGGCATTATTGGTTATCACAAACCCTCTGGGTCCCACAAAGTGACCGCCTTTGCGGATGACTTAATTTTCTTTCTAACAGAACCACTCGCCTCACTTCCTAACCTACTTCACTCCCTACATGAGTACGGGGCCCTTTCTTTATTTTCAATCAATCTATCCAAATCCTCCCTTAACGTCAGTGGGCAAAGACATTGTCCGACGCCTGCACTCAGAATACCATATATGCTGGGCGACCAACACCATTCCTTATCCTTATATTTACCTCAGGCCTGTATCAGGCAAACTTTACCCCACTACTTCTCTGCCTCAAAACGGACCTCCTCCACTGGCACTCCCTTACTTTGACATGGTTTGGATGGTGCAATGCCATCAAGGTGACCGCTCTGCTTGAGGTACTATACCTGCTGCAAGCCCTCCCCATTCGCCCCCCCCCCCTCCATTCTTTAAGCAAGTCGACTCGATGTTCCGAGATTTTGTCTGGTCGCATCGTAAACCACGTCTCAGACTGCAGCTTCTCCTGGCAAAGTGCAGGGGTGGAATTGGTCTCCTGGACATGAAGGCCTATTACAGGGCGGTGCACCTTACTAGAGTGGTTGACTGGCATTGCCATGCAGAGGCCAAACCAGTGGGTGGCGATGGAATTGGAGGACTGCGATGGAACGGCCAAGAGCTGGTCATGGATTGCCACACCTCACGGACCATCCCACATTAGACAGCACATTAAAGGTGGCAAGAGACGCCTTTCGACACTCCTCAGTGTCCCCGATACCCTCTCCTATGGTGCCAATTTTGGGTAACCCGGACTTTCTCACCCGGACGTTTCAATACTATCTTTAGGCATCTGGCTGCGGGTGGGCGGATTTACCTTCACGACTTTCTGGGGCAGGACGGCCAACTTTCAGTTGAAGCAGGGGTATCCGCTATGGACCCCCCCCCCCCCCGTTGGACTTCTGGAGCGGTCTTCAACCGCGCAATTTTTTGCGCCGGTGCGCATGGGCCCCAGGCATATCACGACAGCTCACGGAACTAGAACGAATCTGCCACTGCGGGGGAACCGGTCCGTCACTGCCTGTCTTTAATCTACTCCTCCTTGATTCTACCAGCAGAAGGATTTATCCCCCTGTTCATCTCTAAGTGGGAAACGGATTTGGAAGTCCAATTTACTGACTCGCAGAGGGAGAAGATTCTATACTTTGCACAGAAGTCATCCATAGCTACCAGAGTCCAAGAGATTTTCTACAAGATCATGACCCGATGGTATAGAGTGCCTACTACTCTGCACCGCTTCTTCCCGCAAGTCTCCAGTCTGTGCTGGCGGCGTGACACAGTAGGGAACGATGCTCCACATCTTCTGGGAGTGCCCCAAAATTAGGCCTTTCTGGCTGGAGGTGGCATGCACGATCAAACACCTAACTGATGTTACTCTGGAGGGGGACCCCGGGGCTTGCGTGCAGCACCTCTCAAAGCGACCCATCAAGAAATACAAAGCCTCCCTTACTGTCCAGTTATTAAACGCTGCTAAGGCATGAATCCCCCTGTGTTGGAGATCGGAGATTCCACCGACGAAACCCCTGTGGTTTGCCTAGGTGAATGAGCTAAAACATGGTGTATCTCACTGCCACCTTATACGAAAGGGAGGAGGCCTTTCGGGAGACATGGCGACCATGGCAACATTACATCTACACTGAAGCATACCTTCGGGAGGTTGCACAGCCTGACTGATCCTTAGGGCTCGAGTTGCTTACTAGTCGGTGGGCACTGTCTTTCCTCTTCCTTTCCACTCCTTCACCCCGCTAGCCTCCCCCCCCTCCCCCCTCTTCCTAATCCTGTTTTGCATATCACCTGTCAGTTATGTCCCATTGCTGGGCTCAGCTGGTGCTCGGGTGGTGAGCTTCCCAGACAGCTGTGAGTGTGTTTCTTACTGTATGGCACTGGCAGCCATAATATTTGTACTGGGTTATTAAAGTAACTGTCTAGAAGCCTCCCCGGCACAGCGCACCAATAACTTCATCACACGCTTCATTCTTACATGCATGTCACAGAATGCATAGCAGGGGGAATCAATACTTGACATCGCTATTCTAACAATTAACCCTTTTTGTTACACGTTTCTGTTTTTATTATAGCCACTGTCATCTGTTTTTGACTGTTAAATTGCATCATTCTGA
Source organism: Lithobates clamitans (assembly GCA_037952925.1). Taxonomy (NCBI): domain Eukaryota; kingdom Metazoa; phylum Chordata; class Amphibia; order Anura; family Ranidae; genus Lithobates; species Lithobates clamitans. The sequence continues at coordinate 38,776 of JBBGZY010002645.1, forward strand.
AAATAAATCGAGGGATTACAAGAAAAAACTGTATGCAATGGATGCTCTAAGGGGCATTTTCAGTTTGCGTTAACTGTGGGCTGTAAAGGGTTAAGCAGTAGTTTGGCTCACCACTCCTGGTATGTAATGAATCTGGTCCAGTACTCTTGATGATCAGAAGTCTCAGTCACGATCAGATCCTCTCTGGTATGGTAGCACACTGAAATAAGTCTCTCCCACATGGATTTTAAGGCTGTCTTTTCACATGATCTGTTCCTGGAACCAGGCAAGCACAGCACAGATCCACACACTGGTTCCACACACTGTCTGCCTGGTGTCCAGTGCAGACCCCAGCATCGGGTCTGCATCTTTTCGCAGCCCAAACTGTTCTCTCTTGCATTCTGGTTATTTGGTAATCTGTATTTCTCCTCCCCCGTATGCATAGAATTGCCTGTAGATTTGCAGCCATAACCTTCCATTCACCTGTATAGAACAGCGTGCCTTTTAAGGACTACATATCCCTGATCCACTGCTGCACAGCAAGTCCTCTCCACAATGTTCTAATTGGTTCTGACTCTACTGCTCTCTGATTGGCTCAAGTTAGCTGCCAGGAGGGAGAGGGGGCAGGAAGTAGTGGGGGATTTCACACAGAGCCCGCTCTGCTCACACAGCAGGGAAGCTAAGAATGCAAGGCAGCTGCTGCAGCAAAGTGAAAACAGGGAGCTGGAAGTGATTGTAGAGGGGCAATGCAGCCAGCAGCTCTCCCTGCTATTGGATGTTATTTGGAAGATCCTTGGTTTGCTGGCGACATATCTTCTAATCTCTGGTGTTTTCCAGTCCCCAACCAGTGGTCGGTGAAGCACACGTTTACCTTGCAGCCATCTCCAGGTGCATTGGCATTATTTCTCATTATTTCTCTGCACTGTAACAGCGATCACTTCACCGGGAAGTCAGTCTTGCTTCCTAGTGTTAACCCAGTTAACAGGCTACCAGGAAGGGGTTAATATTTGTATTTATATATAGCTCTGACACAGCACTGTACATTCACATCAGCCCTCAAGGAGCTTACAATCAAAGGTCCTTATCTCATATACATCGGGCCAGTTTAGTCAGGAGCCAATTTGGAGTACGGAGGAAATCTACACAAGAACGTGCAAACTCCATGCAGATAATGGCCACAATGCAAGGGTATTTTTGTGTTTCAGCCCTGAGTTTATCTTTACATAAATATGTGTATTACAGCAATGTGTATGGATTTTTGTGCATTGTCAGTTATTTTGTATGACAGCCCAGTAAAGACACAAGTTAGTGCAGCACATTGCACAGATGATAACACTATGCGCATTATGGTGTGCTGCTATTAGGAAAAGATGTACATTTCAAATATTTGGAGCTTATTATCTGGATGCCTGTATCTATATCCGATATGAAGAGCATTTTATGGATGTTAATGACTGTACACTGTTTGGCCTTTTATAATTTGAGTCCATCTCTTTTTGGCGAGTGCACCTTCTGAAGGCGGTGGTGTGTGAACAGTGGAAGCACATCCCTTAAAGTGATATTGAACCCTCCATATTTTTTTTTCTCTCTCCTCTTATGCTGTAACATATAGTAACGTTTTATTGTGTACTGTAATAAACCTGTGTTTTCTTAAGGTGTTTGTTACCCCAACACTTCATATTCCTGATATGTCCCTGCTGTACCATGTACTTGTTTGAGAAAGTCTCCTGTTCTCTTTGTATTGCTTCTTTTATGTGAAATCCCTGGTGTTCCTGATAGTCCCCTTACTTTCCTATTAAAAACTGACCACACTAAGCAGGAGAGCACACTGTGATCAGTCCTCTAGCTGTGCTGGGAACTCAGTGTGCTCTTTTCCAGTGATCATGTGTGTCCTGACACCCCCTTCCTCCCTGCACAGTGTTTCACTGGGAAGCTCAGTGTGCTGTTGCCTCCCCCCCCCCCCCCCAGCTCTTATGCAACTGAGAACAGAGGGAATGTGATCACCTATAAAAAAGGGGAAAAAGCTATGTATAAACTAATTGTCATCTCAAGCTCTGCTGCCATTCACCATATGTCTTGACTTTAAATGTACAACCTGTCCAGCTTAATGTATAGGATTTTAAGTAATCGGACATCAGAAGATTGATTGCATTTAAAGAGGATCTCTAAGGTCCACTGTTATAGTGGACCATTACTTGCTAGATGCACTAGAGATCTTTATTTCTTTCCTTCTTCCGCAATCTAAAAGGAAATAATTTTTTTTTCCTTTTTTTTAGTTATTTTTCTATTTGTGTGTGTGTGTGTGTGGTGGTTTCCCCCCCCCCCCCCCCCTTTTTCATATCTATTTTAAACTGAATGGGTTGTTTTACAATCCATTTTCATTGAAATTGTTTATCACATATCCCAGGATGCTTCACCTTCCATCCATACAGCTGGAGCGGGTGGGCTTGGCAGCCAGCACCTGATGTTGGCAACAGAATGCAGTGTGGGTACGTGGCCCGAAACAGCTGCTTGGTGCGTTGAAACAGGGTAACGCTGGCCGTGTGATTATGTGCATTGTGTATAACGCTGGGAAAAGTGGGTAAGAAAGATGTTTAACCACTTGCCGACCAGCTGCCGTCATTGTACTGCGGCAGGTCGGCTCGTTCCTGCGAATTACCGTCGTCGTACGTCGGCTCGGAAATTCTAGTTTGTGGGCGGGGAGCCAATCAGCGGATGTCCAGTGGCCACCCCGCAGTGACAGAACGGGGATCTGCCTGTGTAAACAGGGCAGGTCTCTGTTCTGACAGCGGAGATCACACAGATCCTGTTTTTCTGCTATGCAGGAAGACGGATCTGTGTGTTTTCCCAGGCAGCCCATCCCCCATAGAGTTAGAACACACCTGCAGGAAACACATTTAACTCCTTGATCGCCCTTGATGTTAGCCCCTTCCTTGCCAGTGTCATTAGTACAAAAACAGTGCATATTTTTAACACTGATTACTGTAATAATGTCACTGGTTCCCAAAACTGGCAAAAATGTCAGGTGTCCGATCTGTCCGTCGCAATGTCGCAGTCCCGCTAAAAATCGCCAATCACCGCTATTACTAGTAAAAAAAAAAACAAAAAAAACCCATAAATCTATTCCTTATTTTGTAGACGCTACAACTTTTGCGCAAAACAATCAATATACGCTTATTGATTTTTCAAAATGATCACCCTTTTTCTGTTTATAGCGCAAAAAATAAATATTTGTAGAATAAAAAGGACGTCAATTTTTGTTTTGGTACAGCGTTGCACGACTGTGCAATTGTCAGTTAAAGTGTAAGTAAACCCCCCTATCGTTTTCGGCCAAGGAAGCTGCCATTTTGGCCTCTGTTTAATCTACAACTGCCATGATGCTGCACGTGATCAGTTATGACACCAGCCATTTGATGGCTTGACAGTCAGCTGAACTCGCACAATTTCAATCTCGCTGTCAGTGTAAAACTAGGCTAAAGCCAAGATCTTTTTTGCTTTAATGCATTCCCTGCGTTAAGGTAAAAAAGTCCCAGTAGCAGTATTTCCCCTCCATACTCCCCTAAATGCTTATATCACTAGATATAGCATTGTGTTCAGCTGTAGAGGCCCTGTCCTTTCTCCCTACATTCACAGGACACAGAGGCAGCAGTAAAAACCATTGCCTCCTGGTGTCGATCAAATCTTAAGAGCAGGGCCTGAGGGCCAGCTGTGCTGTATGTGTCTATGAATGCACACAGCCCAGCTTGGGAACAAGCCTGCATGTTTGGCAGGTAATTATAACATGGTAATTATTTATTTTAAAGAAAAAAAAAAAAACCTTCATAACCACTTTAAACTAGCCTGGGTTTAGAGTACTACTGCTTTGCATGGTGCTTACATGTGGGATGTTTAGAGCAGGCATAAGCACTGCTGCCACTGGATGATAAGAGGAAGTACCTGGGACATCATTAAACCTGCAAGAAGACCCTTGGGGAAAGGCGTGTTTTTTTTTGTTTTGTTTTTTAAGTGCCGTGGTGGTCTTTGGTTAAGGGTAAGGTGGTAGAAAGATAAAAGCTGGAGATATGTTTCCTATTTTATTTCCAAGAGTTGCCTTGACTAGTGATCAGACCTGATGATTGGTTCTTTAGGCGCCAGGCAGGTATGCATTTATTGCAGAGTACACTGTATGTGTCTCCTGCAAGAATTGCTTCTTACTTGCACTGCAGCAGTATTCATCTGAATATATGCTGAGTGGCACATAATGCTATGCTAGTGAAAAATAATGTGTTGTGCTAATATTAACCTTCCAATCAATTTAAAACTCAATACGCACACACACACACACACACACACACACACACACACACACACACACACACACACACACACACACACACACACACACACACACACACACACACACTCACACTCCCATGAATAATGAAACACGAAATCTGTTCACCAAGAACTCCCAATAATGCTGTGTAATATGATATAGCTGTTTCCATAGGGGTATTCTCAGGTATCACGAGTATATGCAATAAAAAAGAAAAGACATCATTGCGCAGTAAACGTTTGCTTAAAACCAGCAGCACTTCAATGAGTGCACTCACGTAAGCCTGGATTTTGAAATGCCTGAATGGAAGACAATCAGCCGTTTGGGGCGTGGTGAATGCTCACACCGCTCGTTGCAAGCTGCTGACTAGCCTCAATACTGTGCGTCACTGACTCCTCCTACGCGTTGCGTCACCCGACACGTGACTTTTTCAAGGTTGGTCATGTGACGCTCGAGTCTCCATTATATATTGGTGCTAGCGTCAGCGTTACTATAGATACAGCGGTATCATCGGATCATCATTTTGTTCTTACATCAAGCTTGATTATCATACTACATACAAACTTTATTCACCAAAAACATTAAAATTTAAAAATCACTGTTCAATAAACACTTATTATTGTAGAACTACATTAAAAAAACAAGGAGGTACTATTTCATCCACATACTCACTCTAGTGGTAATTCCATATATATACACTTTTACAATACTTCATTATGCTGATAAAATAGATAGAAATTACAGGTATTGGTATTATGGGTAGTGGTTCAGTCTTACTCTAAATCAATCATGGTGATAACATATTTAGTAGGTGTCCCTGCACATCCACCACCATACAACAAACCACTTCACGAAAAAACGATAGAAATAGTAACTACATAGACAAATATATACTTCAGATCGAGATAGCCACAGTGTTGCTGTTGCATTTAAATACACTTAATATCGTTCTATCATAATGTTATTGTTGCAGATAAACACGTAAAAAAGTAAAATATTATTTAAAAAAATTAAAATAAAAATTACGTGTGTGTGTGTGTGTGTGTGTGTGTGTGTGTGTGTGTGTGTCTAAGGACCCCCCTAGTGGTGACTTACTTAAATTTACATGTTTGACAAACTGAACTGTCCAGGCTGATAGAATAGAATATATATATACACATATTTTATATCAGTCTGGACAGTTCAGTTTGTCAAACATGTAAATTTAAGTAAGTCACCACTAGGGGGGTCCTTAGGCAACCCAATTTTTATATATATATATATATATATATATATATATATATATATATATATATATATATATATATATATATATATATATATATATATATATATATATATAATTTTTTTTACGTGTTTATCTGCAACAATAACATTGTGCATCCACCGCGCCCCAAGCGGCTGATTGTCTTCCATTCAGGCATTTAAAAATCCAGGCTTACGTGAGTGCACTCATTGAAGTGCTGCTGGTTTTAAGCAAACGTTTACTGCGCAATGATGTCTCTTTCTTTTTTTATTGCATTTATTCGTGATACCCCCTCTGGAAACACCTATATCATATTACACAGCATTATTGGGAGTTCTTGGTGAACAGATTTCCTGTTTCATTATACATGGGACTACTCCTAGTAATACTGATGAAGTGGAATGTATAATTAATACAACTAAGAACGGCTATCAACTAACTTATAATTGGGAAATTTTGTTAACCTTTAACTATATTCCTTATATTGATACTGGACTTTATATAATGTTTTTTTTCACTCTAATTATTATCACAGATGGCATTTGGGATTTTAGATATTTTCTGAGCACAACTTTACAGTGTATTGGTTTTAGTGTTAATGACCCAATCACATTCACATTTAGTCCAAGCAACCAATTGGAGAAGCCTCCTGTGTTTACAAGAATAGCTTTCCTTTCTGTGGTTCTCAGATTCCTACCTGCCCTGCACTCACAGCTGCACTACGACCATCTGTGCCCAGATGCTGCCTAATTAATTAACTCCTTGCAAGTGAGAGAGAGGGAGGCGGAGCTTTTGGGGGGGGGGGGGGAATAAGGGCAGTGGAGGGAGATGTGTACAGATATGGGGGGGGGGGGGCGCTGGGGTCAGAGCCAAGGAGGGGTTAAAGTGTGATGTGGACAGCCTGTGAAAGAGCTGAACTGTGCATTTTGTGCTTAGAACACCCCTAGACTGTTCATTCTGTATGTAGTGGACTCCTTAACGCTGCACTCTGTACACAATACAGCCCTCAACTCTGTGCATAGGGCACTCCTGGTATTTATTGCCCCTTTTAAGATCCTCACACTTTTTTATAGTTTGACTGCACCCACCGTTTGATGTGGGTGTGGTTGAGTTCCTGCACCTATTCTCTATGAAAAAAAGCCCTGGATAAATGAATATAGTATTACAGATACAACAGGCCCTTTTGAGGGCAACCATGATGCTAATGTGGCCTGTGATGAAATTGAGTGGACAGCCCTGATTTACATTGTCAGCATGCAATAGTGTCGGCCAAAGAAACCAAATCGTCCCCTTTAAGTCTATACAGTGTGCTATAGTAAGCAAATAGACGTGTATGCAAAGAATCTGCTAACAAACGACAAAGAAACTGCTGTGCGTTAGCAACTAGGTTTAGAAAAATTGCGCAAAGCGTATGGGTTTGCAGCGCCACATGACAGGGAAGATTTTGTTTTTGTCAAGAAAATAATGGTTTGCTACTGATTTGAAGGGAGGTTTTCCAATTATCCACCAAAACCATGTGTTAAAAGATTTCACTTGCTTACTTATTGGAAAAGTTTAAAAGGTCTTGTCATATCATAGCTCGCGCTTTAAAGAGAAAGTAAATGCTGCATTAAGGTGAAAAACCACAAGGGTTTACAACCCCTTTAAACCCAAAGCAATGTTTTATTATATTGCAGATTACATTTTGTTTTTTTTGTTTTTTTTATACTTTGTTACAAAAAAAAAACCTAAAAGAAACCTTCCTCTGTCTAGTGAAAAGCTGGTGCTTTAAAAAAAACAACAAATAAAAAAAAGTTTGCATCAGATGCAGTCCAGTGAGGTGTGGTGTGTTTGTTTTTCCCATCTAACTCATGGACAGTAGGTTATATGGGGTCTAAGGCCTCATTCACACGAGGTGGACTCCGCTGCCACGGAGCCTGCCTCGGTCCGCCGGCTCAGCGGGCAATCTCTCCGTTGATCTCCGCTGAGCCGGCGGACGACAGGTCCCTCTCTGCTCACTGAGCGGGGAGGGGCTTGTCAGGCGCCGCTGCTGCCGCCTATGGAGGGATCAGATGAAAACGGACAGCATGTCCGGTTTCGTCAGATCTCATCCGATCCGCCAGTGACGGATCCAGACGTAGGGCCATCCATCTGCTTTTAGCAGATCGGACGGGGTCGGATGTCAGTGGACATGTCTCCGCTGACATCCGTCGCTCCATAAGCTAACGTGGAGCGCCCGTTCAGGTCCGCCGTCAAAACTGACAGGCGGACCTGAGCGGTCCGATCGTGTGAAAGGGGCCTAATGGTTAATAAAAAGAGAGCAGAAAGGGCAGGACTTTGCATGAAGCATGTGTGGGATAAGGGTTTGGTAATTTGTAGGGTAATAGACATAACTATATTACAGTTTTTAACTTGATTCCACATGATTACTATCTAATTGGCTGACATTACTACCATGGGTTGTAATAATGTCGTTCACACCAGTGTGGTCAGTTCCAGTGCATTCCAGGTCCAGAAAAAATCTAGAACACAATTCATTTTTTTTCTGAACTGGAAGTAAAATGCATCCGGAACACATATGGAGTGCGTTTTTTCTGTGGAGTGAACCGGCCCTGAAACCCTGGTTCCATCTCTTTAAGAATAATTGGCTATGTGAGTTTGGGGAAATGATCAAACCAAAAGTTAGAAGAAAATGTCAGGGAAATTCATTTTGCAATGCAAATCGTGTAAAAATAGTGATAAAGCAAAAAGGGTAAAGCATGTGACTCATTTCAAAAGTGATGTCATTTGAAAAGAGATCTTTTATTCCTTTTGATAAATTGACACCGAGTTTATAAAGGGTGTTGTAGATGCCTTTTAGCATTCATTGGTGCTTGTGCCTGTATGGGTACATGAATCGAACTGAGCTTGGCGCTAAGGTCCATACCAGAAACTCCTCCCTAGTCCCTGCACTTGTCACCCTGACAATGAGTTCTGTAGTAAGGGCTGATGAACAGAGAGCCTAGTTGGGCAGAGATATAGTCGCTGTTCAATCTAATGGCAGCTTTCAAATCTGCCCATCTTGCTGCTTTTTTTTGTTATCAGCCAGGGAATATCCCAGCCAGCAGCTGAACGGGGTCAGGGATAGCACTTGGGGGATAGGGAGAGCCCTGTACCGGAAGCTGTCACATTAATTGCAGCTTTTGGAGAAAATATTTTGGGAATCGAGTGTATCAAACTGCCAACATTTTTTTTTTTTATATGTGTGTGTGTGTGTGTGTGTGTATATGTGTGTATATATATATATATATATATATATATTAGCAATTATATTAAAATATACAAAATACGCAAGTGAAACAAATAGTACATGTACATAAATGTCAAACCTAAGAGAGCAATTTAAATCCAGGTACTGCCAGAGTCAGGCCGTGGTCAGTCCATGGAAATTTCTTGCGCGAATCCCAACATGTTTCGGCATTATCGGTATTTATTCATTCATCAGGGTAGATTTATTTTTTGGGTGACTTTACAGATAAGAATAAAGTCACCCAAAATATAAGTCTACCCTGAAGGAATAAATGCCGATAATTCGGAAACATGTTGGAATTTGTGCAAGAAATTTCTATGGACTGACCACAGCCTGACTCTGGCAGTACCTGGATAGAATTGCTCTCTTGGGTTTGACATTTATGTACATGTACTAGTTGTTTCTTTTGCGTGTTTTGTATATTTTAATACAATTGCCTATATGGCTACGGTTACTATATCGTGTGCTCGATAAAAGTGGCACTGCGTTGTCTTTTATCTACTTTTTCTACCAGATTTTTTTCTGCCTTGAAAGTCCAAGGGGGCTGCCCCAATTGCATTCTGATGCATGTCCTTTTCCTTAATTGCAGCTTTTCAATACAGCCGTGCTGCACTCTGTGTATTGGCGTACCTCCTGTGCAGTGGCTTAGAGTTGCTCTTAATAATCGCTACACCAAATTCCCTTTTACATGCAAATTCATGTTCTCACTGCTTGGCCTGCTCTGGACTACAACAGTACTTTATCTCCCCTTCAATATCCTCTTAAAATAGTGTACTTTGTCTTAACATAGAAGGTTATCCAATAACTAACGCTAAAGCTATTTGCAGCCACATTCCAAAACAAATCTATCTAGGCCCAATTCACACTTGTGCGACTTGTAAATGCGACTTTGGACCCCAAAGTTGCATGACAAGTCGCACTCCATTTTTCTCAGTGAGTACTGTTCATATCTGTGTGACTTAGTCATTCCTAGTGGAGGCTATAGACTTCAATGAAAACCCTCAAAAATCTCACCTGCATGATATACAAGTGCGACTTGTGTGCGACTTTGTAGGGCAAGAAACAATCACATTGGTCAAAGCCAAAGTTGCAACAAAGTCACACTCATCCAAAGTCGCATCAAGTTGCTTTGTATAGTTGCAATGGAAATCACACAATTTTTTTTAGTCTCATAAGTGTGAAGTGTGAATGGACTCTTCAGTAAAAATCGCTGTACATACCTTTTCTGCAGCTGGTCTGGTCCCACCCACCTACACCTCTCTGTGGAGGTGGGTGCAGAAGAGGCAGCCGACAACAAAAGCCCCATAGTAATTCTATGGGTGATGTCACTTCCCAGGCATTTCACAGCCGTTGTCAGTTCTCACCTGTACAGAGCTTCCGCAGCTGGAGACTGGACTGGATCGGCTTCAGAAAAGGTAAGTATAGTGGCTTTTGCTTTTTACAGGGTTAAATTCGTTTTGGTTACAAGTAGATTTAGAGTTTGTCTTTGGCTAAACTTCTACTTTAAGATGGCAACTGCCTTTATTTTAGGTGGTCCTTTTCTGGGAGGATCAGACAGTGAGAACGTTTTCTGTATCCGAGGTATGGTCTTCTTTTGGCAAGTTAGATTAAAAAGGATGGTGTGGAGTAAAGGGATGATACCAGTATGTGTGTCCTCCTTCCTTTTTTTTTTTTTTTTTTTTTTTTTTTTTTTTCTTTTGGACTTGGGTGACCTGAACACCTTTAGTATACAGAGTTCTGTATGTAACATAGCAATAAAACTTAGACTAAAGCCTATTCTAATTCTATCTTGGTGTAATCCTGTTCCATTCAGTAGATGCAGCATATTCTAGTTGTGTGGGTTTTTTGGTATGAACTTTGTGAATTTTGGAAAGCTGAGTATTTGTTTCCCGTGGTAACCAATCTGATTAAAATGTGTAAAGGAAACCTTTCATGAGAGAAATGTGGAGTCTGCCATTCCTGACTTCTCATTCTACTAATGCTACTTGTGTGGCTGCCAATAATCTGAGTCACTAAAGCTGGCCATGGACAATTCAAATCTCAACCGGTTTAGCAGGGATCCGAACCATGTATGAGCACGCTGATTGTATACAAGTTTTTGATGGATTTTTCATGCAATCATTGCCAGCTACAGCCGCTGGCAGTATTCAATGTGTTTTTGCTGGCAGGGATGGGGCCTCGATTCCTGACCCCCCAGCTCCATGGAAGAAATTCGCCCATCACCGCTGACTGTTGATATGGAAATCGAGTGATTTTTCTTTCCTGCAACTTATGGTTGGAAGAAAGAAAATCGCTCCATCTATGGCCAACTTTACCCAGAACAAGTATGCTGATAAGGACTTCTAAAACCTAAGCTCTGCATACATATTCCAGGCTATTGTTATTTTAACCACTTCAATGCCGGCCCTTTTTTTTCCCCGATCCTGCCCAGGCAAATTTTCAGTGCTGTCACACTTTGAATGACAATTGCGCTGTCATGCAACACTGTACCCAAACTTCATTTTTATATTTTTGCTCACACAAATAGAGATTTTTTAGGTGGTATTTAATTACCACTGGGTTTTTTATTTTTTGCTAAATAAACAGAAAAATACCGATTCATAATGTTACTATAGTAACGTTGTACTACTCTGGGGAAGTGATCAGTGTTTTTTTTTTTTTTTTTGTTTTTACACATTGTTTGCATATAGCAGTGCATTACATTGCTATATGCAAGCATTTTACTGAATGAAATAGATTCATTCAGTTGGTTTTGTTGTGATTAACTGTGATTGGTCAGAGCTAATCACATGGTACAGATGGGCTGTGATTTGCCCAGTCTGTATCATGTGATCACACTGACCAATCACAGCTAGCAACACAATTGTGTACAATGGATGGCTTGAAAGGAAGCCATCCATTGTTTACAACTGTCATGTGATCTGTTGTGATTGGTTACAGCAGTCACATGGTACCAGCGGCAAGCCGGTACACTGATCAGTCATCGGCTGAGTCCTGTGGATGCAGCCGGTGACCGATAACGTCTCAATCCAGAAGGACATTATATGACGTCTTCCCCGATCGATGAGAGGTTCCCGACAGCGTCATTGTGTTGTAGGCCAATGTTTCTCAACTCCAGTCCTCGAGTACCCCCAACAGGTCATGTTTCTTATCGTACATCATGGGACACAGAGCCATAGTAGTTACTATGTGGGTTATAGGCCACCTTCAAGTGATGGACACTGGCACGGCCTAAGACAAAAAGTGCACTCCCTATATAACCCCTCCCACTACTGGGAGTACCTCGGTTTTTTCGCCAGTGTCTAAGGTGTTGGTCACGAGTAAAGATGTGCTGTGCTCCACTGGAACAATCCTTGCTGGGGCTAGCCATGCAGACTAGATATATTCAAAGTGTCTTTTTGGCCAAATTGAATGGTACCTGGGCCTCGTATCTGAAGAAACGAGGTCTTGCCTGTAACGCTTTTCTTTTTTAGAGAACTGGACCCTGGGATCTAGTACTTTTTGGTAGTAAGGCCATAAAGTTTTACTGGCAGGATGCTATTACAGGTCCAGGATAGTGGGTTTCCTCGAGGATCCCCAGCTCCTGAAGGTTTAACGGAACCCATCGTGAAGGGTGAAGATTGGGTCTGTTGGTTTACCACAGAAAGCCCTGCGGCGGGAAAGGTAAGTGGAATTTTCTAAGAAATTTTTTTTTTTGAATGTCTTCTTTAGATTTTGTAAATGTTGTCATGCCTATGTGATCACCACTGGGGGCTGTATTGAGCACTTACATCTCATGCTTCTCAGAAAGCCACGATGTGATCCAGGAAGCAGAAGTCCTTCCTCTGGCCAGCAGCAAGACCTCCGGTAAGCCTGGGGCACGAACGGACGCCACTCGGCGACTTTCAGCCCCCCCTCGCCATTCCTTCCTCCATCCTGGAATCCCCATAGGATCAGGAGTGCAGAAAAAGCGCATTTTTAAAAGTTACAGGGGAAGGGCCGTAGACGATGGGAGGGGGGACAGCCTTAGCGCTGCGTTGGCGTCCTCCAACGTTCAGTGCGGGGAAGGAGTTTTTAAAAAGCATCATTTGTGCTGTTCCATGCTGCTGGAGGGACAAAAGAGCAAAAGTGGTATTAAGAGGTTTGGTGACACAGGCATTCCCTTTTGACACATTTACAGCATCAGGCTGAACATTATTAGCAGCGATAGAGCTGGACTATTGCTCATGCAGTGGATGCATTCCTTCTGGTAGTACCTCTGCTTTGTACATTGGGCTATGAGCAGAAGTGGGGTAAAAAAACACCTTAAGAAAGGGCTCTAGAAAGACTACTACAGTCACACGGCAGCCTAGAACCATCTAAAAAAAGATGGCATCCTCCCCTGAGAGTGATATGGCTGATCAGAGTGAGCCATCAGGAGGGGCAAGTGTTGCAGCTGCTCTTAACAATGCACTCCCTATGTATATTACCCAGGGTGTTTTTTCTTCAACCATTTTAAGCTTGGAGCAAAAAATTAATGCTTTATTTGCATTCCAGACTGGGGCTAAGCGTAGCAGGTCCCCGTCCATTGCTCAGGACCCTCATTCAGAGGAACAAGGAGCAAGAGAGGACGATTTGCCTTCTAAGGACCAGGCAGAGGCCAACGTCTCCTCCTGAGGAACCTGATACTGCGATCTCAGGTTCACAGGAAAGATTTGTTGGTACAATCTCTCACTGAGTTAGTCCGCTCTGTTTTTACTGCCATCAGCGCAGTCAGTCGACGAGCCCACTTCTGGTTTGGGTTCACAAAAGCCTCCCCAATCTGATCATTCATTCTTTTCCTAACCATTCATGGCTAAGGAAGCTTATGTATTCTGAATGGGAGCACCCAGATAAACAATTTTTCCCTCCAAAAAAGTTTTCAATACTTTATTCTATGGAGGAAGACTTTTTTTTATAAGAAATGGGGAATTCCAGCAATTGACACTGCTATATCCTCTGTGGATAAAAACCTGACTTGTCCAGTTGACAATGCTCATATATTTCACTCGCAGGTTCAGTCATTCAACCTGCGCTGACAGTGATCGGAGTATATCAGTCCTTAAAGGACCAGTTTACAGATGTACTCAGTTATTCCTGATCAGCAGGCCCAGGATTTGGCCGGGATATCAGAAGCGTTGTGTTCTACAGTAGACGCTATGAAAGATTCTATTCTCCAGGCCTCACGGCTCATGCTAGGGCTGGTACATGTGCGTAGCATCCTATGGTTGAAAAATTGGTCAGCCGAAGCGCCATGCAAAAAGCTCTTGGCCAGTTTCCCTTTTCATGGTAAACGGTTGTTCGGAGATAATCTGGTTAAGTATATCCAAAGAATTTCTAATGGGAAAAGTTCCCTTTTACCGGTTAAGAAGAAGTTTAAGCATTTTACTTTTAAACGTACTTCTTCTCCAGTGCCAGGGGCAGCAGCCTCCAGGCAGTCACGACAGCCTCCGCCGTCAGATTCAAGAGGTAAATCTCAGAGTCAGTCCCAGGACCTGGGGGAGGAAACCCACAAAACAAAATACTAAAGCCTCTTTATGAAGGGATGCCCCCGCTCGCTCGAGTGGGGGGAAGGCTTTTCAAGGGTCTGGCAGAAACAGTGTCAAGACAGATGGGTGGCTTCCTCAATTTCTCTAGGTTACAAACTAGAGTTCCGAGAGTTCCCGCCTCCTTGTTTTCTCAGATCAAATGTTCCCAGAGATCAAATGAAAATGAAGTGTCTCTTTCTAGCTCTGGATCATCTCTTATCTCAAGGAGTGATATCTAAGGTCTCCTTGGAAGAGCGAGGTTTGAGCTTTTATTCAAACCTGTTCATGGTTCCAAAACCAAACGGGGATGTCTGACCCATTTTGGATCTCAAACATCTAAACCGGTTTTTAAATAACTTTTGGCGTCAATTGACATCAAGGATGCTTATCTCCATGTGCCGATTTTCCCCGCTCATCAGAGATTTCTACGCTTCGAGGTAGAAAATCTTCATTTTCAGTTTGTAGCTCTACCTTTCAGTCTGGCTACTGCACCTTGAGTGTTTTATAAAGGTCCTGACTCCTCCTTTAGCCAGGTTAAGGGCCAAAGGTATAACTATACTAGCCTACTTAGACGATCTACTCTTGATAGATCAGTCGGTAGCCTGCTTAACCCAAACTTTGGTCACCGTAGTCAGCTACCTGGAAGACCTAGGCTGGATTCTCAACCTAGAAAAATCCTCCTTTTAAAACCATCTAGGAGATTGCAGTATTTGGGGCTGATCATAGATACAGCTCAGAAGAGGCTGTTTCTGCCCCAGGAAAGGATCAGTTCCATAAAGGAACTAATTCAGTTTGTCAAAACAAAGAAGAATCCTTCTATTCGACTTTGCATTAAATTGTTGGGAAAGATGGCTTCTTTCGAGGCCGTTCCTTTATGCACAGTTTCATTCAAGACTGCTACAAAACAGTATCCTGTCTACCTGGAACAAGAAGGTCCAAGGACAAGGGATCTGATGGCATGCGGAACAGATGCCTTGGTCTTTCCCTGGGATCAGCTCTCACTGATCTATGCGTTCCCTCCTGTTCTGCTGCTTCCGCGTCTTCTTCGCAGGATCAAGCAAGAAGGGAAGGAGGTGATTCTTGTGGCCCAGGAGATCTTTGTTTGTCGAGATCATAAAAATGGCGGTAGGGGACCCTTGGACCCTACCACTGTGGCCAGACCTTCTCTCGCAAGGTCCGATATTCCTATCCTACCTTACAAACGCTAAATTTAACAGTTTGGCTATTGAGACCCACATTCTAAAGGACAGTGGGCTGTCAACTTCAGTAGTTTCTACTGTGATTAATGCTAGGAAGCCGGCCTCCAGAATCATTTACTATAGAGTCTGAAAGGCATTTGTCTCCTGGTGTAAATCCAGGGGTTGGCACCCCAGAAAATGTCATAGGTAGGATCCTTGAATTCCTACAGATGGGATTAGAGATGAAGCTGGCCTCGAGTACTATCAAAGGCCAGATGTCGGCCTTATCTGTGTTTTTTCAATGACCACTTGCTTCACACACTCTGGTTTGTAACTCTTATTCAGGGGGTAATGCGGATTAATCCCCCAGTTAGATCTCCCCTGAACCCTTGGGACTTACATTTTTAGTCCTATCTGCTTTACAAAAACAGCCTTTTGAGCCAATTCGAGATATTCCCTTGGTCCTCTTGACAAGGAAAAAAGTTTTCTTGGTTGCCATATCTTCTGCGAGAAGAGTATCAGAGCTGGCTACTCTTTCTTGTAAAGAGTCATATTTGATTATTCATAAGTATAAGGTTGTATTGCAACCTCCTAATTTCCTACCAAAGGAGTATCAGGTTTTCATTTAAACCAGGATATTGTTCTGCCTTCATTTTTTCCAAAACCTTGTTCTGTGGAAGAAAAGTCACTACATTCTCTTGATGTGGTGAAGGCGTTCAAGGTCTATTTGAAAGTGACCGCTCTGATCCCACACACCTCTTTGGCACAACTCGCATATGCCCGAGCTACACTCTGTTCCTGACCATAGACTGTGGGTGGACAAGGGAATTATATACCTGTCACAGGTAGTGTCGGGTGAGTTGGTTAAATCCTTTCAGGCCCTAAGGGACAGCTTTACCCTACCCGACCACATGTTGTTCTGCTACTACCAACTTAGGCACTCACTCTGCACGCAATTAAGGGTCTCACTCCCGCGCCTCGAGATCCTGCTCCTAGTGGACATTGTCTTGGGTGAAGACTCTCAAAAACTGATATCCCTTCTATACACCTATCTCATGTCACCCATGGCAGAGTCCACAGCGCTTCAGCTGAAGTCTCGCTGGGAATCTGATTTGGGTGCCCTGTCTGACGAGGACTGGAGAGAGGTACTATCAAGCTGTAAAACAGTGTCCCCCAAACTATCTGATCGCCTTACCAACCTCTACATCCTCCACAGATCATACCTAACGCCCTATCGCATCTCTAAATACAGACCAGGCCACAATCCCAACTGCCCCAGTTGTAACTATCCTAATGCATCATTTTACCATCTTATATGGGCCTGCCCGTCGATTACAGGGGTTTTGGATTCAGGTGACCCGGTTCCTCCATGATGGCATGGGCTCCCCAGTGTCTCTCTGTCCCCGCCAATGTGTGTTGGGACTCCTCTCACTTCCTGAAAATGAAAAATATTTGAATACCCTTTTGCAAGAAACCCTATTTCTCGCTAGAATGCAAATCGCTAGGACATGGATGAGGGGTCCCCCCCCACAATACAACAATGGATCAGGGCCGTCAACATTACCCTCCCCTATAAGAAACTGCTTTATATCCATAGGGGATATCCTGATAAATATCATAAAATTTGGGACAGATGGGTGGAGGATGCCTCCGGCTGCGAAGCGGAGGTTTAGTTTCATTTACGGAGAATAAGTGCATAAACCTTGTTTGCGGTCGCCTTCTGGTCTTCGGCAATAACCTATTGTCTATATAATGTCTTATCAAGCTTTGATTATTAGAGTACCATAATATACACAGTAACCCCGGTCAAATTGTTAATTTGGAATGTTTCGACATTGTGGTGCCTGTTGCACCGTCTTTCCGAATGTTTGTACTTATTTCTTTTTTTTTTATGCTCAATAAACGTTATTCTTGATTAAAAAAAAGAAAGTGACCGCTCTGATTCGTAAAACAGATGTTTTGTGTTGCCAGAAGGTCCTAAGAGGACAGGCAGCATAGAAGTCTACTATTTCTAAATGGATTCGTCAAGTGATTGTTCAAGCTTATGGTTTAAAGAGGGAAAATTCCTCCTTTTCATATTAAATTCACTCCACCAGAGTCGTTGGTGCTTCTTGGGCAGTGCATCACCAAGCCTCCATGGTTTAGATCTGCAAGGCCGCAACTTGGTCTTCAGTCCATACATTTTACCAGATTCTATCAAGTAGATGTAAAAGGTCATGAGGATATCGCCTTTGGGCGCAGTGTACTGCAGGCTGCAGTATAAGTCCTCTAGTCTCTTGGTGCCCTACTTTTGTTGTCTCCCTCCCTTCAGTTGCCATTGCTTTGGGACATCCCACATAGTAACTACTATGGCTCTGTGTCCCGTGATGTTCGATAAGAAAATAGGATTACCTCTAAAATCCTTTTCTTTGAGGTACATCACGGGACAAAGAGGTCCCTCCCTTCTTTGGTATACACGTGTATTGCTTGGCTACAAAACTGAGGTACTCCCAGTAGTGGGAGTGGTTATATAGGGAGTGCACTTTTTGTCTTAGGGCGTGCCAGTGTCCATCACCTGAAGGTGGCCTATAACCCACATAGTAACTACTATGGCTCTGTGTCCCATGATGTACCTCCAAAAAAAAGGATTTTACAGGTAAGCTGTTATATAAATCCTATTTTTTAGGATTTCCCGAAACGGCTGTGGTAATTACTAAGGCAGTGAAACTGATCAAATCACCTGTGCAAAATAATGGTGAGCCTGAAAACATGACCTGTTGTGGGTACTTGAGGACTGGAGTTGAGAAACATTGCTATAGGCCATGCGGAACCTGTTAAAAAGGTAACAATTGGGAGTCCCCATATTTCAAATAGGAAACTTTTTATACATTTTCTCTGCAGTACATAATTGAAAAAGAAAGAAATGGCGCTCTTTCATCAGCTCATTTCATAACATTGTGCCTTTTATTCTCCTTGCCAATTTTGTTGATTTTTTTTTTTTTCTCTTGTAGGAAAGATGATTTCCGAAGGAGGATCGTTTATGCGGGGAATGCTCATAGGAAGTGCATTCTGCATAGTGGTTACTCTTCTAGGACACATTAAATTGAGCCACGAACCCGCTACCCCTCATGAACACCATCACATTCATGCCCCTAATAAAGAGGAGGTTCGCAAACTGATGGGAACAGAGAAAATGGAATTAAGTCAAAGCATCCGAGTGTACTGTATTATCCTTGTCAAACCAAAAGACTTGAGCCTTTGGGCTGCTGCGAGGACCACCTGGAGCAAGCACTGTGATAAGGCCGACTTCTACAGTTCCGAGCACATGAAGGTGTTTGACTCCATTGTTCTTGACAGTAACGACATGTGGGTTATGATGAGAAAAGCTATCCAAATGGCATATGAGAACCACAAAGATGAGTACAACTGGTTTTTCATCAGCCAGCCCTCCACCTTTGCCATTATTGAAAACCTGAAATATTTCCTTCTGAAGAAAGACCCTTCAGAACCCTTCTATATTGGTCACACTGTAAAAGAGGGAGACTTGGATTATGTGGATATTGCAGGTGGTATAGTGCTAAGCCTTGAATGTGCAAATCGTTTTGTTGATGTGATGAGTAAGCCAGATAAGTGTCCAGAAACAGGTGGCATCATATGGAAGGTCTCTGAAGACAAGCAGTTGGCAATGTGCCTCAAGCACAAGGGTGTGCTGGCAGAAAATGCAGAAGATTCTGAAGGTAAAAATGTCTTCAACACAAAATCAGTAGGTACCCTAATTAAAGAAGCAATGGCAAATGACCCACAAAAAGTAGTAGAGGGTTGCTGTTCAGATATGGCAATCACCTTCAGTGGACTATCTCCTAACAACATGCAAGTCATGATGTACGGTGTTTACAGATTAAGAGCATACGGGCACAGCTTTAACGATGCAATGGTATTTTTACCACCCCCAAACTCTGATAATGATTGACCAGACTTGTCTTCATCCTTAATTGTTACCACCAAGAAAACTGTACATTTTCTAAAATATCAACATCTTGCAACGTGGGACTGGTGAAGGGTGGTGGGGAAATGCTTGATCTTTGTATATGTGTAATCTACTCTTGTTTTGTGTACAGTGTGGGAGTTCTGTTTTTTTTTTTTTTTTTTGGTGTTTGTTTTTTCTTGCAACCATATCAGGACTGCAAATTTGTCTTATAACAAACTGCAATGGATTTTACACCGTAATGACTTTTGCACTCAAAATCTATTTTTCTAAATCTTTGAAAGGTGGGTTGATCTCTTCCACTTCAACAGTAAGTAAATTTGTACAATTCTACTGGCATGCTCCCTATGGGAGAGTGTAAATGATTTGAAAGCTAGAGTATGTGTCGCCTATATGATGACTATGTTCACTAAATTCTTTTTCACAAGCGAAACACAGGCTGATATATTGGGGCAAAGGGAAAGTGGAAGTGTTGGCCATTGCAACCAATCAAACATTGAGTTTTATTTTGTAGCTTAAATAGAAAGTTAAAACTAATATTGAGATTAAATGGGCATCATCTCGAGTTTTCCTTTCCTTCAGCTTTCAAGCATGAAGCTGATTGTGCCGTTTTTACAAAGTGCATTTATTAGTACTACTATATTTTTTTTTTTTTTTTTTTTTTTTAACCACCAACCTCCAACTTCATTAGCTCACATACATGTTAAATTGGATAAACAAGCATGTTAATGAAAATATACATTTGCGCACCTTTCTAATCTAGTCTAGGAAGCACCCCAGTATTTTTATTTATTTTTCTTTATTTTTTGAAAGAAAAAAAAAATGTGTACCAATGTGCCAAAACCAAGTTTAAAAACAAACTGTTGACTGAGGTGTCCTCCTCCTTCTTCTTTTTATTATTATTTTTTTTTTTTCTCCTTCGTCCTCTTCTATAGGTGGAACATAATGGTCAGCGTTAATAGCAGGATACTTGGTCAGTTGACTAATATCCTACTTAACATATAATAGGCTTCAGAAACGGTTTTATTTGGATGGTGCTATATAGGAAGAACAGAAGGCTGCTCACTACTTCTATGGCTCATCATATTTATGTTTACCCTCCTTCTTCCCTTTTTTTTTTTTTTTTTTTTTTTCTGGTTCTGTGTGAAGCAATCAGATTCCGTTATATAGCTGTTAGTGATTCCAAATCTGCATTTATTTAGAAGTGCTTTGAGCCTCATGCACACTGAGCGTAAGGCAGACCATAAATGATGCAATTTTCTTGACTATTTCCCCCCCCCCCCCCCCAATTTCCTTTGATTTTCCCCCCATCAACACAGTCAGTGTTGATGGGGGGGGTTAGAGAGAATCCCTCCCGCAGAGCTATTGTGTTCTCGTGTTCTCCCGGGGGGGGGGGGGGGGGGTTGGGGCTGTCCCTGCTGGGAGAACAGTGATTCTTGCTAGCAGCTATAGCCACTAGCAATAATCACATGCTAGAAATCTGACGTGCTGGTTGTACCTAAGTCATTCGATCTACTTGGATACAGAGAGTTTCCCCACCCATGGATCGAGTCCCGGCTGGTCCCTGCTGAACTGGCCAAGATTCAAACCCTGTATTGCCGGCTTTAAAAATGCTGATTTTAGGGTTGTCTGCTTTTTTTTTTTTTTTTTTTTTTTTTTTTTTTTTTTCAGTCTTGAAACACCCCTTAATATTAGCCTATGTGTCCATGCACACATGGGCCCCTTTCACATGTGCATCCGTATTCAGCCATCCGCTTGCTCAGCAGGGATCGCTCCGTTGATCCCCGCTGAACCAGTGGATGACAAGTTCGTCTCTGCACACTGTGCAGAAAAGGACCTGTCAGATCTCCGCTCTCCTCTATGGGGGGATCGGATGATTATGGATTACGGACCACCTGTCCATTTTCATCTGATCTGATCCGCCAGACGGATGGAAAATAGGGTTTCCATCCATCTGGATTTTGCTTGGCAGATCGGATGTCGGCTGACATGTCACCGCTGACATTCGTCGCTTCATAGAGATGTATGTAGTGACCATTTAGGTCCGCTGAAAAAACTGACAGGCAGATCTGAACAGTCCACACGTGTGAAAGGGCCCTTAGGCATTTCAACGTTTTTAGAGACAGAAAAAGCCACCCAGTTTTTTTTTTTTTTCTACCAAAATGCTGCTGCCAGGAGGAAAGGCATTTATGAGAGCTGGGCAAACGCCTCGTGTGCATGGGGTCTTTCACGTATGCTCATGTACTCCACAATGTGTTATGGTACTCATAACGTGACATTTGATTTGACCAATTTTGCATGGATTAGGCAAAGATGTATTAGGCACCAGCAGACATCCCTAACCCCTCAGCGAAGGGGAATAGCAACTGACTGGGTTGGATTTCATCTGATTGCTGCTGTTTTGATGCCAGGGATAACATGCTGTATCTTCTCCGTAGACATGAACATAAATGCACAGACAATCCGTGTTAATTTAGTCAACTAAAATGACTAAAACATTTTATTCAACTAAAACATTTTAGTCGACTAAATGAATACTATTTTAGTCGACTAAAATACGACTAAAACTAAAAGCCATTTTAGTCAAAAGACTATAACTAAAACTAAATTGCAATTACTGAAATGTACTAGAGATTTTAGTCGACTAAAACAATTGCAGAAGACTAAAATGGTACTAAAACTAAAATGCTATTTTAGTCCTAAGACTAAAATTAACACTGCAGACAATCCAAGCAAGCATACTTGTGTAAAGATCTTCCAGTTGTATTGTGCCTGCTGCGTGTCTGGCTGATCTTTTGATGTTTATGGCCCTTGCTCACTACCATTTGCTGTTTTTACTTGCGGCGTAGCTGTCATGCCAACACTGCTTGAATGAATCCTCGAGAGAAAGTGATAATCTCTGATGTTAGATGTTTTTAAGACCTGGTTCAACCCTGAAGAAAACTGCAATGTCTAAGTTGCACTGAACAAAATATTAGTGTCAACAGTTGTCTCAGAAGAGGACACATTCACACAATACCTGTAAGTGCAGGCCCCGGGGGGTTGTTTCATCTTTGATAAACAGTGGACTCCTACTACAGGGCATCCTACCTGATATTTTGTAGACCAAGTATGTTCTTTCTGATAAGACATTTTCCATTAAGGTAGAAATCGCCTTTCAGCATGATTTCCTGAATATCTGAAGCCCATAATGTGCACGTGCTGGGAATGTAACTGTCAAATTGGTTGTGCTCTCAACTAGACTGTCTAACCATCAAAGGGCTGGTGTCATAATTGATCACATGTGCAGCATCATGGCAGTTGAAGATCAAACAAAAGCCAAGCTGGCAGCTTCCTGGGCTGAAAATAAGAGGGTTTAGTTCTGCTTTAAACTGAACTTGTCTGCCATTTTGAATTTGTAAACATTCTTCCTAAGAAGGTGCCTGCTAATAACTTTTTTAACTCAAAATAAAATCTGTGCACTATAACCCTCATTTATTTTGTCATAAGGACTTGACTTTCAAGACTAAATGTCCCCTTCTCCCCTAACTCACTGTCACCCTAAAAAGAGGCACTCTCACTGGAAAAAGGTAAAGTTAAGTGGGCAGAACTTAGTTCCAGTGGCAGTTGGGGAAGTCAGACCATTCGTAACAAAGTAAGGCTGGGTTCACACTATTGCAGTTTAGGGCATTGCATGTGATTCCCACCGCATTGCTGTGCAGATCACATGCAGATCTGTGCAACAGATTGTAAGGGCTAAATTTGCATCATGATGGTTCAGGGCCCTTTTTTATTTTTTTTTTGTCCACACTAAAATCGGATCACATGGGTGTCCACACCTATGCAATCCAATTCCTGCACCATTTGCCAGTTTGCACTTGCAATCTGCGAACTGATCTGGGGGTGTCTTTGACTTTGTATTGACACCCGCAGCGGTTTGCATTAGGGCGGTGTGAACTGCCTGCGAGAGACATGCGATGCGGGAACTCGCGCTGGTTCCCGCATTGCAATAGTGTGAACCAAGCAGTATCTGAATGAAGCACAGAATAGGCTTCTCTGGCTAGCCATTGTAAATGGGACTTTGCAGTACTTGTTAGGCAGGACTTTCTTCTCCGTCTCAAACTGTTGTCACGTTTACTTTAATGGGTATACACCCTCTGGCCAGTACACAGCATGAAGATGTAAAAAAACAAACACTTATTTTCTGATTGTTACATTTCTGGAGTGCCTGCTATTTTAATTTGTAAATTGTATCTTACATTTGTCACTGCAGTCAGCATTCTGGTTTATTAAACATATCTAAATGTTTTGGGTAAAAAGTTATTACTTGCCATTAATTAGTTCAAACACTAAGTAAGGAACTCACTTATAGCTAATATTTGGGATGGTGACAGCATTTTTGTAAAAGGCACTTTAGTAATGTCAACCAATAACCACTTAATCACAAACTAAAACCACTACCAAGCATCTCTGCATTATGTTCTCTAGTATACTTTGCAGTAAACTATAAAATCCACTTATACAAAAGATTGGTGTTTATAATGTCAAAGGAATACTTGCATCTGATGTCTAATAGAGGAAATGCATGGATTTATCTCACAATTGTAAACTATCATTTGCTCAAAGAATTTTTTTTAAAAACAGTCAGGAAAGCTTGTGTTTTTTTGCTTCATTGGTTTCTAGTTGAAAGGTTAGAATAGTTTAGAGTAACTAACGCCACTTTTGTTAAGGGAAAAAAAAACATTCGCCTTTTGGGTGATCTATGTACATTGCAAGGATTTTATAAATCTTTGCTGCAGATTCCTACCTTTTTGTTGTTCTGAAGAAATACCTGTGTGTGTTTATATAATTATCATCCAGCTAATGAGGAAACTTACTTTTTAGACATGATTTCCTACTGGGGGTATCTCACCAAAAATTACAGCAGCCGGCTGTATTTCAGGACACAGCGGGCCCACAGGATGAGTAATGGCAGGCTGCTTGCTGTGTGGGCACCAAGGTCTTTCTGCAGGTCCACATTTATCTTGTGCACATGAAAGTTCACTCTTGGATGTCAAGCGTTTCAACCATTTGTTTCCACCTTGCAGAAATACATATTTTTGGGACTGGTTTTATCAGATGGCTGTCAGCTGAGGCATTTTGAACAAAGTTAATAAGGGATACATTGCATATTTGACCAGTGAATGTGGCTGTGAGTAATAGACATTTCTTTCTCCTCCATTAAGGTACACAGCAAGCTTTTCACCTTAGGCTTCTGTTGCCTACAGGCCAGTTGGACACTAGCAAAAAAAAAGAAAACATGTAGGCCTGGCCAGGATTACTAACATGCCTTAATTTATTTGCTAATGTATTAGAAGGATGGACACTTACTTCTCAGCTCTGCTGTATGAGAGACTAACCTTTTTTTTTTTTTTTTGCCACCTTCTTTTTTTTTTTTTCTTTTTCTTAGTTTTCAAGATATTTCCTCCTTAACCAAGACATCTACATTGCTGCTAAAGCTTGTCTCTTACATTGCAGCTATCTAGCATGGTTGTCCTTGGTCTGCCTTTTTAGAGTGCCATGTCAGCACAATGTTGCAGGGATATCCTGGAAGTGATCTTTGTGCACTGGGTTCCATGCAGGGCACTTTCCAGACAGGTAAAGTTAACTTCAGATCACTTTCCTAGTCCAGAATTCCTAGCATTGCCTTAGTGCTTGCCCTGGCACTTAAGATTCACTTTGACACAATACAAGAAGCTTCCACAATTACATAGGTTGCTGGGCACCTTTTAAAAATCCCCCCCCCCCCCCTTTTTTTTTCTTGCTGGTTTCTGCCATGAAAGGAGCCGACACTGGGTGTGAGTCTGAGCACTGATGCGATTCACTGCATAAAGTTGCATGCATGTACAATGTGATGGTACTCCTGTTAGCAAACACCCACACACAATCTGTGGTGATGTCTGCAATCTGCAACCAGGGGGATGTCTTACCCCCTGTTCCTATTTAGCTTGTCATCAGAGACCTCTTGACCTCTGTCTGTTGTTTCTTCTGCCATTTTGCACTTCTACACCTTCCACAGATTCTGTGTCTGATTTCTTCATGGCTTTGACAGCTTCTTAGCCCTGAACAACTCTGATTCTGAGTCACTCCAGTCTTTGCCCCAAGGAGTAGCGTTCACTGCTATTCTCAAGTGAGCCAGTATTGGTTCATATTGATGTGGTTCACCACTTTGAATCTAGAGGATGAGCCTATTGCTTCTAAAGGTGCTGTGTCCAGTCTTGGATTCTTTAGAGCCCCTAATGCTGCAAATACTTTATCAATGCACCTGCTGTTCCAACTATTTCTTTACGGGGCCTGATAACACCCCGACACACTGTTTGCTGTGTCACAGCTGGAGGATGCCAGATGTAGGGCTTCTTGTCTCCAGGTTAAACAATACATTTACTAGGCTTGTCTCCAGGTAGGGTTGTCCCGATACCACTTTTTTAGGACCGAGTACAAGTACCGATACTTTTTTTCAAGTACTCGCCGATACCGATTACCGATACTTTTTTTTTAATGTCACGTGACAGTGTTTTTTTTTTTCATTTTTTTTTTTTTTAACAGTGCTTGCTTTTTTTTGGGGGGGGGGGGGAGGGGGTGAACGTTGTATGTGTGTGTTATTTTTTTTTTTTTTACAATTTTTATTTTTTACAATAGTATTTCTTTTATTTTTTATTGTTTTTTTTTTTTTTTTTTAATCAGCCCTTTTGGGGGGCTTTGGTGAGATATCAGGGGTCTTAACAGACCTCTGATATCTCCCCCTTGAGACAGAGAAAGAGACAGAGGATAGAGAATCCCCAGTCCCTTTCTCTGCAGCGTCAGCTGCACTGACAATGAATGGAGAGAAGTCCGCAGCTTCTCTCCATTCATAAACTGACACATCGTAATCACAGAAGATTACAATGTTTCAGTTATGTGAATGGACAGAGTCAGCTGACTCTGTCTATTCACAAGGGAAGGAGGGGGAGGACGGAGGAACGGAGGGGGAGAACGGAGGGGACAGATAAGAGCAAAACGGAGGGGACAGATAAGAGCAGACCGGAGGGGACAGCTGAGAGGGACAGATAAGGACAGATAAGAGCAGAACGGAGGGGACAGCTGAGAGGGACAGAGGAAAGGAGGGGGCATGGAAGAGGATGCAGTGACAGTCAGCTGTGAGCGATCACCGCTGTCTGTCACTAAAGCTGGTGAAAGCCGCTGGGGGAGAATCTTGTAACTCCCCCACGCGCCGATCACAGCTGACAGTCAAGGTATCGGGGGAGGCATCGGTAGCATTTGCCCGAGTACAAGTACTTGGGCAAATGCTAGGTATCGGTGCCGATACCGATACTAGTATCGGTATCGGGACAACCCTATCTCCAGGTGCTCCTAGGAGAAGCATTGGATTAGCTGGTGGCTCAGTGGGATCAGATTCTCATCTGTGGCTTTTCTCCTCTGAAGCTTCTTCCTTGTCTTTGTTGCAGGATTGAGATGGGTGGCATTTCAGTAATTCCCATGGCTCCAGCCTGGCCCAGATGGATATGGTACTCCTAACCTGGTAAGACTCCTGGAGAACCAGAGGTTCTCAAGGACCAATTTGCCATCCTGCTTTAGTCATCAGCCTTAACTACATGACTGTTCAAGCCCAGGTTTTGTGAGAAAAGGGCATATTTTTTTTTATATATATTTTATTCCTGTGATGCTAAAAGCTAAGAATGTTACTTCCCACAAGGTGTATGATTGGGCATGGGATGCTTACTTCACTTGATGCAAGTCTCAAGGCACTGACCCTAGGAGTTTTTTGCTGTGGGACACATCCTCTCCTTCCTGCAGATGGTCTGAACCATTGTTTCTTACCACTATTAGGTTAGATTTCTGCCCTTTCAAACTTGTTTTTAGCCTTAGGCCCCTTTTCACATGGGTTGGAATCCATCTAAGTGGATCCAACTGCTCAGTGGGGGATCTCTCAGCTGATACCTGCTAAGCAGGCAGATGACAGGTCTGTGTCTACTCTGCTATGGAGAGCGTACACGGACACAGCCCGCTGCTCTCTGAGATGGTCGGATGCAAATGGACTGCATGTCTGTTTCTTTCCAATTGTCTTCCTATCTGATCTGCCAGAACGGATGTACGAACATATCTCCATTTGTCTATTTTTTTTCGGATCAGATGCCGGCGGGTGACCGTGGACACATGTCCGCTGATATCTGCCGCCCTAGAGAACAATGGGTGGTCTGATCGGGTCCGCCTGAAAAAACAGACAGATGAACCTGAACCATCCTCTGGTGTGAAAGGGGCCTTAAACCTGGACATTGTTCTTCTGACCGTCTGGCTCTAAGTCACCAAAATGAAAATTTCCTCTATTGTCTGGATGTGGTTATGGCTGTGGGAGTCTCTCAACCACTGCTTCTTTCAGAAAGAACTATTCCCTTTTTGTCATCCCAGATGATCTTCTCCCCCCCCCCCCATAAGGGAATTACCATCTTCTCATTCCATCACCGCTAGGTGACTCAGCTGGCTCTACACTTTCCTGTCAGTAGGCACGCTAGATCTTTTAAGCATTAAGAAACTATTTTAAAAAAATGTCAAGGCTACCATCTGGTTTTCTGTTCACATGTTCTGTAAGTTCTACCAGGTAGATGTTGCAAGCTAATCTGATGGTGTCCTTGGACATAATATCATTCAGCTGGCTGCTTGAGCTGCAGGCAGTCCCCAGTTTTCTGTGTGTTGTGTTTTTTTTTTGTTTGTTTTTGTTGAGGGGGGCTTGTTGGCTTTTGATTATTGTGTTGCTCACCCCTCATATGGGCAGCTTTTAGACCTCCTGAAGGTGAAAGACTCACTGTGTCCCTCAGTGGATGAGACAATACAAGAAAGTAGGCAAAGAGTCAGTCTGTACAGCAAGTGCCATTAGCTGTCCACTCCTACCTTCAGAGCCCCTCCTAGCTCCCCAGTGCACTGCTGGTACCTTAGGCCTCATGCACACAGGACGTTATAAAAAAGCCAGTAGCATTAGCTGAAGAGTGAGTTTTGCAGTAGCGTTTTCACTTCGTTTTGCTAAACAAATATTAAAAAAAAAATAATCTTTCCACAAAAGCTTATGGCTCAAAAAATGCAAACAAATGCCAAATAGTTGCAGTTTCATCATTTTTTGCAGTTTTTCAGTTTTTTTATAAGAGTTGGAGTGTTTTTACAGCTGAAAAACTCCTTTCAAAACTGACTAGTTCTGGGGTTTTTTCCAGCAAGAAAACGCCCGGGCCAAAAAACGCTGAGAACAACCTATGTGTGCATGGACACATAAGATAACATGCTGGGAGTTTACTGGTTGCAGAAAAAACCGCCAAGAACAGCAGCTGTAAAACCATCCAGCGTGCATGACTTTCAGAAAGTCAGTATCTGCATAGGTTTTTAAGCAGGGCTTTTTCATCAAGCCCCATACACACTATTAGATTTTCTGCAGATTTTTGTCTTCAGATTTACCAAAACCATGTAGGGCAAGGGCCTGCCTGATTGCATACAAATTGCAACTTTAAGGGCCCTTTCACGCGTCGGCGGTAAAGCGCCGCTATTGTAAGCAGTGCTTTACCGTCGGTATTCGGCC
This sequence comes from Lithobates clamitans, assembly GCA_037952925.1. NCBI lineage: Eukaryota > Metazoa > Chordata > Amphibia > Anura > Ranidae > Lithobates > Lithobates clamitans. The sequence continues at coordinate 67,828 of JBBGZY010002645.1, forward strand.
GCCAGGGGGGGCGGTTTTACCCCCCGCTAGCGGCCGATAAAGGGTTAAAAAACACCGCAAAGCGCCTCTGCAGAGGCGCTTTACCGGCGGTTTAGCCGCGCTGTCCCATTGATTTCAATGGGCAGGAGCGGTATACACTCCGCTCCTTCACCACTCCGAAGATGCTGCTAGCAGGACTTTTTTTCCCGTCCTGCTAGCGCACCGCTCCAGTGTGAAAGCCCTCGAGGCTTTCACACTGGAATCAAAGCAGCGGCACTTTCGGGTCGGTTTGCAGGCGCTATTATTAGTGCAATAGCGCCTGCAAACCGCCCCAGTGTGAAAGGGCCCATAAGGTTTGACTTCCTCATATTATATGGTTTTGGTAAATCTGAAGACAAAAATCTGCAGAAAAGCTAATGGTGTGTATGGGATCTAACATTGCGTAGAAGAGTGGCTCTGTGGATGGCAGCAGCAGACGTCATATTGTGCCTACTGTACAATGTTTGCACTAATGTGTTTGTTTTTTTTGTTTTTTTTTATTCAGATTTTCTGATGTAGGTGTTAACCACTTCCCGCCCAAGGTACGTCATTGACTTGACTTGAGCGGGTATATCTGAATGCTGCCTGCAGCTACAGGCCTCATTCAGATATCGTCTTTTTCAGCCGGCGATTCCCTATACCATAAGAATGATCATAGCGGCTGTTCTGTTGCTTGATCGTTCTTACGGGCGGCGAGAGGGGACGTGTCCCCCCCCACCCCCACCCCTCCGGAGCGTCTACCGACTCACCGCTATAAAAATAAGGGATTGTCCCCCGTGAGGGGTTTTCTAGGCAGCAAGAAAGAGGGTAAAAAAATACTGCATAAGGTTACGTAAATGGAATTTTATTGATAACTAAGTATCAAAAGAAACTATAAACAGTCGATCAAAACATCAGCTGTGGTACATCAAATAAAAGCAACATCACTGACGTGACAGTCATAATAATATACAATAATCAAACATTGAGATAAATTGGTACATGATTCGTGTATAAAACAGTATTGGACATGTTCATATATAGTTACCGATCATATTAAATTAAGCCGTATTAGATAGCCTCTAAAGGGGAAGTCCCCTTGCTTGGTCCAACTCAACCGGTCCGCACGATCACAGGAAGGATTTAGACTGTTCATGGGTGTCTTATGAGGAGTCGCACATATAGAGCAATCCCAGAGGCCTAGGGGAGTGGTGGACGGCTTAATTTAACATGATCGGTAACTATATATGAACATGTCCAATACTGTTTTCTTCCTTAGTTATTCATATATTTTTTTTCACTATGAACTTAAATTTTTATAAATATTCTTCCAGTCTACAACAATCCTCTGAAGATAGAAACTAGAAATAGTGGGGGTTGGTGCTGCGCTAATCCTGAGGTAAAGTTAAAATAGCTGGGTGTACTGGGTGTGGGCTCCTGTCTGCATTATAATATGGGGTGAGAATTCCACCCCCCGACGAGTAATGTGACACTGTAGACGTCCTGGTGATGGGTGCCAACAGAAAACAATAAACAGGAAGTGTGTATGTGTGTGTGTGTGTGTGTATAAAAATATAATTTGGACCCTAACCCAAAAGAATATGTGTGGTGCTGTGTAACACAATCAAGTGAAGCAATATGTGTGTTGAAATAAATGAGTCAATAGAAATAACAAATAAATTACTCAAATATGCTAGTGATAACCTCTAGAACACTAAAATCAATATGAAATGCTGTGAATAAAAATCCGAAAAAATGCAGTATAATCAAACGCGATTCACAGATGTGACTAAAAACTTAAATATCAGAAAGCCAAAAACAGATCATTTAAAAGACATACAATGTTATAATGAATAGCCAAAGTGATCTATATAATAGTGCATCATGCAATGAGTGTCCAACTGTCCACAGGGGGTGCTACAAATTCAAATAATAAAGTTCAAATAAAAGTGACTTCGTGCAGCAAAAAGGCAACTTCAATGCTTCCTTAGTGTTATAAGGCAATCACGATGTGCAAATGACAGCTGGGTTTAGATAGCTTCAGAAGAGTGGTGACTGTGAAGTGTATAATAGAATTATCACCATGCAGCAATCCTCTAAAGGTGGGTAATGGCCTCTTACATCACTATACTGAGGTTACAGCATAGAACAGCAAACGCTATTGGTATCTCCTGTGCAGGGGGGTCCTAGGTGCTGTGCTGTCATTAATCAAACCTCAGATCCATAGAAGAGCAACATGGTAAAGTGGAGAGAATAAAGTCCCATATAGTGTAGTATTTCCAAGTTAAAATCAGGCTTTATTCAATTTGAACATCATACAGGGTACTCGCACAGTAAACAGCTGGCGGTACAATGCATCCAGACGAGCGGCGAACTCGTACACTGCTAACAGTGGGCGGTGCCTGTCCCTGTTAGCAGTGTACGAGTTCGCCGCTATATTTCTAGTTTCTATCTCACCAGGGTTTAAGGCTGAACCCCACTCGGTGCAAGCTGCTTCTCCCAATTCTAAACCACCTACACCAGCACTGATTGGTAGCGCAGGAATAACACTCTCCACATTGAATCCTCTGAAGATGACCCGGTGGGGTCGAAACGCGTCAAAATTTATATACACGAATCATGTACCAATTCATCTCAAATGTTTGATTACTGTATATTATTATGACTGTCACGTCAGTGATGTTGCTTTTATTTTATTTTTTGTACCACAGCTGATGTTTTGATTGAGTGTGTTTATAGTTTCTTTTAATACTTAGTTATCATTAAAATTCCATTTACGTAACCTTATGCAGTATTATTTTTTTACCCTCTTTCTTGCTGCCTAGAAAACCCCTCACGAGGGACAATCCCTTATTTTTATAACATTATCCGGGGTGTGCAGCCATTTTCTTCTCAATGAGTGTCTTTCTATTTCAACTACCGACTCACCGCTTCCATCGGTGAGTCGGAGAACGGATCTGCCGGCCCCGGATGTTTAAAAAATGTAAAGCGCCCCTGTAAGTCCCGCCCACATATGAAAACTGTGTTCAAACCACACATGTAAGGTATCGCCGTGAACATTAGAGCAAAAGCAGTAATTCTAGCCCTAGACCTCCTCTGTAAATCAAAACATGTAACCAGTAAAAAAATTTAAAGCGTCGCCTATGGGGATTTCTAAGTACCCAGGTTTGGCGCCATTCCAGGAGCATGTGCAATTTTGAAGCGTGACATGTTGGCTATCTATTTACTCGGCGTAACTTCATCTTTCACATTATGCAAAAAAATTGGGCTAACTTTAATGTTTTTTGTGGGTGTTTTTTTTTTTTTTGCTTTTTTTTTTTTTTTTTTCCAAAAAAAGTGTTTGAAAAATTGCTGCGCAAATATCGTGTGAGATAAAAAGTTGTAACGACCGCCATTGTATTCTCTAGGGTCTTTGCTAAAAAAGCATATATAATGTTTTGGGGTTCTATGTAATTTTCCAGCAAAAAAATGATTCATTTTACATGTAGGAGAGAAATGTCAGAATTGGCCTGGATGGCAAGTGGTTAAAGCTGAGTTCCGCCGAAAAAAAAATAAAAAATTAACGTCAGCAGCTACACATACTGCACCTGCTGTCTTTTTTAATATTAGGACACTTATCTGTCCAGGGCGCCCGCGATGTCTTCACCTGAAGCTGATCTGTCCCTCAGCTCTGGGTGGGTGCAGGCGCCGGCATCTTCGGTAAGGCAATCAGGAATTGAAGCCTCGTACCCTAATGCGCATGCGTGTCCTCACTGGTCCCTGCTCTCTTCTGGGACCTGTGTGTCTCCCAGAAGACAGCCAGGGGGGGACTGAGGAGGGGCCGGACATGGTGTAGATGGCCACAGACTCTGCAGCGATCTATCCCTGGAGGTGGGAGCAAATGCCTGCATTATACAGGTATCCGCTCCCCCCTGAAAGGTGCCAAATGTGACACCGGGGGGGGGGGGGGGGGTTTGAACCCGGAAAAGCAGAAGTTTCATTTTTGGGTGGAACTCTGCTTTAAGGTGATTGCTTCAGTTTGGAGATAAATAGAATTAACTACAAATGGATGTAAACCATCACATATACCCAGTGAAGTGAACAGCCTCAGATAATACACAGTAGGAAAAAAAATCATCTCCCTACATAAGTTTTTACATGTATATCTGTTGTCTTCAGCTTTCTATGTTCTTCAGAAAGTGCACATTGTGCTAGATTTTTTTTTTTCCTGTTTCAACAGTGGGAGGGCAGATTGGGCATATTTTTATATAATATAAAAATATCTCATTACGGTGAATAGAGAAGGTCTCTGCTCATCTCCCTCCCCGTCACAAATTTCTAGCTGCTTTTCTCTCCTGTGTTTTGGAGAACTTGTCAGAAGGTATCTTGCTGATAACCACAGAGGAACGGAGCAGCAGAAAGAAAGACACGGGACTTAGAGCTTTGGAGAGAGGTAAGTAAACACTACAGATATGTGCCCAGGTCAGATTTCATGAATGGGGTTTACATCCACTTTAAATGCAATTTTGCCCTTTGATCCTTTTGATACTTGTAACATTTTATTTTTTTATTTTTTTTTGCCTCATAACACTCCATTTAAATGTATCTCATATGTGGGGTTTCCTTATCATTCCCCCCCCCCCCCATAAACTGGAATCCAATCCTGACTTGACATATACATTTTGTAGCTATAAACAAGAGCACTTGTAATTTATTTTTAAGCTTCAAATGACTTCCAAAGCCAGTGACCTGCATACAAATTTCTGTATTATGCCGGGTCTCTAATAAATTACAAAAGTGGGTTTCTCTGGGGTATATATATTTTTTGCTATATTTTTTCATTTGGTGTGTGAAAATTTATCAGCTTTTCTTGTAAAAATAAAATATTTGTAATTTTATATGGTCTGGGAAAATTTGAAATGTACTTCAATATAAAAACTATTTTCTATTAACAAATGTGTGTGTCTTTTTTCTCCTACAAGTAGGGGTGCACTGAATGGAAATTTTGGTGCCAAAACCGAAAATGCAGGATGCACTTAGCCGAAAACTGAAAATGACAGTTTAAAAAAAAAAATTGTGTGTGTGTGTGTGTGTGTGTGTGTGTGTGTGTGTGTGTGTGTGTGTATGTATATATTATATTCTACTTTTAACCGGTTGCTGACCGCCTCACGATGATATACGTCGGCAGAATCACGTACCTGTAGGTGAGCTGCCTCCCGCGGACGGGGGGGTCCGATCGGTGCCCGAGGTGGTCGGCTTCTGTCCGGGAGCAATCAGACATGAGGGGGAGGCCATCCATTCGTGGTCCCCCCCTGCCTCGCGATAGCTCCCAGCCAATGAGAATCTTCCTCTGTATAGTAAGCAGAGGAAGTGATGTCATCGCTCCTCGGCGCCGGAACGGAAAATACCGAGCCGAGGAGCGATGACATCCGAGAAGACATCCAAGTGAGTGTAAAACACACACAGTAGAACACGCCAGGCATACATTACACCCCCCGATCACCCCCCAAACCCCCCCCCCCCCCCGTCACACTGACACCAAGCAGTTTTTTGTTTTCTGATTACTGCATTGGTGTCAGTTTGACAGTTATAAGTGGTAGGGCAGTTAGTGGTAGCCCCCTTTTTAGGTCTAGGATACCCCCCTAATAAAGTTTTAACCCCTTGATCACCCCCCGTTGCCAGTGTCACTAAGCGATCGTTTTTCTGATCGCTGTATTAGTGTCACTGGTGACGCTAGTTAGGGAGGTAAATATATAGGTAGTCAGTGTTTTATAGCGACAGGGACCCCCATATACTACCTAATAAATGTTTTAACCCCTTGATTGCTCCCTAGTTAACCCTTTCACCAGTGATCACCATATAACTGTTACGGGTGATGCTGGTTAGTTCGTTTTATTTTTTTTATAGTGTCAGGGCACCCGCCGTTTATTACCAAATAAAGGTTTAGCCCCCTGATCGCCCGGCGGTGATATAAGTTAGGTTTTAGGGTCAAGAAGAAGACAAACACAGGCCCGTTGTGCCCATAGTGCCCTTCCTGCTGCATTCGCCAATTCTAATTAGGAACCCACCACTTGTGCAGCACCCGTACTTCCCCCCATTCACATCCCCAACCAAATGCAGTCGGCTGCATGATGGGCATTTTCTTTATGTCCTCCCGAGTACCCCTTTCCCACGAACCCCCCCCCCAAAAAAGATGTCTGCAGCAAGCGCGGATATAGGCGTGACACCCGCTACACTAGTTGAGTATTAGCGTAGGGTACAGCATTGCACAGACTAGGCACACTTTCACAGGGTCTCCCAAGATGCCATCGCATTTTGAGAGACCCGAACCTGGATTACTTACTTGGGATACACCCTAGATTCAAAACAACAAAAGGTGTTTTTACCCACAGAAAAAGTACAGAAAATTCAAGAAACAATGAAAATGCTACAAAACAACCAACCATGCACAATGAGAAGGGCAATGGCCACTTTAAGACTATTAACCTCAGAAATCCCAGCAGTACAATGGGCGGGATTGCATTTTCGATCACTACAAATATTCATTTTAAAAATATGGAATCACAGACAATATGCACTAGACTAGACACTCAGATACTTATACCAACACAAGTAAAAAAGTCTTTATGGTGGTGGAGGAAGCCAGAAAATTTAACCAAAGGACGGTTGTGGACCTTACCAGTCACGCAAGTAATGACTACAGATGCAAGTGGCGTAGGTTGGGGGGCCCATCTAGGCCCACTGATAACACAAGGAGTGTGGCAAGACAAAGTAATGGAAAGATCTTCAAATTAGAAAGAACTAAAGGCAGTCTTTCTAGCACTCAAACACTTTAAGGAATAACTGAAGGGTCACCACCTGCAGATCCGGTTCGACAGCGTTTCCGTAGTTGCTTACGTAAATAAGCAAGGGGGAACAAGGAGCGGAACCTTGTGGTCCCTGGCAGAAGGGGTTCTAAAGTGGGCGGAAAGATACGTCCCTTCACTATCAGCAGTCCGGTAAAAGGAGAACTCAATCAGGTAGCCGACTATCTCAGCAGAAGGAGATTGAGAGAAGGTGACTGGAGATTAAATCAAGAAGTGTTCAAGATAATTACACAAAGATGGGGGGTTCCACAAGTGGACCTATTTACATCAAAAGAAAACACGAAAGTTCAAACCTTCTTCTCCTTAAATAAGGACGGAGCACTCGGGGTAAACGCTCTAGCGCAGAAATGGAGGTTCACCAGGTGTTATGCCTTCCCCCCCCCGCCAATACTCATACCAGCAGTACTAAGAAAACTTATAACAGAGAATACATCAATGATTCTCATTGCACCACACTGGCCCAGAAGGCCATGGTTCCCCATACTAACAGAACTGGCTATAGAACCTCCATGGTTTCTAGCAACAAGAGAGGATCTCCTCTTCCAGGGACCAGTGTGGTGTCCCCAGGTAGAAAGATGGAACCTGGCGGCCTGGCTTCTGAAGAGCAGTTGTTGAAGGCTAAGGGATTCTCAAACCAGCTGATCAATACATTGCTGAATAGTAGAAAATTGGAAACTCGCACAATATAAAGAAATGTATGGATACGATTCAACAACTGGTGTATAGAGAAATGCTGTGTAGTATAAAGTTTAGAGGCGGCCTTAGAATATCTACAATGCGGGGCAGATAAGAACCTAAGCATCAGTACATTGAAGAGTCAGGTATCGGCAATCTCTGTTTATCAGGAAAAGGAAGCTAGCTTCCAATCCATGGATAGTTAGATTTTTCAAAGCCTTAAGTAGACAAAGGCCAGTGCAGAGATCACCCTTTCCCAAATGGGACCTGTCGTTGGTGCTACAAACCTTGACAGGGGACCCATTTAAACCGCAAGAAATTTGCCCAATAAAGCTGTTGCTGTTTAAAGCAGTTTTTTTGGTGGCGGTCACCACCACCAGGAGAGTTTGTGAAATGGAGGCCTTATCAATCAGGCCTCCTTTTTTCAAAGTTTTTCCGGATCGTATAGTTTTTAAGCTAGATCCAGCCTTTCTACCTAAAGTTACCTCTAAATTTCTCAGAGGTCAAGATATTATTTTGCCTTCTTTTTGTACGAATCCTTCTGGAGGTCAGAAGGCTAAATTTCATAAGTTAGATGTAAGGAGTTGCATCCTATATTATTTAAAGGAAACCAAACCTTTCAGGAAGTCAGATTCCCTTTTGTTTTATTTTCAGGAGCTAAGAAAGGCCAGAAAGCCTCAAGGTGCACTATAGCCAGGTGGAAGTGATTAGTCAGGCCTACACTTTGCGGGGTAGGCAGATCCCTGATGGTATTAGGGCACATTCGACAAGGTAAATGGCAGCCTCACAACCAGAGAGGGCTGGAGCAACGCCGGAGCAAATCTGCAAAGCGGCAACCTGGTCCAGCTTTGATACCTTTGTCAAGCACTACAGAGTGGATCTCTTGTCGACCAAAGAGCAAGCTTTTGGACGCAAGGTCTTACAAGCTGTAGTCCCGCCCTAAGGGTAAGTGCTCGCTTATCCTCTCAGGTGGCTGTCCGTGAAGACGATTAAGGGAAAAACTAAGTTACTTACTGGTAACGTTCTTTCCTGGAGTCTTTCAGGACAGCACTAGTACCCACCCGAATGTAAATAATATGAAATTTCCTGAAACTGGAACTGTGGTATTTTGTTGATCATGTGTATCACGTGTTCTTGTGTCTCCCCAGCAGACTGGAGGTGCTCTAAAACAACTAAGGAACCAGCAGGGGAGGAGGAATTTTAAAAGGGGCTGGTGCGGTGTTTCCTGCAGAGGGGAGGAGCCAAGGTCTCTCAGGTGCCTGTCCTGAAAGACTCCAGGAAAGAACGTTACCAGTAAGTAACTTTGTTTTCTTTCAGCCGCCTGCCGAAAATAGTTTTCAGCAGTCAAAATTTCTGTGCTCTACTACCTACAAGGGTTTCTTTAATCAGTTTCAGCAGTGTGGTTAAAGGGACATTAAACAGTATCCAAAAATAACTAATACCCATCTACTAACCAATGGACCTGTAATCTATATTGGATGAAATTGTTTCATATTGTGTTTTTCTGCCTCCTTGTAATCGGTGTTAATTTTGGCAGAAATTTTTGATTGTTTTAGTCTTAGGAATAAAATGGCATTTTCGTTTTGGTCCCATTTAAGTCTTCTGCAAGTTTTTTAGTCTACTAAAATCTCCAGTACATTTTTAGTCGACTAAAATCTAATGGGTGTAGTGTAGTTAAATTGTAATGCAACATTTAAGCATTTCGCTACAATTTCCAAACTCATTATATACTGCTACTGGAGTGAAAAATCGAATATGTCATTATTTATGGTATTAAGGTTTGAACATGCACCACAGACATAAATAAAGACGTTATAAAACAACTAAATCTAAGTTAAAACCGTTTCCTTAAGAATATTGCTTTTTTGACAAAAGGGTAACATAAAAATACAAAAAAATTAAAAACTGTGTGGGTGATCGTGATGATGCTACCAACCATGCACTGCACAGTCATTTACATGAACTTAGCAGTTCAAGAAACTCAAACTGAACAACAGAACACAAAACATTTCAGCAGCTTGGCTGGCCCGGTGTCAAGAAGGACAGCAAGGAGGCCAGGCCACTATCCTACTCCAGGTAAAACATCAGGGCCAGACTGATATTCTGCAAAAGGTACAGGGATTGGACTGCTGAGGACTGGGGGAAAGTCATTTTCTCTGATGAACCCCCTTTTTGATTGTTTGGGGAATCCACAAAAAAAACCTTGTCCAGAGAAGAAAAGGTGAACGTTACTTTATCAGTGCTGTGTCATACTCATGCCAACAGTAAAGCATCCTGAGACAATTCATGTGTGGGGTGGATTGCTTCTCAGCCAAGGGAGTGGGCTCACTCACAATTTTGCTTAAGAACACAGCCATGAATAAAAAACATCCTCAGGCTCCGAGAACAACTTCTCCTAACCATTCAAGAACCGTTTGGTGATGAAAAATGCCTTTTCCAGCATGATGAAGCACCTTGCCATTGCCAATGCCATAAGGCAAAAGTGATAACTGAGAGCTTGGGGAACAAAACATGGAAATTTTGGGTTACTATCTGCCAAGTTAAATTGTTCAGAAGAGGTTGTAAAAACGTCCCGTGTACATTAAGCCTTACTGATCTATTTTTCTTTTTCATTTGTGATATTTACCTATTTTGTCAAATTTGTCAATGCTAAGAGTAGTTGATAAAAAGTGGTAGTTGTTATTGTTCCACATACTAATGGCATTTGTAGCCTCAGCCTGTGCATTTTTCCTATAAATTTAATGAACAATTAAAACTGTTCAACTATTGATTCTTCCTATCACAATAAGGACAACCCACAAGTATTAGGTATGCTTCTTATGTTAGAAATAGAAATAACTGGAGAATAAAACACTTCTATTTTTTTCGATTCATTTTAAGGAAAGCACTTGGTGCCAACATGACCCTTGCTCTATTCCGTTGGCCTTTAGAGAGGTCACCTGTGACACTGAATACCCTCTCTGCAAAGGCTTGAGAAGCTGGCATAGCTATCGGGTATAATGCATAAGGTTTTAGCTGGTGATAAAAAGTGTCACTCTTTGACAGCCAAAAATCTGTTGCGGTGTTCTCACTGATGGCCACTTGGTGCAAAAGCTCTTCTTTATATTTTCTGATCTGCTGCTCTATGCTGTTTGGGGAGATCCTCTGCCTGGGTCTTCTGCAGCATTTAGAAAGAAACTGAAAGATTGGCTGCTTAGATGTGGATGCCGGTGGCTGTGCTTCTTCCACTTCCTGTGATAGTTCCACATCATCATCTTCTTCTTCTTCAGACAATTCCTCATTTTGTGCTTGTGTGTGGCAATGTGGATTTTCTTACGGTATACTCCTCTGCCTTTTTAAGCAGTTCCTGAATATTCTCATCTGCCACATCAACAAGGGTTCCACAGACAGTAGGGTTGACAAAACAAGCAGCTGCTGCAAGTGGCGAGAATATTTCATAAGTTGGATTAAAGAAAGAAGCAAAATGCTGGTTCACACTTCCTTTAATACTTTGTGCAATTGTGGCAAGGTCTTTGTAGCTAGTGTTCTGTTTAAAGTCCTCAAGGTGGCTGAGCAGATCAAAGAGTGCAAGGACAGCCAAGGACATGGACATGGTGTCACTCTGGAGGGTTTTAGTATGTTCTGCAAAGGGCAGCAGTAGATCATGCAATGATATGACCTTTTGCCATTCACTAGGGAGCAAGCTGTCCCACCCCATGTTGTTTGCGATTTGGAAGACCCACTCTTTCAGTTTGAGGAGTCTTGCGATCATGTTGAATGTACTTGACCATCGTGTGGGGCAGTCATTTATAAGAGTAAGGTCACAATGCTCCAATAGCTTCTGTGTTGCAATTAAATACTTGCAGAAGAGGTTCGCTATTGATCTTGCTTTAACCAGTATTTTCTTCACACTTGCCTCCTTCTGCACCATGTGGACCACAAGTTGCAAGGTATGCACCACACATGGTATCCGGTCCGTGTCAGTCTGTTGGTACTTAACAAGTGGAACACAGCCAAATAAGCATAAAGGTATATAGAAAAGGTTACTGTTCCATTCTATTATTTTAACAATTATAAATCTTATGGGAATACTGTTACACAAGACTACAAATAAAGTGGAAAAATAACAAAGATGCACCCGTAGAGTAGAGCAGATAGTGCCCCCATATCAATCATCTTATATTCATGTGACAATTGACTGGTGTCAACCGTGTGATCATGTAAAAGAATAATAAAAATGCCTCTCTGCAGATCATCAATTTTGGACTCAACCTTAGAGTCTCTTTCCGTCATGGGGGAGTCTTCCTCACTAGAGCTGGGTGGTTCTTCTGCTGCTGTTTGTTTAAATGCTGCCACCATATTGCTCCCGTTGTCTAATATCACTGTAAGGATATTCCTCTTTGGTACGTCCCACTCTTGCAAGCATTATTTAACACATGATTTGATTGACTGTGCAGTGTGTGGGTGGGCTACTTGTTCAAGGGCCAACAATATGTGTTCAGGTTTGTGTTGTTCAACACAAAAGTAGCATGCACTTATAGCAAGGAATGAAGCTGAGAGTCCTTTTTTGGTCCATAAATCAGTGCAAATAGATACTCTAGGCAGCAGCCAGTCTCTTTTTGAATTTTTCTTTTTCATTTTCATACTGTTTGTCAGTTTGCTTATTTTAGTTTTCTTTGGAACAGTCGACTATCTACTGTCTCTATCATGCTAACCAAGTCCTCATCTTTAATCGTTCTGACTGGTAATCTGGTGCGCCCCATTCCTTCTTGCTATGGCCTCCTCCCTGGCCTGTTGTTCTTTAGAGTCAATTTTGAAGCACCTAAAAGAGCAGTGCAAATAGTTTTCTGTGGTGCACTGGCTTTACTTTACCCATCATTTGAGGTTTTCTGCATCTGTGGGGTTGAATTAGGGGGAAAAATTCAAGTTATTCTGATTTTACGTTCTCTTCTCTCTCTCCCCACACAGTCAGCTCCAAGTTGTCTCTATAATATACTACATGTATGGTCCTTCCCAGGGCCAGCCTTAGGCCTTTAGGCACCCTGTGCCGTGTGAAAATTGTCAATTTGAAAATTGTTATTATGAAATCAAATCACTCCCATTAAAATTCAGTAACTAAAGTGCACAAGAAAACATACTGTAGACAGACAAACAGCTATTACTTCAGAATAATAAAATGTATGAAATCTGACTGCAAGAAAGTTAGTTAAAAAAAATCCCAGCAATGTACACAAAAGTGGAGTTAAGTGCTGTGCTTTCCTTTGTATGAATTTCAGAATGATTTGTCTACAAATGATGCTTCAAGTTTGTTGTGTTTTTAACAAGGAGGGTCGCTCCACATGTTTTGCAAAGGGTCTTGTTGTCCTCAAGATCAAATGTAAAATACATCCATAGATCTCCTCTTCTCTTTCTACCAGTGAGAGTCACAGAAGCCGACATTTCCGGTATACTTTGTGCAGCAGTGGGGATGGGAAAATAAGAGGAGCAACTTAGTCTGAGTCCGACTCGCCTCGGTGAGGTCTGGACGTGGACGGTAAGGAGGAAGCCTAATGCACAGTGCTCTGGACGGTGGTCTGAGTAGGCCTGTAATGCTGCAGAGTGCTCTCTGGACAGTGGTCTGAGGCAGGCCTGTAGAGCACATTGCCCTGGATGCCGGTGGTCAGAGGAGGCCTGTAATGCTGCACAGTGCTGGATGGTGGTATCAGCAAGTCTGAGTGATGGCCTGTAATGCACAGTTGCACACACAGTGCTCAGTCTGGACGGAGGGTGGTCTGAGGGAAGGCCTGCTGTTCTGTAATTGAAAAAACAACAGTACACACTCGCATTCTGCTCTGGGCGCCTGGTGGCACGGTCGTCTCGTCAGGAGTCGGGACTCGAGAGGCCTCAGCCTGGCTGGCCTGTAATGCACAGTGCTGCTCTCTTACTCTGTCATCTTGTCGCAGTGTGCTTGCTTTATGGGAGCGGATTGCAGAAGCAGGCGGAGCTCTGTGAAAAACCAGAAGCTAGTTTACAAGGGTAAATGTCCCTGACTCACATTTTTGTCCCGTTCTTACGTGTTAACTAAAACCGATTAGATTTTTGTCAGTGGACGAATATGTGCTGTACTTTTCGTTTCGTTTTTGACACTGTAAAAATGCTGCTGACGTAAACTTTGCGGAAAACCTTTTCGTTGATAAAATTAACACTGCTTGTAATGTACTCCAAACATCTCCTTTTTCCGCTCGCTTTCCTTTTGGAACGAGCAGTGCATATTGGTTGCGGTCATGAGCGCTGCTCTATGCACACTACAACTCCCATATTCCAGAGTCCATTTTGGGAGTGAGCAAGAGAGGGTTTCTATGTTCTATATAGTGTGGGACTATGGAGAATAAATGTCACTACCCTCTAACAGGAAGTCGGATTACAGCAGTAAAAAAAAAAAAAAACGATTTTGGAGGAGGCAGTACTTCTTAAATGTAATATATATTTGGATAGAACTTTTTTGTTGCTGTTTAGTGTCACTTGTTACTCATCTGTATTACAAGTATCAGAAACATTTTTGATAATTCAAGATGTAAGCATTTCCAGCATCATGCTGTACTTAAAGTGGTTGTAAAGTCATAAGGTTTTCTTTATCTTGATACATTCTATGCATTAAGATAAAAAGCCTTCTGTCTGCAGCAGCCACCCAATACTTACCTGAGCCCCCTCTCTATCCAGCGATGTCCACGAGTGACTTGGCCGTTCGGGACGCTTTCCCCTGATTGGCTGAAACACAGCAGTGGCACCATTGGCTCCTTCTGCTGTCAAACTCCGTTAGCCAATTAGGAGAGAGGGGGGCGGGCTCGATCAGCAGCTCCATGTCTGAATGGACACACAAAGCTGCAGCTCAGCTTGGGTGCACCCAAAGCAAGCTGCTTACTGTGGGGGCACTCAACAGGAGGAAGGGGCCAGGAACTCCAGCCAGGGACCTGAGAAGAGGAGGATCTGGGCTGCCCTGTGCAAAACCACTGCACATAAGAGGTAAGTAGAACATGTTTATTATTTTAATAGAAAAAAAAAATAGACTTTACAATCTTCTATGCATTAATCATTCTATGCATTAAGAAAAAAAACCTTCTGTGTGCAGGAACCCCCGTCAGCCCCCTTAATATTTACCTGAGCCCCATCTCGATCCAGTGATGTTGCCTGAGAGCTTCGGCTATCTGGGACTGTCAATCAAAGCCAGTGAGCAAAAGGCTCTGTGTCTGAATGGAAACACAGTGCAGTGGCTCGGGTGCTCCTATAGCAAGCTGCTTGCTGTGGGGCACTTAGCAGGCGGGATGGGCCAGGAGAGCCGGTGAGGGACCAGAGAAGAGAGGATCTGGGCTGCAATGTGCAAAACCACTACACAGAGTAGGCAAGTATAACATGTTGGTTGTTTTTAAACAAACAAAAGATTACAATTTCCTGTGATTACAGGAAATGACCAGAGACTGCAGATGCAACTACAGGAAATGACCAAAGACTGTGGATGCGACTACAGGAAATGACCAGAGACTGCAGCTGCGACTACAGGGAATTACCACAGACTGCGGATGCGACTACAGGAAAATGACCAGAGACTGTGGCTGCGACTACAGGAAATGACCAGAAACTGCGGATGTGACGACAGGAAATGACCAGAGACTGTGGATGCCACTACAGGAAATGACCAGAAACTGCAGATGCGACGACAGGTAATGACCAGAGACTACAGATGTGACTACAGGGAATGACATAGCAAAACAGTGAGTCTACTGTCTACAGGCAGTGTGTATTGGCAGAAAGACCTACCTGGCTCACCTCCGGTTCTGAGGTCCTGGGGTGGGGCTTTCCATGATAGGGGGCAGGGCTCTCAGATGTACAGGGGAGGCACTCTCAGTGCTCCCTCTCTGCTCTGAGCACATACAGGCTACATGGGGCAGGGGCGGGTCAAAGCATCAATGGAGCTCCCAGCCCCGCCTCTCTCTGCTGACAGAGCCTCCCTCAATCCAAGCGGAGCCCAACAGCCCGGGCCGGTGTCTTGCCGAGAAAGTTCCCTCGGCAGGTAAGTTCCTCCCCTGTACTGCGCAGGCGCAGCGCCTGTGCAGTACCAACTACTGTCAGCTGGCGGAGATAGCCGAAGCTCAAAATCCATTATCGGCTGTACACAGCGCCTGCGCTCTGGGTCCAGATTCCTTCCCCACCATCCAAGTGGACCTGGAGGGGGAATCTAAAAGTGCCGAGCGCAGCGAGGCCGTGCCCGAAGCGTGGCGAGCGAAGCGAGCCCGCGAGGGGCCCTCTTACAGGCGCCGTGTACAGCTGATTTTCAGCTGTTCCGCTTCGGCTATTTCCGCCGGATCGTACTGCGCATGCGCAGTACAGTCAGGAACTTATCCGCCGAGCGGAACTTATTCGGCAGAACACCGGCACACCCCGGTGGTTGGACAGTGTAACAGCAGGCTCAGGCAGCACACAACAGCATGTGTGAGTAAGTGCCTGCTGACTGCGGCGATGTAGTTGAAGCACACATAACATTACTACTTCTGCACTGATGCTCTGAGAGGGGGGGGGTTTCATGCTCCAACTCCCCCCACGTCTAGCTACGTCCCTTATCAAGTTCAAAGTCAGCGCAGCCCTCTACCAAAAAATTCTAGAGCACTTCACGCTTCCCTCTGCTGACCAGCTTTATGGAGTTGTCGATTTCATTTTCCAGCAGGACTTGGCACCTGCCCACACTGCCAAAAGTACCAATACCTGGTTTAATGATCATGGTAGCACTGTGCTTGATTGGCCAGCAAACTCGCCTGACCTAAACCCCATAGAGAATCTGTGGGGTATTGTTCAAGAGGAAGATGAGACACACCAGACCCAACAATGCAGACAAGCTGAAGCCTGCTATCAAAGCAACCTGGGCTTCCATAACACCTCAGCATTGTCACAGGCTGATCGCCTCCATGAAATACCGCATTGATGCAGTAATTCATGCAAAAGGAGCCTCGACCAAGTAATCAGTGCATACTATACTGTACATACTTTTCAGTAAGCGAAAATTTCTGTGTTAATATACTTTTTTTTTTTTTTCTATTGGCCTTATGTAATTTTCTGAGATACAGAATTTGGGGTTTTCACTAGCTGTAAACCATAATAATCAAAATTAAAAGAAAGAAATGCTTGAAATATATTACTCTATGTATAACGCATCTATATAAAATATATGAGTCCCACTTTTTTAATTGAATTTTTGAAAGCGTGAGTGTGTGTGAGTGTGTGTGACACAGATTTTTCAGAGCCTGGCTTCTGAACTACAGCATTGCTGAAAGGAGGCAGAGTTAGTACAGGAATCACTGCTTGCAGGCATCAAGGTATCATGGGATATGTAGTCGTTAGAAATTGGAAATAAACAGCAGCGGAGAAGCTGTAAAACAATCCAGGAAGTTGTGGAAAGAGATGACCAGCACTTACAACAAAAAAGATTTTTCAAGCAAGCTTATACTTGATTGTCAAAAATAACTATTGTTATATATAAATATATTGGCTGGAGCGGTACACACAAGTTGAAGCACAAGTGAGAGGGCGCTGAGACTGCCAAACCTTTTTTACATTACTCTGCCTGTTTTTAAATGATTAAATGTAAGATCATTACCTAAAATAAATACCCTGCTTCCGATTTTAAAACTTTATTATGCTAGTGGAGCCTTCTTTTCTCCCCCTCCCCTATTTGTTTTATCTCCTCCACAGCTGAGAGAATTAGATCGGCACTACAGAGAAGGAACGATGGAGGAATAGTAACAAAGAGAGCAAGGATCCCAGTGACAACTGCTACAGCAGAAATCTTTTATCACTGAATGCCTGTTTTCTACAAATTGAAGGTGAGGGTTCTGTGAGACCACAGTAGACCACCAGCAGGGATATATATCCATATTACTCTATATGCCAGAATTGAATAGAATTGTTTACAGACTGTTTCTATGCTGCTACCCATCGATCTCCTCTAAGAACTTGCCGTACTATTATTTGCACTTTAATTGAGCACTAAAGTGGACTTTCTTTGCACACATTTTTTGGTATTCATGGTTGATGTTTTATACTAAACATTTATAGCAGAGTTTGCACACATCACCTAATATTAATTATTAATGGTTGCAGGAAGTTTTGTTTTTTATTTACGGTAATTTTAGATCTACATACATCTCCATTGTAGGAAGTTGTGTTTTTATTCACGATATTTTTGGATTTAATATTTATCACTTTAATTAGTAAATAGTGGCTATAGCTATATGCTGCAATACAGAGACATTTGATCCTTGCAGCAATATCCTTAGTAACCACTATCCTAATTGTCATATACTTTGCTTGTTTTTTCACAATTATACACAGGTTGATTTATTTATTTTTTACTAATATTGCGCAAAATTTATTTAATTGTTATTATAATGCTGATGTTGTAAAATGAAGGTGTATACTGTGACCATAGAACTCCAAATCTCGGTACATGTTCCAGATCAGTATCCCAAAAAGCATTAAAACCAGCATGTCAAACTCAAAGGAAACAGTAGACCAAATTGGAATAGATTTGGTCTACTGATGGCCGCGCATTCAATCTCAGAAAAAGATGAATCAGTTTGGTAATTAAAGTGGATGTAAACCCCATTCATGAAATTTGAGCTGGGCACATAGATCTGTAATGTTTTCTTATCTCTCTTCAAAGCACTATGTCCCATAGCTGTCTCCTGCTCCGTTCTTCTGTTATCAGCATAACTTTTGACAAGTTCTCAGTCAACTTAGATCACTGGTTCTCAACTCCTGTCCTCAGGACCCACTAACAGGCCAGGTTTGCAAGATAGCTGATATATAGCACAGGTGATACAATTTGCTGCTCAGTGATTGCAGTATTCTAGTCTGCATCTCCCCAAGGTAATACTTAAAATCTGGATTGTTAGTGGGTCCTGAGGACAGGAGTTGAGAACCAGTGACTTAGATAAAAGCAGCCTGAATTTTGTGTTGGAGAGGATGCTACAAATTGATTAGCAGAGTGCTGAACCATTCAAGGAACAGCTCTGAAAGCCTCTACCTATGAGGGGGTGTGTGCCTTTCCTCCAATCAGCTGTCTTGGCTGTATGCCCAGGCTTCACTGCAGTGCTGAGCACGATCTGAACTTTCTAAAGAATATAGAAGGCTGAAAATAGCAGGTATATGTGTAAAACGTATGTAGGGAGATTTCTTTAATCTCTGTGTATCATCTGAGGCTGTGCACTTCACTGGGTATAGGTGAGGGTTTACATCCACTTTAATATTATAGCAATAAATAATTTTACTGGAGAAAGGGTCCATAAATATCTTAAGCTTTCAGCTGAAAACTTATGTAGGATTGTGCACCCTCATTAAAGAGGAGCTCGAGCCTGGGCAAAAAAAAAAAAAAAAAAATCAAAAGGCAGCAGCTACAAATACTGTAGCTGCTTACTTTTAATATAAGGACACTTACCTGTCCAGGGATCCTGTGAGGTCAGCGTCATGAGCCAATTTTTTAGTCGGCTTTGCGCGCAGGCATCTGCACTAAGGGAAACCGGCAGTGGAACCTTCAGGCTTCACAGACAGTTTGCGACTGCTCATGCACGAGTTATGCAACGCTTTCTGAATGATCCTGCCGTCTTCTGGGACCTGCATGTGTGTCAAAACCAGCTAGCCGCTCCCCCTCCCCCAAAAAAGTGCCAGTGGAGGGTATGAAACAAGTTCCGCTTTAAGTTTAAATTGCTAAACTGGCTGAGGGCTGCAAGGAAGGAGCATGTGGGCCACATGTGGCCCAAGAAATACCAGTATGTTAAGCTTTCACTAAAGTTTATCAATCAGGGTGATAGCAGTAGCCATGCAACAAGCATTTTCAAAAGTGAAACATCTTCAATGGTAGTCTACATATTTAACAGAAAACTGTTTTCTAAAAACGTAAGCGGACCTTCACCTGAAAATGACTTACCTTCAGAAACTGCAGATTTTTTTTTTCTTTTTTAAAGTAGCAAGGGAGCCAGCTGTGAGACATCAGGAAGTCACAGTTGGCTCCCAAAACCAAGATGACGGCACAGAGGAGCAGAAGCCCTGGGTAGAATGTACTTTCCTGGTGGCTCCATGGCAGCATACCTATGGTTGGTTGCTCTGCCCACAATCAACCCACAGGACCATGTTAACTCTATACATGAAAGAACGCATCCTCCCCACTCTATTTGAGGAGAACAAAAGCCAATTGGATAGTTTGAATATATCGGGCTAGTAGCCTTTCAGTAAATCAGGCAGTTAATGCTCACTCAACTCGAGGGATCGCTTCTTCTTGGGTGGCTTTGGCCAAGGTTTCCCCTAAAATGCTCTTTCGGGCAGCAAGCTGGTCATTGTTTACCACTTTCATGTCACATTACAATTTGGATCCAGGGTCTCTGACTTCAGGAAAAAGACCTTGCGATTTTCAATTTTGCAAAACATTGAATTAAAATAGGGTTGGGCGATTAAAAAGAAAAAAAAAAAAAAAATCTGCGATTTTCTTAAACTTAATTAACGATTCGAATCAATTTTTTTTTTTTTTTTGGACACCGTGCCAGTCGTGAGGAGCTGCGGGCAGGAGTTTTTAGATGAGGCCGCGGCTTCGGCCTAGTCCGCTGCATCCTGCCTCGTGGACTAGGCCAAAGCCACGGCCTCGCCTAAAAACTCCTGCCCGCAGCTCCTCAGGACGGGCGCGGTGAACAAAAAACAAAGAAATCTAAAAAAATCGAATTGCTTAAATTTTGAATCGATTTGACCTCTCAACTCGATTCAAGATTTAAAATCAATTTTTTTCCCCAGCCCTCAATTAAAACTATTTTTTTGCAGCAATCCTACTCTGTAAGAAAGTCATTTTCCATATTTATGCTGCCATGGAGGCACCAGGAAAACTGAAAATTGAATACTTGCCTTTCCATAATTTTTCTTTCCTGGTTCCTATCCATGGAAGCATATACCATTCCCTATTTTCTTCTTTATCTTTTTTTTCTACAGTTTAGAGGCCATTTACTAGCATGGAGTGGGGAGGACACGGTCTTTCATTTATAGTGTTACTGTGGTCCTGCCAGTTGATTGTGGGTGGTGTAACCAACCATATGTATGCTGCCATGGGTACGCACCGGAAAAGGAAAATTTCAGAAATCAATTTTCCATTATATAGAAGAAAGCACTGGAATACAGAGGCTGGGAAGTATCTATTTCTTAAACCCCCCATCAGGAAGCCCTAATCTGTTCACGAGGGCTCTAGTAATGTATAGAGGCAAAGAGAATGTGGCTTGGTAAGTAAACTTGCCTAGGGGGAGGTACAGACATCATTTTCACCTGAATGGTTAGAGTGACAGTAATATTTTAGCAATTCAAATATAACTAGTTTAGCAGGCCTGATAATACATTATTCAAAAGTAATGCCACGTACACACGACGAAGGTTTCTCCAACGGAATTCCATTCAAGGGGTCTTGCCTACACATGGTCAAACCAAAGTCCGACCATCAAGAACACAAGCACATACAACACGACTAGAAAAAGGAAGTTCAATAGCCAGTAGCCAATAGCTTCCGTCTTGTACTTGCTTCAGAACATGTGTTGTTTTTGGGGTGTCGAAACAGCATACAAACGGTTTTCCCGATAGGAATTGGTTCAGTCGGAAATATTTAGAACATGCTCCATTTCTAGGTCCGTCAGAATTTTCAAAAAAAAAGTCAGATGAAGCCTACACACGATCGGAATAGACAATGAAAAGCTTCCGTCGGACTTTTCCTGTCGGACATTCCGCTCGCGTGTACGCAGCTTAATGCACAAAGTATGGATTTAATGTGATAGGGAGTAACCTGAAATTATAGAAGTACAAGAGGGCGGTTTGAAGTTAACCCACTGTAATTACCATGACTACTGTATACAGCATCTGCCTTTATCTACAGTATATCAAAGCATTATGTTTATTCCTAAAATATACAATTTGTAGGTCTTTTCATACTTCTGTTAGTGAAGGGTAAGTGGTAGGCAGTTCTGACCCCTGACAAACATCCTGCAGCATCCTTTATCCCATTAACGACAAGCCTACATCCCTCACTTAAGTTGGTCTGCACATGTGCTGTGTCTGTGCTGGGAGTGTCCCATCACAATGACCAAGCTGTCACCGACAGCTCAAGAACCCATACCAAGGCCTCATGCACACTGCATGTTTTTACAGCTGCTGTTTTTGGCTTCAGACGTTTTGTCTGCAGCCAGTAAATTCCTCAGCATTTTATCCTATGTGTCAATGCACACATAGGCTGTTATCAGAGTGTTTTTGGCAGGGGCGTTTTCTGGCTGGAAAAAAACCCCCCAGAACTAGTGGGTTTTAAGAGGAGTTTTTTAGCTGTAAAAACAGGGTTATTTGGTTTTTATCAGCGTTTTTGAGCCATAAGCTTTTGTGGAAGTATAGTTTTGCTAAAAAAACACAGCTGAACAACAGCTTTCTATAGCTAATGCCAACATTTTTTTAAAATCCAGTGTGCACGAGGACTAGAGATCGGGGTTTGGGAGGACCAGGCCTCCATCACATGATCATTAATAACTGCGCAGCCCACCCCTGTACTCTTACATTGTAGCTTTTTTGCTTCTTGGTAGAAAAAGTATATATAAAAAAATAAAATCAATGAATTAAAAAAAAAATAAAAAGCAGCTTTTTATGTGGTAGGATAAAAAAAACAAATTGTGCACTATTGTTTCTGGTCCCTACTACAAGTACAAACAACATATACATACATGTTATCACTGCAATTGTCAAGAGTAGGTGAATTTGTTTGGGGTTGTTCTTGCATTTAGTTGTGTTCGTTATTATTTTAGCATTTTTCTAAATAATGTAATACAAGAAAAAAAAAAAAGTGTGTGCCATATTTGCTTTATTAAGCATATCAGAAAGCAAAAATCACATTCAACCACATCAACAACAGGTTACTTTCAAGTCCACATTAGCTCTAAGTGCTCTCAAGCAGGATCCAGTGCTTCATTTGTAAGTCTTCATGTGCCACAATCCATCATTTAAATAGTGAATATTTTCAATGCCAATGCCTTTATTGACCTTTTCACTGTAAAAGAACAAACAGATTTAACTTTTCTTATATTACAAAATAGAGGGTTGCTTACTAGAGTTGAAACATATTGTATATGTAAGCATTAGTGTGTAAATACATTAAAAACAGAAACCAACACCCATATTTGCAAATCTTTTAAAGAATGATGTAGCCAAGAACTGAACACATCCCTTGAAATTTTCCACATTTTGTCATGTTACAACCAAAAACAGATGTACAGTGGAACCTTGGATTACGAGCATAATCCGTTCCAGGAGAATGCTTGTAATCCAAAGCACTTTCATATCAAAGCGAGTTTCCCCATAGAAGTCAATGGAAACAAAGATAATTTGTTCCGCATTGACCTCTATTGCATGCAATACCACATGTGGCCAGAGGTGGGGGGGAGGGGGGCACCGGAGAGCCTCAGAAATACTCGGGGACAGCTCAGCTGAATTTGGGAAAGGAGTATTTACGAACGGCTCCGAACTGTTCCGAGTGTCACCAGTGCCCACGCACCTCTGGCCAAATGCGGTGCTGCACACCACATTAGCTTGAATTCTGCTCAAAATTAAAAAAAAAAAAAGTTGCTAGTCTTTCAAAACGCTCGTTAACCAAGGTTCCACTGTATTTTATTGTGATTTTATGCAATAGACCAATACAAAGTGGCCCATAATTGTAAAGTGAAAGGAAAAACAAATGGTTTTCAATTTTTTTTTACAAATATGTGAAAAGTGTGGCGTGCATTTGTATTCAGCCCCCCTGAGTCAATACTTTGTAGAACCACCTTTTGCTGTAATTACAGCTGCAAGTCTTTTTGGGTATGTCTCTACCAGCTTTGCACATCTAGATAGAGTGACATTTTTGCCCATTCTTCTTTGCAAAATAGAACAAGCTCTGTTAGAATGGATGGAGAGTGTATGTGAACAGCAATTTTCAAGTCTTGCCACAGATTCTCAATTGGACTTAGGTCTGGACTGTGACTGGGCCATTCTAACATGAATATGCTTTGATCTAAACCATTCATATGTAGCTCTGGCTGTATGTTTAGGGTCATTGTCCTGCTGGAAGGTGAACAAGTCTTTTGCAAACAGGTTTTCTTCTAAGATTTTCCTGTATTTGGCTCCATCCATACTTTGACCAGCTTCGCTGTCAATGCTGAAAAGCATCCCCACAACATGATGCTGCCACCACCATATTTCGCAGTGGGGGTGGCGTGTCCAGGGTGATGTGCAGTGTTAGTTTTTTTCTACACAGCGTTTTGCTTTTAAGCCGAAAAGTTCAATTTTCAACTTATGACCAGCACACCTTCTTCCACATGTTTGCTGTGTCCCCCACATGGCTTCTTGCAAACTGCAAAGAGAACGTCCTATGGCTTTCTTTCAACAATGGCTTTCTTCTTGCCACTCTTCCATAAAGGCCAGATTTGTGGAGTGCACGACTAATAGTTGTCCTGTAGACAGATTATCCCAACCATGCTGTGAATCTCTGCAGCTTCTCCAGAGTTAACATAAGCCTCTTGGCTGCTTCTCTGATTAATGCTCTCCTTGCCTGGCCTGTCAGTTTAGGTGGACGGCCATGTCTTGGTAGGTTTGCAGTTGTGCCATACGCTTTCCATTTTCGGATGATGGATTGAACAGAGCTCCTTGAGATGTCCAAAGCTTGGGATATTTTTTTTACAACCCAACCCCTGCTTTAAACTTCTCCACAACTTTATCCCTGACCAGTCTGGTGTGTAACTTGGCCTTCATGATGCCGTTTGTTCACCAAGGTTCTCTAACAAATCTGAGGGCTTCACAGAACAGCTGTATTTATACAGAGATTAAATTACACACAAGTGGACTTTATTTACTAATTAGGTGACTTCTGAAGGCAATTGGTTTCACTAGATTTTAGTTAGGGGTATCGGAGTAAAGCGGGCTGAAAACAAATGCACACCACACTTTTCAGATATTTGTAAAACATTTTGAAATCCATTTATCATTTTCCTTCCACTTCACAATTATATGCCACTGTTGGTCTATCACATAAAATCCCAATAAAATAAATTTAGTTTTTGGTTGTAACATGACAAAATGTGGAAAATTTTAGGGGTATGAATACTTTTTCAAGGCACTGTATATGCAAAAGAGCTTGATGCTTAGGAAAACCGTAAATCCACTATTGGATAAGAATAGGAGAAGGATTGCAATTTATGGTTGTGCTGCAAACAGCGACACTGCAGATCAGCTCTTGGTAAAGCCTAGCAGTTCAGGTAAACTGTAGGAGCCCTTTCTGTTAACACATCAACTAGTTTAAAAAATTCACACATTGTGAAGATCTGCACATAAATTCAGCTGCTTTTGACATACAGATAACTTCTGTTTATGCTTTTCATCTTTAAATGGTTACTTGCAATGATTCAGGTTTATATTAAATTAATATATACCTAAAGGGACTACACTGAGATATTAGACAATGTACTGAATTGTACTTACAAGCTCATGTCTGTTTTGTATGTCATATTTTCCCCCCAGATTACTTTTTGATATCTGCAGTTACAATAAGGTCCTGAAAATATTTACATATTTATGAGCCAATTCAAAACTATTTTACGCAAATAAAGTTTGCTCAACTCTTAACCAAATGTGCATTTCTATTCTTCATTTTGTTAGTTTTTGGATAGAGTAGGGAACAATTGGAACTCTCATCAGGTTTTTTTTCCTCTGTGTACCATAGGGGAGATCTCCCATCCTGTCCCAAAAGCACTACAGGAAGTGAGGGGATCTCTCCCCAATGGAAGAGGAAAGCTCAATTTAGACCAGTCACTGGAATAGGCGATACCAGTGACAACATTTTAGTTTTCCCAATGACAATGGTCACCAAGACAAATAGAACCCATGTCATGTTTATTGTGGTCTGCTTGGGATATTCAAACCCTTCCCTAGCTTAAAGCGGGAGTCCGGCGACCAATTTTTTTTTTTTTTTTTTAGGTCATTGAGACACTTTGCTAATCCCAAAATAATACTCACAGTTTGTGTGTAATATTTCCGCCTCTGTCTGTTTTCGTATTGTATACATGTGAAGCCCACAAGCATTGATTTCCGGGATGCGGTGAATGCTGTTCATTCACAGCTTGTTCACGTGCATGATCATCGTTTCCGCACTGAATCTTGGGAAGCCTGACACTAAGCTCCCAGGAGACAGTGCGGCACCAAAAAAAGGCAATAAGCATGCCTACTCCCATGGGAGGAGAGACAGGAAGTGCCACAATAAAGTACAATATAAAGGTAATTACAGCGATAAAAAAAATTTCGTGCGGCATTTGCACATCTATGCAATTAACTGAAGGGGGTAAGATGAAGTTAAAAATTTGAGAGGAACCCTACTGACAAACGTTAAAGCAACACTCCTACCATAAAAAGGCCTGGAACAAAGCCTCATATAACACAAAACATTTTAAAACTTAACTTTTCTTTGGGTGATATTTAAATCTTCTTTCTCTTGAAGAGCTCCAAGTCCTGCTGCTATCTGATACTTCCAAGTGTGTCACGTGCCCAGAGCTCATCAAGAAAGTGAAGATTTAACACAAGGCCCTCTAGAGAGGCAAGTTTAAAATGTTTCCCCAACATCAAAACCAGGCAGACCCAAACCTAATAAAGCCCCACACCCTCATTGCAAAATAATGAACAGTCCCTGGAGAGAATGGAACTCTACTACCAAAGACAAGACATTATAATGTTTTCCAGGTAAGCAGAGAAGGAATGGCACTGTAATGGTTTAATGGTGCAGTAATGGCACTGTAATGGTTTAAAGTGATTGTAAAGTCTCTTTTTTTAGTTAAAAATAATAAACATGTTATACTTGCCTGCTCGGTTGCAGTGGTTTTGCACAGAGCAGCCCAGATCCTCCTCTTCTCAGGTCCCTCTTCTTTGCTCCTGGCCCCTCCCTCTGACACCAAGGCTGGGGGTCAATACCGAGGCCACCGACACCAAGGCTGGGGGTCAATACCGAGACCACCGACACCAAGGCTGGGGGTCAATACCGAGGCCACCGACACCAAGGCTGGGGGGTCAATACCGAGGCCACCGACACCAAGGCTGGGGGGTCAATACCGAGGCCACCGACACCAAGGCTGGGGGGTCAATACCGAGGCCACCGACACCAAGGCTGGGGGGTCAATACCGAGGCCACCGACACCAAGGCTGGGGGGTCAATACCGAGGCCACCGACACCAAGGCTGGGGGGTCAATACCGAGGCCACCGACACCAAGGCTGGGGGGTCAATACCGAGGCCACCGACACCAAGGCTGGGGGGTCAATACCGAGGCCACCGACACCAAGGCTGGGGGGTCAATACCGAGGCCACCGACACCAAGGCTGGGGGGTCAATACCGAGGCCACCGACACCAAGGCTGGGGGGTCAATACCGAGGCCACCGACACCAAGGCTGGGGGGTCAATACCGAGGCCACCGACACCAAGGCTGGGGGGTCAATACCGAGGCCACCGACACCAAGGCTGGGGGGTCAATACCGAGGCCACCGACACCAAGGCTGGGGGGTCAATACCGAGGCCACCGACACCAAGGCTGGGGGGTCAATACCGAGGCCACCGACACCAAGGCTGGGGGGTCAATACCGAGGCCACCGACACCAAGGCTGGGGGGTCAATACCGAGGCCACCGACACCAAGGCTGGGGGGTCAATACCGAGGCCACCGACACCAAGGCTGGGGGGTCAATACCGAGGCCACCGACACCAAGGCTGGGGGGTCAATACCGAGGCCACCGACACCAAGGCTGGGGGTCAATACCGAGGCCACCGACACCAAGGCTGGGGGTCAATACCGAGGCCACCGACACCAAGGCTGGGGGTCAATACCGAGGCCACCGACACCAAGGCTGGGGGTCAATACCGAGGCCACCGACACCAAGGCTGGGGGTCAATACCGAGGCCACCGACACCAAGGCTGGGGGTCAATACCGAGGCCACCGACACCAAGGCTGGGGGTCAATACCGAGGCCACCGACACCAAGGCTGGGGGTCAATACCGAGGCCACCGACACCAAGGCTGGGGGTCAATACCGAGGCCACCGACACCAAGGCTGGGGGTCAATACCGAGGCCACCGACACCAAGGCTGGGGGTCAATACCGAGGCCACCGACACCAAGGCTGGGGGGTCAATACCGAGGCCACCGACACCAAGGCTGGGGGTCAATACCGAGGCCACCGACACCAAGGCTGGGGGTCAATACCGAGGCCACCGACACCAAGGCTGGGGGTCAATACCGAGGCCACCGACACCAAGGCTGGGGGTCAATACCGAGGCCACCGACACCAAGGCTGGGGGTCAATACCGAGGCCACCGACACCAAGGCTGGGGGTCAATACCGAGGCCACCGACACCAAGGCTGGGGGTCAATACCGAGGCCACCGACACCAAGGCTGGGGGTCAATACCGAGGCCACCGACACCAAGGCTGGGGGTCAATACCGAGGCCACCGACACCAAGGCTGGGGGTCAATACCGAGGCCACCGACACCAAGGCTGGGGGTCAATACCGAGGCCACCGACACCAAGGCTGGGGGTCAATACCGAGGCCACCGACACCAAGGCTGGGGGTCAATACCGAGGCCACCGACACCAAGGCTGGGGGTCAATACCGAGGCCACCGACACCAAGGCTGGGGGTCAATACCGAGGCCACCGACACCAAGGCTGGGGGTCAATACCGAGGCCACCGACACCAAGGCTGGGGGTCAATACCGTGGTCACCGACACCAACGCTGGGGGTCAATACCGTGGTCACCGACACCAATGTGAAGGGGGTTAATACTGTGGTCACCGATACCAATGTGAAGGGTGGTTATAATTGTGGCCACTGACACTGATGCTGGGAGACTTACTATAGCTATCACTGCACCAGTGCTGAGGGCTATTAATACTGTTAATACTGTCACTGACACAAACAATATTTGTGAGCATTTGTGGCAAACATGCTCATTTCTATAGAACCAAAAAAAAATAAAAAAATAAAAGACACACAGCAAAGTCTTTTACATTCCAGTGTTTCTTCACTTTAAAATGACAAACTGCTAACATATTAGAAACATAAATAAAACACTTCTCTTCAAACAGATCCAGTTCCTGTATATTTGGCAGGATATCCTTTTTAGGTGTGAAGTTTCACAGTATTATGAAGTATTCTGCAGTTGACTAATATAAAGTGCAACCCCAGGGAACAGCAACTGAAGTCTCTTCAGAAACCAACACTTTCAGGATTGTCAATCTCCTTGTTCCCTGCTGCACTGTTGGTTCTTCCCACCGACCCCTACTTCACTACAGGACACAGGGAACCAAGATATCAACATGGATGGTTTCTGAAGGGACTTTGGGGAGTGGGAGTATTTATGATCCTCAGAGGTGTGGTCAGTGGAAGAAATATTTATTTTTATCTTCGCAGGAAAAGCTTTTATATGCACCTTCATTTTAGAGACACATATGCAATAATAGTTTAACCACTTACTGTCTTAGCTGTACGTTGGTATTTTGATATAGCCGCCATAACCCCGGTATTTTCTGCAATGGTGAGCAGCCCTCTTTAAGATAAAAGTAGTCTCTGTGGTGGATCCGCCATGAGATCACTTATATCGTCAGAGAGAGAGGTGGTACACATTCTGTGTACTTTACCAGCTTTACATCGCGGCTCCTTTCTTATCCAGCTCTGCCAGGTGCTAAGTGTATGTGCAAATGCGTAGCAGTGACATGGGGCCATGAGCACACTCAGCTTCTTCCCAGAACACGCTCCTCTTCTCCTGTGCCTGCATTTTTGACTCCCCTGGTGCGAGGTTCATCCTTACGACACTGCCTGGCCAAGAGGAGTGTAGAGGTGGGCGGGTAGTCTGGTGACGTCATGACTCTGCCCACTGAGCACCGGACAACAGACCCGCTAACTGAATACAGAGTTTTGCAGGGCTCCAAATACAGAAGGGGGAGATATTTCAAAAGGTAAGGATACATGCAGGAAGCATGTATATCCTTATAGATCAGCACTATGACAGTACTTTCTAAATGAATGGGTTTACATCCACTTTAAGTGTAAATGTGAGATCTGAGGTCTTTTTGACCCCAGATCTCACAATAAAGGAGGTCCTGTCATGCTTTTTTCTATTACAAGGGATGTTTACATTCCTTGAATTAGGAATAAAAGTGACCCAAACATTTAAAAAAAAAAAAAAAAAAAAAAAAAAAGAGTGTAAAAATAAAAAAAATTTTTTTAAAGCGCCCTATCCCGCCGAGCTCGTGTGTAGAAAATGAACGCATACGCAATTCGCACCCGCATATGAAAACGGTGTTTAAACCAGACATGTAAGGTATCACTGTGATCGTTAGAGCGAGAGCAATAATTCTAGGACTAGACCTCCTCCATCTCAAAACTGGTAACCTTCAAAGGCATTAAACAGACAGCAAGAAGGCGATATGTCACTTCCTTGATGCCCGGTTTAAACTCCTAAAAGCCATACTACTGCAGTGCAACCACATGCATTGTATGCAATTGCCAGGGGGATTCACTTGAGTGGGACACATTCGTCGGGCAGTAGTGCCTGCTGAATGAAACTAGAGGTATTATTTCTCTGGCTGCAGCCTAAGGAGGAGCAGCATAACCACTGCTCAGCCATATGTTTTTACAACTCCCCAGACCTCAAGTGTAAAAAAAAGAGGCTCTTACCATGGCAGGAGAAACCTCTGCTTCAGGATTCCACAGCTGTTAAGTCACATGACCAAATTCTTAGGCCTATAGTCAGAAGACTGTACACTGTGGGATCACAGAGCAGCAGTTTATCCAGTGAATGTATATATTTCAGATGTTAACTTAGACTGACAAGTTCCCACAATTTTAAGAGAATTAAATTGTTAACACTTACATGTCATGTGCCGACATCTTCATGACTCCAACACAAAGAGCATGTTGCTTTCCTTCTGCCATTATTGCCTGGTTGCAAACGTCAAGGACAAAATGTAGAATGAAAGGGATGTTGTCAAGCATTTAAAAACACTTTATAAAACCTGTAAAGCATTCCAGTTTGGTAGACTAAATCAGAATGTTGTTTTACGATCAGGAGACTGAAATGGTCAGTTATCTGGTGTTGGAATTCAACATGATTTCATATCATATTTCTGGAGGTTTTCTTCCTGGTTGATACAGCCAGTTGGCCTAAGTTGGAATGTAACTAGTTACACATCAAAGCTTTGTAGCATATCAGAACAACAATGGCTTGGCTCAAGCACACCTGGTGTGATAAAGATTGAAGTGCTTGATTAGCACTCTGCAAAGCTTCAAAGAGAGCCACTGCTGCCAAGATGACTGATGGGTTAAGCGAAGACTTGACCCTGGTCGGACAGTGGCGATTCATGGACAAGCGCTTCCCCCTAGTGGACAATACAGCATGCCATCTGGAGAATGGATAGATATTAGGAATACCTCTTGGCAATATCTATTGGCAGGAGGCAAGTGGGGGTGGCTACGAGTGGGCATGTATGTTTGAGTAAAAAGAGCACACACAGGCAATTTGTCCCTTTCCCTTTGGATCATGGCTTGGGCCTAAGCCTCATGGCTCTGGCCCTCTCTTGGTCATCTGAGCATAGCTGGAAGAAACAAAGCCTCGGAGAGCCTTGTGAGAAGTATCCTTGATGTTCTTGTATTATATGTTCTGATTGTAAGCTTTGTAACATTGTAATATCTTTTAATACTTTCATGTTAGCGTTTTCTTATTTCCTTGGAAAATAAATAAGACTTTATTACTTATAAACCGCGTGCTTGATTTTCATAGGTAACCTTGTATTATTGTGATATCAACAGTAACATGTGCTTAGAGTTTAATGCAGACTAACTACAGGGATTAGACAAATTAATATATGGTACAATAATAATTATTGTATCATTTTTACTTCATCTGGTAACTCAATTTACAGGAATCTTCCAGTACATCACAGGAAGGAGACTCCGCCTACTTAAAACAGAAAACAAATCATTCAAAAAATAAAAAAAGCACAGTTCGTCTAGTCTCTAACATTAAAGCGGAACCCAAAAGATGAAGTTCCACATGTTTGCATCATCAAGCCCAGCCACCCACGCCACATTTGGCACTTTTTTTGGGGGGGGGGAAAGAGATGAACCCACGCAGCCTTCTTGGACACATCACAGGTCCCAAAAGACTACAGGAACATTCACATAGCGCAACACGACTTGCGCATTCTTACTTATGATGCCGGCGCCTGCACCTGGTTTAAAAAATCGGCTCGGGTGAGGACATCGCTGGATCCCTGGACAGGCAAGTGTCCTTATAATAAAAGTCAGCAGCTACAGTATTTGTAGCAGCTGACTTAATTTTTTGGGGGGGGAGCCTGGAGCTCCTCCAAGAACCAAAGGCAACTAATAGAACATGATACAATACAAACTAAAGGATGGGAATCCCTGCTGTCCTGGAAGATACCTGAAAAGAGGGTTACCAGATGTAATATGAGTCTATATTCATATATAACTTTAGTTATTGAATTATAAGAAACTTAGTAATAGTTTTAGGGTGATTACATACACATACATATATATATACACATATACATATATATATATACACATATATATATATATATTTATTTCTATATATGTAAAATGTATGTTTCTGAGCTCACAGACGGTCATTCACATATGGTCACATTGTCTCTGGCTAGTCTTTTGTTAGTACCAGATAAAACCAGCTTTTTCGCGCCTTCCATCTAGCCTTTAAAAAGGTCAGACAATAGAGAAGGCCAGTCGATTTCTTCTACGGACATGATGAATGTGCCTAGACTTTGAACAGACCATCGCCTTCCAGAACTTTCAGTAGTTATGGGGTCCCCTGGAATTGAATATGCTATATTTATCCTGTATCGTATCAACTGTAATACATCTTTAATCGAAGTCAAATAAAACTTTTTATCACATTCTTTATGTTGTGTGTTTTAATCCCTGCATTTACTGACCACATATCTGAAAGGGTAAATATATGAATGAACCTATGAATAAATGTAACAGAATTTAACCCCTTGTTACACCAGATAACCAACTCTGTTGTCCCCAATCATCTTCCAGGACAGCACATGAGAGGACAAGCAACAAATAACCTAACAGGGTGGGGGCTACTGCTTGCATGACCTATTCCACAAGGCTTGGTCCGACAGATTAGGGAAATTGAGATTTGTCAAACCACCTTATGAAAATTGGACCAGGTGTCAGCTTAATTAAAGCAAACCACAGTTTCTCTGCCCAGGCTGAGGCCAAAAAACAAAAAAACAAAACACAAACTGAAGTTACCTCTTCTACTTTTCAAACTATGTAGGAGTATGGACTGAAAAGGGGAATTTGATCTACCTGTCTACAATGTTCTTTGACTCCTTGGCAACTAATGCGAGTCCTGCAAATAGTACCAAAAGGCTACCTAATTTTTCCCTTTTGGATTCTTTAAAGAAAAATTTAGTATGGCTCTGTGTAAATCTAAGAATGGAGAAGTTGATTTCCATCCTTGGAGTTTGAAAAATAGGTAAGGAATCAACAAAGAAAGCTGCCCCACGAAAAAATGCCCCCACACCCTCCTCCCGCATGGCCGCCATCAAGGGAGTACATATCTCTGGGGGTGTGAGGGCAGACCACACCCGGGTGACACCAGGAAGCAGTTGTAGTGGGTGCTGTGGCCCCCCCAATCGGCAAGGTCTTTCCCTTCTCCATTTGCCAGCGACAATGTGATAGGGAGAGGAGAGCTGCACAGTGTCTGAGTTTCCCCACGCTCGTCCCCCACTTTTCTCCTGTCAGCTGAACAGGAGAAGAGAGAGCGGCTCTAATCAGGTCCCCTGCGACGGCGCCCGGCTTCCTGCCCACTCTAATTCCCTCCCCATTGGCCACAGCAGAGGGCCAATCAGAAGACATGTGGAAGGAGTGTCACGTGACCAGTCACCCTTTGTGACATCACTTCCGATGTCCATAACGAGTGGAAGCGCGGTGAGGAGGTGAGTGTGTCACCACTCCTATTTGTAAACTGCGGATTTTTCTCTTATTTGATGTATGCAAATTTTTTAATTAACTTTTACTTGCAAAACTGCACTATGGATGTTTTTGCTCTCTGAGTGACGCCTTTACAAGAAGCAACTTTACTGAAGTGAGCCTGCTTAGATTTGTGGGAAGATTCAATGGTATGCGCATGATGTTCTGATCCCACGACCATATCTGGAGTCACGTCTTTTAGCATTTGTATTTGGTCTTTAGGAGTAATATATTCGCTTATCTTTGAACAAGTGCACCATTACTTTCTGTCATCATGGGAAATGTAGTCCCGGAAGATTGGCAGCCCAGTGTATCCACAGACAGCAGGCTACAGCTTGATAGGGACACCTCTCAAAAAACTGTCTCTTTTTTAGAAGAACTAGAGGGGAAGGTGCCCGTAGAGATCCCGAAACGAAAAGTAGACAAAAAACAAGAAAATGAAGGAGACAAAGGAAAAATAGAAGGAAAAGGAAAGGAGAGGGACAATGTACACAGTCGAACGAGTGGGAGATTGAGAAACCAGAGGAGACGTTGAATTCTTCTGACGGTACTCCTATGGATCTTAATGTAGTCAATCTTTCACATTTTCATCTCACTGAAGCACATATAAATTTACTTAAGAAGGGTCTTTCATTCTCCCCAACGTCATCCATGAATGAGTTTGAGGTTTTCAAGGATGTCAGTTTATTCTTAAGGAAGGTCCTCTTCAAACTATGGCACACAAAACGGTTAAATGATCCCGTAACCTCAGAGTCCACTCTCGATAAGAATGAAAAGGAGGCTATTGAATGCCTAATATCCTTATTGGATGAGAACTGTGAGAGTGACTCGGATGAAAATTTAGGCCATTCTCAGAGAAGACCTTCTAATTTAAAAATTAGATCCACTAAAATGCACCCACTATCTAAACACAAGTGGCTTCAGCTTTTTCTGGATCAAGTTAAATTAGACCTTATGAAAATTAATTGGAAATGGGTTGGCCCTAACAATCTTACAAATAGTGAAAGAAAGGCTTTGATTTACAAAATGCACCGAATCTAGTGATTAAGTAGAGCGACAAAGGGGGAAATGTGGTACTCCTAAGTGAGAAAATGTATGAGGATGAATCACTAAGGCTTCTTGGTGACATCTCTACCTACAAAAGACTTACCAGTTCCCCCTTTCCTGCTCTAGTTGATACACTTAATGGAAAACTTAAATTGGGAATGGAAGCGGGCCTTTTAACGAAAAAGGAATTCTTTTTCCTTAAGGTAGATGAAATGACCATCCCTACCTTCTACATAATTCCCAAACTCCATAAATCCCTTATCTGTCCTCCTGGCAGACCAATTGTTTCAGCTATAAAAGGCCCCCTAGAAAAAACTGGCAAATACATAGATTCTCTGATCAAACATATGGTGAACTTGCTCCCTTCCTTTGTTCGTGACAGTAGAGATGTTCTTGTCAAATTACGACACTTTGTTATGCCCACAGATGCCCTTCTTGTGGGTATTGATGTGGAGAGCTTGTACACATCGATACCACACCACTGTGGCATTGAGGCCACAATGTTCTTTCTGGACCTTCATCACCCCCAACAGGGTGCTCAAAATGAATTCATTGGGGAACTTCTTGAGTTCATGCTTAATAATAATTTTTTCCAATTTCTTGGCCAATACTATCAACAGATAAGAGGCACCAGTATGGGGGCACCATGGGCTCCCTCATACGCATGCCTCCACTTAGGACTCCGGGAGGAGATAACGGTCTATCGATCCTCTTTGTACCTCAGCCACTCTCTCTTGTGGCTGAGGTACATTGATGACGTTTTGATGGTGTGGACTGGTTCAGTTAAACAACTTGAGGACTTTATGTCTGAACTAAATAGTAACAAACAAAATATACATCTGACCTATTCATATCATCCTGAGACGCTCCCCTTCCTTGACCTTTCTATACAGAGGTCTGGAAATGAAATCATCACCAGCACATTTAGGAAAAAAACAGCAGCTAACACCCTATTGTCTGCCCAAAGCCATCATCCTAAACCATTAATTAATGGGATACCCACAGGACAATTCCTACGGATCAGACGGAATTGTTCTGTGGAGGAGGAATTTCATGAAGAGGCGTACGAGATGTATCAAAGATTCAGACAGAGAGGCTACTCACATAGGTCCCTAAAAAAAGCCAAGAAAAAAGCTACCCTTAAAAATCGGGATGAACTCCTTTTGACCTCTGTAGAATCTTCACATCTTAAAAATAAAAATGAAATTATTGAACAGAATTTCCCGAGGATCATTACTAAATATGGGTCCCAATGGAAAATGGTCCAGGGAGTCCTACAAAAACATTGGCATATCTTAAAATCTGCCCCTTTGATCTCTAAACTTGTGAGTTCCAGACCCCTCTTGACAGCCAAAAGATCCAATAATCTTGGTGAACTCTTGGTTCATTCCGAATACACTCGGACCACCAGGAAAAATTGGCTGACTCTAGAATTTCCCCAGGCATGTACAAATGTGGACATTGCAATATTTGCAAGTATGTCCACCAGACTAATGTGTTTCCAAACCCCCGTGGAGGAACCGACTATAGGATTAAACAGTTTATAAACTGCTCCACTACCCGGGTAGTTTATATGCTTATATGTCCATGCAATAAAACCTATGTGGGGAAAAACTAAAAGAGCCTTAAGGATAAGGATTAGTGAACATATTGCTGGTATCAAAAAGATAAATGATGAACGCCCCATCTCACAGCATTTTGCTAAATTCCATAACCGTGATCCAAGGGGCCCAACGGTAAAAGGGATCTATAGGTTAAATTTACCCACGAGACGTGGCAATTTCGATACCATCCTCCTCCAGAAGGAAAAGATGTGGACGTACTATTTGGAGGCGATGGCCCCTAATGGGTTAAATATCGAATGCAGCCTCCAGCCCTTTCTGGAGAAGTAATTAATTGGTTTTTGTACATTCTCATCCTGTTTTTTCTGTCTCTTCCCTTTCCCCTTTATCCCCCCCCCTCTTTCCTGTTTCCCCATTTACTTCTCCTAGTCTTTGGATAATGGTCCCCTGCTGGTTTAATATTTACTGCCTTCTGTTTTTTTGTTTTGGTTTTGTTTGTGTGTGTGTATATATATATATATATATATATATATATATATATATATATATATATATATATATATATATATATATATATATATATATATATATATATATATATATATATATATATATATATATATATATATATATATATATTCTTTTTGCTCTCTCTTATTTACCTCCTACCCTCACTAAATGGTTTTTGAACTGTAACTTGGTACATTTGAAGTGCAGTGTATTGCACAACAGATCACAGCTGATCATGTAAAGCCAATTGCGATATGTCGTTTTGCTGAAATGTCTGCGATGAGTGGTAACCGTGTACGACATCGGTGGTCGTTAGATGTAATTACATCCCCTATTATCCAGCCTATTTAACCTCCGTTCACGGACCCCTCCTTTGCTCTGAAGAAACCAGCGGTGATTGGCTGGTGAAAGGCATCAGCACGTCACCTCGGAGCCGCGCGCTCATGGTGTTTGAATGCTTGACCGGGAACCAACAGCTGACAGCCGGTTTACAGCATCCAACTGAAGGCACTGACATAGCGGGACATCCTCTGACGGCAAGCGCCTGTTGGACTGACATCTACAGCTATCATCTGGGGGTAGAGCCTACGACCTCAAGAGCTGCTGAGCCTTCGATTTGGTGAGAGAAGTATTACTCCAATTTACACTCATAGTACAGCTTGAGCTGTTATTGCTCCCCCCGCTGCTTTCTCCAAACATAGCTGCTTTATTTGTATGTCCTGGGTCCACAATAACCTTCAGCAAATACTGCCGTTTTTAAATGATAACGATATCTGTTTTAACTTGGTCTATGATATATTCCCTATTTTGCCCAATATTTGTATTTTTGTGTGGTGTTTTGTAGTCCAATAAATGTATTGTTTTTGCAGATTGTGTTTGGGTAATTTGCCTTCTTTGGGGGAACCTCTTTCTCCTAGTTGTTTTGTATGCTGTATAAGGCAACCCAAACTGCATCCAATAATTCTATGTGGATGAATATCTGATCCTATCAATAATCTAAGAATTTATTTACTGGTGGTTGATCCAGGCTAAACCTCCCTCTTTTTGTATAAGCAGGCTACAGTCCCCCAGCATGCATGCACTCTGGGAGGGGAGAGAGAGAACTTGGAACCTGGCAAAAAGCAGAGTGCTACAGGAGAAGAGAAAGATAGAGGACTGTGCAGGGGGAAGCCAGAGAGGGAGCCCCGCTGTAACCGCACCACCAGAGAGGGAGCCCCGCTGTAACCGCACCACCAGAGAGGGAGCCCCGCTGTAACCGCACCACCAGAGAGGGAGCCCCGCTGTAACCGCACCACCAGAGAGGGAGCCCCGCTGTAACCGCACCACCAGAGAGGGAGCCCCGCTGTAACCGCACCACCAGAGAGGGAGCCCCGCTGTAACCGCACCACCAGAGAGGGAGCCCCGCTGTAACCGCACCACCAGAGAGGGAGCCCCGCTGTAACCGCACCACCAGAGAGGGAGCCCCGCTGTAACCGCACCACCAGAGAGGGAGCCCCGCTGCAACCGCACCACCAGAGAGGGACCCACGCTGTAACCGCACCACCAGAGAGGGACCCACGCTGTAACCGCACCACCAGAGAGGGACCCACGCTGTAACCGCACCACCAGAGAGGGACCCACGCTGTAACCGCACCACCAGAGAGGGACCCACGCTGTAACCGCACCACCAGAGAGGGACCCACGCTGTAACCGCACCACCAGAGAGGGACCCACGCTGTAACCGCACCACCAGAGAGGGACCCACGCTGTAACCGCACCACCAGAGAGGGACCCACGCTGTAACCGCACCACCAGAGAGGAAGAACAATAGAGCCACTGCCAGGATACAGACATGCTACACTACTGACTAGAGTCAGCCTGGGCAACCCATAGTGAGCGAACGTCCAGCCAGAGGGATCACTGTTGCATGTTCACTGGGTCAGGTAAGAGGGCCTGTTGGCCATTACTGTTCCTATGGACTGAGCCATTAAGAAGTGCCCAACCTGCTATCCTCTCAGCCTTATTGACCGCCGCGGCATCCCTCTCTGGCCTCCTCCCATGATGATAGGGCGGCTCTTAAAAAGGAAGGGGTGGGTCATATTTAAATTAGGGGGTGCACGAGTTTAGTTAGGCATAGGGCAGCACAAAACCTAAATACACAACTGCCCCCAACACCTACTATAAGATCTATTGAGTGCAAGAAAACCCTACAGTAGGATTCCATGATAGCAAAACCATGACTTCCACTTCAAACAGCCCAATGATTACTATAAAGTCAGAAATTGTTAAATTACCAATCAGTCTAACCCATGCATTGGTACTTGGGGCGGTAGGATTGGGCCCTGGTGCATTAGATCCTTGTTGACTTAAAGTATCTATTGAGGTGCCTTCCATTGTCTGCTCTCTTTGGCCATTAAAGCCTGTAAAAATAACCTTGCTTTTTACCCTTTACTCTTGCATGAGATACAATATCCTGGTTCCAAGAAGATACAGTGATAAAGCTGGCCCATAAATGGATCTAAATTTGTCCAGTTCAGCAGACACCGAATGTCAACCCATCTATGGCCGGTCCTGTTCACGAGCAGTCATTCTACTAATTGCCTGGTCACAAACAGGCTTGCTAAGAAACTTGAGATTAATCAATACTGCAGCCAATAGCCATGTGGCTAATTTCAATGCAAATATTTTTTATAAACAGTTCCTTGAAAAAGTATTCATATCCCTTGAAATTTTATCACATTTTGTAATGTTATAACCAAAAACGTAAATGTATTTTATTGGGATTTTATGTGATAGACCAACACAAAGTGGCACATAATTGTAAAGTGGAAGGAAAATGATAAATGGTTTTCATTTTTTTTTTTAAATATGTGAAAAGTGTGGCGGGCATTTATATTCAGCCCCCTGAGTCAATACTTTGTAGAATCACCTTTCACTGCAATTACATCTGCAAGTCTTTTTGGGTATGTCTCTACCAGCTGTGCACATGTAGAATGACATTTTTGCCCATTCTTTGCAAAATAACTCAAGCTCTATTAGATTGGATGGAGAGCGTCTGAGCAGCAATTTTCTTGTCAAATTTGTTTATTGAATTTTAACAATTAGTATACATAAGTACATATGGTGGCAGCAAAAGAAAAGACCACATATATGGTAAGAATATTAAGTTTTAGTTCCAACAAACTAAAAATGGTTCAACGAAAGCATGGATCTAACTACTCAAAAGATTGCGTCATACATGGTATAAGAGGGGATAAAACCAACTTAGACCAGGTTAAAATAAGATGACCTCAGATAAAGACCCTTTTTTTTTTTTATCAAGAGTATAGTTTTGAAATTAAAAAAAATATATATATTATAGAATCTAAAATCGTATACTACATATTGGAACTATGTACAATTGGTATAATGATAACCAAGGAAATAAAAAAGTTCTGCTTGAACATGAATTTTCAAGTCTTGCTACAGATTCTCAATTGGATTTAGGTCTGGACTTTGACTGGACCTTTCTAACAGATGAATATGCCTTGGTCTAAACCATTCCATTGTAGCTCTGGCTGTATGTTTAGGGTCGTTGTCCTACTGGATAATGAACCTCCGCTCCAGTCTTAAGTTTTTTGCAGACTAAAGCCCCGTACACCCGATCAGAAAATCCTACGATCATCAGATCGTTAGTACAGAGCATGAATAAAAAAAAAAAAAATTTAGTACGATGCCAGTTCGTGCAATTTTCGTTTTAAGCAGTACAGTTGTCGTTTGAAAATGCAATACAGATACGCTACAACACATCACATCCAAATTTTTATTATGTCGTAGGAGAATTTTGACTTTGGTAAACGCTTTAGGTTCGATACGAGATTAGTATGCAAAACAGACTATCATTAGTCCGATAATCGCATCGTGTGTAGCAGGCTTTACGAGCCCTTGCACACTGGGGCGGTTTGCAGGCGCTATTGCGCTAATAATAGCGCCTGCAAACCGCCCCGAAAGTGCCGCTCCTTGCATTCCAGTGTGAAAGCCCCGAGGGCTTGCACACTGGAGCGATGCGCTGGCAGGACGGTAAAAAAAGTCCTGCCAGCAGCATCTTCGGAGCGGTGAAGGAGCGGTGTGTATACCGCTCCTTTACCGCTCCTGCCCATTGAAATCAATGGGACGGCGCGGCTATACCGCCGGCAATGCGCCTCTGCAGAGGCGCTTTGCGGTGGTATTTAACCCCTTCTCGGCCGCTAGCGGGGGGTAAAACCGCCCCGCTAGCGGCCGCATACCGGCGGTAAAACGCCGCTAATAATAGCGGCGTTTTACCGCTGACACCGCCCCCCGCCCCAGTGTGCAAGGGCTCTACAGGTTTTCTTCTAAGATTGCCCTGTATTTGGCTCCATCCATCTTCCCATCGACTAACCAGCTTCCCTGTCCCTGCTGAAGAGAAGCATCCCCACAACATGTTGCTGCCACCACCATGTTTCACGGGGGATGGTGTGTTCAGGTTGATGTGCAGTGTTAGTTTTCCATCACACATAGCGTTTTGCTTTTAGGCCAAAAAATTGACAGTTACTTACCGATAACTATTTTTCTAGGATATTTTCCAGGACGGCATAACCTGAGAGATGACTGGTCCACCTGACACACCTGACAGGAAACATAATCAACATACAAGGTTAAAAGGCCCCTTTCTTCCCCCTGCACCTCAGTTCTCCCAAAGTAATAGGTTATCCGGGTGACAGAGAGAAACTCTTCCCGTAGTACTTATATTAAAACATGGGTGGGAAGTAGGCCTGCCGTCCTGGAAAATATCCTAGAAAAACAGTTATCGGTAAGTAACTGTCAATTTTCTCTAGTCATCTTCCAGGACGGCATAACCTGAGAGGATGGACAAGGAGTTCAAGGCCTACCTCAGGGCGGGACCACCGCTTGTAGCACCTTTCTTCCAAATGTCAGATCCTGGGGCGACAGCAGTTCCACTCTATAGTGTTTCAAAAAGGTATCCTGCTTCGCCCAAGTGGCTGTGCGACAGACCTGTTCTATCGAGGCCCCAGCTCTCTCTGCCCAAGAGGCCGCCAAGGATCTTGAGTGGGCCTTAAGGTTCCCTGGTACTGGGGAACCGGTCTGCTCATAGGCCAATGTTTTTGTCTGCCTAATCCACCTAGCCACAGTAGATTTAGATGCCTGCCCTCCTTTTCTAGGGCCACTAAATAAAACTAAAAGATGATTCGACTTTCTGTAGTCCTTTACTCTATCTAGATATGTCAATAAACATTTCCTGACATCAAATTACATTTCTTCTCCTTCTCATTTTTTGGATTATCACAGAAGGAGGGTAAAATGATCTCCTGAGATCTATTAAACTTAGATGCGACCTTGGGAAGATATAGTGGGTCCTGTCTAAGAGTCGGTTCACACTGAGGCAGCACGACTTCCAGCGCGACTGCCTCAGACGACTTGAACACAACTGCAGCGGCGACTTGCAAAACGTCACCTCAAGTCGCCCCCAAAGTAGTACAGGAACCTTTTTCTATGTCGGAGCGACTTGCGACGCTCCGATTAGAACGGTTCCATTGTACAGAATGGGACGCTACTTGTCAGGCGGCTAAGTCGCCTGACAAGTCGTCCTAGTGTGAACCGGCTCTTAGAACCACTCTATCCTCCAGAATCAACAGAAACGGCTCCTTAACTGACAGGGCCTGTAGGTCGCTCACCCTTCTGGCCGTGGTTATGGCCAACAGAAACGCTAACTTAAGAGTCAAAAACTTAACTGAAATCTCTTGCGCTGGATCGAAGGGCGCTTTCGTCAGCGCCTCCAAACCCAGAGATAAATTCCATTTTCAGAGTGGCAAACCAGGTCCTTTTTGGCCACCATGGGGCTATAAGGATCAGTCCGCAATCTGAGCGGGCCAATTTTTGTAAGACCCGTGGTATTAGGACTAGTGGGGGAAAGGCGTATGCTAGATGGAAGTCCTAGTTCTGAGACAGCGTCCACTCCCTGGGATCCCCCTTCTCTGTTGAGAGAGAAAAAACTATCCACTTTTTTGTTCAATCTGTGAGCAAAAAGATCTATATCCGGAATCCAGAACTTCTGACTTATCTGGAGAAAGACCTCCTGATTTAACTCCCATTCCCCCTGGAGGATGGGTTGCCGGCTTAAGAAGTCTGCCACCACATTGGCGGTTCCTCTTATGTGAACCGCCATAATGGACTGAAGATTCTCTTTGGCCCAGTTTAAGAAATTCAGGACTAGACTCAGTAGCTTCCTGGATCTGGTGCCCCCCTGACGTTCCAGGTAAGAGACCGTTGTCACATTGTCTGACAGGACTTGGATCTCTAAGCCCTGAATCCTGTCTCCAAAGGCTACTAACGCCTGGCCCACCGCCAGGAGTTCCCTGTGGTTGGAGGATGCCCCTGCCTGAGAAGGCGTCCAGGCCCTCTGTGCCTGGATGTCCCCCAGGTGAGCGCCCCAACCCCAGGCGCTTGCATCGGTAGTGATTCTTGTGGAATTCCACTGGTCCCAGGGTAGACCCAACCTGAGCTTGTCCTAATCCAGCCACCACTCTAGGGAGGATAGACACCCTTGCATCCAATGACTCTCTCTTTTTGTCCCAGGAGGACAAAACGAAGAACTGCAGCTCCCTGGAGTGGAGCTGAGCCCAAGGAACCGCTGGAATACACTAGGTCATTAGACCTAGAACCCCCATGATATGCCTGCGAGAGCACTCCCTGGCTTCTTTTAAAGAGGATACTGTTGTAACCACCTTTAATCGTTTTTCCTCTGGAAGAAACAGTTTCTGAGCCTCTGTATCCACCAGATATCCCAGGAATACTTTTATTTGGGACAATGCCAGAGAAGATTTCTCTCTGTTTACTATCCAGCCCAAGGACTCCAGAGTGAAAATCACTCTGCCTATGTCTACTTCCACCTGCTCTAGGGATTGCCCGTATACCAAAAGGTCATCTAGGTAGGGTATAAGGGACACCCCCTGTAGGTGTAGGTAAGCTACAACCTCCGCCAGGACATTTGTGAAGATCCTTGGGCTTGCAGCTAATCCAAAGGGAAGAGCTTGGAATTGCCAATGTTGAATCCCTTCGCTCGCAAGGACTGCGAATCTCAGCAGGGACTGGTGTTCCCTGGTGATCGGGATATGAAGGTAAGCATCCCTCAGATCTATCGTGGCTAAGAACGCACCCCTTAATAGATGCCTGCGCACCGTGTATATGCTCTCCATCCGGAAGCTCTTTTGTCGCAAAAACCTGTTCAACTTCCTGAGATTTAATATCAGGCGAAATTTCCCTGACGGTTTTTGAACGACAAATACATGGGAGTAAAACCCTTGGTAAAGCTCTTCCGGTGGAACGGGGATGATCACCTCCTGGAACGCCAATCCCTGCAAGCTGTCCAACAGCCCTACAGCTTTTGAAGTTTCCTTTGGGAGACGGGTCAGAAAAAAAGTTGAGGGGGAGGGGAGAGAAGTTCCAGACGATATCCCTGTTACAATCTGCAAGATATAGGGGCTTTCGGAGATCCTCTTCCACTGAGGGACAAAGTGGGACAAAGTGGGACAATCTTCCCCCTACCCTGATGCTGGCGTCACTTAGACTGCTTGGTGGCGTCTTTAGGTCCAGAAAAGAGCAGACTACCTTTTTGTGCGCTCTTTCCCTTTCCCCGCCTTCTATTCACATCCTTTTTTCCTTTGAATTGAAAGGGGGGACGAAAAAAATGTCCTGCCCCTTTCTCCTTTAGCTTTAACCGGGAACTTTTTTCCCTTTTCTGCTGACCTTGACAGTACCTGATCCAGGCCAGGTCCAAAGAGTTGTGAACCTTCAAAGGG
Source organism: Lithobates clamitans (assembly GCA_037952925.1). Classification (NCBI taxonomy): domain Eukaryota; kingdom Metazoa; phylum Chordata; class Amphibia; order Anura; family Ranidae; genus Lithobates; species Lithobates clamitans. The sequence goes on from JBBGZY010002645.1 coordinate 112,357, forward strand.
CATAACCACATAGCCTTGATCTAGATATATGGTCCCCTTCCCATGATTTGACCCAGACTGCCCTTCTTGCGAAGTTAAGGAGGGCCGCAGATTTGGCTGTGTTCCTGACAGACTCCACAGCCGCATCTGCCAAATATGCCACAGCCTTACCTATTATTTCTTTTTTTTTTAAATTACTTTTATTTATCTTTTATAGCAGCGGAAATAACAACGGGGTTACAAGTTTTACAAAACAAGGTGCTTACAAAGTGCATGTATTGCCAATCATATAATATAATTCAAACGTTGTATTAAAACCCATGTTTCTTGTGCACCTTGTGCTCTAGGGTGTTTTTAGGTATACCCTCATAGGTACAGATCAATATTTTGTGATGTGCCCCACTTATCCCCTCTTTTATTATCCCTTCCCCTCTAAACCCCTGTTTAACCCACCCCTCCTCATGTACTAAACCCCCCCCCCACCCCGATCCCTCCCCCCCCCCAAAAGCCGCAACTATTATGAGATCGCAGCAAGAAGGTGATGGGGAGAGAGGGAAAGGGGGGGGAGGGGGGGAAGGAAAGAAGAGAACGAACAAAAAAAAAAAAAAAAAAAAAGAGAGAAAGAAGAAAAGAAAATAAGTATCTCCAGGAGTCGCAGTATGTTGTAGCTATCTAACCCCTTGTGGGGTCTACCCCAACCCTCGGCCTTTTACAGCGCTACTACTGCACTCATCCCACTGGCCGGGTAGAACACAGAGGCAGCTGGTCAGAGCAATTGGCGGGTGTTTAATTCCTGCAACCAAGGTTTCCATAGACCTATGAATTTTCTATGGTTTCCTTTTCTAATATATACTGTCCTTTCTGTCCAGACCAGGGAGTCCACCGTTTTAAGCCAGTCCTCTATGATTGGAGCTTTTCTCGAGAGCCAGGACTGCGCTATCAGCTTTCTAGCCTGGTATAAACATCTAACCGCGGCTGTAACAGAGTTAGCATGACCCATGGAGTCTTCCACCAACCCCAGCACACATACCCTAGGGTCTAGCTCTAGCTTAGTTTTAAATCTGCGATTAATTGTCCTAACCACTTCCGTCCAGTATCTTACCAACTTTGGGCATCTCCAGACCATATGTATGAGGTCCCCTGTCCTGCTGCACCTGGGGCATTTGTCATCTAACCTACCCCCAAATCTTTATAATCTTCTAGGGGTGTAGTAGGCTCTATGTATAAGGAGTAGGTGTGAGGCCTTCTGCGAAGGGGAGATGGACACCGACTGCCCCAGCTTCAACGTTTTTCGCCACTGGGCATCCGACAACGTTCCTACATCCACCTCCCATCCTGCTCTAGGTCCAGCTGCCGCGTTTTGGGGCAGTATTTTATCTACTAGCTGTGTATACACTGCTCCAATCAAACCCTTATTTGTTGCTTTAGCGACTTTATTAAGGAGAGGTGTCTTACTTTGCTCCATAGGGGAAGACTTAAATTGGGTACTCAGCGCGTGTCTTATCTGAAGGTATTTATAAAATGTATTGTTTGGAATATCAAATTCCGATCTGAGATCCATAAAGGATTTCAGGTGGCTATCAGAGTATAACTGCATCAATCTATGGATTCCATGCTTTTCCCAGGCGGGATGCTTTTCCATAATCCTTAATTCCCCCAGGGATTCGTTAAGCCATATTGGCGAATATTCCGTTATGCCCCTATACCCCATAATCCGCTTAATTGTCTGCCAGACTTTACTTACTAATTTAGGTGTTGGTAATTTTTTCTGAAGAGAATCTGCCTCGAGTGCCTCTGCCAGGCATCTATGCGGGCTACTTTCCAGCATTATTTCATTACTAGCACTTAATTCACTGCTGGATTCGCAGCCCCCTAAGTGCTGTAATTGGGCAGCCAAAAAATATCCATACGGATGGGGGATTGCTAGCCCTCCCTCCCAAGTAGGGCGCTGCAGCGCCTGCAGCTTGATCCTGGCCTGGCCTTTCTTCCAAAGAAGGTCCCTAAATAAGGAGTCTATTTTTGTAAACCATTTTCTCCCGATCCACACCGGGGAGTTGTGGAAGATATAAAGGATTTGTGGTAACCAAATCATTCTGATCAGATTTGCGCGCCCTGCCAACGATAGGGGAAGCCGACACCAGATATCACATTTATTTTTGAGCTTCGCGAGTAGAGGGGCCAAATTATCCCGGATATAAACATTGGGATCGCTGGCCAACTCCACTCCCAAATACCTTATTTTATCAGTTATTTTTAACCCGAGAGGGCCGCAAGGGGGGGAATTAGTAGATGGAGTCATTTGTAGCAATGCAGTTTTATCCCAATTAACCACTAGGCCCGACGCTTTCCCAAATCTTTCCACCAATCTCATCATTCCTTCCAAGGATGGGCCCGTGTCCCCCAGAAATACCAGGACGTCGTCCGCATAGAGTGCAATTCTTTCTTCCCTTCCCCTCCTCCTGAAACCCCGTATATCCGATGCCCTCCTCATACCTTCTGCCAGCGGTTCCATCGCCAGGGCAAACAGGAGGGGGGACAGCGGGCACCCCTGCCTTGTGCCCCTCTCCAATGTCAGACTGTCTGTATACTCATTATTGATCTTTAACTTGGCTGATGGGTGTCTATACAAAATTTTTACCCATTTAACAAAAACCGGACCAAAACCAAATTTATCCATTATTTCCCAGAGATAACCCCATTCCAGACTATCAAAGGCCTTAGCGATATCCAGTGAAGCAACTGCTCTAAAGTCCCCGTCTACTACTGGGGTCTGCAAGTTCAAATATGCTCTTCTAATATTTACACTAGTAGACCTATGGGGAATAAAACCCGTCTGGTCTGGATGGATCAATTTGTCAATGCATTTACTTAGCCTGGTTGCCAAAACCTTTGCAAGGATCTTGATATCCGAACAAAGTAAAGAAATTGGCCTATATGAGGCCACCTCTAGTTGGTCTTTCCCTTCCTTCTGTATGAGTATAATATTAGACTCTGACATTGAAGAGGGGAGGCCGCCATCTGTCAGCGCCTCCTCTAGCGTCCTCAGAAGGGTGGGAAGCAAGGTCTCCCCGTAGTATTTGTAGATTTCCAAGGGGAGTCCATCTGGGCCTGGAGTTTTACGATTAGGCATAGCCGCCGCCGCGCTCTTAAGTTCCTCTAGGGTTATGGGGGCCTCTAAGTTCATCTTGTCTATTATAGTTAGAGTTGGTAATGTAATTCCCTCCATTAATCTATCTAGTGCGTCGTCGGCTGCGAGCTGTTTCGTTTTGTACAGGGAGTTATAAAAGTCGAAGAATATCTTCCCAGGGTCAGTAGTTATTTCCCCCTTTGGGGATCTGATCACAGAGATTGTTGAGGACGGGGAGTTGGCGCTAGCCACCGCAGCAAGCGTGCGTCCCACTCTTTCCCCCTCCTCAAAGAATCTCTGCCTCTGGAAAAGTCTTTTATTTTCAACCTTTCTCATTATTACCGCTTTATATTCCTGCTGTTTCTTAACCCATACCCTCCTTAGTTCTATAGTGGGGCGCTGAACATATTGCCCTTCCAGGTCTATAACCTCCCTTCTTATGCTGTCCTCCTGTATTCTTGTTTTACGTTTTGCCCTTGCTATTTGCTGAATTAGAAGCCCTCTAAGAAAGGCCTTTAAAGCATCCCATACCACCCCCCCTGCCGCCGTGCCCCGGTTACTCAATATAAACTCCTTTAAACTGGCGGAGATTTCTTCCTGATTTCCAACTATCTCTAGCCACACTGGGTTTACTGACCAGGGCCTATGTATCCGTCTATTCCCTGTAGATAACAGCACTTTTAAGGGTGAGTGATCTGATAATCCCCTTGGGCCATAATCTATATTTTGTACTATAGGGAGCGCTTCCTTGTTGCCTATGGCTAGGTCTATTCGAGATAATGTGCAGTGCGTCCCTGAGTAGCAAGAGAATTGCCTGACATCTGGATTACGGACTCTCCATAAATCGCACCACCCCACTTCCTCTAGAAACTGCTTAAGCTTCCCCACCATTACTCTCCCTGTCCGGGTGCCCGGTGAGAGTCTATCCTGCCGGCCATCCAGGACGGTGTTAAAATCGCCTATTAGAATCAATGGGATCCCCGCCTTGTTCTCCATGTATTCCAATAGATAGTATAAGATTTCTAACTTGCTAGGAGGAGGAATATATATATTTGCTATGACCAGTTCTCTCATCTAAAAAACAGTGTAAGAAGATATAGCAGCCCAGCGTGTCAATCCGCACGTTCCTGCAGGTAAACAGCACCCCTTTTTTAATCAATATACTTACTCCTCTCGAGTAGGAGGAGTAAACCGCATGAAATTGTGCTTGAAATTTCCTACCCCCCAATTTTGTCTTAGTTTCCTTTGTTAGATGCGTTTCCTGTAAACAAAGCAGATCGGCACCCTGGGCCTCCAACTCAGACAAAACAGCAGACCTTTTATCCGGATCGCCCAGGCCCCTGACATTCCATGAACATATTCCCCTTGTGCTAAGCATCAGTAAAGGGAGAGATAATAAAAAAAAAAAATTTTAGCAGGAATATATGTAGCAACCATAGTGTTCGGCATGCATTGCGTGCCATGTTCTTGCTCTCGCCCCGGAGTACCAAGCTTCTTGATATTTACTATAGCTCCGTTCTGAGTCCCAAGCCTGCCAACATTACTGCGACTTTGTTTTGAGGGGGCGTGGGGGGAGGGGAGGGGGGAAAAACCCCACTCCTCCCAGTCCCCGCAAGCCCTCACTACTCCCATTCCTTCTACGTACATGAGGATATTACCCAGTTCTTTATACAAATTTCTACCCTCCCTCCCCCCCTGATTCATTTTATTAATGTGTTCAGGTCCCACATGGGGCCTGCGTGACTCTTTATTCTGCGTGTTACCCTTTAACCCCCCTTGCCCATTTCGGCTAGCCCTGGGGGCTTTTATTGTGACCCAAACTTCCCAGTGCCACCCTATCACACCAACTACCATCCATACCCATAACCATACCCTCCCTTCGACCTCCTCCCACTCCCCCCCTCCCCTCCCCCCACTCCCACCAGTGTCCCCAGAGAGAACCCCGAGGTGCTGAATCAATAATAAAAAGCAAAAACAAAACCAAACACTCCATAACCTACATCGTGCATCGCCCCACATATATAAACGTTCACAACCTCTTCAACCCGGTCCCCCCCCCACCTCCAACCCTCTCTAAATATCGAAACAATAATAACAAACCCTCCCCCCGCCCCTCAGTCCCCTCCCGCCATTCATTTATTAATACTGCAGCATTTTAATTTGTCCTTTTCATACTCTTCTTTTGCAGCGATCGTATCTTCTCAGGGTTGTAAGGACCCTTGGTGATCCTTCAGCCATGCTACGGCCTTATCAGCTACATCAAAAAAGTAAACTGACCCCGAGGCTTCCACCCTCAGTCGTGCTGGGTAAAGCAAGGCATATGGGACTTTGTGGAGCCGCAGGGCACGTTTCACCTCCAGAAACCCTGCCCTTTTTTTTTGCAAGTCCGGGGAGAAATCGGGGTATAGTGAGATCCTATTGCCATTATGGAAAATATCTCCTATCTCTCTTGATTTTTGCATTAGCACCACTTTGTCCTTATAACAGAGCAGCTTGAGGATCATTGGTCTAGGACGTCCCCCCGATGCGGATGGTCTAGTGGGAATACGGTGTGCCCTCTCGATGGCAAAGAAGGGTGAAAATGAATCGGGCCCAAAGAAGCCTTTAAGCAGCTTTTCCATAAAGATTTCAGGGCAGGGGCCTTCACTACCCTCAGGGAGACCCAGGACCCGAACATTGCATCTACGCATCCTGTTCTCCATTTCGTCCATTTTATTTCTATATGTTTCAAACTGCATTTGTATATTCTTAAATTCCCTCTGCATCGGTAATACTATATCCTCAAGTTGGCTCAATCTCTCCTCTACAAGGGTAGTCCTCTCCAGTACTTTCTGGAGTTCCTGGCTCATAGATCGTACTTCTATCTTTAGACCCCCCAGTTGGTCACACAGGTCACACAGAGACCCTTTACATGAATTCACCGCGGCTAGTACTTCTTTTAGTGTAGGCTCTGGATCAGCTAGGTTTGTAGGAGCAGCAGGGGCATCGTTATTTTGAGGAACTGCTTTCTCCAGGGGGGCTGTCTCTGGGCTTTTTTTATTTGATGCATTTTTGGTGCCAGCCGGAGTTGCCGCTGGGGCTGTTGCCATTCTGCCCACACTTTTCCGCTCGCCAACTGGCCCTGTCTGTGTTTTCTCGTGAGGAGGCTGGTTGCCTTTAACAGGGGTATGAACAGGAGTATGTGCAAACTTTTCCAGCTTGGCTGCAGTTGTCACCGCTAAGGATGACGAAGCAGCCAAGCCCCCCCTGTCCTTAGAAGAGCGCGTTGCCTGTGCCGCTGTGTTTTCATTAGGTTGTTGGGGGTCCTCTCCCTTTTTTCTAGTCATCATTAGAGGTACTTGGCAAATAGAGAAGGGGGGGGGGGAACGCAGCTTGCCCCTTCGCTGCAGTATGATACGTGCAACGGTTACCGCGGGTTCCCCACTTCAGCACGCCCTATGTGGGGGCCTTGACAATCTTGACAATCTTGGTTTAAACCTTCCTTCTTTCCTTCCCTACCCTTCCGCCCCCTTCGCTTTCCTCCTTTCCCCGGAGCTTCTTTACAGTCCTTTATAGTCCTTGCTGCACTCTGCACCCCCGCTTCACCGCTCCCCCCACCTCTCACCACCTCCCCGTTATCCAGGGCTTAAGTACCAACCAGTGAAGGAGGTGTGTGGCAAAGCATATAGCAGGATATAAATTGACAGGATACAGTATACTGAGCAGTGTCCTCCTCAACAGCCCCCCTGGGTTTGTAAATTAAGCCCACAAGGCACTCATACCTGGCGTCGATGCTTCAAGGCTGCTCTCTCCCAGGTGCTTCTAGTGGCTGTCTGATGTTGACTGAGGTCTGCTTCCGTTGCTGTAGCTGTGTCCGAGACAGGAGGAATAGCATCGGAATTGATCCCAAGGCCGAGGCAAGGCACTTTGGCTGGGGCTCCCAGCCCTCCGACAGCAATCGCCAGCAGTTCCCTCGGATCTCGCGGGATTCCCGGGGTTGCTAAGCAACTGGCCTCACCGCCACGGAGCCCACCTCGCGGCTCGTGTAGGACCCAGACCAGCGTTCTTCAGCGCAGTGCGACGGGAGCGGTGGAGGTGAAGAGCAGCCGCCCAGTCCCAGCGTTCGACCGGAGCAGGTAGGAGCGGGTAGAAAGCGTCAGGGCCGGAGGACGGAACAAGCCGGCATCCGGCTAGATGGCAGGGCGAGGGAGGCCAGCGGAGACAGGGCTAAGCAGCATGTAGGCCGGAGCTGGGAGGGAGCACGCACGCACACCCTCTCACAGCGGCATCCGGTCACGCCCTCTTACCTATTATTTCTAACGAGTCTGTGATTTCCGTAGAATCACTCCCTCTAGAAACATGGTTGGAAAGTCTGCCTAATCATGCGTCCACATTTCTTGCCACACATGCTGACGCCAAAGCAGGAGCCATGGCAGCCACATTGGAATCCCATGCTCTGCGCAAAAGCGCCTCCGCCCTTCTGTCCATTTGGTCTTTTAGGTTCCCTGAATCCTCAAAAGACAAGTCAGATTTTTTAGAAACCTGCGACAGGGCTGCGTCTAACTTAGGGGTTTTAAAGAATTTCTGCTCTTCTTCCTCCCCAAAAGGAAACCTCTTCCAAGTTTTGAGTCTAAGAACCTTTCTTTCCGGGTCTTTCCACTCTCTCAAAATCACATCTTTTAGGGCCTGATGAACTGGGAACACCCTGGACTGAGGCTTTCCCAAACCCGGAGGTTCTGGGATATCCTCAGAGACATAGATCACCCTAAGTAACTGCCCCATGTCTTCCAAGGGAAAGAGGTGGCTACTAGCTCTAGGACTGTCAATATCCTGTCTGTCAGCGTCTGTGTCTTCACCTTCCTCTAATGAGTCCTCCTCTGACTCCTCTGGGTCCTCAAACTCCTCAACTCCCGAAGTGACAGAGGAAGGGGGTCTTTGCGAGGTTTTCTGACCCCCGTCTGAAAAACCTTCCTGAGAGGAAGTGCCTTCTCTAGAGGACAGGGTTTCTCTATCATCCGCCTTAGGTGCTATAGCTGTCTTAATAGACTGGAGGGTAGAAAGCATCTCCGACTGTACCGCAAGGAAGTCCCTCATAACCTGAGGTTTCCTTACTAGACAGTCTCTGTATGAACCTATAGCAAAAAGGTTTCACATGGTCCTGTGGGAGCTTATCATTACAGCTCCCACATCTTTTTGACCTGGGAGGAGGGGAATTTTTGCCCTTCACCTTGTGAGCCCCCTGAGCAGAGCCGCCATGATCTAGGGAGACAAAAAAGACAAAGTCCAAACTTTAACCAGTTTCCTAAGACTTTCTGTGTGTGTCTCTCTCCCCCCCCCCCCCTATGATGTAGGTAAGACCACTCTTACTTCACCACATTCAAAAACGGAAGAGGACTCACCATCACTGGCCTCTTCCTGGGCTAAGGGTGCAGCTGTTACCTCCTCTCCATCCATATCTGCTGCTTTGCGAGGTTTTCCAACCCCAAGAGAGGAGCATCGTGAGGCCTCCTGCTTTTCCCTGGAGCACTGAGTGTCTATCTCCTATACACCGGTGATTGGCGCCATTTTGTTGGAGAGCCGCTGTCTGAGATGGGATTTTGGCCTCTAGTGTCCGAATCCGGCATTTTGGCATAGACCGGAAGTCGGAAGTCACAGCGTCCGGAACCGGAAACGCCGCCATCTTACTCCACCCGGCTGGAATGCTTGCTCCATACACAGGAGCTTCAGCATTCCCTATGAAAGTCCAGGACCTCCACCAGCCCTACAAGGCACCTAGGTACCAACCTGGCTGGCATCCTCTACCCCCTCTGCAGCCTAGACACCAGCCTGAGCCCCAGTTCCTTCATCACCTCCGTACCTGACTGGGTGTAATGCATGAGGTATGTGCTCACAGGAGTTCCGGGATACCCCTCTGTACCCGGGAGGCTCCTTGCCGGGGAAGACTCTTTCCCCCAGCCATTGGGGGAGCCCCTGAGAAGGACAGGCCCCCGGCTGGACCCGCCACCTTCCCCGGCTTTGGCGTCCATCCCTCAGGGGGGGGACCATGCGTTACTAGCTTCAGGTCTGAGAAAAAACAAACGTTTCGCTGCCGGGAAACAGAATCAAGAACTGAGGTGCAGGGGGAAGGGAGGGCCATTAACCTTGTATGTTGATTGTGTTTCCTGTCAGGTGGACCAGTCATCTCTCAGGTTATGCCGTCCTGGAAGATGACTAGAGAAAGTTCAATTTTGGTCTCGTCTGACCAAAGTACCTTTTTCAACGTGTTTGCTGTGTCACCCACATGGCTTCTCGCAAACTGCAAATTAAACTTCTTATGGCATTCTTCTTGCCACTCTTCCAGATAAAGGCCAGATTTGTGGAGTGTAGGACTAATAGTTGTCCAGTGGACAGATTCTCCCACCTCTGTGGATCTCTGCAGTTCCTCCAGAGTTACCATAGGCCTCTTGGCTGCTTCTCGGATTAATGATATCCTTGCCCAGCCTATCAGTTTAGGTGGCCAGCCATGTGTCTTGGTGTGTTCAGCGGTGCCATACTCTTTCCATTTTCAGATGATGGGTTGAACAATGCTCCATGAGATGTTCAAAGCTTGGGATTGTTTTTTATAATCTAACCTTGCTTTAAACTTTTCCACAACTTTATCCCTGACTTATCTATTGTGTTCCTTGGCCTTCATGATGCTGTTTGTTCACTAAGGGTCTCTAACAAACCTCTAAGGGCTTCACAGAACAGCTGTATTTATACAGAGATTAAATTACACACAGATTGACTATTTACTAATTAGGGGACTTCTGAAGGCAACTGGTTCCCATAGATTTAAGTTAGGGGTATCAGAGAAAAAGGGAGCTGAATACAAATGCACGCCACTTACCAGATATTTGTTAAAAAAAAAAATTGAAAACCATTTATAATTTTTCTTCCACTTCACGATGATGTACCACTTTGTGTTCGTCTATCAAATAAAATCCCAATAAAAACCATTTATGTTTTTGGTTGTAACATGACAAAATGTGGAAAATTTGAAGGGGCTTGAATATTTTTTCAAGGCACTGTATATTTTGACCTTGATGAGCCGGAGATCAGCCAAGCACATTGGTAAAAGCAAAAAGTCATTTTTTTTTTTAGGCAAAACAAAACAAAACAAAAAAGCTCATCTTCAGCTTTTCAGCAAACAAAAAAGTCCATCACTTTTTACACTACAAAATAAAGATATGGCTCACTAGACCCCATAGTATGGCATCTCCAAAATAAGCAAAGGGAACACTCCCCAACCAAAGACGTTTTACTAAGTATACAAATTCTTTACTTATCAAATAAAAACATTTATTACAGTATGAACCCATGACACAGGATTGAGGCCTCATGTACACAGGGTGTTTGCGCTGCTCTCACAGACGCCTTACCTCCTGGCACTGGCATTTTGGCAGGAAAAGAAAAAAAACGCACCAGCCACTTGTAAACGTGTGTAATGCATTTAGGCATGTCAAGCACTTGTGCATTATGTAAGTTAATTGGCCAGAATAATAATTTATTCTGGCCATTAAGATGAATTAATGCTCAAGCACTAAATGCACCTAGTGGGTTGCACACATTTACAAGCAGCAAGTGTTTTTTTTTCTGCCTCTGAAAAGGTTTACCTTCTCTCTGATAGAAACTCCATATGGCCCCATATGAACAGTACATGCAGCCAGGGAGGGGGAGATACACCTTATTTAGTCATGTTGATAAATTTGAGCACAGTCATCAGGCTTTCAGTAAAACAGCTAAAGATAGCTGGGAAATGTGTAAAAAGGAACCTGAAGTTCATGCTGGCAAAATAAGTAAAAATAATTACTTTTTTGAATAAAAAAAACAAACTAATATTTACTGTTTAGCTCTGAACTGAAAAAAAATAGACATACATTTTCAAACACCTGGATATACATGAAGAAAAAAAAAGAAAAAGAAAAGAAAATCGCACCATACACCCCCTATACATTATCTCTACTGCTTTGGTAAACTGAAAGGATACAACCACTTTTTCAGCTGCTGCTGGATAAAGCTTCGCTCCAGGGGATGTTAAACCCGGGCACATGATATTTGCGCCACTTAAAACAAACTTTATAGCTCCTTTGTCAACTTGTTGATGTGGAAGAATAAAAGGATCTAAAAATGAAAACAGAATTTCATATGTAATGTCCAAAAAAAATAGTATAATCAAGTCTATACAAGTCAGATCATAGCACTAAATAACCAATTATATGTATCAACAACATACTTTGAGGAGGCTCTCTAGTTATATAGACATTACCCTCGGTTTTAAGAGGCTCACTAGCTAGCCAACACTACACTGTTAGGAAAGTCAATGATGGTTCTTGTGGGGTTGTGTCTTTTCTAGCAAGCACTTTTTAAAGAAGAACCCATTTATTGCCATGTATACTGAACTTCACTGGACAAACATTTTTTCATAATGTTCTGTATTTGATCCCCAGAGCACCTGCTGCCATTTTTCTGCACCTCAGTTCCCATGTTTTCATGCATAGGATGTGGAAACAAGGCTGAGCAACTTAACTATGCATGAAAACATGGGAACTGGGGTGCAGAAAAATGATAAGATATATACCATAGTTTGTGGGCTATGACTTTACTACAGACTAAATAATATACACTGATTTGGGTTATTTTCACCAAAGAAATGTGTCAGAATACATTTTGGTCTAGATTTATAAAGAATAATATTAATAATATTTTGCAAACTTTGATAACAATCAAAATTTTGGCTGTTTAGTTTATTTAGCAAAAAAAAAAAAAAAAAAAAAAAAACAACAGTGGTGATTAAATACCCCCAAAAGAAATCTCTAGTTGTATGAACAAAATAATTAAAATTTAGTTTGGGCGCAGTGTTGCATTACCGCGCAATTTTCACCAAAGTGCGACAGCCCTGTAAGCTGAAAATTGGCCTGGGCAGGAAGGGGTTAAAAGTGTCAGATACTTTAGTGGTTAATAAGATCTTTTTCATACACACTCTTAGAAATTCACCCTAAAACACATTCTACTACTTCTCCCGAGAATGGGAATACCAGGTGTTTGGACTGATCATCTTCCAGGTATTGTACCTTGCGTTCCACAAAAATCAACCAACATTGTATCAAAAACAGTCTAATACCCACCTCTGTACAACTGATCAGGAAATATAAAAAGAAGCATCACCTATAGCAGTCCCCATAGCTATAAGCCAAACAAGCCTAGCCTACTGGCACATGGTTGCCTCCAGGAATGCAATGTTCACTGGCCAGGAAGTACAGGAGGCTAAAAAAAAAAAAAAAGTGAAACCAAAAGGGCTTCTGTGGTTTGTTGCGATTTTCTGCAGTGGGTGGCTGAGACTGATGTCTCGCAGGCACATAGTCAGTGGGATGTGCAAATCAGCCAATTCAGAATCAAGAGAGATATCCATTATCATTAAATGAAGGCCCCAAAACAAGGTATAATTCTCCAGGATACACTAAGTAGTTGTAGTGATATGTACAATTTTACTAACAAATGCTATGTTACTAACACATGTAAACTTACATTTGTGAAGCAGCCTCAGTGTTGGATAGAAAGTACCCTCTCGCTGTCTAAAGAACAGTAACTCTCCATTTACAGTTAAAATTTCTATATGTTCATGGCTGTAGAGACAAAAACCATACCCGGTCAAAAGGAAAATATACCACTTCTATAAATCTGTGCATTCTAAAAGAAAACGAACCATCAGCTGGATTAGTCATAACAAACAATTATTTTCTTTAAATCTACTTATGAGAAAAGACTTTAAAATATGATTGGAATTATATATACAGTGGGGAAAATGATTAGATCCCCTGCAGATTTTGTAACTTTACCCACTTACAAAGAAATGAAGGGTCTATGATGGTTATCATAGGTTTATTTTAAATGAGAGAGACCAAAAAAAAAAAAAAAAACAACCAAATATCAACCAAAAAGAAATCTGAAAAAACACATAAAAAAAAAATGCTATATAAATCAAGTTGCAGTTCAATGAATAAAATACCGTATTTATCGGCGTATAACACGCGCCGGCGTATAACACGCACCCCAAGTTTATGAGGGAATTTTAAGGAAAAAAAACTTTTAGGAGGAAAGTTTAAGGAAAAAAAAAACTTACATTTAAATGCCCATCAATGCAGCCTCATCAGTGTCCATCTGCAGCCTTGTCAGTGTCCATCTGTAGTGTTGTCCCTGATTGCAGCCTTGTTAGTGTCCATCTGTAGTCTGTGCATCTTTGAAAATGGCGCCGCCGTTCTCGGCCGCTTTCGGCCATTCTCGGTGGCTCTCGGACGCACTCGGCTTTCGGCGGCTCCCGCGGGACTGCGAGAGGCGCCGAGAACGGCCGAAAGCTGTCGAGAATAGCCGAGAGCCGCCGAGAATTGCCAAAAGCGGGCGAGAGCCGCCGAGAATGGGCGAAAGCGGGCGAGAGCCGCTGAGAATGGCCGAAAGCGGGCGAGAGCCGCCGAGAATGGCCGAAAGCGGGCGAGAGCCGCCGAGAATGGCCGAAAGCGGGCGAGAGCCATTTTCAAAGCCTCCGAGAAAACCTAAAAGCCGCTGAGAGCGGCCGAAAAGCTTACAATCGGTGGGGGATCGGCGTATAACACGCACCCGCGATTTTCCCCTGATTTTCAGAGGAAAAAAGTGCGTGTTATACGCCTATAAATACGGTAAGTATTTGATCCCCAAGCAAAACATGACTTAGTACTTGGTGAAAAAAATAGGATTTTTTAAAACAGCTTACCTGTAAAATCCTTTTCTTTCGAAGGACATCACGGGACACAGAGCCACAGTAATTACTGATGGGTTATATAGGTATCACTGGTGATTGGACACTGGCACACCCTATCAGGAAGTTCAACCCCCTATATAATCCCTCCCCCTTGCAGGGATACCTCAGTTTTGTAGCCAAGCAATATAGTGTATTAGAAGAGGGGCGGGACCTCTGTGTCCCGTGATGTCCTTCGAAAGAAAAGGATTTTACAGGTAAGCTGTTTTAAAAAATCCTATTTTCTTTCTCGAACATCACGGGACACAGAGCCACAGTAATTACTGATGGGATGTCCCAGAGCAATGCTACCTGAGGGGGGGGAACCACGACCAAGTAGGGTGCAATCAGACCTGAGGACCTTGTACCGCTGCCTGCAGCACACTACACCCAAAGGCGATATCCTCATGCCTTCTCACATCCACCTGATAGAATCTGGTGAATGTATGAACTGAAGACCAGGTTGCGGCCTTGCAGATTTGAGCCATAGAGGCCCGGTGATGCACTGCCCAAGAAGCACCAATAGCCCTTGTCGAATGTGCCCTGATCTGAAACGGAGGAATCTTCTGTTTCAAACCGTAAGCTTGAATGATCAACTGTCGAATCCATTTAGAAATGGTAGCTTTTGACGCTGCCTGTCCTCTATTGGGACCCTCTGGCAGCACAAACAAAACATCCGTCTTGCGGATCTGAGCAGTTGTCCCTAGATAGGCCTTAACTGCTCTTACTACATCCAACGAATGTAGAGATCTCTCTTCCGGAGAACAGGGATCTGGAAAAAAGGAAGGCAGAACAATGTCTTGGTTTAAATGAGAATCAGAAACCACCTTCGGTAAAAAACTAGGATGAGGGCGTAGTACCACTCTATCCTTGTGTATAATCAAATAAGGCTCCTTACAGAAAAGAGCTGCTAATTCTGATACTCTTCTAGCAGAAGAGATGGCCACCAGAAAAAATTATTTCCTTGCCAACAAGACCAAAGGAATCTGACTTATTGGTTCAAAAGGCTGTTTCTGTAACACAGCCAGGACCAAGTTCAAGTCCCAGGGGTTTAGGGGCGCTTTAACCGGAGGATTAAGACGCATCACCCCCTGCATAAAATTTCGGACCAAAGAATGCGAAGCAAGTGGCCGCTGAAATAATACTGATAAAGTAGAGACCTGGCCCTTGATGGTACTCAAGGCCAGCTTCATCTCTAATCCTAATTGTAGAAAGTCAAGGATTCTACCTATGACCTATTTCCTGGGATGCCAACCTCTGGATTCACACCAGGTTATATAGGCTTTCCAGACTCTATGATAAATCATCCTGGAAGCTGGCTTCCTTGCATTAATCAAGTTAGATATGACAGGACCTGAGAGCCCACGACTCTTCAGAACGTGGGTCTCAATAGCCAAACCGTCAAATTTAGCGTTTGTAAGGCAGGATGGAACACTGGACCTTAACAGGTCTGGGCGTACCGGTAGGGTCCACGGGGAACCCACCGTCATCCTTACTATTTCTGCATACCAAGTTCTTCTGGGCCAAGCGGGGGCCACCAGAAGTACCGACTTCCTTTCCTGCCTGATCCTGCGAAGGAGTCATGGTAATAGCAGATTAGGCGGGAATGCGTAAATCAGTGAGAACCGATGCCACGGAATCACCAACGCATCCGTCCCGCATGCAAGAGGATCTTTTGTCCTTGGCACAAATCTGTCTATCTTTGTGTAGAATCGGGATGCAAAGAGATCTACATCTGGAACCCCCCATCTTTGGCATATGGCCCAAAAGACGTCGGGATGCAGAGACCATTCCCCTGGAAGTAACTGCTGGCGACTTAGATAGTCCGCCTGCCAATTCTCTATTCCCGGGATGAAAACTGCCGATATGCATGGCACATGCATCTCTGCCCAGACTAAGATCTGGTTCACCTCCTTTTGAGCAGCTCGGCTCTGGGTGCCTCCCTGATGATTGACATAAGCCACTGCTGTGGCATTGTCGGACTGGATCCTGACCGGACAACCCTGTAGCCTGATAGTTTAGGCTTTTAGAGCTAAATGTATCGCCCGGATGTCCAGAATGTTGATGGGTAAGGTCCTCTTTGTCTTGGACCATATCCCTTGGACCGCAGCCTGTTCCAGAACTGCTCCCCAACCTGACAGACTGGCATCTGTTGTTACCACCGTCCAGGTAACCGGTAGAAAGGATTTCCCCTTCTGCAGATTCTCGGGTATGAGTCACCAATTGAGGCTCTGACGCACCGCATGCGACAGGTGCATTGGAAAGTCTAATGCCTGAACCTTCTTGCTCCAGGTCAACAGAATACTGTGTTGCAGCATTCTTGAGTGAAACTGAGCATAGGGAACTGCTTCGAATGAAGACACCATCTTCCCTAGTAGCCTCATACAAAGGCGGACTGAGGGACCCTTCTTGGTCCTTACTGTCAGAATCAGCTCTCTTAAAGCAGTGATCTTTGCCTAGGGTAGAAATATTTTCTCCTGGCTTGTATCTATAATCAGACCTAAATACTCCAGTCTTCTTACTGGTTTTAGGAAAGACTTTTCTAAGTTGAGGATCCAACCCAGGTATTCTAGATACCTGACTGTGGTCCTCAAGTTTCCATTTAAAGAGGCTACCGACCGGTCTATCAAGAGCAGGTCGTCTAGGTATGCTATGACAGCTATACCCTGAGCCCTTAATCTGGCCAGAGGAGGAGCCAAGATTTCTGTGAACACTCGAGATGCAGTGGCTATCCCGAAAGGCAGAGCCACAAACTGGAAATGGCGCCCTCCTACCTCGAAGCGCAGAAACTTCTGATGAGCAGGAAAAATGGGCACATGCAGATATGCATCTCTGATGTCTATTGATGCCAGAAATTCTCCTCCCTGCAGGGTGGGAACTACTGTTCAAATTGATTCCATGCGGAAGGATTGAATCCTTAGGAATCGGTTCAGATCCCTTAAGTCCAGAATGGGCCTGACATCCCCATTTGGCTTTTGGACCGTAAAAAGGTTGGAATAGAAGCTCAATCCCTGGTCCTTTGCGGTAACTATCATAATGACCTCCTGCGACAAAAGTCGCTCTAACGCTAGAAGGAGCGACTGGTTCTTCTCTGGGTCTCTGGGAACACCTGATCTGAGGAACCGAGGAGAGGGGAATTCCTGAAACTCCAGCTTGTACCCTAAGGTTACCGTGGAGATTACCCATCTGTCCTGGAAGTCCTCCTGCCAGAGCTCTGAGAACTGTCGCAGTCTTCCCCCACTCGAGTGAGTGGGGGCGCCCCCTCATGCAGAGGACTTAGTGTTTTGCCTAGTAGGCTTCTTTCCCCAGGACCTCTTTTGTCCCTGGGGTTGACTCTTGTCTCTGGACCCCGATGGAGGCGGCCGTCGAGACTGCCTGGAGGCTGAAGCCCCCGGCGCTGGGGAAAGAGTCCGTTTGAAAGAGGGACGCTTACTCTTCTTCTTGACAGGTAAGAGAGTGCTTTTCCCACAAGAGATTCTCTTGATATAGTTATCCAAGTCCTCTCCAAACAACCTTGCACCACGAAATGGAAACCCAGCCAGTAGCTTCTTACATGGTGCTTCGGCTGACCAATTTTTCAACCATAGGATTCTACGTATATGCACCAACCCCAGTGAAAGACGGGAGGTTTGCACGATAGAATCTCTAATGGCGTAAACCACAAAGCATAAGGCCGCTGGAAGGTTAGCAAACCCTGGGCCTGCTGTTCGGGTAATACTTTGATGACCTGCTTAACATGGTCTCTTAAGTATTGACAGACTCCAATCGCTGCTACTGCAGGTTGGGCCACTGATCCTGCTAAGGAGAAAACATCCTTCAATAGGGATTCCATCCTTTTATCTACAGAATCAATGAGCATCTGAGCATTGTCTACAGGACAAGTCAGGCTATTATTTACGGAGGAAATGGCGGAATCAATAACCGGTATTCCCCACATTTTAATAAACTTTTCTTCCATCGGATAAAGTGTTGAAAACTTTCTCAGCGGAAAAAAACGTTTGTCTGGGTGATCCCACTCAGAATAAATGAGCTTTTCAAGTATGAACAGGAAAAGCATGTGCTGCTTGGAAAGGTTTCAGTGACCCCAAAGCAGAAGAGGATTCTTTAGCAGTTTCAGGTATGGGCAACTTAAATGTGGATCGGACCAATCCAGTGGGGATCTGCACTAAGACTTTCTCCTCTTGGGAAGTCGCAGAGGGTCCCTCTCCACCTGAGTCCTCTGCAGAGGAATCATCCGTCCCATCCCGATCCTCTGAAAGGGATTCATCTCCTTTATCCCAGAGCTCCTCTGTCTGAGGGTCTTGGGGAACAGAGGAAAGCCTAGTGCGTTTTCTTCCACTGAGTGAAGACGTAATCACGGCCATTAATCTTTCCTCTAGACCATTAATGGTTGAGGAAAAACCTCTTGTGTAATATATACAGGGGCTGAAGTGCCAAAAGCAGGTGTAGCCCCTGACCCCGATGGCTCTCCCTGGCTAGCCGTCCCTGGCCCATCTTTTAGGGGGGGAGGATGCTGCCAACAGAGGGCCCTCAGAACCCGAACGAGATCCCCTAGTGTCTCTGGTTCCTGGGGTGCTTGAACCTCTTCTACCCATAGTGCAAAGCAACAAGGTGTGAGGTATACAAATGAACACTGCCTGCTGAGCGATGTAGTCTGGCTAAAAGCCTTGCTACCCAATGCTCAGTCTGGTGTTACTTCAGTAAATGCTGCCTAGGAGAATGCCTGTGTCCCACCTTACATGCGACCGTCAGCTCTGTGTCTCTCAGAAGGCTGAGTGCACCTGTACAGAGTGCCTCTAATAGCCTGCAGCTGGCCTGAGTGGAAGTCTAAGCACTCAGTGCTGACGTCCCGCCCCTCCCCCTCTACCGCCCCCCCCCCCCCTTTGAGTTTTGAAAAAAACAAGCGCTTCCCACGCTGGCCGACTCTCCTGTCATGCTGCTGGAGAAAGGCTGGGGATGGGGGGGGGGAGGGAGAGAGGCTGGTAACAAGATCTGCCTGAACGGCTATCTTCAGAGATGGTGGCCATTAGGCCGCAGAGTCCGGGTGGTATAACCACTTTCTAGACCCCTGTGGCCCCTCTAGCCTGGGGGGAACATTCAAACATGAGAAATCCCTCCTCCATCTTACCTTCTTTGCAGCCGGCTTGAGACGCTGTGAGGAAAAAACACCAACGATGAACACTGAGACAGACAGTCAGCATGTGCAAGTTTGTGCTCTTGGCAGCCCCCGGTGGTCACAATAGGCATAGCATGCATTTACCTTAAAGGAGAAAAGCCACTAGAACTCAAAAATTCTGTGGAATCTCCTCTTACCTTATCCAGCTGCAGGGTGCTGTTTACACAGACCCAATCTTCACCTCTCACGGTGGGCTCCGTTTGAAAAAAACGTCAGACTGGGGCCCCCATCAGTAGGGGGATCCAACAGTTCTGGGACAGTAAAGCACCTCGCCAGAAATTAGGAAGTTTAAAGCCATTTTCTGATCTGCGGGGTCCAGCTCTCTAAAAAGAGAAGCGTTATGGGTAAAACCTCGTTTCTTCCGACACGAGACTCGTGTACCATTCAATTCGGCCATGAAAAGACACTTTGAATGGATCCGGTTCGCCTGGCTTGCCCCAGTATAGGATATCAGGATATTCCCTTTGGAGCTCAGCACAGGACATCTTTACACGTCCATCACCTAAAACACTGGCGTAAAAACTGAGGTATCCCTGCAAGGGGGAGGGATTATATAGGGGGTTGAACTTCCTGATAGGGTGTGCCAGTGTCCAATCACCAGTGATACCTATATAACCCATCAGTAATTACTGTGGCTCTGTGTCCCGTGATGTTTGAGAAAGAAACTCTTGTTTGTAAGCACAGAGGTAAGACGTTTCTTGTAGTTGGTGACCAGGTTTGCACACATCTCAGGAGGGATTTTGGTCCACTCTTCTCTAAATCCAGGCCCTTAGGGCTAGGTACGCTGCCCAAATCTCTAAGACGTTGATGGGCAAAGTCCTTTCAGTTCTGGACCATTTCCTTTGGACTGACGTCTCTTCCAAGACTGCTCCCCAACCTGAAAGGCTGGCATCTGTAACCACCTTCCAGGTAACTGGTAAGGATTTCCACTTCTGCAGATTCTTGGGTATCCCCCACCAACTGAGGCTCTGACACACTTTTGGCGACAAACGCATCGGAAAATCTAGTGCTTGGATCTTCTTGTTCCAAGCCGACAGGATACTGTTTTGCAGCAGTCTCAAATGAAACTGAGCATAGGGAACTGCTTTGAATGAAGCCACCATCTTACCCAACAACCTCATACAAAGGCAGATAGAAGCACCCTTTTTTGCCTGAGGTAAGAACACCCTCTTCTGGGCTGTACCTATAATCAGACCCAAGTACTCTAATCTTCTTACTGGCTTTAAAGAAGATTTCTCTAGGTTGAGAACATAACCTAGGTATTACAGGTAGTTGACTGTGGTGACCATGCTTTGGTACAGGCGGGCTACCGACCGGTCTATCAAGAGCAGGTTGTCTAGGTATGCCATTATCATTATACCTGAGTCCTTAATCTGGCCAGAGGAAGGGCCAGAAGTTTTGTAAATACCCGAGGTGCTGTAGCTAGACCTAAAGACAAGGCTACAAACTGAAAATTAAGTTTTTCTACTTCGAAACGCAGAGATTTCTGGTGAGCGGGGAAAATAGGTACATGCAGGTATGCATCCTTGATGTCGATTGATGCCAGAAGTTCTCCTCCTTGTAGGACGGAGACTACTGATCGGATTGATTCCATGCAAAAATAGCGAATTTTCAGGAACAGGTTTAGATCTTTCAGATCTAGAATGGGCTTGACATCTCCATTTGGTTTTGGCACCATGAAAAGGTTTGAATAAAACCCCAACCCCTGCTCTTCCCGTGGGACCATCATGAATACTTTTTGTGACAAAAGTCAGTCTAACGCTAGAAAGAGAGACTTCCGTTTCTCTGGATCTTTGGGGACATTTGACCTGAGGAAACGGGAATTCTCTGTCCCTGGGGTTGACCCTGAGGTTTACCTCTTGAACCTGACGGTGGAGGCCATCACGACTGCCTGGAGGCGGATGCCCCTGGCACTGGAGAAAGAGCCCGTTTACTCTTTTTCTTAACTGGCAAAAGGGTACTTTTCCAATTTATTATTTTTTGGAGAAATTTGTCCAAATCATCCCCAAACAGCTTTTCACCACTGAAAGGAAAGCCAGCCAAGAGCTTTTTGCATGGCGCTTCGGCCGATTAATTTTTCAACCATAAGATTCTACGCATGCATATGCACCAACCAAAGCGTAAGGTGAGAGGTTTGAAGAATAGAATCTCTGATTGCGTCAATTGCAAAATACAAAGCTGCTGGCAGCTCAGCCAACTCCTGGGCCTGCTGTTCAGGGAAAAACCTTGAGCACTGTTTCAAATAGTCTCTCAAGGACTGACATACCCCAATTGCCACCACTGCAGGTTGAGCCACTGAACCTGCCAAGGAAAAAATATTTTTTTTAACAGGAATTCCAATCTCTTATCAGTTGGATCCCGAAGCATTTGTGCATTGTCAACCGGACAAGTCAAACTTTTGACAGAGGATATAGCAGCGTCAATTGCTGGTATACTCCACATCTTAGTGAATTTTTCCTCCATAGGGTAAAGTGTTGAAAACTTTTTTAGGAGGGAAAAAATGCTTATCTGGGTGATCCCACTCAGAATACATAAGCTTTTCCAGCAATGAATGTACAGGAAAGGCACGCAAGGCTTGAGGAGGCGTTAATGAACCCTAACAAGAAGTGGGCTCTTCAACTGACTCAGTTAAGGGTAGCTTAAATGTGGAGCGGACCATTTTATCAAGAGAATGCACCGGCAACTTCCCAGTACGCGAAGCTGAAGAAGGTCCTTCCCCACTTGATCCCTCAGAAGAGGAGTCAGTCTCTCCATTGTCCCCTGAGGGGGATTCATTTTCCCCCTCCCACTGTTCCTCTGTTTGAGGATTTTGGGTGGTAGAAGGGGACCTAATGCATTTTCTTCCACTCTGTGAAGATGTGATTAAAGCCGCTAACCTTTCCTCCAATCCACTGATAGTTGAGGAAAAAACCTCAGTTACATAGACAGGGGCTAAAGTGTCAGAAGCAATTGCAGCCCCTGACAACCCCAATGGCTCCCTCTGACCAGCCTCCCTAGATCTTTCGGGGGGTGGGGGGTGGTGTTGCAGAGGTGGGGTCCTTAGGGCAACCCCTTTGTGCCCTTGTTTTTTGTGGTATTTTTACCACTCTCTCTGGTCATGGTGCTGAGCACAAACGCAGAGGTACTGCCAAAAAAATGTACCTACTGCTGAGCAATAGTCCAGCAACTGCCGCTGCTACTAAGCTCAGCCTGATGCAAAGTAAATGTGTCCTGGGAATGTCTGCGTCAACCAAAACTCACATGCGACCCATCTGCTCTGTGTCCCTCCTTCAGCTGCATGCACCTGAAAAAAGGTGCACGTTATAGCTACATAGCCTGCGTTGTGGACGCTGAAGCACGCCGATGCCCATCCCTCCGACCACCCACCGCGCTCACCCCCATCTTTTTTAAAGATACAGCTTTGCCGAGCGGGCTCCGATCCAACTGGATCGCATGTGGAGGAGGGCTGGGGTGGAGGATAGCCGCCAGGTGGAGGACCTAGGTGGGGGATCATTCCCAAGGGGAGAGAAACCCCCTTCCCTGCGTCTTACCTGGGGCTTGGGCTGGAGCAAGCATGCAGCTTGCGACACAGAGGCGAGACTGACAAGCATGGAATCGGGTACGTGCTCTTGACAGCCCCCGGTGGTGAATATAGGAATGACAACATTTACTTTAAAGGAGAAATACCTTATCCAGCTGCAGGGTTCTGGTAAAACCAGACCCAATCTTGACCCTTCACGGTGGGCTCCGTTAAAAAACCTTCAGGAACCGGGCCCCTTTTTATCGGGGGATCCACACTCCTGGGCCTGTAAAGCACTTTGCCAGGAATATGGCTGAAGAAAACCAAATACTGGATCCCGGGGTCCAGATCTCTAAAAAGAGAAGCATTACAGACAAAACCTTGTTTCTTCGGACACGAGGCCTGTGTACCATTCAATTCGGCGTGGAAAAAAACACTTTGAATGGATCCGGTTGCATGGCTTGCCCCAGCAAAGGAATATTCCAGTGGAGCTCAGCCTAGCACATCTTTACTCGTGACTATTAAGACACTGGCCAAAAAACTGAGGTACACCCAGTAAGGGGAGGGGTTATATGGGGAATTGAACTTCTTGTCTAGGGTGTGCCAGTGTCCATCACCTGGAGGTGCCATATAACCCAGACAGTAATTACTGTGGCTGTGTCCCGTGATGTACGATAAAGAAACAAGATTTTATCTAGATGGTAAAAAGTACCTCCTGTTTTTTTCTCCTTTATTTATAGAATGCTTTTCCCAAAGAACAGACACAGAATGACAAACAGGTCAACTGTAAACCAACAAAATACAGGAGGCCCACAGATGAGCCAATGGCCAAAGATAATCTTGACAAGTAAATCCGGCTCTATAAATATAGTAAAATACATCAACAAAATCCGTTGACTAGTACCTGCTGTTTTGCATAAAATGTTCCTCAAATCTCAGACACCTGTTGGTGCTGTAGAACAAAGAGGCACTATGCTATTGTACATATTTTCTGGCAATACCCAAAAATCTGCCTCTTCTGGAAAGAGGTCACGGACACAATTAAACTCAACTTAAAGTGGATGTAAACCTGAAAAATTATTTTTTTTTTTATATCATACTGTAGAGTATAAGATTTGCTATCATTTGAGCCCAGTCTTGCCACACACACACACAGAGTTAATCCATCTCTGAGCAATCCTCTTTTATTGTTCAGCGAGACAATTCTTGACAAACTGAGAAAAACTTTGTCAAATCCTTTCCCTTGCTGTGAGTGACAGGTTATTTACATCTTGTGCATTAGCCTAAGAGACATGCAGTATTTTTTAATTCCCTCCCCCACTCCTTTCTTCAGCAGCTCTGCAAGGATTGGCTGTTCCACAGCTCAGCATGATTTGGCATGCTGAAGTCATGTGGTTACTTTCCTGTCTTTCCACTGGATGTTAGAAATCAGAGCAGAAGTTCAGTGTTAGAAATACACAGGAGAAAATGCATATTGACAAGGGGAGTGTAGAGGTGGGCGGGGAGTCTACTGACATCACAACTCCACCCACAGAGCTCCAGACAATAGACCCACCCACAGAATATGCAGTTTTTCAGGTCTAATAGAGAGAGGGGAGACATTTGACAGGTAAGGATACATGCAGGAGGCATGTATATCCTTATAGATAACCCCTATGGCAGTAGTTTAGAAAGGATGACATTGGGTTTACATCCACTTTAAGTGTAGGGCCACCCTGAAAAAAAAAGAAAATTCAAACATCCTAAAAAAAAAAAAAAAAAATTAAAAAAAAACATTTGAAAAAAAAAAAAAAAAAATTAAGCTTACCTAAACCCTTGTTGCTAGGCAATCTTCCTAATCTGCCTCTTCCTATTCCGCGGCGTGTTTTGCTCCTCGGTGAGCGGCCCCGTTGTCTTCTGGGAACTGTGTGTGTTCCCAGAAGACCACGGGGCCATTCACAGAGCGCCGCTCGCACTCGCGCAGTAGGTTACTGGCAGTGAAGCCGCAAGGCTCCACTGCCTGTTTCCCTTACCTAGGATGGCGGTGCAGGGACCCAAGAGCCGAGGGACAGGTCGGCCTCGGGTGGCCCACATCGCGGGCACCCAGGACAGGTAAGTACTTATTTAAAGTCAGCAGCTACAGTGTTTGTAGCTGCTGACTTTTTTTTACGGCTAGAATCCCTCTTCAGTAGATGTGGGTCACAATCCAGCAGCATGCCTATTACACACAACATCACTCCTCTCTTCTCTTTTTCCCTGCCATTCTTCTAATACATTGTCAACCATTTCTTGTCCCTGTCCCATTCTCCTACAAGCAATGCCCTTTTTCTTTTCGCTGTACATTTTCTCTCCCAGTGAGGGAAAAAAACAAACAAAACAAAACTGGTGTTGCTGTTCTACCCCCTTCCTTCTGACACACCAATACTGACTATACTAATATGTTGCATTACCTGTTACTATACAGTGCCTTGAAAAAGTATTCATACCCCTTGAAATGTTCCACATTTTTTCATGTTATAACCAAAAAACGTAAATGTGTTTTATTGGTAACAATGTGATAGACCAACACAAAGTGGCACATAATTTTAAAGTAAAAGGAAAATGATAAACGGTTTTGAAGTTTTTTTACAAATCAATATCTGAAAAGAGTGGCGTGCATGTGTATTCAGCCCCAACCCCCCCCCCCCCCCCCCAGTCAATACTTTGTAGAACCACCTTCAGCTGCAATTACAGCTGCAAGTCTTTTTGGGGATGTCTCTACCAGATTTGCACGTCTAGATAATGATATGTTTGGCCATTCTTCTTTGCAAAATAGATGGAATAGTTGTCCTGTGGACCGACTCTGCTACCTGAGCTGTGGATCTCTGCAGCTCCTCCAAAGTTATCATGGGCCTCTTTGCTACATCTCCGATTAATGCTCTCCTTGCCTGGCCTGTCAGTTTAGGTGGACAGCCATGTCTTGGTAGGTTTTGGTCTTCAGTTGTGCCATACTCTTTCCATTTTCGGATGATGGATTGAACAGTGCTCCATGAGATGTTCAAAACTTGGGATTTTTTTTATAACCTAACCCTGCTTTAAACTTCCCCACAACATTATCCCTGACCAGCCTGGTGTATTCCTTGGCCTTCAAGATGCTGTTTGTTCACTAAGGTTCCCCAACAAACCTGAGGGCTTCACGGAACAGCTGTATTTGTACTGAGATTAAATTACCCACAGGTGGACTATATTTACTAATTAGGTGACTTCTGAAGGCAATTGGTTCCACTAGATTTTAGTTTAGGGGTATCAGAGTAAAGGGGGCTGAAAACAAATGCACGCCACACTTTTCAGATATTTGTAAAAAAAAAAAAAAAAATTGAAAAGCATTTATCATTTTTCCTTCCACTTCACAATTATGTGCCACTTTGTGTAGGTCAATCACATAAAATAGCAATAAAACACATTTACGTTTTTGGTTGTAACAAGCCAAAATGTGGAAAATTTCAAGAGGTATGAATACTTTTTCAAGTCACTGTACCTTTTACTTCTTGCCCTATGTTTTGCAAATTGTGAAATTCATTTCACTCGTATTATAACTATACGATTTTGTTACACTCCTGATTGTCTGCTACATACCTTAACTGTGATGGTTTAAATAAATTTAAAAAATACTGCAGAGAATAGAGATGCACAGAAAAAAAAAACATACTTGACTGTGGTGGTGCTATTTAGCATCTGTCTTATATGATTTTTCATTTCTTACCTGCATTATGTGTTTATAACAAATAAATACTAGGGTTAAGACATGCAGCTGCTAATTTTAATTGATATTTTTAACCCTGTGGACAGACCAGGGGAGGGATCGAGGAGCTTAGCCAGCACAAACAGTAATCAGAATGATACTTCCAAGGGAGGAGAGGGCAAGAGGGGAGGGGATGTGCTAGAAAAAGGACTAAGGCCTCTTTCACACGGGGCAGATCAGTCATGATCCGCCCCGTGAACATCCGCTTGCTCAGCGGGGATAGCTCCGCCGATCCCCACTGAGCAGGAAGATGACAGGTGCATCGCTGCACACTGTGCAGCGACGGACCTGTCAGAGCGCCGCTCTCCCCTATGGGGGGATCGGATGATGACGGTCCGTAGTGTCCGTCGTCATCCGATCCGATCACGGATGGAAAAGTAGGTTTTTCCTCCGTTACACTTTTCGGATCGGAGCGGGTCGGATGTCAGCGGACATGTCACCGCTGACATCCGACGCTCCATAGGGATGACTGTATGTCCGTTTTTCATCCGAAAACGGAAGGATGAAAAACGGACATACGGATCATCCGTGTGAAAGAGGCCTTATCCTTAAGTAGTAAATAATTTAGTAGCAAGCTTTTTGGCCATACTTCACCTGGGGATCACAGGTGTGCACTTAGTCCTGTACTCCAGTGTCCCCGATTCAGCTAACAGTGGGCTAAAGCTTGCTGTTGGCTGATGCCTCAGAACTAGTTCAACTCTGCAGGGATCCCAACAATAATGTCGGGATACATCCAGATGCCCAACTGGCCACTGGCTCAGCCTCTCAAAAAAAAAAAAAAACACAGGTAAGTGAGCCTTAGGGTGGTGTCAGATAGTAAAAGAATCATCCATGTAAGGGAACCACTTACCAAATCAAGCCAATCTCTTGCTTGACTAAAAAGTGAGCGATATCAGCCAGTGAGGAAGCACATTCATAGAAGAAGTTAAGCGGTTCTTTAGCGATCCTGTCATTGGCAGGGCGGAGACATGGGACAGATAGTTTGGCCTCCTTCACACAAGCGTACATAAGCACGTGCCTGGGAGAGGGTCATGGTAGCCCACAAAGCGTTGCACAGGTGTTTGTATGAGACAACAACCTTAAACTTCAGTCACAAGTCTAGAGCTAAGACCGCATTTATTGTCATTGTAAAATAAAATTTACAAGCAGCTCACAAAGCTACTTCTCACAATATAAAAACAATATTTTATACAGACCTCATAAAACATAAGCAAATGTAAAATAAACATTCACATCTCTAATAACACACAATTAGTAAACAGTAACCCATGGCCACTTGGCCAATTAAATTAACTGCATTTACTTTTATGCATTTATGGCATTCATGGTCCTCGGGGAAAAGAAAAACTCTCTAAATCTATTTGTCCTCACCTTGAGATTTATGAAGTGCCTACCTGAGATGCATATCGTTGAATTTAAAGATATTATATATTTTACAGTAAAGTCCACTTACCAGCGCACTATTTTCACAGGGTCCTTTTTTGGCATAATCTGGTTAAGCCATTGGTCTATCCCAGGGAACTGTTCATTCAGCTGATTTTTGATGCCTTTTATTACTGAAGTTTTTAACTGAATGCAGTTGGACACATTTTCTTTTTCATCAAATCTGAAAGCATATTGAAAACAATAAATTACATTGGCACAAGACATTATCTTTTCCTGAAGTGGCTTTGAAATATATCTAGAATAGAATCTATATGTAAAGTGGAACTCAGCTCAAACTCTTCCTTTAACTTTGAACACAGCGAGGAGGGGGTTATAACATTTTCAGGGTTTTTACTGTCTTGTGTGTCCACACTGGAGTGACACCAGCCAGTCACATGGCTAGACAATCTTAATCCAGCATTTCCACGATTGATTCATGTAAGTGCAGAGCCGTTCTATGCTCAGAGCTGTCAAAAAAAAAAAAGGCTGGTTTATCACAACATTGCTTAGCACTAAGAGATAAAGAGGAACAATAATCATTTGGTTCTTTTTAGAGATGAAAGGAATGAACTTCAGTCTGTAAAAGAGGTCAGCTTAACCACTTAAAGACTAAGCCTTTTTCTGAAATTTGCTGAGTTCAAATCAGTTTTTTTTTTTTGCTAGAAAATTACTTTGAACCCCCAAATACATACATATATTTATTTTAAAAGAGACCCTAGAGAATAAAATGGCGGTCATTTAAATATTTGTCATACTGTATTTGTGCAGCGGTCTTTCAAACGCAATTTTTGGGGAAATAAATACACTTGAATGAAAAAAACAAAAAACAAAAACGAAACAGTAAAGTTAGCCCAATTTTTTTGTATAATGTGAATGATGCTACGCTGAGAATCGTGATCGTTATTCTAAGAAAAAAATCGTGATTCTCATTTTATCCAGAATCGTGCAGCTCTACTAGACTGTGAACTTCCCCCAACTGTGCTCTCTGGACAGACTAGAGACAGATCCCACAGAAGCCCAATTGAAGTCACAAAAAAAATATTGTTATGCAAACAGCCTAACAGATTTGTGACTTTGAAGTTCTGTAATTAAAGAGGAGCTACAAAAAAAAAAAAAACTGCAGCTGCTGACTTTTAATAAACAGCCACTCACCTGACCCAGAATCCAGTGCTGTGCTCACCAGAGCCCTTTACTCCAGCCATCTTTAGTACCCGACACCGGCTGTGACAGC
This sequence comes from Lithobates clamitans, assembly GCA_037952925.1. NCBI lineage: Eukaryota > Metazoa > Chordata > Amphibia > Anura > Ranidae > Lithobates > Lithobates clamitans. The sequence goes on from JBBGZY010002645.1 coordinate 141,322, forward strand.
TTGCAGCTTCACAGTCGGGTGACAACTGCGCATGCGTGAGCCGCTCTGCGCATGGTTAATAGTCCCGCAGACTTCTGGGACCTGTCAGTTGTCCCAGAAGTCTGCAGGGAGGGAGGGGAGAGGAGAACTCGCCTAGGCAAGTTGTATATACGCTATTAAAATTTAGTTCAAATTTTTTCTTTAGGAATGTTGTAAGAACATTTGTTTTACTAATAATCAGTGGGTCAAATCAATGCTTGTTTTCAGTGGCAGTGACAAGAAAATTCAAAAGGAACAGGATAGAAATTCATACATTTGAGAAAAAATTTCTAACAACGTATGTGGTTTTCCGTCACTAAAATCCATTCACTCCAAAAACAAAATGTTAAAATCAACTAGGACATTCTACTAGTGTACACCCAAGCTTTACAAATGGGTACTAATCGGGGAAATGTAAAAGTAAAGCCAGCCAGCCCTACATGGATCAGAATTGGCACAGTTCAGCAGGAACCGGCTGAATTTTGATCCACGTATGGCTGTTCCCATTCACGAGAATTCAGTCTATTGATTTTTCATGAACAGAGTTGGTATATTTTTGCTGTATCAGCTGCAGCGGTGATGAGTCAATTCTAAGGGTGTTAGAGTCCCCTCTGTCAGAATACAAGACACAGCGGGGAGGATTTTCCCATCCCGTTCAGTTTTTTGGTCTGCCCGCCCCCCCCCCCCCCCGGCTGAAAAAAAAAAAAAAAAAAAAAAAAAAAAAGAGAGCCTAAACATTTTTTTACTTTAATGCATTTCTTCCACTAAGGTAAAAAATGTTTAGGTTTTACGTGTCAGCATTCCCCCCTCACCTTTTACTTACCTGAGCCCTCATTCAATCCAGTGCTGTGCACGTCTGCAGCTCTTCTCTCCCCTCACCGTACCGTCTCTGTCTTTGCTGGGACCCCGGGAGCCTTGGCTCCCTCCCAGGGCTGTCAATCAAAGCCAGTGACAAGGAGGCAGGGCACAGCTGAGTACAGCTGTCTGTGTCAATGGATGCAGCAGTGGGGCTCAGTAGCTATCACGCACGAGTGCCCCCATGAAGCACTGGACAGAGAGGGGGGGCTAAGAGTGCCAGCAGGGGACCCAAGAAGAGGAGGTTGTGGCTGCTTCGTGAAATTCCATTGCACAGAGCAGGTAAGCATAGACATGGTTGAAAAAAAATTACCTTTACAATCACTTTAAGGCAGTAATAAACCAAAAATGTATTATATTGCAGTGGTCGGTCAGGTCTGGAGCACTTAGCCCCATCTATGGTGGGCAACGCTTCTCCTGGGCTTCACTGGCGGCTTCCCCTGCTCTCCGCAGTCATCACGTCAGCTTCCGTTTCCTCCCTCCTTCACCTCGGTGGCCAATCGGGACGCTTCTCCTTTCGGTCAACAGGGAAACGGGTCCCAGACTCGCTTCCTGATTGGCCAGGTGGAGGATCGCCATTTCAATAGCTTATGTTCATTCACTATTATAACACCGCAAGCCCACCCTATTTTAAAGCCTATTAGAGCCTCTGGCTCTAATCAGGTGCCTTAAAAATTGGAATTCATGCATACAGCATCCTACATGGGGGCCGGACGCATGGACAGGGGGGTGGCACCGAGGCACCCCTAATGGACAAGCCGCCAATGAGCACAGGAGGAACAGCAGCATTGTCAGGCTTGGGGAAGAAGAGTGGTAAATGTATTAGCAGATTTAAATACGCTAACAAATTGAAGCCAAACTCCTGTACACGTGTTAAAATCAGTTACCACTGTTTTTTTTTCCTTTAGGGATAATTTTCTTACATGAATATAAAATGACCAGTGTAAGCACCCCTGTCAGTGTTAAGTGGTTTATCTCTTCACTGTAAACTAATACATTCTGCTGGAGAGCTTGGGCTTTTGAAAAAGAAAAGACTGGCCGGATCAATCACCAGATGAAAATAGAAGAAAGCATAAAAGAAAAAACTAACGCAGCCATCACATCTAACAATTGGTAAGTTGCAGTATAATAGGTTGAATATTGCTTTAGGTTATCCCAATGTGTAGTCTCGTCCCCTCTGACAAGTGGTCAGGTCCTGAGGTCAGGGTGATGAAGAGGGAACACATGCTCAGCACACCCTCATCATGTTCATTTCTTATTTGGGAAATGATTGATAAATACGATGGCCAGCTTGGGGTGAATGAGCCGAACTCGCCATCGCCATTATCTCTGAGTGACAGCTGCTGGTAAGCCGTGCAGTTTGCCTTTCATTGGAATCCGCTCACATGTGTCATCTGAGATTCACTCACTTTTTAAACATGATGCTGTCTGTCTCCAAAGGCCCCCCGGCTAATGGAAGTGTACGGAGGCGAAAGAGCACGTTTACATCCGGGAGTACAGCTAGCAGTGGCCCTCCGACCACGCCGCCTGCACAATCACACCACACCGGTAATCGGCTGCTACAAATCCTGGCGGAAGTGAGGTAACCCAGGCGGAAGTTGTGAACTTTGGGCGGTAGTGATGTCACAGGGCGGTTCTTTAGTGAGGACGGACCCTAAAGTGTCTGTTACTATGGCAAAGAACCTCTTGTTTGCTAATGAAGTGTAATAGTTACATAATGTCATGTGTGTGCGAGTCTGTGACATTTGTTATGCAATGTATGAAATGTACAAAGTACAAGACCATTTTCTGTTTAGTCTAAAAAAGTCTCATGAGGTTGAGGAAGAATTAAAGAATTCCAGGTCTGTCATTTTTACAAAGTCTTGTCTTTTTTTTTTTTTTTTTTTACTTTATTGAAATGCCATAAAATGACATTTCTACACCTTTATCTAGCATGTCTCTGCGCAAACGTAACCTGTCCTACTCTTTTTTGCAGCACGCTGGTGTAAACTGATACAATACGACCTAAAGCGCAAATAAACCCCATCAATTTTACAGTTTAAAAAAGACCAGTTACATTCCTGGAATGCTGAGAATGCCGACTGTCACATTTGCCTGTGTACTCAAACTGTCAAACTACTAAATGGCTGGTGTCATAACTAATCACGTGTGCTGCGTCACGGCAGCTGCAGAGCAAACACTGAGAAAGATGGCAGCTTCTTTGGCTTTAAGGCCTCTTTCACACCAGCGGACCGATTAGGTCCATATGACCATTTTTTAAGCAGACCCGATTAGACCACACAATAGGGGTGATTTACGAAAGCTGTGCGTCATCAGTAGAGGCGTACGGCGAGGCACAATGCACATTTCCATATTTACCAAATGGTGCGCCAGTAACAGCAACAATCCCCCATTTACTATAGTGATCTCGGCCCATGGGAGAATGCAATCTGTGCGCACCATGGACATGGTGTACAGCATCTCCAAATCAATATTGACAGAAGATGGAGGTGCCAATATTATGGGGTGATGTGAGGAAGTTTACTAACAACTGCCCAAGCAACAAATATGCCCAAAATAGAATGAGAAAGTAACTTTTTCAGAGAAAGCTTGCTGTGCCTGCAAATACGTGTAGAACTGCATGAGATCAATGTAAGCAGTGCGCATGCGCAAGCGGCTGTTGCACTCGTTCACATGCATTTGTCCACTACGCATTCAAAATCTTAGTAAATGTTAACCACTTCAGCCCCGGAAAAATTTACCCCCTTCCTGATCAGTGCAATTTTTGCGATTCGGCACTGTGTCGCTTTAACTGACAATTGCGCGGTCATGCGACGTGGCTCCCAAACAAAATTGACGTCCTTTTTTTCCCACAAATAGAGCTTTCTTTTGGTGGTATTTGATCACCTCTGCGGCTTTTATTTTTTGTGCTATAAACAAAAAATAGTGACAATTTTGAAAAAAACGCATTATTTTTTACTTTTTGCTATAATAAACCCCCCAAATTAATTTAAAAAACATTTTTTTTCCTCAGTTTAGGCCGATACGTATTCTACATATTTTTGGTAAAAAAAAAAAATCGCAATAACCGTTTATTGATTGGTTTTCGCAAAAGTTATAGCGTTTACAAAATAGGGGATAGTTTTATGGCATTTTTAGTAATCATTTTTTTTTACTAGTAATGGCGGCGATCAGCGATTTTGTATTGTTACTGAGAAATTATGGCGGACACATCGGACATTTTTGACACATTTTTGGGACCATTGTCATTTATACAGCAATCAGTGCTATAAAAATGCACTGATTCCTGTGTAAATGACACTGGCAGTTAAGGGGTTAACCACTAGGGGGCGGGGAGGGGTTAAGTCAGTACTAGGGAGTGTTTTCTAACTAGGGGGGATGAGCTAGCTGTGACATGTCACTGATCTCTCCTTCCGATGACAGGGAGCAGAGATCAGTGACACTATCACTAGGCAGAACGGGGAGATGCTGTTTACATCAGCATCTCCCTGTTTGTCCTCTCCGTGAGGCGATCGCGGGTATACCCGCAGCGATCGAGTCTGCGGGACCCGCGACCCGATTCATGGAGCTCGCAATGGCACAGCGGGAAATTCAATGGGACTTACCTGTACGCCCATTTGCCCAGCTGTGCTATCCTCCTGACGTACATCGGCGTGCGCCGGTCGGGAAGTGGTTAAGCAACATACATGCAATTGCGTGGGTTGAACAGGTGCACCTCTAAACTTGACAATTTTTTCTTTACGCTGGTTCACCTTTATGTATTTTTTTAAGGAGATTTGCACACGGTTCATGTTAGCATGATACGTTGCCAACATGTGACATGCATCTTGGTAAAATTATGTAAGAAGACTCTTGCGCCTCTAGCTCCTCCTAAAAGGGCATTTAACCTTCCCCTCTAATGTATATGATTTCCATGGGCTAACTTTTGCTTTTAAAGGGGAACTTCACACTCCATTCTACATTGCTTTTGTCTACCCCCTCTAACCCCTTGGATTTCATAGGGCTAACTTTTGCTTTTAAAGGGGAACTCCACACTGCATTCTCCAATGATCTTGTCTCCCCCCTCTAACCCATTGGATTTCCATGGGCTAACTTTTGCTTTTAAAGGGGAACTCCACACTCCATTCTACAATGCTCTTGTCTCCTCCCTCTAACCCTTATGGATATCTATGGGCTAACTTTTGCTTTTAAAGGGGAACTCCACACTCCTCTCAAAAGGCTGTGAGCTGCCTTCACCAATCCAAACCACATCCTTTTTCAGAGCATACAACAGGGCCAGCTAGGAAAGGGGCAAGAAGAGCGATCGCCCAACCCCCTCCTGAACCATACAAGGACACATGCACTCAGCATAGCTGGCTGCCTTTGGGGCATATTGGGCTCAGCCCAATACCAACTACAAAGCACCTTGTACCCACTAGTTTAAAGGGGTTTTCCAAATTCCGTAAAGCCCCCTGTCCGCAGTCCCCTGCAACCCCAGCCTAAGGTTGTGTGGAAGAGGCCCTTGTCCCCCTGAATAAGGGAACAAGGTGGTTGACTTTTGGGGTGCCCAAGCCCTTCCTGCCCCCAAGCATCCGCCCCCTTTCATGGGCTGGCTTGCTGCGTGTTTGGCTAGGGGTTTGTTAGTGTGTGGGAGGGGCACAATATTTTTTTTTGTTTGGGGTGGTATTTTCCACGTGGGGCTTCTCATTTTAAGCCTTAACAGACCCAAATGGCCTTGTATGTATTGGGGGGGGCTATTTTTTGTTTTTGGTTAAAATCTTGCAGCTGCAATATAGATTTGTAAGTTTTCTCTAAAGCCGTACATCTTTGAAGCAGCATTTTGGATACATGCTACAGATGCACCACTTTACAGGCAGAGTAAGCCCCCACCCAAGTTACTAGCTTTTAAAGAATTTAGCATTTTTAAAGGCACTTCTCCTTGTTTCATTTTTGGGGTTGTCCAAATTGGTGACATTGATATATGTCCCTCAGGGTGGGACCTGGCCCCCATACCAATTTTAAGGCAAATAACTAGAATATAAGCCAGCCAAGTAGGGACTAGCAAAATTAAAAAGTCAGTTCCCATCGACTGCAATGGTAATTGTATAACTTTTGCCCATGTTAGGCTCTTTGTTTACCCCCCTGGACTGGGGGGTGTTTGTCCCATCTGTAATTTTATAGCATGTTGGATGATGTGCTTAATTTTGGATGGGGGGGTTGCCTATTTTGTGCTAGCTGCATTTGGGTTGTTCTGGGTATGCTCAGGGACTTTGGATTTTTGCTGTGCCTTTTGGTTTATGAAATGCATTTGTGTTGTGGGACTTTGTTTTTTTTGTGCGTTTTGTGTGTGAACAGCACTTGGATTTTTCTGGGCATGCTCAGAGAGTGTGTTTTTTGGGTTAGTAATTTAACAACATTTTTAACAGGTGTACCCACTTTGAAATTCTGTCTCTACATTGGGTGAACTTGCATTTTGTGTGTTTCATAGACTGTGCATGTGTTTTCAATTGCCTCATTAGCACACAAACCTATGTTATATAAAGCTTGCAGATAGCATTCTTTACCTTGCCCTGAAAAGAGGCAAGATGACTTGATGGCCTGAATTTTCTTTGCTGAGCTTGATGGAGCAAAGGGGGATTCAGAACACCTTGTGGTTTCAGGTTTTGCCTGGTCATTTGCATAAAGTGAGTTTGGAGTTCCTTGTAAGGCCTTTCATAGTGAAACCCCTGTATGCTATGGAGGAGAAGTCATTGGTTGTTTACCTGTTTAACCCCTTTACTGACATTGTGTTGGTAGTGGCCTTTTTGAAGAGATACTGCTCTTCAGAGAAGGGAGGCTTCAGGCTGACTAATCGTCTGGGGATCTTTAATGGCAAATTGAAGTTTTTTGTCAAACTGAAGGTGGATTCTGAAGGGATTGGTGGAGTGCGGCATCCACCAGCTAATATTTCATTAGCAGGAAATAGAGGGTTTCTCTGCTATCCTGGTCAACCAACATACTGCAGGAGATGTCAAAAGTTTGGGCATACCAGAGATGAATGTAATGTGGAGATGCACTGCTGGAACCGTGGGGAGGAGGGACATGAGGCTGGGGCTTGCTTGGTTAAGCGGGCCTGTGATATAAGTGGACAGCATGATCACACAGTAAAGAATTGTTCAAAAGTAAGAAGGGCCTATGTCATTTATGCTGAAGCTGTCAGGCACACTGCTGAGAGTGGATGACCAGTGTCCACACAGGTGCTGTCTGACTCTCCTGAAAGACAGGGAGAGGAGGGGGAGGTGGAAGAGGAAGAAAGTGGACACCAGGGTGTGGAGGAGAGAGTGGAGGAGAGAGTAGAAGTGCCACCCACCAGTGTGAAGCCATTAACAGCAAAGAGTGGAGCAGAGGTGGAGAGGGCAGTGGAGGAGGCTATGGAGGAGTTGGCAGCAGCCTTACAGTGGGAGCTGGAGGTGCAGGAAGCCCAAGAAGAGGAGGTGGAAAGGATGGAAACACTGTGTGTCAAGACCAAGGTGGACGCTTTAGAGAGCCCTAAGAAGAGAAGGGCTAGGATATTGAAAGTAGAGGCAGCTGGAATTGAAATAAGTAACCCCTTTATGGTCCTGGAGGATGTCGGAGTGGAGGTAGAATCACCAGCACTAAGTCCGGAGACTCCAGGAATTTTTCAGCCGGCCACAATGTCGAAAAGTTAGGAGTTTCTGCATGATGAAAGCGCTGTGGCCCTGAGGAATGTATGTCAGTTTTCTGGCTTAGGTGATAGGACTGGGGATGAATGATGCACATCTTCATGTGAATGAGCATCAAGCTGGTGTCCCTCAATGTGAGGGGTTTTGGGTCTCCTGCTAGACAGAGTGACGTTTTTGAGGACTTGAGGGTCAATGGAGGAAATATCACCTGTCTACAGGAACATTTTTTTAATCGACTGCCCAAGCCTCCGTAGTGTGTGGTGGATTACATATGGTCTGTAGTTGGGGACAATAGGAATTATTATACGAGATTTTATACGAGAGGAATGCTGGGGTAGGCATTATAATTACAAATAGGAATATTTGCATTGTGTCACATGTTGTGCTAGTGCCAGGAAGATTAATTATGGCAGATTTAGTTTTGTTTAACCAGAAGTTTAGGCTTTTTAATTTATATGCTCCTGTGAATAGACAGGAACGTCTTGAGTTTTTTTAAGTTTTGAAGTTATATGCAGTGGGCAGGAGACTTAGTGTGATCATGGGTGATTTTAATACGATCCATTTTGTGAAAGATCGGATAGGAGTAGCGGAGACTAAGTTAGATGTAGGTAGCACCATGCTGAATGGGATAATTCAGGACTTACATCTCAATGATGCTCATATTGTTCTGGGTTTGGTGGATCCGTATTTCACTTTTTTTTCGGAGAGTGGGCGCACGAAATCCAGAATTGATTTATGTTTGTTTTCTGATGCGTTCAAATGTGCTAATGTTAAGCACAGGCCGGTAGTTTTTTCAGACCATGTGGCAGTGTATATTGATTTGAGTATGGGAGATAGTATTAAGCTTGGTTTAGGAGTATGGAGGTTAAATAGTTTATTGTTGCAGGACGAGCATGTCAAAGGCCATTTTAGTAATGTATATAGTAGATGGGTTAATAGGAAAAAAGATTTCAGTAATATTTTGGGGTGGTGGGATTGGGTCAAAAGGATAATTCAATTCTTTTTTCAAAAAAAGAGTAGGGATATAATTAGCAGTAAGAAAAGGAGATATTCTAGGTTACAAGTCAGGTTGGCTACATTATATTCATTTAGGAATATGGGCTTTGACATGGCCGATAGACCATGTTAGGAAGAGGATTAAAGAGGTATTAACTGAAAAAGAAAAACAAATTATTTTGTGAGAGTAAAATATCTGGAGCAGGATGAAAAATGCTCTAGATTTTTTTTCAAGAAGGTTTGTAAGGAAAAAGGAGTGTTTGAGGATGTGTATAATGAAGAAGGGAGGGAACATAAGGGAGAGAATGTGCTGGAATGCGTGACTAAATTCTATGAACGGTTGTATGAGGGAGTGTGTGTTGATGAGTCAGATACTAGAATGATTGATATGGTAGAGTATAATTTAGATGAGGATGATAAGGTTTTTTTGCAGAAAGAGTTGAACAAGGAGGAGGTGTGGGAAGCTGTGACAAGCATGGGGGCTAATAAAACCCCGGGAGGGGATGGCTTACCAAATGAGTTTTTTAAATTGTTTTGAGATATTATTAGGGGGGAAGTGGTTGAGTTATTTAGTTACATGATGAGGGAAGGTATTAAATCTGAATCTATGAGAGAAGGGATAGTGGTATTAATTATAAGAAGGGGATATGGAAGGATATTCGAAATTGGAGGCCTATCTCCTTGTTAAATTCAGACTACAAGGTATTTGCGAAAATGGTGGCGAGGAGATTATCTAAGGTCATTAGTAGGATGGTTAGCGAGATGCAGACCTGTGCAGTGCCGGGTCGAATGATCTCGGAGAATTTAATTTTAGTTAGGGATATCATTAATTTTTGTAAACGTAGGAATAGTTTGATTATCCTGACATCATTTGACCTAGAGAAGGCATATGATAAAGCGAATCATGTTTTTTTGTGGGAGGTTTTGAAGCGGATGGGTATACCACAGCAGCTCATTAATGTAATAAAAGGGTTGTATTGGGGGATCAGTAGTCGGGTTCTGGTTAATGGGAGTTTGGGGCGGGCTTTTTTGGTTAAATCTGGGGTGAGACAGGGGTGTCTCCTGTCCCCTATTCTCTTTATTTGTTTTAGTGATCCGCTGTTAAGGATGATACAGAGGGATAAGGTGGTGAGGGGCTTTTTGGTGCCCAGGAGTGGGGGGAAAATTGTGAAATGCTTAGGTTATATGGATGACGTGGTGGCAGTGGGTCAGTCGGTGGTGGGCGTAAGAAGAGTGAAGTTACTTTTGTCTATTTTTTGAGTATGTGCGTGAATGAGTGTGAATTGGAATAAGTGTCGTTTGGGTGTGTATGGGGGACAAGGGGAATGTGTGGATTATCAGATTGGGAAGGTTGAGGATGGAGTGAGGATTTTGGGTATTGTGTTTGACCATGGAATGAAAGGGGAAGTGTGCTGGAATGAAGTGGGAGAAAAGATAGCCAAGAAGTTGAGGTTTTGATGTCTAAGAAAATTGTTGATTTATGGGAAAGTTTTAGTAGTCAAGGCAGTAATCTTACCTTTAATTTTGTATGCAAGCAATATCTTCCCTCCTGGGAAATAAGATTGAGGAAAATTAATAAGTTATTGTTTACTTTTTTATGGGGGTCGAAAATGGAAAGAGTCAAGAGAGAATATGTGTGTAGACGTGAATGTAATGGTGGGTTGGGTTTTTGGGTTTTCCGAATGTGAGAATGTTTTTGTTAATGCATAATTGGTTTTGCGTGGTGAAAATTTTGAGGAATGGTAGAGTGTGTGCTAGGATGATATCTTTTGCGGGTGGGTGGTTATTTAGGAGATGGGGGTGGGTGGGAATGGATTTAAGGATACCGGTGGCCTATGTGGTGGCAAGCGACTACTGGGTATTAGAAAAGTTTAGGGTAGAGTTTAAGTTGGCAGATTTAGGAGAAGGGGAGAGGGATAAAGTGAAGGTGAGAAAGTGATTGATAGAGAAGGAGTATGTGTCTAACCTTAAGGGAGTTAATTTGTCAGTGGCTGGGGAAGTATGTGTATGGAGTGACAAATGTGCAGAGACAGTTAGTATGGATAAGTTTGCATGAATGTCTAGCTACAAGGCTATTTATGAAAATGAGGGATTTGTGTGTGTCTGATATTTGTCCAAGAATGAATTGTGGGGGTGTAGAAGACAATGAGCATGTGTTCTGGGGGTATGGTGTAGCAAAAGATGTGATCAATAAGAGTCAAGATCTGATGAAAGAGATAACAGGAGTGAAGGTGAGCGATTGGAAAATGATGATGTGTGGCTTGGGGAAACTGGAAAAAAGCAAGCTATACTTCTTTTTTGTGTTGGATAAAAAGAAGGGTGTGGATGCCAAAGGCATCTGGAAGTTTAAAAAATGGAGGATGTTGATTAAAAATTAAGTCTCTTCCACGATGATGTAAGACCTTGTTGGAGACAGTGAATGAGCGTCAAGCTGAATAGTCTCCCAAGCTGTTATGACTACTAAATGTTTAAATCCTTATGAGACTGTCCATTTGTGGACGCAGTCCTTTTAACTCCTGCTCATTTCCTCTGCAAAATGGTCAGACCTCAAAACCATATTCTGTTAGTGTCTCAAATTAACATATATGTTTTTTTGCTTTCCTTGCTCTTTTCCAAGTCCTGTTTTGTTGACTAATACAATTTGTAGCAAATTTTTATGTTTTATGTGTTTTGTTAATAATTTGTTTTGTAGATGCATGCTCAATCCAAGTAATGCCTTTTACACTCTCTCTCCCCCCTAAACAATGTTCATGCAACAGATTTCCTAGCTGCAGCTTTACTATGCTGATTGGCATGGCAAAACAAAAAGTGTTATGTCTAAAAGTTACTTTCCTGGTGTCTTCATGGTAGCATTTGCATGCGTACGCTGCCATGGATAGGGACCAGGAAAGGAAAATTACAGAGAGGAAAGTATTCAATTTTCCATGTTAGTGCAGTGGTTCTCAGCCTCAGTCCTCAAGTACCCCCAACAGGACATGTTTTGGGAATTTATCTTAGCTAAATAGCTGTCCAAAATAAAGCCATTGACTCTGATTTAAAGCACCTGTGCAAGATGAAGGTAAACCTGCAAACATGGCCTGTTGGGGGTACTTGAGGACAGGGTTGAGAACCACTGAGCTAAAATCTAGCTCAAGACAATCCTATTCTAATTGTGGACATTTGAGGGAAACCAAGTGAGTGTTGCTGAACACCTGCTTGTCTTTTTTAGGTTGGGCTTTGTGTCCCCTTTTCTGAAAATTTGCTTCACATAACCAAACAGGAAGTGAGAGTAAAACCCTACAATTGTCTTTTTTTGGGGACACACAGATCAATTTAACTATTGTCCCCATTAGGCAAATTGCACTCTAGCACTTTGTTGTGTACACCCCAATTTATTAGGTATTTCAGGGTTTATTAAAGGCAAATCCACTCTGCAATACAAGTGTACTCGCTGTAAATCTGAGGGGAAGCACTGGTGATTTTATCATCCAATCATGTAGAAGCAAAGATGCTGTTTTTTTATTTTCCTTACATGTCCCCCTCAGATCTCCAGCAACTGCACTTCCAAGTGCACTTGTAGTGCAAAGTGGATTTGCCTTTAGTAAATAAACCCCAAAGTCCAAGATACCTAATAATTTGGGGTGTACACAGCAAAATGCTAGCGTGCAATTCACCTAATGGGGAAACTATTTAGATTGACCTGTGGGTCCCCAAGGAAAGACATTGGTAGGGTTTTACCCTCACTTCCTGTTTGGCTATGTGACAGAGAGTGAATAAATTTGAAGGAGAAACTGGCAAAATTTGGGCGGTGTCTTCACCCTATCAGGGGTGCAGACATCCCCAAAAACTGACAGGACTTCTAATCCTTCTGCACTCTATCCCCAAGCAAAAATAAGAAAGGATTTCATTTAGTTTAACTTTGCAAAGACACATTCCTAAGTTCAACTGTGATGCATGTCAATAGCCCATTTAGACCTTTTTTAATAGAAAACAACAGTTGCCTTTCACTAGAAACATTTGTTAGTCCAGTCCTGGAAATCTGCATCTGCTTTTCTATTAATTTCCATAAAAATTGGGTTCCTGCAGCTAGATGCGCCACTGTTGTGTATGTGAGATGCGCAACTGCTGTGTGCGCGGAGGTATGTACCTGTGGCACATATCTGGTTCCTGGAAGCGGTGGCCAGCACACAGGAATGACATCACGCCCCTACAGGAAGTTGCTTGTACTGCTGCTAATTTCTTCCCACCACCATGCCCCGCTCACTGTTCTCTGAAGAAGAGATGATCCTTATTTGCAAATTAAGATCATTTATGATTTATTTTTTCATGGGGTGGTGGTTGTGTGGGTCATGTATGTCTAAATGATTTGGCCTCAAAACACACACCTACTTCCTGTGTACAGATTCACTTCCGGGCCAATGTATATTGCCTTCTGCTTCAGTGTGTGTGTGTGTGTGTGTGAGTATATATAGATATATCTATAGATGTAGGTTCTTGTGTCCACCAGCAGAGAGAAGTTGAGTAGATGCCAATTCTGGAGGCATAATAATGGTCTAGCACAGGGGTCTACAATTTCCATCCTGCCTAGTCATATCTGTGAATGTCAGAGTTTTACAATGCCTCATGGGATGTGTAGTTCTGCAACAGCTGGAGAGCCGTAGTTTGAAGATTCCTGATCACTCTAGCATGTCTTGAAAAAATAAATCAAATACTTACTGTAATTTTCCTTTCCTAATAGACTCCATGGCAGAAACGTTTGGGTTAGCCCCGCCTCCATAACTACCCATAGGACACCTCTCCCATAAATCTTTGCTCCGGACTACAGGCCATGTTCCATAGCTAGACTACTCCAAGCATTGGGAGGGAACTCCTGCTGCCATGGAGTCTATCAGGAAAGGAAAATTACGGTAAGTAGTTGATAGGTAATTTTCCGTTTTCCTGACAGACTCCATGGCAGCAACGTGTGGGAAATAACTTGCCGTAGACTCCCGGGTGGGGAAATACTGAGCAAAGAAAACAAATTTATTTAACACGGTCCACCGAAAGTACTTGCAAAGCAAAATTGACAGATAAGGCAGCTGGTTCAATACAGTAGTGAGATACAAAAGTGTTGATAGAAGACCAGAAAGCTGCCTTACAGATCACATCGGGAGCGACGTGGGGTGACGCTGCCCAAGATGTTGAGATACTCCAGGTCTAATGCACTGTCATTGTCTCTGGAGGAGCCAAGCCCTTCGCTTTATAAGCCCATTGAATGGTCTGAACAATCTATGCAGCAATGGATCTAATCGAGGCCCGCATTCCCCTGTTTTTCCCATGGAATGAGGATGAAAAGAAAATCCGATTGCCGAAAGGGAGCTGTGACTTCCAGATATTGTTTCAGGGTGTGCCCCACATCAAGAGAATGGATATCTTTATTTTCTGTTGATCTAAAAGGTAGGGAGCACAATTTCCTGATTTTTGTGGAAAATTGTGGTTACCTTAGGATTCTACCCCAGCATAGGGATTAACACTTCTTTGTCCGGAAAGAAAGTTAGAAAAGGCTCCTTCGAACCCAGGTTTCTGATTTCAGACACTCTTTTTGCTGAAGTAACAGCCACCAGGAAGGTGGTCTTGAGAATAAGTCCCTTCACTGAAAGTGGCTTACCAGGATCTTATCCAAGCTAGGAAAGGAAATCCAGAACAAGAGGGACGTCCCACTTGGGGAACCTTGGCTTCCTCTGAGGCCTAAGCCTGATAACACTTTTGAAAAACTGTCGAACAAGAGAGTGTTTTTCTCATGAAACTCCTGTGAATGCCGAGATGGCCGATACCTGTACCCGAAGTGAACTAACTGATAGGGATAGGTCTAGACCTGATTGCAGGAAACTAGAGAATGTCCTGAACTGCTGGATCGCTACATAGGTTGGACCTGGAGGACATGTGATCCGTGAACCTGGTCCATATATGTTCATAGACCGTGTTGGTGCTATTTCTTCTAGCATTCGAGGGGGTAGGGATGACCTCTTCTGGGCAGCCTAAAGCTTCGAGCCTTCCCCTCTCAAGAACCAAGCCCTGAGGTGCAGGTGAGAAGGACAAGGATGCAGGGATGTGCTCTGATACAATAGGTCCGGCCTGAGTGGCAGGGGAACTGAGTCCTGATAACTGAGGAGTGTCAGGCGAGGAAACCATGGCCTGTTGGACCAGAAAGGAATTATCGCTATCACCTCCACCTTCTCTTTTCTGAGTCTCTGGAGAAACTTGAGTATCACAGGCACCGGTGGGAAGGCATAAGCCTTGCGGATTCTCCACTGGTCCATGAGGGCATCTATTCCATAGGCCTGAGGGTCTCAGAACCTTGAGTAGTACTTGGCCAACTGGTTGTTGCATGGGGATGCAAATAGGTCGACTTCCTGCGATACTCCCAGGGACAAGAGCCACTCGAACACTCCTTTGTGGAGAGACCACTCATTCATCTGAATATGAGAAAGGAAGTCTGCCTGAACATTTTGGATCCCGGGTATGTAGACCGCTGAAATGTTGGACATATTCCTCTGAGCCCAGCATGATTGGCTCCACTTCCCGTAGCAGGAACCAGCTTCGGGTTCCACCCTGCCTTCTTACAACAGCTAACGAGACTTTGGAGAAGACACAAGGTGATGTGGTTAGACCGAAGGGGAGACAGGTGAATTTTAAGTGCTGCTGGCTTACTGCAAAACGAAGGAATTGTTGGAAATCCGCTGCCACCGAAACGTGAAAGTAGGCATCTTTTTGATCGATCGACACTACCAATCTCCCGGTTGGACCGACTGCTGGATCATGTATAAAGACTTCATTTTGAATTTTTCTTTTCTGATGAAGCGGTTAAGATGGGTCAAATCTATAACCGGTCTCCATCTGCTGTTCTTTTTTTGTACCATGAACAGAGGAGAATACATGCCCTGGCTTTGCTCGCCATCCGGAACAGTAATAGCTGCGCCTTGCTCCAATAAAGAGTTTACATAGCCTTATAGGATCTGCCTGTTTTCTTCTGAACGTGGAAGGGATGTAGGACTGAATCTGAGCCTGGGGGTGCTGCAGAAGACACAAGTGTGACCTGAGGAGATCGTTCTGACGGTCCAGAAGTCCTGGATTGAGGCTGCCCAGACATGCAGAAAGTGGAGAAGGCGAGCCCCTACCTGGCATGCCTGAGCGGGCCCAATCTCAAAAAGACTTTGTGGATTCCTGGTTGTTGGAGGAACCATTTTTGCGGGTTTCTTGAATGAAGACTGTCTGACTCTCCAAGATCTTGCAAACTCCCGGCCAGGTTTGTAGCTACGTGCCTCTCTGTCCCGTTCGGTATTCTTTTTCCTCGTCTTTGGCTCTGTAAGCGCCGATCCTTAACCAAGGAACCCCGACTTGCCAGCTATGGCCCGGGATATGGCACTGTCTAGCTTGTTGCAGAAGAGGGAGGTACCCTCAAATGGAATTTGGCACCAAACCTGCTTAGAGGCTGGGTAAGCCAACCATGGTCTGTGCCACAAGGCACATCGAGCTGTAACCGCTGACAGCATGACCCTAGCCACCAGGCGGATGGCATCACTGGAAGCCTCCCCCAGAAAGGCGGAGGCCAGTCTGAGTTCTTGGACAGGTGAGCTTCTGGCCTTCTTACTGGAGATGCCTCTGAGAGTTTCATCAACGCTGTCTGACCAGGATTCCAGGGCTTTAGATACTGCAGCTAAGGCTAGGACCGGCTTGCAGGCCATGCCCGCTGTTAGGTAGATCCGCTTCAGATCGGAATCAATCCTCCGTTCCAAGGGGTTTTTAAAGGAGACCGTGTCTTGCAGAGGAAGGGTCACATATCTAACCAACCTCATCAGCGTCCACCTCCACCAAAGAAGCTGATCCGAGATACTTAACCTCTTCCTCCCTGAAGGGGTACAGTTTTAAGATTTTAGATTGCATGGAACTTTTCTTGTCCATTTTGCCCCACTCATAAGAGATGATATTGCCAAATTCAGTGAGAAAGGGAGAACATTGATGCTCCTTATTGAGCTGCTTGAAGAATTTCTTCTGCTTCAGAGGAGAAGTTACAAAGAGGGAACCAGGGCATACTCAAAGCCCATTCCGGGGTCCTCTACTTCCGACTCACTATCTGAGGGAGGAGCGGATGGGTGGCTTGGTTGGGAAGATTTCCATGTATCGTGGGCCTGCCCTTCTCCCATTGGAGAGCGCAATGGCTCCGGGTCATGAGGCTGACAAGACTCCCTCTCCTGCAGGGATTCTCCTCTCTCTCATCTCCTGCTTTTGAAAAACATTGGTCACAGAGGGACTTGCCAGCAGGAACCCGGGCCCTACACCCCCAACATGATTTTTTCGTCTTCCTGCTGAGTCGAGATGAGGGGGGATGAGGAGGATCTTTACTGTGGTGTCTGGAACCAGAGGGAGATCCGCGGTGCCTGGACCTGGAGGAGGAGTGCCGGTGGTGTGATTTTGAAGAACTGCTTCTTCTGCGGCAACCGTGCTGTTCAGACCTAGAAGGGCTTGTGGAGAGAAAGAAGAGAGACAAAAAGAATACATTGAGCCTGGTGCCCTTGAACCCACTCTCCTCCCTCTGCAGCAGGCAATCACAGGGATAGTCCCCAGATGCATACCTGCTCCGAGGGCTGGCCACCGGGGGGCAGTGAAGGATCCATAATGTCTAATGCAGGTCACTGCCAGAAGAGAACTGGTCAGCTGGAGACAGAGGACCATCCATTCCCCACAGAACCGATCCCTTACCTGGGGAAGCTGTGCCAGAGACCTGGGGAAGTCGCCGCATATATCCACGATCATTCCCGAGGCTCTGCAGGCTTCCCCGGAGAATTTAAAGTTGCGCCTTGTGACGTCACCGCTGGCGTCAGGTACGAGACGCCTTGGAACCAGAAGAGGGAGAGATAGCGGCGGCTGGAACGCAGGAGGAACCAGTCACCATGCTCAGAGAGAAAACAACACCAGGGGAAAAAACAAAAGGCAAACAGGAGCACAGAACACACAATATACAAAAACAAACACTGCTGCCATGGATAGTGTTGTATTAGCTCACCACTCCACCATGCGATCACCTGGGCCGAGGGGACCACCCACACACACACACACATGCACACACTGGACTTTTGTGGCAGATAATGGCCGCCTGCTGACAGCTAGGCAATATGGCCTGTGCGCGCTTGCCAGCCAGTGGCCAGGCTTCCAGCTCTTCAGTGCTACTCTGCTCATAGACTTCATACCCTGCTTAATAGTCAAGGATTATCGGAGGGACGTAATTCCTGGTCGCTCGGCCGATCTTGAGGGAAGTCGTCTTCAGGTAGGAGAACCATCGACTTGGTCCTACAAAGGAGGACAAAAAAGGAACACAGCCTATAGTCTGGAGCAAAGATTTATGGGAGAGGTGTCCTATGGGTAGTTATGGAGGCGGGGCTAGCCCACACGTTGCTGCCATGGAGTCTGTCAGGAAAGGTGGTTTTTTCATGTGCCTTGTATAATGCCCATGGCACATCTATATTCCAAATTTGGCACATAAGATGGTCATGCACTATGCAATCTGATTGGTCAATCTCTGTACAACTCGATATTTAGGCAAAATAGATAATAGGAAGACGCACTTGAACAATTGATTCAAAATATAGGAAATCAAACAGGCTCTTGCACTAAATCTAATTTATTTAAGATCTAACTGATTGCAGTGTATGGTCACCTTTAAAGATCAGGATCTGAAAATATTTTTTGTAATGTATTGAAAGATTTGGGTAAAAATAAAAAAATAAAAAAACACATTTCAAAGATATATTAGAAGTGATAGGAATGAGATTAGCATCAAAATGGTTAATTAACTGAGTGCACCTACTAATTGCCTAACAAGACACATCCAATGAGATGAAATTAACCAATTGTATTAGGCGTGCACTATTATCAATGAGAAAACCGCAGTTACCCTAGCGCCAGTTGCAGTTTACATATGCGGGTATTTATTATCATTATTTGCGCTTCAATGTGCGCCGATTTGCACATTCAATCAATGACTTTTCAGTTCATACATCAATTAATGTATGAATTGGTGCAATCACTCCCATTGTTCCGTATGAGGCGGCATGTGTCAGCGGACATGTGTCCGCTGTCACCCGCCAGCATCAAATCTGATCAGGTCCACTAAAAACAGACAGATGGGAAAACATTCATCGTCTATCCAGCGGATCGGATGACAATCAGATGGAAACGGTCATCCAGCTGCTCAGCGGGGATCAGCGGAGAGATCCCCCACTGAGCAGGCGGATCCGCTTGGATGGATTCTGCCCCATGTGAAAGGGGCATTAAGGATAGGAGGGTTTAGTTCTGCTTTAAGGAAAAGTATCTTCTGTGCATCGGGGCTACAACCCAGTGGGACTGGTGCAAATGAGCTTTAAAGCAGAACTAAACTCTCCTATCATTTTCAGCCTAGAAAGCTTCTATTTTGGCCTCTATTTGATCCTCAACTGCCATGATGCTGCACCTGTGATTAGTTATTATTATTATACAGGATTTATATAGCGCCAACAGTTTACGTAGCGCTTTACAACTTGAGGGTAGACAGTACAAATACAATACAATTTGATACAGTAGGAATCAGAGGGCCCTGCTTTTTAGAGCTTACAATCTAAGAGGGAAGGTCAAGAGATACAAGAGGTAATAACTGTGGGTGATGTGCTGATTGAGAAGATAAATGTACAGTTGTTAGGTGGGGGCCAAATGTCCCACAACATTTAGTAACAGGAAAGCTACAAAGGAGAAATCCACAAATATAAGGAACGAGGAAGTGTTGGCCGTGAAGTGGAGGGACAAGAGAGATATTTATGTAGAGTTGCCACCTTCTGTCCACCATCCACAATGACACCTTGGTGTAGATTTACAGAAGACGAGGTCCCATTGTAAAGTCTGAATGCGTCCACGATTATAATCAGTTCATGGGGGGTGGATTTAAATGACCAGATGCTACAACCATATTTATCAACATGAAAGTCCCATTTCTGGTATAAAAAGGTTGCATTCTATCTCTTCCATATGGCCATGTATGATTTGTATATCTGCTATCAAAAGTCAACAGAAAGGCCCAGCACCTACCCTAAATATATTGAAGATATTGTCACTGCCCTGATCTACCAGCAAGGATCTCCCCAGGAAGCATTCGCTCTGATTGTGTCAACTTCATGAGCAACATTTTCCTGAAAAATTCCCCCTCACAGAATTAGGAAGAAGACGCCAAAAGAAAAGTTGTGTATGCAGCAGAGAAGGAGTTAGAAGAGACACTAGTTATCATTGTCCCCAATGTCCCTCCCAACCTGGCCTATGCATCGGAGAATGCTGCAGACGTTATCACACATCTATAAGATATTAGTTCCCCTTATTTTTTTAAAAAAAAGAAGCCATTTCCCTGTTTCAAATACATATGCGGATCATTTGCCTGCTTCCACGTTAACTGACCCTGGCCTGTTCACTGACGATGCCTCTGCCTGACGTTTTAAATGTTTCTAAACCATGTTTTTGCCTTCCACTTGCACCGACCCCGGCCTGTTAATCAACCATGTTTTTTGCCTGCCACTTGGACTGATCTTTTGCCCTTCTACTTTAGTACACAGGGGTCCCACATATGTGAGGGGCTTGAGAATAGTGTTCTGAGTAAAGAAAACCAGTTCTTGGTTTTCTCTGTGTTTTGTAATTCCTAGAACAGGGTCTGGAGACTGGAGGCTTCAAAGAGATTTGGGTGGGAGAAGACTCTACCCAGTCCCCATTCTTTCCTGACCGAGGCCCTAATCTTTATGGTCCTTTCTGCTGCCTGGACCAATACTTTGGCTTGAGCTGACCATATCACTGCCTTTAATGACCCAGGACTCTATGGACCATGTTCCTTCCTGCTGCCTGGACCAATACTTAGGCTGTATTGGCCATATCTCTGCCTGCTGCCTCTACAGACTATGGACAGTATTGCTGCCTGGACGATTCCTTTTGCTACTACTGACCTCATCCCTGCCTGCTACCTGGACCAATGCTTTGGCTGTACTGACAGTGCCTGCTGCCTGTACTGACTATGGACAGTATTCCTGTCTGCTGCCTGGATGAAAAACTGACTCCTCCCATTTTTGGGAGAAGGAGTCAGTGATGTCTTCGCATAGTGTTCGGCAAACACAGCGATATCTGTATGAGCGGTGAAGCTGTCTGACCATTATAACAAAAGGAATTCAGATACTACGAATGTGTGAGTGGATTACATTGATTGCTCAGTTTTGTAGCATTTAAAAACACTGCGCAATGATGTTTTTTCTTTTATCTTTATGTGAATCATCACCTTGCAAATGTAATTCATCATGCAACTGTGATCTGTGATAATTGAAATACAAGCAAGTTCATCAAAGGCAATTGATTGGACATTTAGACCTCAGCTGGATTAACACAAACAGACACATTTTTTTTCTTTCATCTACATATATCTAGGGATGTGTGTTTTTTGATGCATTTATTTGCATTCACTCACTTTATTGATTGATACATTTATTTGCACTTATTCACTTTACTGATTGTGATATCAGGGTATATGTTTTTTGATGCATTTATTTACTTTATTGATTGATATATTTATTTGCACTTATTGATTATGATTATGATATCAGGGTATTTTTATGGTTTAGGATTTTATATATAAGCACCACTCCACACCAACAGATGGGGATAGTTTGATAAGCGCACCAACATATTTTATATTGATTTGTAGCAACGGTGTCACAGCACTAATTGGTTGGTTGCAGCTTACACATTTCTTTCTGGTGTTTTGTTATTTTATAGAGAATCCACATCAGCGCTTTAGTTTTCTTTTTTCACAGGTGACAAGTATACTTGCTGCATCTGATAGCAGGTTACGGTGATGTACAGAATATGGGCATCTGATATCGGCCTGAAAGGCGGCCGAAAAAACTGTATCGGCCCTGAAAAAAACGATATCTGTCGACCCCTGCTATATACATGCTGTGTTAAAAAATATCGTATAAATTGACAACTTTTGTGTAAAAACAAAAAAAAAATTGTTTTCTTTCCACATTTTACAAAAACTTGTGGAAAAAAATTACATGTTCAAAAGACTTATAATGCCTCATAGAATATACGTTGGGGTATTTGCTTTCCAAAATGGGGCCAATTGTGGTAATACAATGGTAATTCCATTGTCCTGGTGCTTCAGGGCCTTCAAAAATGTGATAGGTAGTCAGGAAATTAGATGTGTAATTTATGCTCCTAGAACGCCTAAAGGTGACTACTTGTATGTTGGGCCTCTGTATGTGACCAGGCTATGTAAAAGTCTCACACATGTGGTACTGTCATACTCATGAGTAGCAGAATGTATTTTGGTGATGTTATTTTTGCTATGTACTAGGGGTCGACCGATTATCGGAGCCGATATTCACATTTTTCAAATAGTCGGTAATGGTCAGAAACTTACTGATATTGCAGATATTACTGATATTGGTCAGAGCTCCTTCCCCTGTCCCTGCACTGAGCTCTCTGAAGTCTCTACCAATCTCTGTCAGCGGTACTGGGGGCAGCAGAGAGATGACATAATCTCTCCCTGCCCGCCTCGCAACACCGCTGGGCTGAGAAGTCTACTTTTGACAAAGCTGCAGACACAGGTGAGCAGAGAGATAGTTACATTATCTCTCTCCGCCCATCCACATGTGGAAGTTTACCCGCTCGGACACTGCTGGGGAGAGGCTGCCAGAAGTAGTGTAAGTAGTGACAAGCTGAATCTGGGTGGCAGGTGACAAGTGACATGCTGCATCTGGTGGCAGGTGATGGTGATGTACAGGATATCGGCATCTGATATCGGCCTGTAAGGCGGACGAAAAATCGGTATCGGCCCTGAATAAACGATATCGGTTGACCCCTACTATGTACATTTTTTTGTGCAAAAAAAAATTAGTTTTCATTTTCTTTCCACATTTTCCAAAAACTTGTGGAAAAAAAATGACATGTTCAAAAGACTTATAACGCCTCATAGAATATACGTTGGGGTGTTTGCTTTCCAAAATGGGGCCATTTGTGGGTAATTCCATTGTCCTGGTACTTCAGGGCCTTCAAAAATGTGATAGGTAGTCAGGAAAATAGTACATCAGGGGTGATCAATTTTCAATGTTTGGCACCATAGCTTGTAGACTCTATAACTTTCACACAGACTAAATAATATAAACTAATTTGGGTTATTAAGATATGTAGCTGTATAAATGTTGGCCCAAATTTATGAAGAAAAATTACTTTTTCTCATTCGTTCATTGACAGACACAGCCTTCTTTATTCAGAACGGTAGGGTTACATCATCAGGAGTAGGACTAGGCAGAACAAAAAAACAACCCCTGGCTATGCCCATGGGCTGTCCCCCGTCAGTATATAACCCCCTCCCTGCTCTAGGTACAGGGGGTCCCCGGGTTACAAACAAGTTAGGGACTGTAGGTTTGTTCTTAAGTTGAATCTGTTTGTAAGTTGGAACAGGTACATTTTTTAAGTGTAGCTCCAGCCAAAAAAACTATTTTTAAGCTTTTTTGATAGCATAGGGAAGGGTTAACACCCCTGTAACATTTGTTTTGCTGTCTTTGCCCCTGTTCAGAAGATTTCACCTTACTTTCTGTCCCAATGACAATTGGATTTTGAAAATTGTGGGTTGTTGTGGAAACAAGCCTTGGTGATAAAGCATCAGTGGAGGTACCTTTTCCACATAATAGCTCTTACAGGAGTGAATTTCTCTTCCTAGGGGTAGATTTCCTTTCACTTCCTGTTGTCTCCCTCCGTTTGTAAGTCAGATGTTTGTAACTAGGGGACCCCCTGTATTCAGTTTAGTAGCAAGCAGTAATAGAAGTATCAAAAAACTCCATAGAGGGGTGGATGCTGTGTCTGTCAATGAACTTGAAACAGATTTTACGGTAAGTAAAAAATCCTATTTTCTCATTCATTGACAGACAGAACCTTCTTTATTCAGAACGGTAGGTACATGCCAAAGCAGTGGTGAACATGAGGGGTGGGACAGCAGAAAAATCCCAAGGCTAACACAAAAGCCAACCAGGTAACAGGAGTTTCACACAGGACAAGCTGGAACCCAACCTGAACGATACCCCTTCAAGAGAGATTAGACCCTCTTAACAGCAGCCTGCAAAAAGCTTGCAGCCAAAAAAGGCATCCGCAGATGCCAACCCATCCACTTCATAGAACTTGTGAAAAATGCGTTACGAACGCCTGAAGACAGAAGGCCCAAGATGCACTAGGCGCCCGAGAAAAATGCGCCGTAACAGGGAAAGCAGGAACCCGATTCCTGACAGAATAGCCCAGAGTCATAATCTGTCTGATCCATGCAGAAGAAGTTCGCAGAAGAAGCAGACAGCCCTTTTCTTGGCCTGTCCTTGAGTACAGAGAGCCTGACCTTCAAAAGACTCAGTGGCTGGCAAATACAACCGAATCCCCCAAACCACATTACGGGCAGAAAAGGCAAATTCCTTGGGATGTGTTGCCAGGGACACAAGAAAGTTAACACAATGTCCTTGTTCAAATGGAAACCCAGGGCCGGAACTATAGAAAAGGGTGAAGCACCACCTAAACCTGGGTAAGGTGAACGAGAAGATAATGCCACCCTTTTTGACACCCTGTGAGCAGGGGTGAAGGCCACAAAGAGGCCACCTTCCGAGACAGAGAAGGCAGTGAAATCTCCCGATATTTTGAGAGAGGGAGAGAGAGAGAGCGGCTCCTGGAGAATCGAAAACACTAAGTTCAGATCCCACAGCGATAGAAAAAAAACACACCAGTGGAAACAGACGTCTAACCCCTTGAATAAAGGTGCGCACCAGGGAGCGCGAGACCAGGAGATGCTGAAGACAACCACTCAGGCTGACACTTGGCCCTCGATGGTACTCAAGGCGCATTCCTGCTAAACCCCCCATAAATGGGGTCGGAATTGGAGTCACCTAGAAAGAACAAGGATGAATGCCCGGTGATTCACACCAGGATATATGCGCTCTTCACACCCGGAGGTTAAAACCTCCTAAAAGATGGACTCCCTAGCCATCAACAGTGTCGGAACTGCTGCACCTGACTCAACACAGCCAGGCCGTTAAAACCAGTGACTCTAAGGCAAGATGGAAGAACGGCCCTGGGACCATAGATCCTTCCTGAGAGGCAGCCAACGAGGAACGACGTAAAAAAAAAATCCTATTTTTGGCAAGGATGTACCCCGGAACTTCACCCCTTTGCTTTAGAGGATGCGGGCAGGAGGGTACCATGTTACATGTTTGGTGGTCCTGTCCCAAGGTCCAGCACTTCCGGATCAGAGTATTCACCTTGGCCTATTCAGTGACAGGACAAAATCTACCTAAAAATCCCCTTAAAAATACAGTTTTGGACTGGTGCACTCATTGAAAACGCGCCTACCGCTTGAGTCTGATCACCCCAAACTTACATATGATGGAGGTATTGCTTTGGGCAGAGATGGAAGAATTCCAGATCCTCACATACCAATAACAGTGTGTTTTGCAGCAATGCTGTGAGTGGCAGTTAATGTGAACCCAGTGGAGTCAAAACACAAAAAGGAAGCAATGTTTGCTGAGATGAGAGACAGAACCCTGTGGTTGGATGGGTTGTTACCGACAGAACAAGCCCTAGACTGGTGCAAGATGCATTTGGTCACACTGGAGCAAAGGGAAAAAGAAAGCAACGCTGGTGCAAGGAGACCAGTTATTAATGGGCAGAGTCCTAAGCTTGCAAGAGAATGCAGTGTGGGAAGCCTAGGGAAGAGCGCTATTTGCGGTGCAGTGAGTGGGGGCATGCAGTCTCCAAGTGTCCTTTGTCCCAGGCTCCAGTGCAAAGTCATCTAGCAAAGCAACGGTCTGCATCTGTGTTTGGGAAGCCTGCTCTGAGTGCCAGGAGTGAGCAACAGGCTTACCAGAAGTTTGAAAGGAGCGCGGTTGCCCGCAGCCTGACGAAGGGGTCCTGCACGGCTCTGAAACGTTGCACCTTCCTTTGTGATGTGATCTTTTTCATTAAAACTTTTTGGACGAAAATTGCTGATCCATGGTGTGCTGGCGAATATGTACGCTTGTTTGATGTTTCCAGGACCCAACTGGTAATCGCTGCAGCATCCACCATTTTATGAGCCATTTCTACCAGTAACGTGTGCGATAAGAATATTGATCAGATGGTTGCCCATAGCAACGCCTGTGATGTCAGGTCTGTGGACCAAAAGACAAAGATATTGCCTACAGAGGATTGTGGCAAGTTTAAAGCAACACGGCTTCATGGAGAGAGAAGTCTACGTGTTTTGGAGAGCCAGCAAAGTGCAGCTGGGAGATCACTGTTTCCGTTAGAAACAGGAGAAAATGTGCCAATGGGAAGGAGGGGCTGCGGGGAAGAGGTGGCCCACCATCACTATAGAGATGCCAGTGAGATTCTGCATGTTTGGAGAGTGCCATCTCCCATAGCAACCTGAGAAAGTCTGTTTACATAAAGGAGGAGCAACAGCAGAAAAGTGGCTCCGCTTTCCTTTAGAGATGTGAGTGAAGTTGTTCCATGCCTGGAATGTGATCAAGTAGGGCATGGTATTTTTACTTGCCCCAGATTCTGGAATACAGCTTAGCGTAATGATTTTGAGGAAAAGCCTGTACCTGCAATCCCAGGTTCCTATTCCAAGGTAGTGGCTGTTGCTGCTGGCAACAGAGAAGCTGTTTTTCCTGCAGGGGATATTAGAGCGCCCATGAAGCCTGGAATGTTGCCCTGCGTCCATGTGGGGGCATTAGTCTGTGAGAGCACAGCCAAGAAGGGACTGCACCCTCAATTGACGTGTTCATCACCTGCCAACTCTAATGGTAAGACCAGGGGCGTAACTACCACCATAGCGACCCATGCGGGCGCTATGGGACCCACAGCTGAGTGGGGCCCAGTGAGGATAAGAGCACTGCCGGCACAGTCTCCCAGCCAGGGGAAGAGAGAGGAAAGGAAGAGGCGAGCTGTCCGCATCAGCAGTGAGCTGAATTGCCCGATGTAAGAGCTTTCATTAGAACTTCCAGTGTTCCTGGGGCTCATGTCACATAGCTCCACCTTTTGGCCCGGTGCCTTTGATAGACAGAACGCCGATCCAATGCGGGACATGTGACGTCATCAAAGGCGTTGGGCCATGAGGTGGGGCTATGTGACGATGAGCCCCGGGAAGACAGGAAATTCAAATGAAAGCTATTACAGCGGGCAATCCCGCTCTCTGCTGATCCAGGTGGCTTGCCTCTTCCTCTGCATAGGTGGGGCTGTATGGGGCACAGGCAGACCAGGCTGTATTGGGCACAGGTCACGCTGTATGGGGCAAAGGTCACGCTGTATGGGGCACAGGTCACGCTGTATTGGGCACAAGTCACGCTGTATTGGGCACAGGTCACGCTGTATTGGGCACAGGTCACGCTGTATTGGGCACAGGTCATGCTGCATTGGGCACAGGTCACACTGTATGTGGCACAGGTCACACTGCATTGACACTAGGGCAGCTGTGGGGGGGGGGCTGTTTGCAGGGGGCCCCATACAAAATTTTGCTATGGGGCCCTGCTATTTCTAGTTACGCCCCTGGGTAAGACTGTTCTGATTTTATGTGTGAGAGAAACTGAGTTTGTATTTAATGCCGGTAAAGTAGTGGCAAGTCTGGAGAGAGGACACACTACCAGGAAAGACTTGCTGCTTTGCAGGGGGGAAGGACAGGTTAATGCTGAACCCACAGCAAGACTGCAAACTGATAAGGACTTTTCTTCAGGCAGTGTAGCAGGAAGACAAGTAGTAAAAATGAATGTGTTGCTTGCTAATGCGATTAAAAATGCTGATGGTGAAAATGTGGTATTGCATCCAAAAATGTTAGGGGTGACCATTAAGAAATGTGTGCCATTGCCCCTGTGAAAGGTGCAACAGAGGGGTCCCTGGAGACCATACAGGAGCTCATGGTGTCTGAGCTCAGTTTTTCCCAGGACAACTGTGTCACCGCCCCGACTGACAAGTGTGTTTCACATGAGGTGAAAAGTGATGTACTAAGTATCCTACAATCTCAAACTCCTAATGTGCTAACGCAGCCCATACAAGGCAGGAATGTGGATAATGATGATATTGAAAAGTGTATTACTGACAATGTTAATGGTTTGGTGTCTCCCATGGTAACCACAGGCAGTGCCGCAATGGTGTCCCTGGAAATCCCACGAGGATTCCCTCTGTTGGAGCCGGCGGTGGTATAGGACAACTCTGATACTGCTCAGATGGAAAACAATGGGAAAATGGCTCAAATGATGGAGCATGAATTATCACAATCTGATGTGGTTGACAGTGACTGGAGCACGGACAAGATAGATTGGGAGGGGTGGCACAGGGAAGTACTCGCAATATTTAATGAAGTAACTATGCCCCACCCAGTGCTGGCCCAAGATATTGTGCTGCCTGGTACCAAGAATGAAATGCTAACCCCCCCCAAAAAAAAAAATCACGCCCACCAAAATGCCCCTACATCCATTATTTTATATCATGGTAACTAAAGTGGACCTGTCATGGCTCTATACATGTATATAGAAGTATAAAGAGGACCTGTAAAAATAAAAAACGCAGAAGTGATCAAATACCACCAAAAGAAAGCTCTATTTATGGGAAAAAAAGGACGTAACTTTGTTTGGTACAGCGTCGCACGACCGCGCAATTGTCAGGTAAATCGACGCAGTGCCGTATCGCGAAAAAAATGATTGAAGTGCAATATTTCTATTATTACATTGTTATATAAAATAAAATAGTTCAACTCACCATAATGCAGAATCAGTGGGAGCCCCGAGCGTGTCACTTTCCAACGTCACCTGCTTTCAGATGCGGATTGTCAGTTGCCACGACGCCACCTGCCACACATTGTGGATTGTCAGTTGCCACGACGCCACCCGCCACACATTGTGGATTGTCACTTGCCACGACGCCAGCCGCCACACATTGCAGATTGTCACTTGCCACGACGTCATCCGCCACACATTGCGAATTGCCAAGACGCCACCTGCCACACATTGCGGATTGTCACTTGCCACGACGCCACCTGCCACACATTGCAGATTGCCACAACGCCACCTGCCGCACATTGCGGATTGCCACGACGCCACCTGCCACATGTTGCGGATTGTCACTTGCCACGACTCCGCCTGCCACACGTAGCGGATTGTCACTTGCCACACGTACCGGATTGTCACTTGCCACGTCACCTGCCACACGTACTGGTTTGTTGCTTGCCACGTCACCTGCCACACGTACCGGATTGTCGCTTGCCGCGTCACCTGCCACACGTACCGGGTTGTCGCTTGCCATGTCACCTGCCACACGTACTGGATTGTCAGCTGGCACACGTACTGGATTGTCGCTTGCCACGTCACCTGCCACACTTACAGAATTGTCGCTTGCCACGTCACCTGGCATACATTGCGGATTGTCACTTGCCAGCCCGTTCCCCCCGCTCCCCTGCGGATTCCACTGTGAGGAGCCCAGTGTTCTGCCGAGAAAGGTCCCCCATCGGATAGTGTCCGCCCTGTACTACCGAAAGTCTCCGAACATGAACAGCGGGAGCGTGTGGCACAATGTACTCTGAAGCGCAGGCGTTGCGCAGAGCTCATGAACAGCTGTTCATGTCTGGAGACTTTCGGCGTCTCATTTGTTCTCCATACTGCGCAAGCGCTGCGCCTGCGCAGTACAGGGTGGCCGGACACTATTCGATGGGGGACCTTTCTCGGCGGATCCTCACAGTGGGATCCACAGCGGAGCGGGCGGAACTGGCTGGCTGGCGGGCGGCAGTTTGCCGCCCCCCCCCCGAAAGTGCCGCCTGGAACCATGGCTCCATCGGGTCCCATGGTAGGGCCGGCCCTTGCCCCACCATTCTAGGTTGGGTAATAGTGAGGTGGACACTATTGCTGCTGTGGCCAATGGAGAGACTGCGGAGCCAGTAGTCACAGGTGTAGTGGCTGTTGCAGAATTTAACCCTCTCCAGTCAGAAAGATCAGATAAGGGCGCATACAGGGGCGTAACTAGAAATAGCAGGGCCCCATAGCAAAATGTAGTATGGGGCCCCCCTGCAAACCGCCCCCCCAACAGCTGCCCTAGTGTCAATGCAGCGTGACCTGTGCCACATACAGCGTGACCTGTGCCCAATGCAGCGTGACCTGTGCCCAATACAGCGTGACCTGTGCCCAAAACAGCATGACCTGTGCCCAATACAGCCTGACCTGTGCCCAATACAGCCTGACCTGTGCCCAATACAGCCTGGTCTGCCTTTGACCCATACAGCCCCACCTATGCAGAGGAAGAGGCAAACCACCCGGATCAGCAGAGAGCGGGATTGCCCGCTATAATAGCTTTCATTTGAATTTCTTGTCTTCCCGGGCTCATCGTCACATAGCCCCACCTCTTGGCCCGACGCCTTTGATGATGTCACATGTCCCGCATTGGATCGGCATTCTGTCTATCAAAGGCACCGGGTCAAAAGGTAGAGCTATGTGACGTGAGCCCTGGGAACACTGGAAGTTCTAATGAAAGCTCTTACATCGGGCAATTCAGCTCTCTGCTGATACGGATAGCTCACCTCTTCCTTTCCTCTTTCTTCCCCTGGCTGGGAGACTGTGCCAGCGGTGCTCTTATCCTCACTGGACCCCACTTGGCTGCGGGCCCCATAGCGCCCGCATGGGTCGCTATGGTGGTAGTTACGCCCCTGGGCGCATACATAGTAGAGGTTTTGTCCACAGCAAAACAGAAGAGTAATTGAGTTGAGTGTCAGAATGACAGTGTAATGGACAAGGACTTGGAAAGGCTCAGTACTGCTGAAGATGAGAGAATGAGTATGACACATGTGTTTTTGCAGTGCTGAAGGGGAGCCGCAGGTTGTGTCAGTTACCTCTGCGGTGTAGGCCTCCTTAAGTATCTCGGCTTCTCAAGCCTTACCAAATGCGGCCCTCCACGTTGCTAGTAAGGGAAGAGTCCCTAAAGTTCTGTGTTTAGATGTGGAATGTCTAGAAATAACTGAGATGTTGTTGGAATTGGTGAAAACATTTTCGCTGTACACCTGCGTGTATTCACCGCAGATGGGCGGCCTGGTACTGCGTAGTACCAATCAGTGGGGACAGGTGATACAGGCGATGTTAAAAAATGTTCGTTCACAGAGGTGCCAAGGTGAAATGCTGGTGGAAACATACCCAGGAAAAGAAATGGGCCTAAGCAGCTAGAAGCTGGCACAGAGGTTTCCCATGCATGTTGACGGGTTTATGTGTTCCTTCCTCCGATTCGAAACAAGGGGGGAGGATATGTAGCAGTGGGACCCTGTGCTACCTGGAAGAATGCTGGTCTAGGCTGGGTTCACACTGGTGCAACACGACAGCCGTCCTACTTTGGATCCGACTTTGCCCTGCGACATGAAGCCTGCATGCGTCCGACTTTCAATGAACGTAGATCCGACTTGGATCCCCGCCAATGACCGGCACTGTGTTTGGTATGAATCTTGAGGGGGAACTCTGCGCTAAATTTTAAATAAAAAAACGGCATGGGTTCCCCCCTCCAAGAGCATACCAGGCCCCTGGGTCTGGTATTGACCTTAAGGGGAACCCCCCTACGCCGAAAGAACGGTATAGGGGTCCCCCCCGAATCCATACCAGACCCTTATCCGAGCACGCAGCCCGGCCGGTCAGGAATGGGGGTGGGGACGAGCGAGCCCCCCCCTCCTGAGCCGTACCAAGCCGCATGCTTTCAACATGGGGAAGTGGGTGCTTTGTTGATGAGGACAAGGGCCTCTTCCCGACAACCCTGGCCGTTGGTTGTCGGGGTCTGCGGGCGAGGGCTTATCGGAATCTGTGAGCCCCCTTTAATAAGGGGGCTCCCAGATCCCAGCCCCCCACCCTTTGTGAATGAGTATGGGGTACATCGTACCCCTACCCATTCACCTAGGGAAAAAAGTGTCAATGAAAAAACACAGTACACAGGTTTTTAAAGTAATTTATTAGGCAGCTCTGGGGTCTTCTTCCGACTTCAGGGGTCTTCTTTCGACTCCGGGGGTCTTCTTCCGACTCCGGGGGTCTCTCCGGCGTCTCCTTCCGGTGTCCTGATCTTCTGCCGGCTCCTCCGCTATCTTCTGCAGCTCTTTTGCTAGCGGTGGCCCGGACTTCTGCCTTCTTGTCTTCTTGTCTTCTTCCTCCGATGTTGACACGACGCTCTCTCCAGCTGGAATGCTCTCTGAGTGCTCCGCAATGGACTTATATAGGTGGTGACCCTGCCCCCTTATGAGGTCACTGTCCAGGGGCATGCTGGGGGCGTGGTCAACATCACCCAGTGACCATGCCCCCTAAAACGTCACAGTCCCAGCATGCCCAGGGACTGTGACGGCATAAGGGGGCGGGGTCACCGCCTATATAAGTCACATCGAAGCGCTCAGAGACCATTCCAGCCGGAGAGAGCGTCGTGTCAACATCGGAAGAAGAGAAGAGGGAAGAAGACAAGAAGACAAGAAGGCAGAAGGCAGAAGTCCGGGCCACCGCTAGCAAAAGAGCAGAAGATAGCGGAGGAGCCCGGCAGAAGACCTGGAGAGCGCGGAGAAGAACCGGAGAGACCCCCGAAGTCGGAAGAAGACCCCCGAAGCCGGAAGAAGACCCCCGGAGCTGTCTAATAAATTACTTTAAAAACCTGTGTACTGTGTTTTTTCATTGACACTTTTTTCCCTAGGTGAATGGGTAGGGGTACGATGTACCCCATACTCATTCACAAAGGGTGGGGGGCCGGGATCTGGGGGCCCCCTTATTAAAGGGGGCTCCCGGATTCCGATAAGCCCCCCACCCGCAGACCCCGACAACCAACGGCCAGGGTTGTCGGGAAGAGGCCCTTGTCCTCATCAACATGGGGACAAGGTACTTTGGGGTGGGGGGCCCCCCTGCCCCAAAGCACCCACTTCCCCATGTTGAGGGCATGCGGCCTGGTACAGCTCAGGAGGGGGGGGGGTGCTCGCTTGTCCTCACCGCCATTCCTGACCGGCCGGGCTGCGTGCTTGGATAAGGGTCTGGTATGGATTTGGGGGGGACCCCCACGCCGTTTTTTCGGCGTAGGGGGTTCCCCTTAAGGTCCATACCAGACCCAAGGGCCTGGTATGCTCTTGGAGGGGGAACCCATGCCGTTTTTTTATTTAAAATTTGGCGCGGAGTTCCCCCTCAAGATCATCTGAGCATAAGTCGTATGCCGAAGTCGGATCATGCGAGATGGCGATCTGACTTTGATCCGACTTCAGTAATAGTCAATGAGCTGAAGTAGGATCAAAGTCAGTCCAAAGTAGTACAGGGAGTATTTCTAAAGTCGGAATGACTTGTGTCGGACCAGTTAGGACGGCTCCCATAGGGAAACATTGAATTTCACACGTCATGCGACATGAGCTCCCAATGTCGGAGCATTTGTCGGACCAGTGTGAACCCAGCCTTACACCAGATTTTGGAGAGACGGGCACGCTGATTGCACAGCCGTGTGCTGGGCTATTTAGTTGTTACCTGACTATGGCTCAGGGCCCCACCCAACACACAGGAGGTCTGTGCATGGGAGTCAGGTGGACTCCCATTCCTCTGCAGGAGTCAGAGGCTGCATGGGGCAGCCAGAGCATGCACGTCTGCAGGAGGCAGATGTAGTTTGTGACAGAGCAGCAAGGAGCTAATCGGGAGTTAGCTAGGAGAGAGCTTGACTCTAAGAATCTCTTTTGGTGTGAGGAGCAGACCTAAGGCCTAGGCTGGAGGCCTGAAGCAGCCGTGTGGCAAGTGAGTAAGCCAGGAGGCTGAAGTATTTTGATTGTGCAAGATACAGTAATGGTGGAACCCCCTGCGTGGGCTACTGATGTCTTTTGTGAATTTTTCCAATCTTTAAAACAAAAGTGGGCTACTAGGCCCTTTAAAAACACAGTTTTGGGCTGGCACGCTTACTGACTTTTTATATATATATATATATATATATATATATATATATATATATATATATATATATATACATACATATACACTATCTCACATGTTTGTAAATATTTTATTATATCTTTTCATATGACAACACTGAAGAAATTACATACATTAAATTAAATTTGTTGTCCCCTCAAAATAACTTAACACACAGCCAATAATGTCTAAACCACTGGCAACAAAAGTGAGTACACCCCTAAGTGAAAATGTCCAAATTGGGCCCAAATTGTCGTCAATATTTTGTGTGGCCACCATTATTTTCCAGCACTGCCTTAACCCCCTTGGGCATGGAGTTCACCAGAGCTTCACAGGTTGCCACTGGAGTCCTCTTCCACTCCTCCATGACGACATCACGAAGCTGGTGGGTGTTAGAGACCTTGCGCTCCTCCACCTTCCATTTGAGGATACCCCACAAATACTCAATAGGGTTTAGGTTTGGAGACATGCTTGGCCAGTCCATCACCTTTACCCTCGGCTTCTTCTGCAAGGCAGTGGTTGTCTTGGAGGTGTGTTTGGGGTTGTTATTATGTTGGAATACTGACCTGCGGTACAGTCTCCAAAGGAAGAGGATCATGCTCGGCTTCAGTATGTCACAGAACATGTTGCCATTCATAGTTCCCTCAATGAACTGTAGCTCCCTAGTGTAGGCAGCACTCATGCAGTCCCAGACAATGACACTCCCACCACCATGCTTGACTGTAGGCAAGACACACTTGTCTTTGTACTCCTCACCTGGTTGCCACCACACACGCTTTACACCATCTGAACCAAATAAGTTTATCTTGGTCTCATCAGACCACAGGACATGGTTCCAGTAATCCATGTCCTTAATTTGCTTGTCTTCAGCAAACTGTTTGATGAGGACAGCCAGGCAGTAAGCAGTGTGCAATGAAAGTCAAAGGTAGGCCTTGCTGACCAAGAGACAGAGATGGTTGCAGAGATGGGGGTGAACCCAAACCGCCCCCCCCCCCCCGGATTAGAGTCCAGGCACACCCCCCTGCTCACGCCTATGACAGTCATTGTAATGCTACCCATATTGCTGTAGTCTTAACAGGGTGCAAGCCTTATTGACTTGAATGGCTAAGTTTGACAGGCAATGCTGTCCGTCCACTTAACATGCCATGTTAAATTTGCAGCAGCAAGTGAACAGCCTACTCCAGCTGCAGCTGAGCTACCTGTTTTTACCACTCCCTGGCTGCCTGTGTTAATGAGGCTTTAAAGAGGGCCAAATTATTTGCCTGTAAGTTCTGATATTTTGAAAACGAGTAGATGACTGAGAATTTTGTGCTTTGCACACTCCTTACACCTAAGCTTTGTACAGTACATATTCCTGACCTCTGCACTATGTGTGTTACTGTCAGGGCTGGGCTCATCCCTTCCTTCTCTGAGCTGGCCGCTCAGCTGTCGGCTAATTGTCAACTCCTATCTCTCCACAGTTACTCAGCTGTTGATATCCTGCTCATCAATCCTGCCTATTTAAGCCGTCCAGTCCAGAAGATCTCTGCCTTCGCCTTGGTCAACATCACAGAGACGATCTCCTGCGTATCTGTTTAAAGACTTGCTTTGCTGACATCCCTTCTGGCTCCAGATCCTGCTTGCTGTTTCACTACGTTGATCCCTGACTTCTGGCTTGGCTGACTATCCGTTCCAGTTACTGAACTTTGGCTATGTTTTGACTACGTTTGTTCTTTTTACTATTATTAAACAAGTGTGATTTAACTATACTTCTGTCTCCATCTGATTTCATGGTTTCTGACAGTTACCCACTCATGAGCCCTGCCCCTCTATACAGGTAACATTGAATTACAGTATGTGTCCAGTTCAGCTTTCAGGAAGTAACAAGGACATCACATTTTTGGATACATCAGGCATTTTCTGTACTTGCTGAAAACACATACACCTGCACAATACATACTTCTGATCCCTTCACTCTGAATTTAGGCCCAACATGTTAAGCCCCTCCCACTGTTTTATTGGCCATTGTGCAGAAAAGCATTTGTGATGGAAACGTTTCAATATTTAAAAATTATTCTTCATTCTGAGGTTTATATGTACAGTCAGGTCCATAAATATTGGGACATCAACACAATTCTAATCTTTTTTGCTCTCTACACCACCACAATGGATTTGAAATTAAACAAACAAGATGTG
Organism: Lithobates clamitans; assembly: GCA_037952925.1. Lineage (NCBI taxonomy): Eukaryota > Metazoa > Chordata > Amphibia > Anura > Ranidae > Lithobates > Lithobates clamitans. Next base: position 176,981 of record JBBGZY010002645.1, read on the forward strand.
CTTTAACTGCAGACTTTCAGCTTTAATTTGAGGGTATTTACATCCAAATCAGGTGAACAGTGTAGGAATTACAACAGTTTGTATATGTGCCTCCCAGTTTTTAAGGGACCAAAAGTAATGGGACAGATTAACAATCATCCATCAAACTTTCACTTTTTAATACTTGGTTGCAAATCCTTTGCAGTCAATTACAGCCTGAAGTCTGGAACGCATAGACATCACCAGACGCTGGGTTTCATCCCTGGTGATGCTCTGCCAGGCCTCTACTGCAACTGTCTTCAGTTCCTGCTTGTTTTTGGGGCATTTTCCCTTCAGTTTTGTCTTCAGCAAGTGAAATGCATGCTCAATCGGATTCAGGTCAGGTGATTGACTTGGCCATTGCATAACATTTCACCTCTTTCCCTTAAACTCTTTGGTTGCTTACGCAGTATGCTTCGGGTCATTGTTCATCTGCACTGTGAAGCACCCTCCAATGAGTTCTGAAGCATTTTGCTGAATATGAGCAGATATTATTGCCCGAAACACTTCAGAAGTCATCCTGCTGCTTTTGTCAGCAGTCACATCATCAATAAATACATGAGAACCAGTTCCATTGGCAGCCATACATGCCCACGCCATGACACTACCACCACCATGCTTCACTGATGAGGGGGTATGCTTTGGATCATGAGCAGTTCCTTTCCTTCTCCATACTCTTCTCTTCCCATCACTCTGGTTGATCTTGGTCTCATCTGTCCATAGGATGTTGTTCCAGAACTGTGAAGGCTTTTTTTAGATGTTGTTTGGCAAACTCTAATCTGGCCTTCCTGTTTTTGAGGCTCACCAATGGTTTACATCTTGTGGTGAACCCTCTGTATTCACTCTGGTGAAGTCTTCTCTTGATTGTTGACTTTGACACACATACACCTACCTCCTGAAAAGTGTTCTTGATCTGGCCAACTGTTGTGAAGGGTGTTTTCTTCACCAGGGAAGGAATTCTTTGGTCATCCACCACAGTTTTTTTTCCGCGGTCTTCCGGGTCTTTTGGTGTTGCTGAGCTCAGCGGTGCATTCTTTCTTTTTAAGGATGTTCCAAACAGTTGATTTGACCACACCTAATGTTTTTGCTATCTCTCTGATGGGTTTGTTTTGTTTTTTCAGCCCAATGATGGCTTGCTTCACCGATAGTGACAGCTCTTTGGATCTCATATTGAGACAGCAACAGATTCCAAATGCAAATAGCACACTTGAAATGAACTCTGGACCTTTTATCTGCTCCTTGTAAATGGGATAATGAGGGACTAACACACACCTGGCCATGGAACAGCTGACAAGATGTGCTTTAACTGCAGACTTTCAGCTTTAATTTGAGGGTATTTACATCCAAATCAGGTGAACAGTGTAGGAATTACAACAGTTTGTATATGTGCCTCCCAGTTTTTAAGGGACCAAAAGTAATGGGACAGATTAACAATCATCCATCAAACTTTCACTTTTTAATACTTGGTTGCAAATCCTTTGCAGTCAATTACAGCCTGAAGTCTGGAACGCATAGACATCACCAGACGCTGGGTTTCATCCCTGGTGATGCTCTGCCAGGCCTCTACTGCAACTGTCTTCAGTTCCTGCTTGTTTTTGGGGCATTTTCCCTTCAGTTTTGTCTTCAGCAAGTGAAATGCATGCTCAATCGGATTCAGGTCAGGTGATTGACTTGGCCATTGCATAACATTTCACCTCTTTCCCTTAAACTCTTTGGTTGCTTACGCAGTATGCTTCGGGTCATTGTTCATCTGCACTGTGAAGCACCCTCCAATGAGTTCTGAAGCATTTTGCTGAATATGAGCAGATATTATTGCCCGAAGCACTTCAGAAGTCATCCTGCTGCTTTTGTCAGCAGTCACATCATCAATAAATACATGAGAACCAGTTCCATTGGCAGCCATACATGCCCACGCCATGACACTACCACCACCATGCTTCACTGATGAGGGGGTATGCTTTGGATCATGAGCAGTTCCTTTCCTTCTCCATACTCTTCTCTTCCCATCACTCTGGTTGATCTTGGTCTCATCTGTCCATAGGATGTTGTTCCAGAACTGTGAAGGCTTTTTTTAGATGTTGTTTGGCAAACTCTAATCTGGCCTTCCTGTTTTTGAGGCTCACCAATGGTTTACATCTTGTGGTGAACCCTCTGTATTCACTCTGGTGAAGTCTTCTCTTGATTGTTGACTTTGACACACATACACCTACCTCCTGAAAAGTGTTCTTGATCTGGCCAACTGTTGTGAAGGGGGTTTTCTTCACCAGGGAAAGAATTCTTTGGTCATCCACCACAGTTTTTTTTCAGCGGTCTTCCGGGTCTTTTGGTGTTGCTGAGCTCAGCGGTGCATTCTTTCTTTTTAAGGATGTTCCAAACAGTTGATTTGGCCACACCTAATGTTTTTGCTATCTCTCTGATGGGTTTGTTTTATTTTTTCAGCCCAATGATGGCTTGCTTCACCGATAGTGACAGCTCTTTGGATCTCATATTGAGACAGCAACAGATTCCAAATGCAAATAGCACACTTGAAATGAACTCTGGACCTTTTATCTGCTCCTTGTAAATGGGATAATGAGGGACTAACACACACCTGGCCATGGAACAGCTGAGCAGCCAATTGTCCCATTACTTTTGGTCCCTTAAAAAGTGGGAGGCGCATATACAAACTGTTGTAATTCCTACACCGTTCACCTGATTTGGATGTAAATGCCCTCAAATTAAAGCTGAAAGTCTTCAGTTAAACCTAATCTTGTTTGTTTCATTTCAAATCTATTGTGGTGGTGTATAGAGCCAAAAAGATGAGAATTGTGACGATGTCCCAATATTTATGGACCTGACTGTATCTGTGGGACTGTGACTTGTGGCATAGTAAGTAGGAGTATTTTGTGGGTACAAGGACTGTGGTATATGTATGCAGTGAATAGGCACAGATTCTGTTTAATCATCTCCCTTTAAGACTTTCCCACTGGTAGGCAAAATCTGTCCTTTGCATAATTTACTACTGGCCCCTAAACTCTGCCTCACCTACTACTGACCTCTGAACTCTGCCTCAGTTACTACTGACCCCTGTCCTTCAGCCCTGCTGACCCCTGTACACTACCCTTCAAACTAATAGCCTCTGTACACTGCCATACAAACTGCTGACACTATCCTCTGTCTTTCTGAGCCCCTGTACACTGCCCTACACACTAATAGCTGCTGTACACTCAGGGGCAGATCCAATATTTGGGGGGGGGGCAATTGCCCCGCCCCCCCCCCCCCAAAAAATATTACTGACAGTCTCTCTCTCTCTCTCTCTCTCACATCATTATCAGCAGCAGCGGCGCTGAGCGAGAGAGCCTGTTGTGTGCCTCCACGCAGCGCTGGAGCCTCTAGAAGATGGAGGGAGGAGGTGAGTGGAGCCGCGCCCCTGGCTTGGCCTCTACTGTTCTCTGCACTGGTTGCTAGCGCCTGTGCCGCCTGGCGTCTAGCAACCAGTGATGTCAGTCACGCCGGAGCTGCTGCTGAGGAGGAGGAGACCCCCAGCATTCAGAACGGAGCCTTCTTCCTTTACGCCTAGTGAGAGCATTGGCTCCACCCACCTCCTCCTTCCATCTTCTTCACACTCCAGCGCGGCGTGAACACGGCATGAAGCAATGGCTGTGTGTCAGTGTGACTGTCATGTGATGCCTGCAGTGCAATCCCGCTCATCTTCATTGCTCCTCCATGGGAGCCCCTCCCCCCACCAGAGCACCAAAGTATTTGAATAAAAGTGAGTACAAAAACGAATGACTGTGTAAAGTCGCAGAATACATGTATGCCATTATTTATGGAAAAAAAAAATGCTGCCCTTTTAACATTGACATTTTGGTCTTGTTCGATCTTAACCTCTTCAGCCTCGGAAAGACACCCCCCCCTTTCATGACCAGGCCATTTTTTGCGATACAGCACTGCTTTAATTTAACTGATGAATGCGCGGTCATGCGATACTGTACCCAAACTAAATTGACGTCCTTTTTTTTCTCCCCACAAATAGAGCTTTCTTTTGGTGGTATTTGATCACCTCTGCGTTTTTTGCGCTATAAACAAAAAATGCGACAATATTGAAAAAAAAAGCAATATTTTTTTACTTTCTGCTTTAAAAAAATGTCTTCATCAATTTAGGCCAATATGTATTTTTCTACATATTTTTGGTAAAAAACAATCCCAATAAGTGTATATGATTGGTTTGCACAAAAGTTATCTTGTCTACAAAATAGGAGATAGATTTACGACATTTTTATTTATTTATTACTAGTAATGGCGGCGATCTGTTATTTGTAGTGGGACTGCGACATTGCGGCGGACAGATCGGACACCTAACTGACACTTTTGACACTTTTTTGGGGAACCAGTGACAATAATACAGTGGTCAGTGCTAAAAATATGCACTGTCATTGTACTAATGACATTGGTAGGGAAGGGGTTAACATCAGGAGCGATCAAAGGGTTAAGTGTGTCCCTAGGAGGTGCTTGCTAAATATGTGGGGGATGGATTCACTAGATGAACAGAGTGATCCATGTTCCTGGTTAGCAGGAACACAAGATCACTCTGTTCATCTCTGACAGAACAACAGTCTGCCTTGCTTACATCAGCAGACCATTGTTCTGTCTCCTGTGGGGAGCGATCAGGGGTGGCCAGCGGACATCGCTTCCACTGGACCCGCTGATTGGCTCCCCCTCTGGCCAATCAGGACTGTATAATACGTTGAATACAGTTCTGTAAGCAACATCTTATTTTCTGGCAGTGCCTATCCCGAGACTAGACTCTGGATCCGCCCCTGTGTACACTGCCATACAAACTGCTGACCCCTGTACATTGCCCTACACATGAATAGCCTCTGTACACTGCCATACAAACTGCTATCCTCTGCCCTGCTGAACCCCTGAACTACTGCTCCGCTAACCTCCCATCCTCTGACATTTTTTTTTACTGCACTCCCATATTAGACAGGCTAGATCTGGCCCTGTTTGGATTTAATACTGCTTTAACTGCTTGCCGACCAGCCGCCGCAGTTTTACTGCGGCAGAATGGCATGGCTGGGCGAAACAACGTTGCCTTGCGTCGATTCGCCTTTTGGCTACTAGGGGCGCGCGGGTGCCCGGAGCCAATGCGAGTGGACGTCGGGCTCGATGATTGCCGGGCACACGCAATTGCTCCTGACAGAGCGAGAACCGGGATCTGTATTTGTGTAAACACACAAAACCCGGTTCTTTCAGGGGAGTAGAGACAGATCGTGTGTTCAAACTAAGTATGGATACCGATCTGTCTCTACTCCTAGACAGCCCCATCCCCCCTACAGTTAGAACACATCTAGGGAACACAGTTAACTCCTTGATCGCCCCCTAGTGTTAACCCCTTCCCTGCCAGTGACATTTATACAGTAATCAGTGCATTTTTATAGCACTGATCGCTGTATAATTGTCAATGGTCCCAAAAATGTGTCAAAAGTGTCCAATTTATCCGCCGCAATATCGCAGTCCTGATAAAAATCGCAGATCACCTCCATTACTAGTAAAAAAAAAAAAAAATAATATTAATAAAAATGCCAATAATCTATCCCCTATTTTGTAGGCGCTATAACATTTGCACAAACCAATCTATGTATGCCTTCTTGCAATTTATTTATTTATTTTTTACCAAAAATAAGTAGAAGAATGCATTTCAGGCTAAACTGAGGAAAAAATTTCTTTTTTTGAAAAAAAGTGGGATATTTATTATAGCAAAAAGTAAAAGATATTGTGTTTTTTTTTTTTTTTTTAATTGTTGCTCTTCTTTTGTTTATAGCATAAAAAAAAATGCAGAGGTGATCAAATACCACCAAAAGAAAGCTCTATTTGTGGGAAAAAAAGGACATAAATTTTGTTTGGGTACAGCATTGCACGATTGCGCAATTGTCAGTTAAAGTGACGCAGTGCCGTATTGCATAAAATGGTCTGGTCATTGAGCAGCCAAATCCTCTGGGGCTCAAGTGGGTAAAGACTCCAAGCTAAAGTATTTTAATGTTTGCTTGGGGATTTTGCTAAAAAAAAAAAAAAGCATACTGAGAATTTGCATTGATGACATCAACATCATAACCAGAAACAAAATAATCAATATTACACAATATGGAAAGTGTTTGGTGTTCTTTGAATGCAGCACTTTTAATGCAATATCATAATGATGGAGAGCCCTATAATAGAGTGTCATAACAATATCTGCTTTTCTTTACTACCTGAAATAAAGGTTGTAGCCAAACTTTTATTAATATAGAATTGTGCAACTCACAGGATAAGTGAACTTTACCTCATTCTCCAGTGCTTTTGCAATTGATCATATAAACCTCCTGATGATCTTCATTGCATGGGCTGCCCACTGCCTCACAGCAGCTCATAAAGGTTTTATAACACATGTAGCGCTGGCCCTGACCTCCAAAGGCCTAATAGTGACCTCCAGAATCAGGGAGAGCTGACATCCTTCCTTGTAGAGTGGGTTACTAGTCATAGTGGGTCTAATGCAAGATGAAATGATTGGGCGCCAATCACTTTTTTGGATGCGATTTATTGGGGTGATTTACTAAGAAGAAGGCATTGCACCAGTTCATACATTAATTGGTGCGCCAGAAAAGTCGTTTATTGAACGTGCGAACCAGCGCACATTGAAGTGCAAATAACGATAATAAATACCCGCATATGTAAACTGCAACTGGCGCTAGGGTAACTGCGGTTTTCTCATTGATAATAGCGCACGCCCAATACAATTGGTTAATTTCATCTCATTAGATGTGTCTTGTTAGGCAATTAGTAGGTGCACTCAGTTATTTAACTCTTTTGATGCTAATTTCATTCCTATCACTTCTAATATATCTTTGAAATGTGTTTTTTTCTTTTACCAAAATCTTTCAATACTTTACAAAGAACAAAGAAGTGTTTTTAACCACTTGACGACCGCCTCACGCCGATGTACGCCGGCAAGGTGGCACGGACAGGCAAAATCACGTACATGTACGTGATTTGCCTTCCGCGGGTGAGGGGTCCGATCGGATCCCCCCCCCGATCACCCCCCCCTGTCACAAAATGACACCAAGCAGTTTTTTTTTTTTTTTTTCTGATTACTGCATAGTGTCAGTTTGTGACAGTTACAGTGTTGGGACAGTTAGTATTACCCCCCTTTAGGTCTAGGGTACCCCCCTAACCCCCCCAATAAAGTTTTAACCCCGTGATCACCCCCTGTCACCTGTGTCGCTAAGCGATCATTTTTCTGATCGCTGTATTAGTGTCGCTGGTGACGCTAGTTAGGGACGTAAATATTTAGGTTCGCCGTCAGCATTTTATAGCGTCAGGGACCCCCATATACTACCGAATAAATGTTTTAACCCCTTGATGGCCCCCTAGTTAACCCTTTCACCACTGATCACCGTATAACCGTTACGGGTGACGCTGGTTAGTTCGTTTATTTTTTATAGTGTCAGGGCACCCGCCGTTTATTACCGAATAAAGGTTTGGCCCCCTGATCGCCCGGCGGTAATATGCGTCGCCTCAGGCAGCGTCAGATTAGCGCCAGTACCGCTAACACCCACGCACGCAGCATACGCCTCCCTTAGTGGTATAGTATCTGATCGGATCAATATCTGATCCGATCAGATCTATACTAGCGTCCCCAGCAGTTTAGGGTTCCCAAAAACGCAGTGTTAGCGGGATCAGCCCAGATACCCGCTAGCACCTGCGTTTTGCCCCTCCGCCCAGCCCACCCAAGTGCAGTATCGATCGATCACTGTCACTTACAAAACACTAAACGCATAACTGCAACGTTTGCAGAGTCAGGCCTGATCCCTGCGATCGCTAACATTTTTTTTGGTAGTATTTTGGTGAACTGGCAAGCACCAGCCCCAAGCAGCGTCAGGTTAGCGCCAGTAGCACTAACACCCATGCACGCAGCATACACCTCCCTTAGTGGTATAGTATCTGATCGCATCAATATCTGATCCGATCAGATCTATACTAGTGTCCCCAGCAGTTTAGGGTTCCCAAAAACGCAGTGTTAGCGGGATCAGCACAGATACCTGCTAGCACCTGCGTTTTGCCCCTCCGCCCGGTCCAGCCCAGCCCACCCAAGTGCAGTATCGATCGATCACTGTCACTTACAAAACACTAAACGCATAACTGCAGCGTTCGCAGAGTCAGGCCTGATCCCTGCGATCGCTAACAGTTTTTTTGGTAGCGTTTTGGTGAACTGGCAAGCACCAGTGGCCTAGTACACCCCGGTCGTAGTCAAACCAGCACTGCAGTAACACTTGGTGACGTGGCGAGTCCCATAAGTGCAGTTCAAGCTGGTGAGGTGGCAAGCACAAGTAGTGTCCCGCTGCCACCAAAAAGACAAACACAGGCCGGTCGTGCCCATAATGCCCTTCCTGCTGCATTCACCAATCCTAATTGGGAACCCACCGCTTCTGCAGCGCCCGTACTTCCCCCATTCACATCCCCAACCAAATGCAGTCGGCTGCATGAGAGGCATTTTCTTTATGTCCTCCCGAGTACCCCTACCCAGCGAACCCCCCCAAAAAAGATGTTGTGTCTGCAGCAAGCGCGGATATAGGCGTGACACCCGCTATTATTGTCCCTCCTGTCCTGACAATCCTGGTCTTTGCATTGGTGAATGTTTTGAACGCTACTATGCACTAGTTGAGTATTAGCGTAGGGTACAGCACTGCACAGACTAGGCACACTAACACAGGGTCTCCCAAGATGCCATCGCATTTTGAGAGACCCGAACCTGGAACCGGTTACAGTTATAAAAGTTAGTTACAAAAAAGTGTAAAAAAAAAAAATATATATTTATATAAAATAAAAAAAAATAGTTGTCGTTTTATTGTTCTCTCTCTCTCTATTGTTCTGCTCTTATTTACTGTATTCTATTCTGCAATGTTTTATTGTTATTATGTTTTATCATGTTTGTTTTTCAGGTATGCAATTTTTTATACTTTACCGTTTACTGTGCTTTATTGTTAACCATTTTTTTGTCTTCAGGTTCGCCATTCACAACTTTGAGTGGTTATACCAGAATGATGCCTGCAGGTTTAGGTATCATCTTGGTATCATTCTTTTCAGCCAGCGGTCGGCTTTCATGTAAAAGCAATCCTAGCGGCTAATTAGCCTCTAGACTGCTTTTACAAGCCGTGGGAGGGAATGCCCCCCCCCCCCCACCGTCTTCCGTGTTTTTCTCTGGCTCTCCTGTCTCAACAAGGAACCTGAAAATGCAGCCGGTGATTCAGCCAGCTGACCATAGAGCCGATCAGAGACCAGAGTGGCTCCAAACATCTCTATGGCCTAAGAAACCGGAAGCTACGAGCATTTTATGACTTCGCCGGATGTAAATAGCGCCATTGGGAAATTGGGGAAGCATTTTATCACACCGATCTTGGTGTGGTCAGATGCTTTGAGGGCAGAGCAGAGATCTAGGGTCTAATAGACCCCAATTTTTTCAAAAAAGAGTACCTGTCACTACCTATTGCTATCATAGGGGATATTTACATTCCCCGAGATAACAATAAAAATGATTAGAAAAAAAAAATGAAAGGAACAGTTTAAAAATAAGATAAAAAAGCAAAAAAATAATAAAGAAAAAAAAAAAAAAAAAGCACCCCTGTCGCCCCCTGCACTTGCGCTAAGGCGAACGCAGGCAGCGGTCTGTCGTCAAACGTAAACAGCAATTGCACCATGCATGTGAGGTATCACCGCGAAGGTTAGATCGAGGGCAGTAATTTTTGCAGTAGACCTCCTCTGTAAATCTAAAGTGGTAACCTGTAAAGGCTTTTAAAGGCTTTTAAAAATGTATTTATTTTGTTGCCACTGCACGTTTGTGCGCAATTGTAAAGCATGTCATGTTTGGTATCCATGTACTCGGCCTAGGATCAGCTTTTTTATTTCATCAAACATTTGGGCAATATAGTGTGTTTTAGTGCATTAAAATTTAAAAAAGTGTGTTTTTTCCCCAAAAAATGCGTTTGAAAAATCGCTGCGCAAATACTGTGTAAAAAAAAAATGAAACACCCACCAGTTTAATCTGTAGGGCATTTGCTTTAAAAAAATATATAATGTTTGGGGGTTCAAAGTAATTTTCTTGCAAAAAAAAAATAACTTTTTCATGTAAACAATATGTGTCAGAAAGGGCTTTGTCTTCAAGTGGTTAGAAGAGTGGGTGATATGTGACATAAGCTTCTAAATGTTGTGCATAAAATGCCAGGACAGTTCAAAACCCCCCCAAATGACCCCAGTTTGGAAAGTAGACACCCCAAGCTATTTGCTGAGAGTCATGTCGAGTCCATGGAATATTTTATATTGCGACACAAGTTGCGGAAAAGAGACAAATTTTTTTTTTTTTTGCACAAAATTGTCACTAAATGATATATTGCTCAAACATGCCATGGGAATATGTGAAATTACACCCCAAAATACATTCTGCTGCTTCTCCTGAGTACGGGGATACCACATGTGTGAAACTTTTTGGGAGCCTAGCCGCGTACGGAACCCCGAAAACCAAGCACCGCCTTTAGGCTTTCTAAGAGCGTGAATTTTTGATTTCACTCTTGACTGCCTATCACAGTTTCGGAGGCCATGGAATGCCCAGGTGGCACAAAACCCCCCCAAATGACCCCATTTTGGAAAGTAGACACCCAAAGCTATTTGCTGAGAGGTATAGTGAGTATTTTGCAGACCTCACTTTTTGTCACAAAGTTTTGAAAATTGAAAAAAGAAAAAAAAAAGTTTTTTCTTGTCTTTTTTCATTTTCAAAAACAAATGAGAGCTGCAAAATACTCACCATGCCTCTCAGCAAATAGCTTGGGGTGTCTACTTTCCAAAATGGGGTCATTTGGGGTGGTTTTGTGCCACCTGGGCATTCCATGGCCTTCGAAACTGTGATAGGCAGTGAAGAGTGAATCAAAAATTTTCACCCTTAGAAATCCTGAAGGCGGTGATTGGTTTTCAGGGTCCCGTGCACGGCTAGACTCCCAAAAAGTCCCACACATGTGGTATCCCCGTACTCAGGAGAAGTAGCTAAATGTATTTTGGGGTGCAATTTTACATATGCCCATGGCCTGTGTGAGCAATATATCATTTAGTGACAACTTTGTGCAAAAAATAAAAAATAAAAAAAATGTGTCACTTTCCCGCAACTTGTGTCAAAATATAAAATATTCCTTGGACTCAATATGCCTCTCAGCAAATAGCTTGGGGTGTCTACTTTCCAAAATGGGGTCGTTTGGGGGGGTTTTGTGCCACCTGGGCATTCCATGGCCTCCGAAACTGTGATAGGCAGTGAAGAGTGAAATCATAAATTTACACCCTTAGAAATCCTGAAGGCGGTGATTGGTTTTCGGGGCCCCGTACGCGGCTAGGCTCCCAAAAAGTCCCACACATGTGGTATCCCCATACTCAGGAGAAGCAGCAGAATGTATTTTGGGGTGCAATTCCACATAGGCCCATGGCCTGTGTGAGCAATATATCATTTAGTGACAACTGTTTGTAAATATTTTTTTTTTTTTTGTCATTATTCAATCACTTGGGACAAAAAAAATAAATATTTAATGGGTTCAACATGCCTCTCAGCAATTTCCTTGGCGTGTCTACTTTCCAAAATGGGGTCATTTGGGGGGGTTTTGTACTGCCCTGCCATTTTAGCACCTCAAGAAATGACATAGGCAGTCATAAACTAAAAGCTGTGTAAATTACAGAAAATGTACCCTAGTTTGTAGACGCTATAACTTTTGCGCAAACCAATAAATATACGCTTATTGACATTTTTTTTTACCAAAGACATGTGGCCGAATACATTTTGGCCTAAATGTATGACTAAAATTGAGTTTATTGGATTTTTTTTATAACAAAAAGTAGAAAATATCATTTTTTTTCAAAATTTTCGGTCTTTTTCCGTTTATAGCGCAAAAAATAAAAACCGCAGAGGTGATTAAATACCATCAAAAGAATGCTCTATTTGTGGGAAGAAAAGGACGCAAATTTCGTTTGGGTACAGCATTGCATGAACGCGCAATTAGCAGTTAAAGCGACGCAGTACCAAATTGGAAAAAGACCTCTGGTCCTTAGGCAGCATAATGGTCCGGGGCTCAAGTGGTTAAACCCAATAAATTCATATTTTCAGATCTTGAAAGGTGACCATACACTGCAATCAGTTAGATTTTAAATAAATTAAATTTAGTAAAAGAGCCTGCTTGATTTCCTATATTTTGAATCAATTCTTCAAGTGTATCTTCCTATTACCTATTTTGCCTAAATATCGATTGTACAGAGATTGGCCAATCAGATTGCATAGTGCATGACCATCTTAAGTGCCAAATTTGGAATGTAGATGTGCCATGACCCACTTGTATTTTCCTAACAATATTTCTTGGGCATTATACAAGGCACATGAAAAAACAGCTTTTTTCAAGACATGCTAGAGTGATCAGCAATCTTCAAACTACGCCTTTCCAGCTGTTGCGGAACTACACATCCCATGAAGCATTGTAAAACTCTGACATTCACAGACATGACTAGGCATGATGGGAATTGTAGTTCCTGACCAACTGCAGGGCCATAGTTTGAAGACCCCTGTACTAGACCATTATTATGCTTCCAGAATTGGGAGTGTGGCATCTACCCAACTTCTCTCTGCTGGTGGACACAAGAAGCTACATCTATATAAATATATATATAATCTCTATACATACACACACTGAAGCAGGAAGCAATATACATTGGCTTGGAAGTGAATCTGTACACAGGAAGTGTGGATTTTGACGCCAAATTATTTAGACATACATGACCCACACAAACACCACCCCATGTAAAAATTATCTTAATTTGCAAATAAGGATCATCTCTTCCTCAGAGAACAGTGAGTGGGGCATGGTGGTGGGAAGAAATTAGCAGCAGTACAAGCAACTTCCTGTAGGGGCTTGATATCATTCCTGTGTGCTGGCCACCGCTTCCGGGAACCAAATATGAGCCACGGGTACATACCTCCGTGCACACAACAGTTGCGCATCTCACATACACAGCGGTCGCGCATCTAGATGCATTTGGCGCATCTAGCTGCAGGAACCCAATTTTTAGGCAAATTAATAGTAAAGCAGATGCAGATTTCCAGGACTGGACTAACAAATGTATCTAGTGAAAGGCAACTGGTGTTTTCTATTAAACAAGGTCTAAATAGGCCATTGACATGCATCACAGTTGAACTTAGGAATCTGTCTTTGCAAAGTTAAACCAAATGAAATCCTTTCTTATTTTTGCTTGGGGATAGAGTGCAGAGGGATTAGAAGTCGTGTTAGTTTTTGTGGATGTCTGCACCCCTGATAGGGTGAAGACACCTACCAAATTTTGCCAGTTTCTCCTTCAAATTTATTCACTTCCTGTCACATAGCCAAACAGGAAGTGAGGGTAAAACCCTACAATGTCTTTCCTTGGGGACACACAGGTCAATCTAAATCAGTGGTTCTCAACCTTTTTAGTGCCATGACCCCTTGAAAAATTTCCCAAGTTGTGGGGACCCCTAACAGTAAAATAATTTTTGTAGCGTGGGTTGTCAGCACCCAAGGCAAGACAAGTAATTTGCGCCCCTAACCCACAGACATTTAGCGCTCCGAGTCCCTTCCACTCGTACAGTATTAAAACCCCTTATGGTACATTTTGGGCTGTACCACTCTTTCTCTTTGTTCTCCTTTCTTTCCCTTTTATTTTCCCTATCCTAATTTCTGGGAGAGTGGTGCAGGCTTCAGGAACAGCCCAAGATTCGGTGACCCCTGGCAAATCATCATTTGACCCCCAGGTTGAGAACCACTGATCTAAATAGTTTCCTCATTAGGTAAATTGCACTCTAGCATTTTGCTGTGTACACCTGAAATTATTAGGTATCCTGGACTTTGTTTTTTTTTACTAAAGGCAAATCCACTTTGTACTACAAGTGCACTTGGAAGTGCAGTTGCTGGAGATCCAAGGGGGACATGCAAGGAAAATAAAAAACAGCATCTTTGCTTCTACATGATTAGATGATAAAATCACCAGTGCGTCCCCTCAGATTTACAGCGAGTACACTTGTATTGCAGACTGGATTTGCCTTTAACAAACCCCAAAATATCTAATAATTTGGGGTGTACACAACAAAGTGCTAGAGTGCAAGTTTCCTAAAGGGTACACTAGTTAGATTGACCTGTGTGTCCCCAAGGAAAGACATTGGTAGGGTTTTACCCTCACTTCCTGTTTGGCTATGTGACAGGAAGTGAAGCCAATTTTCAGAAAAGGGACACAAAGCCCAACTTAAGAAATACAAGCAGGGGTTCTAACACTCACTTGGTTTCCCTTAAATGTCCACAATTAGAAAAGGGTTGTCTTGAGCTAGATTTTAGCTCAGTGCTCTAAATCAGTGGTTCTCAACCCTGTCCTCAAGTACCCCCAACAGGCCATGTTTGCAGGTTTACCTTCAGCTTGCACAGGTGCTTTAAATCAGAATCAATAGCTTAGTATGTTGGACAGCTATTTAGCCAAGATAAATTCCCAAAACATATTCTGACGGGGGTACTTGAGGCCTGAGGGTGAGAACCACTGTGCTAAAATGGAAAATTGAATACTTACCTCTCTGTAATTTTCCTTTCCTGCTGCTTATCCATGGCAGCATACGTACAATCCATGCATGTGCCGCTACGAAGGCACCAGGAAAGTAGCTTTTAGACAAATCGCACCTTTTTTTGTTTTGCCATGCCAATCAGCCTAGTTAACCACTTCAGCCCTGGAAGATTTAGCTGCTCAATGACCAGGCTATTTTTTGCGATACGGCACTGCATCGCTTTAACTGACAATTGCGCAGTTGTGTGACGCTGTACCCAAACAAAATTGACGTCCTTTTTTTCCCACAAATTCTTTTTTTTGGTGGTATTTGATCATCTGTGTGGTTTTTATTTTTTGCGCTATATACATAAAAAGAGCAACAATTTTGAAAAAAACACAATATTTTGTACTTTTTGCTGTAATAAATAGCCCCAATTTTTTTTAAAAAAGCTAATTTTTTTCTCAATTTAGGCCGATATGTATTCTTGTACATATTTTTGGTAATAAAAATCACAGTAAGCGTATATTAATTGGTTTGCGTAAAAGTTATAGCGTCTACAAAATAGCGGATAGATTTATGGCATTTTTATTATTTTTTTTTACTAGTAATGGCGGTGATCTGCGAATTTTATCGAGACTGCGACATTATGACGACATTATGACGGACACATTTTGACACATTTTTGGGATGATTGACAATTATACAGCAATCGGTGCTATAAAATGCACTGATTACTGTATAAATGTCACTGATAGGGAAGGGGTTAACACTAGGGGGCGATCAAGGGGTTAACTGTGTTCCCTAGTGTGTGTTCTAACTGTAGGGAGAGGGGACTGACTATAGGAGATGACAGATCGTGATTCCTAGCTATTAGGAACTCACGATCTGCATTTCCTCTCCTCTCCTCACAGAACAGGGATTTGTGAGTTTACACACACATGTCCCTGTTCTGCCTCTTGTGCCCTCAACCGCGAATGGCCAGTGGTCATTAGCACCCCCATAGTGCAGCGGGTGCGTGCGCGCCTACAATCCTGCTTAAAGGAGCCAACGTACAGCTACAATGGTTTGCGGGATTGCGCCGACCTGCCGCAGTATAATGACGAAGGTTGGTCGGCAAGTGGTTAAGCTGCAGCTGGGAAATCTGTTGCATGAAAATTGTTTGGGGGGGGGGGGGTGTAAAATGCATTACTTGGATTGAGCATGCATCTGCAAAACAAATTATTAACAAGACACATAAAAATTTGCTACAAATTTTATTGGTCAACAAAACAGGACTTGGAAAAGGAAAGCAAAAAACACATGTATGTTAATTTGAGACACTAACAGAATATGGTTTTGAGGTCTGACCATTTTGCAGAGGAAATTAACAGGAGTTAAAAGGACTAGGACTGCACCTACAAACAGTCTCTTAAGGATTTAAGCATTTTAGTCACAACAGCTTGAGGAAGATTTTGGGAAAGAAACTCTTGCCTCTTTCAGTGTTAATGAGGCAATTGAAAACACATGCAAAGTCCATGAAACACACAAAATACAAGTTCACCCAATGTAGAAACAGAACTTTGAAGTGGGTACACCTGTTAAGAATATCTTTAAATTACTAACCCAAAAAACAAGTCCCTGAGCATGCCCAGAACAACCCAAATACAGCTAGCACAAAATAAGCCACCCCCTGTCCAAAATTAAGCACATCATCTAGCATGCTACAAAATTACGGATGGGACAAAAAACCCCGGTCCAGGGGGGCAAACAAAGAGCCTAACATGGGCAAAAGTTATACAACAAATACCATTGCAGTCTATGGGAACTGACTTGTTAATTTTGCAAGTCCCCACTTGGCTGGCTTATATTCTAGTTATTGGCCTTAAAATGGGTATGGGGGCCCAGGTCCCACCCTGAGGGACATATATCAATGTCACCAAGATGCAGCAGTGGTGCATCTGTAGCATGTATCCATAATGCTGCTCCAAAGATGTACGGCTTTAGAGAAAACTTAAAAATCTACATTGCAGCTGCAAGATTTTAACACAAAACAAAAAAAAAATAGCCTGCCCCCCAATACATACAAGGCTATTTGGGTCTGTTAAGGCTTAAAATGAGAACCCCCACGTGAAAAATATCACCCCAAACTTAAAAAAATATTGTACCCCTCCCACACACCAACAAACCCCTAACCATACACACAGCAAATCAGCCCATGAAAGGGGGGTGGATGCTTGGGGGCAGCAGGGGCTTGGGCATCCCAAAAGTCAACCACCTTGTTCCCATATTCAGGGGGACAAGGGCCTTTTCCACACAACCCTAGGCTGGGGTTGTGGGGGGCTGCAGACAGGGGCTTTACGGAATGTCGAAAACCCCTTTAACCACTTCAGCCCTGGAAGAACTGGCTGCTCAATGACCAGGCCATTTTTTGCGATATGGCATTTTTAAAAACATTTTTTTACTAGTAATGGCCGCGATTTTTATCGAGATTACGGCGGACACATTTTTGGGACGATTGACAATTATACAGTGATCAGTGCTATAAAAATGCACTGATTACTGTATAAATGTCACTGGCAGGGAAGGGGTTAACACTAGGGGCGATCAAGGGGTTAACTGTGTTCCCTGACTGTGTGTTCTAACTGTGCAGGGTGGGACTGACTATAGGAGATGAGAGATCGTGGTTCCCAGCTTGTAGGAACTCATAATCTCTCTCTCCTCACAGAACTGGGATGTGTATGTTTACACACACACGTCCCTGTTCTTCCTCTCGTGCCCGGTGATCATCGCGACCGCCGGTCACGAGCATCGGCACCCTCCGGTGTGCAGCACCTGCTATCCCGCTTAAAGGGACCGACATATAGCTACGACGGTTCGTGGGATCGTGCTGACTTGCCGCAGTATAATAATGGCGGCTGGTTGACAAGTAGTTAAACTAGTGGGTACAAGGTGCTTTGTGGTTGGTATTGGGCTGAGCCAAACATGCCCCAAAGGCAGCCAGTTATGTTGAGTGCATGTGTCCTTGTATGGTTCGGGAGGGGGTTGGACGATCGCTCTTCTCGCCCCTTTCCTAACTGGCCCTGTTGTATGCTCTGAAAAAGGATGTGGTTTGGATTGGTGAAGGCAGCTCACAGCCTTTTGAGAATAGAGTGGAGTGTGGAGTTCCCCAGCAAAAGTTAGCCCATGGAAATCCAAGGGGTTAGAGGGGGAAGACAAGAGCATTGGAGAATGGAGTGTGGCGTTCCCCTTTAAAAGCAAAAGATAGCCCAAGGAAATCATATGCATTAGAGGGGGAAGGTTAAATGCCCTTTGAGTGGAGCTAGAGAAGCGAGAGTCTTTTTACATAACTTTAACAAGGTACATGACACATGTTGGCAATGTAACATGCTAACATGACCTGTGTGTAAATTTACGTAAAAAAAATACATAAAGGTGAACCAACGTAAAAAAAAATGTGTCAAGTTTAGAGGTGCGCCCGTTCAACCCATGCAATTGCAAGGTATGTTGCTTAACATTTTCCGCGCAGTGAACAAACGCATGTGAACGAGCTCAACAGCCACTTGTGCATGCACACTGCTTACATTGATCTCACACAGTTCTAAACGTACTTGCGGGCACAGCAGGCTTTCTCTGAAAAAGTTACTTTCTAATTCTGTTTTGGGCATATTTGTTACTTGGGCAGTTGTTACTAAACTTCCTCACATCACCCCATAATATTGGCACCTCCATCTTCTGTCAATTTTGATTTGGAGATGCCGTGCGCCATGTCCATAGTGGCGCACAGATTGCATTCTCCCGTGTGCCGAGATCACTATAGTAAATAGGGGATTCATGCTTCTGTAGATATATGGAAATGTGCGTTGCGCCATCAGTAGAGGCGCACGGCTTTCGTAAATCACCCCCATTGTCTCTTAACAAGAACTGGGGGAGAGAACATTAGGGCCAGGACACCCTTAGGCAGATACAATGGGAGACTACGAGACAAAATAGGCAGACGGCTATAAAGGTTAAGGGCCTTCCAGCCGGATACGGTCACTGTATTTGTAGAACTACTGTCTCCTATGGCAACTGAACTTGCAACAGTCAATAGTGAGCCTTACATGTAACTCACAGTAACCTGGTATGGATCTTTTCTTACATCTCACAGTGTCCCACTGTAGATCTTCACTCACTGAGCTCCCAGTCTCTCACTAGACTTCAAGATCCCAGTCGTCACTAACTAACCTGCTGTATACTCCTCAAGCGTCACCCCTGCTAACCCGCTGGGTGCCTGGCTTGGCACTTGCTAAAGCATTCCCACTTCTTCACTGTCCCCGGCTAGTGAAAAAGGCTGCTCTGGTACTTCTTTCAGACTTCCATAAACTGGCCTCTGATAACAGGAAGGATGGTCCCTTAGTGGCGACTGCTTTCCCTTTACCTCTGGCCTTGATCCGTGATTGCTGGTGGCAACTGGAATGCTTATTCCTGATAGCAACAACTTCGTTCCCCATCCGGCTGAACCTCTGCAACTTGGTCGGACTCCAAGCCTGAAGTCTGAGACAACCCATCCACTCATAGTCTGACTTTGCTAGACTTTTGTCAATCCAATGTCACCGGAAACAGTGCCACCCAGTGACAGAAGAGAGAAATGCAGCAAATCCAGATTAAGGGAGAAAAACCAGTGGATCCTGTAACAACTAGCCAGGACAATTACTACCTGGCAGACTAAATTTGTTAGCGACCCTGCTTAAACACCAGGGTGCTACACACATGTACCTAGTCCCTGATGCTTGTGCAGCAAGGTCCCGGACCTCCAAAGGCCTAATGGTGACCTCCAGAGTCAGGGATAGCCGACAACCGTCTTTGTAGAGTGGGCTACAAGGCATGGTGGGTGTGATGCAAGATAGAGTAATGGGCGCCAGACACTTTTTGAATGCAAAAGAGATTTATTGTCTCTTAACAAAACTGTTGGAGAGAGAGCTAGGGCCAGGACACCCTTAGGTAGATGCAATGATAATTGGCAGACTAAGAGACTTCTATAGGTAGACAGCTATACAGGGGAAGGCCCCCAGCCGGATACCACTTCTGTATAAGTAGGACCGCTGTCTCCTATGGCAACAAATCTTGTAACAGTCACTAACGGTAGCTGTACTTAACTATTGGCAAGACAGAATAGTTCTTCTTTTACACTACAGTTTCTCACTGTAGGTCTTTTCGTCACTGAGCTCCCAGTCTCTCACTAGACCTCCAGATCCACTGAATCTCCTGAGCTCTTCCACAGCTAGCACGCTCTATACTCCTCAAACGTCACCCCCGCTATCCTGCTGGGTCCCTAGCTTGGTACTCGATGCTCCTCAACATCACCCCTGCTGTGTCCCTGCCTTGGCATCTGCTGAAGCTTTCCCACTTCTTCACCATCCCTGGGTGGTGAGAGGACTGCTCTGGTACTGGCTCTCGCTTACTCACTGTAGTCTCTGGTAACAAGGTGGATGTTCCCTTAGTGGTAACAGCTTCTCCTCCACCTCTGACCATAGCTTGTTCCCAGTCCGGCTGAACCTTCACAACTCAATTGGACTCCAATCCTGCAGTCCCAATCCTACGTTGCTTCTCTTGCTCCTGGATACGCCTCAGGCAGCCTAGCAGCCAGGAGTCCCCAGGATAGGCCTCGGGCCTCCGACCTAGCAGCCCGGGGTGACATGACACACATCGACCCAGACAGCCGTCCAGGTGGCACAGAACCCTGATCATCTGACTCCACCCAAATAAATAGGCTCTCCCAGTCAAGGGACCAAAGAAACCCCTGCCAATTGGCTGAGACACCCCATCCATCCATAGTCTGACCTTGCTACACCCTTGTCAATCTAATGCCACCAGCAAGCACCACCTAATGACAGTAGGGAAAAGGTACAGCAATCCAGAGTTAGGGAGGAATCAGCGGATCTTCTAACAATCAGCCAGGATGATTAATACCTGACAAACCAAATTTATTAGCAACCCTGCCTAAACACCAGGGTGCTACATCCTCCCCCTGCCTAGGAAAATACATCTCAGAGTTTGCAAGAAATAATTTGAACTCTCAAACCTGAGAGTGAATGTCCAGGCAAATACTGTGATAGGTGGGGAGAAAATGGGAAAGGAAACAGCAATAGAACATGTGGCGTACCACGTGACATAAACAGTATACATGTATATAAGCAAGTGACAGTTCACACAAGGACAGATAAATAGCAGATAATATATACAGTTTTACGAGTGGCGTTCCACCCGAACAATGACGGGGGAAAATGCAAACAGAAGCCTTATCCTAACGATCTATCTACTATATACAGAGGTAAGAAATATCAAATGTTAGCAATGTCATCCATGTCAGTCACCGTCTCTCCTTGTTTAAGGAAGACGCAATGGTTGCAGGAACATCTGAAAGAGAAAAATGGACAACATAGAAATACATCCTATCCCCACAATAACACAGTGCAATATATACATAAGTGAGTGTTGAGTAAATATCAATTACCCTCAGCTGAGAGCAACAAAGCAGTGTAAATGCACCCTATGAAATATCTAAATATGAGTACAGATGAAACTGGGCCCCACCCCCTTTCTAGGGTGACACCCCTTTTTATTAGCAAACCTAAAGAAGCTTACTTAGCGATTCTTATCCACTTTTCCATAAGGTGCACTCACTCAGGCAGGCACTCTCACGCTATCTGTTGGCCAGCATATTCAGAACAGTCCTTGGGTACTTTTCAGTCCGTTATTCACATTTTTAAGGTGAGAACTTGCCCTCTTTGCCACAGCTTATTCTATCTAATTAAACACCCCAGTGTCTTTGAGCCCCAAAGTCCATCAATCCTTCACTCAGGGTGGAACAACATTTCCCAGAAGTTTCCCTTCTTCATAGGGACAACTCCGGGAACAGAATGCATGGCTGCAGTCAAACAGCAATTGGCCATACCATGGTGCAAGGGACTGCACTAACCGAAAGCGAAGTCCATCCATAGATCCCTTTGCATGTGGAATCTCATGTGGGACTGAGAAAATATTTCCCCATTTGTTGAAGAAACAAACATGCTGAATGTCATATCAACAGGTTACTTTTTAGAGGGAGGCACACTGGCAATTCAAGAACACTAACCAGTATGACTCAAGTGGGCACTCCTGACCTCTGCTGGAAGAATATGAACCAGCAGTACAGACAATGAAGGAATGTCCCCACTAACAACAGAGCAGAGATGGAGTGGCTATCAGCATAGCATCCTGACTCCACAGAACACACATTTGTAATCCACATGGTTTTGATGAATGAATACAGTTCAACAACATTTTACCAATAGTACCTGGGATCCGGTAACCATAGTGTTTCCCCTCTTGTATTCACAGTGGTAATATGATACCAAATGTCTTTCTTATTAGGCCAACATAATCGGGATTGACTTGACGAGCATAGTCCCAGGTTTTTAGGACCGAAGTATATCTTTGAGCCATTCTGGGTGACAACTTGTTGAACTCCAAGCAACGAAGAATTTTAAGAAAGCTCTGCACGCCTTCATTCACCCACTGTGTCCTCTTTTCCTTAATCTCCCCCTTCAGTTGAGCCGGTATATCTGGATACAAGAAGCCATACTCCTCAGCCACTTTTTGATAACTAAGCGCTGTGACTTAGACAGCCTGGGCAGTGTTTTATGCCGCGTACACACGGTCGGACTTTTCGTCTACAAAAGTCCGACGGACGCCGACGGACTAAAGCTGGCTGACAATCCGATCGTGTGTGGGCTTCCCCGGACTTTCAGCGGACTTTTCCAGCCTCAAATCTGACGGACTTTAGATTTGAAACATGCTTCAAATCTTTACGTCGTAACTACGCCAGACCCAGAAATCCGCTCATCTGTGTGCTAGTCCGACGGACAAAAACCCACGCTAGGGCAGCTATTGGCTACTGGCTATCAACGTCCTTATTTTAGTCCGGTGTACGTCATCACGTACGAATCCGTCGGACTTTTGTGTGATCGTATGTAGGCAAGTCCGTTCGTAAGAAAGTCTGCCGCAAGTCAGCCGCAAGTCCGCCAAAAGTCCGTCGAAAGTCTGTCGGACTTTTGTAGACGAAAAGTCCGACCGTGTGTACGCCCCATTAGGGTCTCCATACCCAGTTAAGACTTGTGAATCCGGTGCATGTTGTACTGTATTACCAACAATGACATCGGGTTTGCAATCAACCCGATGTCGATGTTGGTTTGGTTGGTACAACTTTAGGGACCCATCTTGCCCAGTGATCCTCCTCAAAGGAATTAGTGATACACACAGTTAGAACTGTCTGCCAGTACATCTTAACACTTGCAGCTGGCCCAGAAGGAATTTCATCCTCCTCCAGGTCACATAATGACTCTTCTTCACTAACACTCCACTTTCCAGTCCATCACAAATTGTCTGAAAACAGTTCAGAGACCTGATCGGATGGGATATCCAAATCAGAGGTAGTGGAGCACTCTTCGGCCAGGAGTAGGTTGCACTTGGAGCCAGCAGCAACAACCTTGTCTCCCCCACTGGTCACAGGTACTACCGCCCCCAATGGCACACTACTTTCGCCCATTTCAGGCTTACCCGCGTCTTTTTCCCCGGGGGCTCCAACATCAAGCAATGCAGGTGGGCCCATCCACAGCCTGGAGGGATAGCCGGAGCACTTGGTCCTGGAGCATCCACCGAGGGAAGAGGAGCAGCTTCTTTCACAAGCTGGGTGATAGCAGGGGGACTCTCAATGCCGTTCCCAGCCAGAACAGCGCCATTGTTGTCCCAATCCGCTTGTAGTGCCCACGGAGGTTGGGCTGGTGGGACTACCTCAAGCCGGGGTTCCCTGCAGCATCCAAAGACAATCCAAAGCCGCAGGTGCGTGACCAAGCCAGAACACTTTCCCCAAATCGGTCCCAAGGCTTCATAGCCTCCAGCCATATACAGGGCAAGGCTACCCTTAGGTGTATACCTCACTCCGGTGTTGGTCAGCATGCCCTTAAACCAGCTCAGACCAGAGCCAACACCAGGAACATATACCTTCTAATCTGACATCATACTTCCAAACTGCAGCATGTTCTTCACCCAACAACCAGGTACACGTGGCAGCACTTCCTTATCCTCCTCTGCAGAGCGGTAGCTCCTCCCCCTGCCAGAAGATTGGTCCGCACACTCTCTGGAAACTTTAGTGCCCGCCCCTCCCTCTGCGCGGCATGCCAACACCTTAATGGAGTCTGTTTTAACCCCTGCAGGGCTGGCGTAAAATGTTAAAAGACCAGGCTGACACTCTCCCATGAGCAATGAAACATGTTGGTTCTTCCCCACATTGTTGGAATGCACAATAACACAGTCTATATGAAGCAAAGATGTTACTTGCCACCTTCCCATGGAGCCAGAAGAAATCCCGATGTAGCTGTAGCCAGTTGCTATGAGCGACTGCTGCAGGATCACTGCCTTTGCCCCACGTTGGGTGCCAAATGTGGCAAGGTCCCGGACCTCCAAAGGTCTAATGGTGACCTCCAGAGTCAGGGATAGCCGACATCCATCTTTGTAGAGTGCACCCAGTTTGCTGCCTTCTAGTACCCTCCTTACGCCCAGTCTGCACTTACTTAGCGCCCCCTTATGCCTGGTTGGCGCCTATTTAGTGTTCACTTTAAGCCCAATTAGTGCCCATTAATGCTCATTTTGTGCCCGCTCTCCGCCCACTTAGCGCCCCCCTGATGCCCAGTTGGTGCCAACTTAGCACCCGATTTGCACTTATTTAGTGCCCATTTTGCACCCCACTTGCATTCAGCTTCCTCTTTCTAGTCTTCAAAACACAGCAGAACACAGAAAACGTAATATCAGGTATATTAGAGTGTAATGACTGACATACATGGATAGAGCCACGCAGAGCAGCACAAATTAAAAAAATTAAACAAAGGCTACAGGTAAGTGTGTGTGTGTGTGTGTGTGTTGTAGAATGTAGTCATGCTTTATGCTACACCCTAAATATGGCTGTAACATTAAACATGGTCACAAAGGTGGACTAAGCCTTTAGGCCATCTATCAATAGGCCTTTGTTCATTTCAAGCAGGTTTCACATTCTTCCACATGTCTATGGGAACAAAATGTCTTTTTGAGGGCTACCAACTGTATATATACAGTGGATATAAAAAAATTCTACACACCCCTGTTAAAATGTCAGGTTTCTGGGATGTAAAAAAATTAGACAAAGATAAATAATTTCAGAGTTTTTTCCACCTTTAATGTGACCTATAAACTGTACAACTCAAATAAAACAATGTGGTTGTATAAGTGTGCACACCCTCTTATAACTGGGGGTGTAGCTGTGTTCAGAATTAAGAAATCACATTTAAACTCATGTTGTATAGGAGTCAATACACACCTGCCATCATTTAAAGTGCCTCTGATTAGCCCCAAATAAAAGTTCAGCTGTTCTAGTAGGTCTTTCCTGACATTTTCTTCATTGAATCCTACAGCAAAATCCATGGTCTGCAGACAGGGCTGGTGCAAGGATTTTTGACACCCTAGGTTAAACCTATTTTTGACACCTCCCCTTGGCTCCACCCCTGACTCCACCCCCTTTTCCCCTGCCCATGTAAACCCCACCCTTTTAATGAAGTGCCCATCAAATGCAGCCTCACCAGCGCCCATCAAATGCGGCCTCACCAGCGCCCATCAAATGCGGCCTCACCAGCGCCCATCAAATGCGGCCTCACCAGCACCCATCAATGCAGCCTACCAGCGCCCATCAATGCAGCGTCACCAGCGCCCATCAAATGCGGCCTCACCAGCGCCCATCAATGCAATCTCACCAGCGCCCATCAATGCAGCCTATCAGCACCCATCAATGAATGTTTGCATGCTTCCATTCATTCAGGAGTTGGGACACAGATACAGTCCTCCGCCACTGCTGCACCCCTGAAAATATGTGCGAACGGAGCAGTGGTAGTCTGCTGATGCTGAGAATTAGTTGCTTGCTGCAGAGAGAAGAGAGTATGAACACCAGTGGCCGGGCCCCTTAGGCGAGGATTTTTGACACCCTAGGTGAAATCTTATTTTCCCGCCTCCCCTTGGCTCCACCCCTGACTCCACCCTATTTTTTCCCCTGCCCATGTAAACCCCACCTTTTTAAATGAAGTGCCCATCAAATGCAGCCTCACCAGCGCCCATCAAATGCGGCCTCACCAGCGCCCATCACATGTGGCCTCACCAGCGCCCATCAAATGCGGCCTCACCAGCACCCATCAATGCAACCTGTCAGCGCCCATCAATGAATGTTTGCTTGCTTCCATTCATTCAGGAGTTGGGACACAGATACAGTCCTCTGCCACTGCAGCGCCTCTGACAATATGTGCGAACGGAGCGGCGGTAGTCTGCTGATGCTGAGAATTAGTTGCTTGCTGCAGAGAGAAGAGAGTATGAACACCAGTGGCCTGGCGCCCTAGGCGGCTGCCTAGTTTGCCTAGTGGTAGCACCGGCCCTGTCTGCAGAGAGCTTCCAAAGCATCAGAGGGATCTCATTGTTAAAAGGTATCAGTCAGGAGAAGGGCACAAAAGAATTTCCAAGGCATTAGATATACCATGAAACACAATGAAGACAGTCATCATCAAGTGGAGAAAATATGGCACAAAAAGACGAGAAGAAAACTGGTCAGGGAGGCTGCCAAGAGGCCTACAGCAACATTCATGGAGCTGCAGGAATATCTGGCAAGTACTGGCTGTGCGGTACATGTGACAACAATCTCCCATATTCTTCATATGCCTGGGCTATGGGGTAGAGTCGAAGGAAAACATCCAAACCCAACTAGATTTTGCAAAAACACATCTGAGGTATCCCAAACGCATGTGGGAAAATGTGTTATGGTCTGATGAAACCAAGGTTGAACTTTTTGGCCATAATTACAAAATCAATGTTTGACGCAAAAACAACACTGCACATCACCAAAAGAACACCATACCCACAGTGAAGCATGGTGGTAGCAGCATCATGCTTTGGGGCTGTTTTTCTTCAGCTGGAATACAATCAAAAGGTGTTTCGACAAAGTATTAATTTAAAGGTGTGCACACTTATGCAACCATATTATTTTATTTTTTTATTTTTACTTCCCTCCACCTAAAAGTTTTCAGGTTGTAGAGTTTAAAGGTCACAAGGTGGAAAAGGTTCTGAAATTATTTATCTTTTGTCTAATTTTTTTACATCACATAAACCTGTCATTTTAACAGGGGTGTGTAGACTTTTTTTATCCACTGTATACAGCAGGGGTCTTCAAACTATGGCCCACCAGTTGTTTAGGAACTACAATTCCCATCACGCCTAATCATGTCTGTGAATGTCAGAGTTTTACAATGCCTCATGGGATGTGTAGTTCCGCAACAGCTGGAGGGCCGTAGTTTGAAGATCCCTGGTATACAGTATATATATTTATATCTACACACTATATACTGTGTATATATATATTAAACTCCAGATTATGCTGCTTATGCACATCAGTGTATAGCGTTAAAATACTTTTTTGGCTAAAGGGAGGCACAGGTGCAGAGTGCAGACTGAAATATATGGTGAATGTAAGCAACCCTGAGTGGTACTTTAATGTAGGGCCATTTAGGGACTTATGCTCCAATCACAAAATCCCTGGCCCTAAACAAGAGTACCCCTTGGAACACAATTCATCCATGTACAGCCACTGCGTACTTCAACCTTAAATTGATTCAGATATGCCGCTGGTAGATTGCTGTGTGCTACCCCTGTGCCTCCCTCTTGCCCCAAAACTCCTGTTTTTTAGGCTTTACGAGCCAAAGCATCTGTGTCGATGAGCCCATCCACGAAAATATATAGCAAAGAAATCAAGTGCGATCTGTGCAAAATAACCTGTGCTTCATTATACATAATTGTTATATTAACAAATGATACTGTCTAATAACCAAAACAATACATATACAATGTTGCAGTAAACAGATACAAAGTAAATAAAAAGTCTTTCAATAAAAAAGTATTTACATATAAAAAACCTGATGTTCTGTCGATTTTCATTTGAGATTACCACCTGTAAAATACACACTAACCCTCTTACACACACCATTGTGTTCTGAACAAATCATCAGAGCTTAAGCGGATCTTCACCCATTTCAGGGACCTTGCTGCTCTTTTGCATTTCACCCACCCTCCAATGCACAACTATCTGGTTCCTTTTATTTTTTTTTTACTTTAAAGAGGAGTATAGGTTTGTTTTCTTTTCTTTCATTATATATACCTAGGTGGATGCAGTATCAGTCCGATGCTGCATCTGCCCCCCGACGCCTCTACATTGAGAACCGAGCGATCGAACATCGCTGATGGCTCGGTTCTCAAAGATCCGCAAGCTAAGAGCTGCTGACTGTCAATCAGCAGCTCTCCGCTCTGCTCCTCCCCGCTCACTGGAGCGCTGAGCTGTGGAGGGGCGGGGAGCGGCCATCTCAGGCTCTCAGTGGTTTGCTGAGAGGCTGAGACGGGTGTCAGTCCAGGCACCTGGCGGATCCAGACTTTGTCGTGAGGACGCGGTGCCTGGACTGATTCCTGTGATGCCGACTTCAGTCCGCTCTCTGCTAAAAACGGGTCACAGGAGTGCAAAACAAATTGCACTCCTGTGACCCATAGGAGATGCCCAGCCAAAACAAGCTCAGGCTGGACTTCTCCTAAAAAAAAAATCTGGTGGGGGTTATAGTCCTCCCTTGCTTTATCCAAAATAAAAATAGTTTTGCTTATATTCTACTTTAAAAAAAAACAGTTTGCTTTTAGTATCACTTCTGCAGATATTTGCCAGCACACCATGGGTCAACAAAATAGTGTTACGCAGGGCCCCTTCATCATGCCTGACAAAGGGGCTCTGTGTGGCTCCGAAACGTTGCACCACTTTGTGATGTGATCATGCAATAAAAAAATAGGCTTGGACTCCCTTTTGTTGATCCATGGTGTGCTGGCAAATATCTGCATTGTGACTTCTGAACCAGTCTACATTTGGCCATTGCTGCAGCACCCAAATCTTTTTGAAGCTTCATCCAGGAACATGTGCAATGGGAATATAGAGTATTTGTATCACTTCAATCACTCGTACAATAATTTGCATTGAAAGTCAAAAGAAAATACAATGCAAGTCACCCATGCAGACGCCTTTAGTATAACTTTAAAGAGGAACTGCAGTCTGCTCACATAATTTGTAAAAGAAAAGCATCTTTGCCATTCTGAAGCTTCCCTCCAACCACTTTGCATATTATTTTCTATATCCTGTGAGTCTGTACATGCCAAATATGCTGCGAAAAATCTCCCTCCACTGAGTCTGGCTGCAATCATTTTAACTGTGGGCAGCTGAAGCTGCTGCCTGTTCACTTCCTGGATTTACACAGACACACACCTCCAGCTCTGCAGCTCTCATTGGCCCTTCTATGACTCATCCCCTCCCTTCCTGGCAAATTCTCACCAGAGTAAGAGAGAAAGAGCTGTGCATGAAGTCATAAGCCTAGGCTTTTTACCAGACAAGAAGCAGGAAGTGGGCTGTATTAGGTATTTACTGGCAGAAAAAAATGTTTTACTATCCAAAGTTAAAACAACAAGGCCAGAAGATTTAATAGATGGAAAGATGAAAAATGACTGAATGTCTGCTTTAATTATTTGATTTGTATTCAAAACAAGTCCTAGCATAAGACAGTTGAAAGAGATTGTAAATGCATACCTCCCAACATTTTGAGATGGGAATGAGAGACACCTATTAACAAATGTATGTAGGCATGGGACACGCCCCCTGCCACACCCCCTTAAAGGAGAATTAACCAAAAAAAAAAAGGTTAATTAAATCCACAAGGACTTACTTTTTTTTACCACTACTTCTCCTTTATATTGGCTTTTAAAATGTACAAATGCAGCAATTTAGAATTTGGATGAAAGGTTTAGCGCTGGGAAACACTTTTTGAAAGATAAAAAGTGCATTTTATATACAACTATGAGGATCAGACCAAAATGAGGGACAAATGAGGTGGACAGAGGGACATTGCTCCAAATCAGGGACAATGTAAATGTGTGGCCAGCTTTAAAGACCTGACAGGTTCTCTGATAACATAGTAAAGCTGAGATCCTCAGTCACAGCATGTGGCTAGGTAGGTGTACAGCACACACACACACCAAGCATACCATAAAAGGTTTGTAAAGTACTCTAGTGAGCGCGGCCCCCATACATGAGGCGCCCCATAGCTGAGTCCCCCTTTAATAACAACACACTTCCTTTAAGCCGCAGCGCTACACGAGTCAGGTGAAAGGGGCGGGGCCGAGCGGCACGCGGATGACCTCACGTCACAGGCCCGGCCAATAGCAGCCTCGTTTCGCTTCGTGACATCATGGACGGGGAAGCGGACGCCCTCAGGCTGGCTCCTCCCGCTGATCCTCAGCACCCCGCTCAATCCCTCCCAATCCCCGAACTCCCCGCCGGGACCAATCAGAGCGACAGCTCGGCGAGGGAAAGGCGACGGATGAGGCCCGCACGGTCGGGCATTATGAAAGACCTCGCCGCCAGCCCTTCCGGTAAGTGAGGCGTACGGTTCGGTGGTTGTGAGGGGGGGAGGCAGTCGGGGCCGCTCTACCCGAGATGCCTTGTGAAAGGAAGTGAGGCCATCTTTTCTGTGGTGACAATAAACAAGCGGAGAGTGGCCTTTCCGGAGCGCAGAGCCAGGCCGGAGCCGGGGGGTGGTGTGTGGTGGGACAGAGGCTCTCCTTTTGATTGATGTGTGTTCTGTGTTCATGTTCCCCTCAGGTTTATCGTCCCCCAACCCTCCCGCTCAGGAGGTCAAGGCTGAGGGAAACAGCAGCTCCAAGAAGAGAAAGTTGAATAACAGTAACAGCAGTGACAAGGACGACTTGGACTCCATCGCCCCCCAGAAGAACTCCTCATCCTCCTCGTCCAATCACATCCAGAAGAAGCTCCGCTTTGAGGACAGCCTGGACTTTCTAGGACTCGATGTGAAGATGGCTGAGGAGTCTCCCTCCTCCTCCTCTTGTTCTTCTGCCACCCCCCAACCCCTGAGGAGTAAGAACCTGCTCATCTCCCCTGTGGCTGCTGGCCACCATGCCAATGGGCTCACCAAAGCCTCCCCCGTCTCCAGCTTTGCCAACAGCAAGCCTGGCTCAGCCAAGAAATTAGTCATCAAGAACTTCAAAGGTAGAGCTGCTTCTCCTGTGCCCACAAATGGCTGTCTGGGGGGTGGGGGGGTTACCTTGGTGGGGGTGTATGCGTGGTCAGCAATTCAAGTGGCTCTCATTGTACCTTAATGTGCTTGTAAACCTCAGACAGGAAATCTGAACCAAGCACATCTTTCTACACTGTGTAGTGTTGTCTCTATCCAAAGCTCGGAGTGTGATGTCTCTCTGCTACCTGGTTCCTCTGTTTTAAACATAAGTCACTTCTGACAGCTTTTCCTGATACCAAGAGATAGACAGAGGAGAGCTCCAGTACACAGCCTATGATTGACAGCCTCAGCTGTTCTTGGGGGGGGGGGGGGGGTGTCCCTGTCCCCTGGCATCCCCTCTGTTAAGAGCTCTTCTCCCTAAAGCTTAGTATGCACAGGCCAAATGTCGGCATCAGCTGGTTCTATAGAAACTGGCCAACATTTGGCCCGTGTGTACTGGAGTCGGTCGAACAGAAGCCAACCGGGGCATGATTGAAAAAGGTCTGCCAATCAGGACACTCAGCCAACGGAGTGTTCTGGTCTATGTTCCTATTGCACAATTTGTGGAAAACAAGGCTCATCAATAGTGGGTGCTGTAACAATTACCAGCTGGATCCTGGAAACGTCAATAAATATACATATTTGCCAGCACACCAAGGATCTTCAATCACTGTCCAAAGGTTTATAGTGCGGAGAGATCACATGACAGAGACAAGTATAATGTTTCTGAGTTGGGCAGGTCCCCCTTCGTCACATGCTTGATGAAGGGGTCCTGCGCCACTGCGTAACATTGCACTTGTCTCTGTGATGTGATCTCTCTTCAATATAAAGCTTTGGACGGTGATTCAAGATCCTTGGTGTGCTGGCAAATATGTACACTGACCAGAGTGTTCTGGGGGGGGCTGTCCCCCTGTCAGAACACAATAGCACAGCAGGGGAGATCACTATACTAACATCAGGTAGCTACTCTCGAGCTGCCAGTTTTTTTTTTTTTTGTTCAGCCCTGCTGGGTTGCGTATAAAAAAACAAAACAAAAAAAAAACACCTTATAAATGTGTACCAGGTTTTAGCTGTGCAGTGTGTGAACTCTGATTCCCCACCCCCCTTCTTTGTGCTGCTGACAGATTCTGTGTGCTGTAGAAGACTGTGCAGGACAGATTGCTGCAGATAAACGGGTACATCTCTCGTGGGAGGATTTGTTTCACCTGAGGCCAGTCACTTCAATGAGTATATGTAAGGGTTTACAACCACTTTAATGCTTTCCCTGCATTAAATTGATTGGTTTGTTTCAAACGGTGAAGATTTACAATCAATTTAAAATAGAAATGTAAGACAAAACAATTGTGTATGTATATAAAAATAATTGCCGCAGTGTGATATGAAAAAAAAAAAGTCCTGTGCGAATTCAGTCCAGTTCAGGTGTGACTTCTAATCTCATACGCTACAATTCACATTGGGATCGCACCAGAACCACTGATCAAAATCCCACCAGACTATGTACCCTTTTTTTTTTTTTTTTTTTTTTTTTAAGTTGTTCAATCAATGGGTTGAGTTCCGCTTAAAGCGGAGTTCCAGGCTTTTTTAAAATTTTTAAAAGTCAGCAGCTACAAAAAGTTTAGCTACTGACTTTTAATAAACAGACACTTTACCTGTTCCACGGTTCAGTGATGCTGCCACCCGGAGCCCCGCTCCTCTCCCTCTCATCGGCGCATCCATTGGAATTGTTGGCACCCGGCCGTGACAGCTTGCGGCTTCACAGCCGGGCGCACAATGCGCATGCGCGATTCGCGCTGCGTTTTCCCAGTGGACAATCTTCTGGGACCTGTCACGTGTCCCAGAAGATTGCAGAGAGGGAGGGACCGCCCAGGGGAGAGGAGTCGCCTAGGCGGCCTGTGGGCGAAAGGAGGATGTGGGACAGGAAGTCCCTCTCTAAAGTAGACACCCCCCCCCCCCCCAAAAAAAAAAACAAATTTCGTGCCAAATGTGGCATGTAAGGGGGGGATGAGTGCTTAAAGCGGAAGTTCCACTTTTGGGTGGAACTCCTTTTTAATCATTTACTGCTGTTCAGGGGCTTTGAGCTCCAGCAAAATGGCAACATCCAGCAAGAAGAAATCGGGAGCAATGCTAGAGGCGATTTACAGCACAAATTAAATCTGGTAGCAGAATTATTAAATGTGGAATATATGTTCCTTGCAAAAGAACATTATTTTTTAAGTTATGGGTAAAGTTCCACCTCCCTCAAACACTTACCTGACACTTCTCATGATCCAGGAGCTATACTCTCCTCCTGGATTCATAGGCTAAACTGAGAGCAGCGGGAGCAATAGGCTCCTGCTGCAGTCTGTCAAAACCTGTGGGGGGGGCGTGGCCGAGCCATGCTGAGTGTGTCTATGGAGGCACACAGCCCATCTTGGTAGCGCACCCACCTGGGTGCTCACATAGCTTGCTTATGGGGCACTTGAAAGAGAGAGAGCGGGGAACCCCTTTTGATATATAGTTGACCAGAGCAGGTACATAGGACATGTGTGTGTTGTGTGTGGGTTTTTTTTTTTTTTTTTTTTACATTAAAAAAACAAAACAAAAAAAAAGACCTTACTATCACTTCAGAGTGACTTTTGGGCTGTGGCAGGTCATTGCAGTGTTTTCTGTTCTTTGATTTTCATTGCCATTTAAAGGATAAGTTCACCATTTAGAAAAAAAATGTGTATTTATTTTTCTTTTTTAAAGCTTGTAAAGCATTGCACCAGCGAAGATCACTAGTGCCATGCAGGTCTCCTGCAGACCTGTCGGTGTATCTGCCTGGCCGTACAGGTATAAACATATACAAACAGGAACAAACCAATGAACTATCACGGTGCCGTGGTAGTTCATTGAGAACTACAAGCCAACAGCTGCAAAGGATGTCGGGGCTTGTAGTTTACACACAGAACTGTGTGTATGAATGACACAGCTGTGTAGGTGGAGCCCCGAACGGCTGTGCTGATTTTAAAAAGTGACCACTAGTACAGGAAATTTCTTCCCCCTACTGCTGCCACAGGGAGGGGGCAGCTGCTGCAGTATTAAGAACATGTTAAATATTCCACCCTAAAAACGGGTGTTGCATGTAACCTGTTCCCTAAGGGCAACAAAACAAAATCTGCTGATCAAATCAGATGGGAACGGACATGCAGTCCATTTCCATCTGACTGCCCCAAATAGTAGACCAGGCTTTGTCCCTGTCTTCTGTGCATGGCAGAGTGGACACGGACCTGTCCTCTGTCTGCTCAGCAGAGAGCTCCCCCCACTTGGACAAATCCACCCCATGTGAAAGGGGTTTAAGACTGATAAAGGCCTGCATTTTTCTGCACCTGTAAAAGACAGGTCTTTGCAAGGGTACAAAGAAAACAGTTATTTTTCTATGTGCCACATTCGTGCCACATTCACACCACAACATTTGTGTAATGCGCAGGGAAAAAATGCAGATGTGCTGCATTTTTTTTTTTTTTTTGGTCTGGGCAGGAAGTTGTATAAGTGCCCTGTATTGAAGTGGTTAAGCAAAAAATAGAAAAAACCCAGTGGTGAACAAATGCCACCAAAAGAAAGCTCTATTTGTGGGAACAAAATTTATAAAAAAAAATGTGTACAGTGTTGCACGATTGCGCAATTGTCATTCAAAGTTGAGCGCTGAAAATTGGCCTGGGCAGGAAGGGGATGAAAGTGCCCAGTACTGAAGCGGTTAAGATTATGAATTTTACACAGGCCCATAATTTTTTTTTTTTCTCTTTTCACTTAAAGGCCAAGCTGTCCAGCAAAAGGTGGAGTTGGTTTGGAGATGGATGAACTATTTAATAATGTCAAGGGTTCTTACAGTTTAGCTTTTTATATGGTTTAAAGTGATTGTAAACCCTCACCTTGTAAAACTACCCATTCAGTTAGCAAACCATTTGTGTATAGATATAAAGACATAAATATTTTTTCTCCCCCCCCCCTTCTTTTTTATTTTATTTATTTATTTATTTATTTTTTATACAAGTGATGACATAATCTCTGTGCTCAGCTGCATAAGAGCTGAGGGAAGGAGAAACAGCAGTACACTAATTTTCCCAGTGAAAGGCTGTGCAGGGCTTGGGGGAGGAGTGTCATGATAGGTCTAATCATTAGAGGAGTGCAGGCTGAGCACAGCTAGAGAATTGACCACGGTGTGTTTTCCTGCTTGGTGTGGTCAGTTTTTAATTGGAAAGCAGAAGAACTGGCAGGAACACCAGGTATTTCACACAAAGGAAGCAATATAAAGGGAACAGGATACTTCTCTATATTGTACAGCAGGCACATATCAGGAATGTGAAATGCTGGGTTCACATACTCTTTAACCACTTGCCTACTGGTCACTTTAATCCCTTCCTGCCCAGGGCAATTTTCAGCACTGTCACATTTTGGTAATTGCGTGATCATACAAAACTGTACCCAAACAGAATTTGTATTTTAGAGCTTTATTTTGGTGGTGGTGAATCCTCGCTGGGTTTTTTATTTATCGAAGAAAAAAAAAAAGCAAAAGTTTTGAAAAAAAAAAAAAGTTTTTCTTAGTTTCTTTTTATAAAATTTTAACTTTTAGAATAGAAGTAATTTTTCCCCTTCATTGATGGGCGCTGGCGAGGCTGCGCTAATGCGCCACACTGATGATCAGTACCCTGATTATCAGTGCAAATGTCTTCTGTCACACTTGCTGAATACCGGCTTTCCTCTCCTAACGCTATGACAGCACGTAAGTAAAGCCAAAATCCGGCAAGTGTGCTTTCATTGTGATCAGAGTGTGATCAGTGTGATTACAGTTAAATCAGTGCGCTGGATGCACGCTGCAGGGAGCGGGGTTCTGAGAGGATGTCCATAGACTATTCTAATGGTAAAAATAGGAAAAAAATTGCCATACAGCATAGGGAAAAAAGTATTTGATCCTCTACTGATTTTGTATGTTTGCCCACTGACAAAAATGATCAGCCCTATAATTTTAATGGTAGGTTTATTTTAACAGGGCGAGGCAGAATAACAAAAATATCCAGAAAACGCATTTCAAAAAAGTTATAAATTGATTTGCATTTTAATGAGTGACATAAGTATATTTGACCTCTTCGCAAAACATGACTTAGTACTAGGTGGTAAAACCCTTGTTGGCAATCAGTGGTCAGACATTTCTTGTAGTTTGTAGAGATCCCAGGAGGGATTTTGTCCCACTCCTCTTTGCAGATCCTCTCCAAGTCATTAAGGTTTCGAGGCTGACGTTTGGTAACTCGAACCTTCAGCTTCCTCCACATATTTTCTATGGAATTAAGATCTAGAGACTGGCTAGGCCACTCCAGAACCTTAATGTGCTTTTTCTTGAGCCACTCCTTTGTTGCCTTGGTTATGTGTTTTGGGTCATTGTCATGCTGGAATACTAATCCGCGACCCATTTTCAATGCCCTGGCTGAAGCAAGTTCTTTCCCAAGATTTGACGGTACATGGCCCGTCCATCGTCCCTTTTTGATACAGTGAAGTTGTCCTGTCCCCTTAGCAGAAAAACACCCCCAAAGCATAATGTTTTCACCTTCATGTTTGACTGGGGATGGTGTTCTTGGGGTCATAGGCAACATTCCTGAAAACATGGGGAGTTGAGTTGATGCCAAAGAGATTGGTTTTGGTCTCATCTGACCACAACACTTTCATCCAGTTCTCCTCTAAATCATTCAGATGCTCATTAGCAAACTTCAGATGGGCCAGTACATGTGCTTTCTTGAGCAGGGGGACCTTGCGGGCACTGCAGGATTTCAGTTCTTAACGGCGTAGTGTGTTACTAATTGTTTTCTTGGTGACTATGGTCCCAGCTGCCTTGTGATCATTGACAGGATTCTCCCATGTAGTTCTGGGCTGATTCCTCACCGTTCTCATGATCATTGAAACTCCACGAGGTGAGATCTTGCATGGAGCCCCAGGCCAAGGGAGATTGACAGTTATTTTGTGTTCCTTCCATTTGTGAATAATAGCACCAACTGTTGTCACCCTCTCACCAAGCTGCTTGGCAATGGTCTTGTAGCTCATTCCAGCCTTGTTTAGGTCTACAATCTTGTCCCCAACATCTTTGGACAATTCTTTGGTCTTGGCCATGGTGGAGAGATTGGAATCTGATTGCTTCTGTGGACAGGTGTCTTTTTATACAGGTAACAAGCTGAGATTAGGAGCACTCCCTTTAAGAGTGCTCCTAATCTCAGCTCGTTACCTGTATAGAAGACACCTGGGAGCCAGAAATCTTGCCAATTTATAGGGATTAAATACTTATTTCACTCATTAAAATGTAAATCAATTGATAACTTTTTTGAAATGAGTTTTTCTGAATATTTTTTTTGTTCTGTCTCACTGTTAAAAATAAACCTACCATTAAAATTATAGACTGATCATTTCTTTGTCAGTGGGCAAACATATAAAATCGGCAGGGGATCAAATACCTTTTTTCCCTTACTGTACTCTGAGTCCATTTGCAACTAGAGGTGGTATAATAAAGCGGAGTTCCACCCAAAAGTGGAACTTCGGCATGTTCGTCCAACCCCCCCCCCCCCCATCCCCCATCCCGTGCTACATTTAGCACCTTTCAGGGGGGAGGGGGGGAACGGGACCTGTTTTTGACAAGTCCCCTTCCCCCACTTCTGGGAGATGGGGCAGTGGTGCTGTCTCTTGGAAGTTCGGTCTTCCTCTGCCCCGCTCTTCACGCATGCGCTTAAGGGAACTATCTGTGAAGCTTAAAGGCTTCACTGCCGGGTTCCCTTACTGGTAATGGCGGCGGCTGCACCCAACAGTTGATCAGAAGATCGGCTGCAGTGCCGACATCGCGGGCTCTCTGGACAGGTAAGAGTCCATATATTAAGTTAGCAGCTGCAGTATTTGTAGCTGCTGACCTCTAATTTTTCTAGGTGTGGGTGGACCTCTGCTTTTTAAGTAAACTTGCTTTGTGTGGCAGTCCATTTGTTTGAAAGGGTTGCCAACATGCTGGAATGGACAAGCGCAATTTTTTTTTATTTATTTTTTTTTATTGTGGTGCACCACAATGCATGGTAATGCAATACTGTATGCCAGAGGTTTTGTCTCAGTATGTTGGGGTGCCCTGGAAAATGAATGGCACAGCAACACCCTTACATCTGTATAGTGCAATGTGATAAGCACCTCAACTGTGTGTGAATGCACTGCTTTCATTTAAAAAAAAAAAAAAAATTACGTTGCAATTATGTGTTAGAGCTGCATTAAACTGGATGTAAACCCGATTCATGAAATTTAAGCTGGGCTCATATATCTGCAATGTTTTCTTCTCTCTTCAAAGCCCCTGGCTTTCCCCTGCTCCATTCTTCTGTTATCAGCTTGATAACGTCTGACAAGTTCTCAGACACAGGAGATAAAATCAGCCTGAGTTTTGTGTCAGGGTGGGTGCTATAAATTAGCAGACAGCTTGCCAAGTCAGAGCACAGCTCTGCACATTATTTGCTTCCTTTGCCCATGTGGAGGAGGGGTGTGTGCCTTTCCTCCAATCAGCTGTCTTGGCTGTATGCCCAGACTTCACACTCCATGTTGAACAGGAAGAGAAAATCTATAACATGATTGGAGCTTTCTAAAGAATTTATAAAGCTGAAGACAGCAGATATACATCTAAAACTTATGTAGGGAAATTAAAAGCAAGGTTTTGTAGGAATACCAACCGCCAATGACTACAAAAATTGAGCGCTCCTGGGTACAGACAGATATAAATTGATGAATGTATAGATGTAAACCAAATATATGGTTCAAATTAATAGATAGCTATAACCATTCATTTAAATTAATGACAATATGTTAATTTCATAGTGTATATAATAAGTAACAATCCATTTACAGATCAATAATCTCAGCTGCTGCCATAAAATGAGCTAAAAACAAATGATATAGAGTGTTCACAAAATGAATCTTGTAAAAGGCAGCACTGACAAAGACCAATGATGGTCCACTGTAAAAGTCCTTCAATTCCGCCGATTGCAAGGTTAAAAAAAACAAGTGTCATCCACAAAGAGACTAGGTAACTGAGTTATACAATATCCTTCTCAATGTGTTATGAGTGGGACCTCTGTGAGTGAATTGGATACAAGTGGAGTGATGTAACAGCACACGTTGACCCCTTTCTGTTTTCACCATATATGCCGCTCACAGTTGAATCCCCCTATAGATTCAAACCTTACCTGACCAAAGCAGGTAAGACAGCATGTAGGAAGACTGGGCTTGTGTTAAACGATTTTCCTCCAAACGTATCACTGATAGCTGACGATCAATAGCTGGCAGGCAGACCATGTCACTGTTCGGGACAGCTCATTCATAAAGAAAAATAAAAAAAGAGCTCCATAGTGTAATCCCGTTTATAAAGATTTACTGAATCTCGCCCCCCTGTAGCAAATACACTCACATTTAAAATGGCAAACGAAAGCATGAAGTACACTGTCATTCGTCCTTATGGTAACCGCGGAGCTGAGCGTCAGTTAAGCAGCGCGATATTCAAACAGTCTGCTTCGCACCAAGTATAATCTAGCATCAAGAGTAGTCGTAGACGCGTTTCGTCATCTAGGACACCATCTGAGACAACCTCAGATGATGTCCTATATGATGAAACGCGTCAGAGCGTGGCTATACGACTACTCTTCATACTAGATTATACTTGGTGTGAAGCAGATAATAAAAATACAGATAATAGCAAATAATAAAAATGCCACAAATCTATTCCCTATTTTGTAGAGGCTATAATTTTTGCTCAAACCAATCAATATTATATTTTTACCAAAAATATGTAGAAGAATATACATCGGCCTAAAATGATGTAGAAATTTTGTTTTTAAAAAGTAAATGTCTGATATTTACTATAGCAAAAAGTCAAAAATATTAATTTTTTTTTTTTCTTTCAAATTTGTCGCTTTTTAAAAAAAAATTTTTTTTTTTCTTAGTTTTGTTTATAGCGCAAAAAATAAAAACCGCAAAGGTGATAAAATACCGACAAAAGAAAGCTCTATTTGTGGGAAAAAAAGGACGTTGATTTTGTTTGGGTGCAGCGTTGCACGACCGCACAATTGTCAGTTAAAGCGACGCAGTGCCGAATCGCTAAAAAATGCTCTGGTCATTAAAGTGGATGGAAACCCACTCTCATCCTTTCCAAACTACTGTCATAGTGGTTATCTACAAGGATATACATGTC
This sequence comes from Lithobates clamitans, assembly GCA_037952925.1. Classification (NCBI taxonomy): domain Eukaryota; kingdom Metazoa; phylum Chordata; class Amphibia; order Anura; family Ranidae; genus Lithobates; species Lithobates clamitans. The sequence goes on from JBBGZY010002645.1 coordinate 216,960, forward strand.
TCCTGCATTTGTCCTTACCTGTCAAATGTCTCCCCTTTAGCTGTTTGGAGCCATGAAATACTCTGGAGTCTGTGGTCGGGTCTGTTGCTCAGGGCTCGGTGGGTGGAGTTGTGATGTCAGTAGACTCCCTGCCCACCTCTACACCCCCCTTGGCCAGGCATCAATATTTCTTACACTGAACTTCTGCTGGTCTCCTGGATTATGCTTCATGATCACTAACATCCAGTCAAAACCCAGGAAAGTCACCACATGACTTCAGCATGTCCAATCATGCTGAGGTGGGGAGCAGCCAATCCTGGGATAGCTCGAGAATTGAGGAGGGGGGATGTGAGTTACACAGAATGCCTCTCACACTTGTGCATGAGATAAGGAAATCACCTGTCGCTCACAATAAGGGGGAAGAAAAGGACACCTATTTCTCTGTGTCCATTTTTATCTTACCGCAAAAGATTAGAGGATTGCTCAGAGCTGGATTAAGTCTTTGTGGCAAGACTGGGTACAGATGAAATGACATCCTCTGCTGTAAAAGATATGAGTCTTAATTAAAACCTTTTTTGGGGTTTACATCCACTTTTCAACTACATTTAGGACTGTTCAGGGGGAATTGCAAAAACACAAAATGCTGTGTTTTTGACAGACGTTATATGATTAATTATTTTTTTTGTTTTTGTTTCCCCTCTGTTTTCACCTGATGATCTGGTCTGTAACAAAGCTGCTGCATTACAGTACCCCCCACTGTTGACAAATGCAACATGTTTCAGCCCCTGCACCCTCCCTCCCCCATTACAGTGGGCCAGGGATCTTCCCCCAGCACCCGCTGTTGCAGTTTAAAAACAGCAAGTCCACGTTTTTCATTCAGAGTTCTGTGAATGAATGAACTACAAGTGCCATCGTCCACTGCGCCTGACAGCTTGTAGTTCTCAATGAGCTGTGAGGGTGCTGGTGGGCATAACCTGAGCAGAGTAACCCACCATGGTTAGCACCAGTCCTGTTGGCATTTTTCCTGTTGAAAGTAGGAAGGCTGAATAGTTGAAGGCTTTGGTATTTGCCTGGGCAAATGCAAAAGTGTCTGATATCCATGCACAAGGTAAAACAGAGTTATGTAATATAGTGCTGAAGAATATGACAGTTTTGTTTCTTGGTGACAAATTGTCTCCCAACTCTGTCCCATAATCTACATGAGTTATTTAAGAACTTGTTTTAGGTTTTCTAAATGGGTTTATAAAGGCTAAAATGGCTAAGGCCTCATGTACACTGCTGCTGGTAAACGGACATTTAAGAGCAGTTGGGTGTTTTTGTTTTTTTTTTGTTTTTTTTTTCAGATGTCCCAAAACTCTCCTGTTTTAACTTATCAGTACATGTAAACAGGGTCATTTCTAGGCAGTTGAGTTTAGAAGTATTTTTTGGAACGCAAAAAAATGTGTTCAGGGCGGGTTTTCAGAGGCATTTGAAACGCCTAATGCCTGTAAGAGCTTGTAAACGTGGTAACTCGTGTTTTAGCTTTCTTTAGTTTACAGGCGTCTTTCATTTTTGGCTGTTTGGGGGAAAAAAAACACTTCCCGCCCAACCTATAGCAAATTGACGGCCGGGAAGTGGTCCTGTTATCCTGACCGGGATAACATGCCGGCGGGGGGCACGCAGCGTGGCGATCGCTGCTTGTGTGTTTGTCAATCTGACACACTGCATCTTCGATCGTGGTATGGAGCTTCCGACGGAGGCTCCTTACCACGTGATCAGCTGTGACCAATCGCAGCTGATCATCGCGTGAACCAGGAAGTGCCGGTAAACGGCATTCCTCGGTTTGCGCTGACAGGGAGAGCCGATCGGCGTCTCTCCCCATCGGGGGGGGGGGGGGGGGCTGTGCTGATAAATCGTACATTGATTATCAGCACAGCCCCCTTCAGATATGCGCATCAGCTGCCAGTCTGTGCCCCGTCAAGAACACCAGTTAGTGCCCATTAGATGCCAATCAGTAATGCCTATCAGTGCCACCCATCGGTGCCCATCAATTTTACATATCGGTGCCGCCTCATCGGTGCCAGTCAGTGAAGGAGAAAACTAAGTGGTTTGCGTTTTTGAAGTGTTGTGCATTTTCCTGCAGTTATGAGCTGCCAGTGTACATGAAGCCTTAACTCTCTAACTACAAAAAAATAAATAAAAATAAGCAGTATGTCTTTGCAACACATGCATATTTCCTTATGTATTCTCCTTCTTTGCAAGCTCAGTAAAATACTTGTTGATCTTGCCAGAAATCCATTGAGCTCTTGGTGCATACGGGCCAAATGTAAGGTGTGTGTACTGTGGCCGTTCCGGCTTCTGTCACTGGGGCATGACAGAAAATGGTCTGCTGATAGACTCCCATCACCCTGTCAGAACACAATAACACAGCAGGGGAGATCGCTGAACTAACTTTGGATAGTTAGTACAGTGGCTCCTCCAGAGCTGCCAGGTTTTTTTCCTTCAGCCCTGTTGGGTTGAACAAAAAAAAACTACTGGTGCGTAGCAGGCTTAAGACTGAAAACTGAGCGATAATGTGACCTTCACTGAGCAGAGAGTGGTGACTGTCAATCGCTGGCTCTGATCTGTCCCTCCAGCGCTCAGTGGAGCGCCAGGCTGTGGATGGGACAGGTGCGGTTGTTCCAGGCTCTCAGTAGCATGCTAAGACATACACAGAAGATATATGAAGGTAAAATTGGGAGAAATAAAATCATTAAAATGAGAATACTGCCTCCCATTTGAGAGATGTTCTCCCATATATTTGTGGAAGGCTCCCTGCTGTCTCCCTGCTTATACTTGGCACGCTAACAAAGTCAGTAATGTAGTTTGGAAAATAACAACATTATAGTTTGAGCTAGGGTTGTCCCGATACCACTTTTTTAGGACCGAGTACAAGTACTGAATTATTATTTTTTTTTTTTTCTCAAGTACTCGCCGATACCGATACTTTTTTTTTTTTTTTTTTTTTTATGTCACGTGACAGTGTTTGTGTGTGTGTGTGTGTGTGTGTGTTGTGTGTGTGTGTTTTTTTTTTTTTTTTTTTTTTTTTTTTATCAGCCCTGTTGGGGGTCTCTTAACAGACCTCTGATATCTCCCCTTTTGAGACAGAGAAAGAGACCTGAGGATAGGGATTCCCCAGTCCCTTTCTCTGCAGCTTCAGCTGCACTGAGAATGAATGGAGAGAAGACAGCGGCTCCTCTCCATTCATAAACTGACACATCGTAATCACAGAAGATTACAATGTTTCAGTTATGTGAATGGACAGAGTCAGCTGACTCTGTCCATTCACAGAACGGAGGGGGACAGAGCAACGGAGGGAGACAGAGGAACGGAGGGGGACTGAGGAGGATGAGGTGACAGTCAGCGGTGATCGCGTGTGATGGAGTTACAAGCACCGATCACCGCTGTATGTCACTAAAGCAGCTGAAAGCCGCGGGGGGAGAAGCTTGTAACGCCCCCACGTGTCCATCACCGATGACGGTCAAGGTATCGGCGGAAGCATTGGGAGCATTTGCCCGAGTACAAGTACTTGGGCAAATGCTCGGTATCGATACCGATACTAGTATCTGTATCGGGACAACCCTAGTTTGAGCCCATTCTATTTGGTGATTATTGAAGAAGGATATGTTCAAGTCAGTTAAACAATGTGTGTGTGTGTGTGTGTGTGTGTGTGTGTGTGTGTGTGTGTGTGTGTGTAAGATAGAGATTATAATTTCTTTTTTGTCTCACAAAAGTGAGTTACACCCCTCACATTTCTGTAAATATTTTATTTTTTCATGTGACAACACTGAAGAAATGACACTTTGCTATAATGTAAAGTAGTGAGTGTACAGCTTGTATAACAGTGTAAATTTGCTGTTCCCTCAAAATAACTCAACACACAGCGATTAAAGCGGGGTTCCACCCAAATTTTGAACAATATCTGTATGTATTCTCTTCCTTGCCTAGATGCTGACATGCTGTTTAAAAAAATTTTAATCGCCGTAATTACCTTTTTATTTTTCTATTCTTCTTTGCACTTCCTGGTTCTCCTCCCGTGGGAGTAGGCGTGTTTCTAGCCTCTCCCAGACTCCTGGGAGCTAGTCTCAGGCTTCCCAGGATGCCACTGAGCATGTGCGGGAATGAGCGGTGTATGCTGGGAGCACAGCATTCACCACATCCAGGAAATAAATGCTTGTGGGCTTCAAATGCCCACAATGAAGAGGGAAACCGCCTGCAGTGAATAATATCAGTTATTCTTTCCGACGAAATCTGACACAGGCGGACATATTACACACAATATGTGAGTATGTAATGCTGAGAAGAAAAGTTTGTGAATGAACTAAAAGAAAAAAAAAAGGATAGATAGGTGGACCCCCACTTTAATGTCTAAACCGCTGGCAACAAAGTGAGCACACCCCTAAGTGAATGTCCAAATTGGACCCAAAGTGTCTATTTTTGTGGCCACCGTCCTTTTCCAGAACTGCCTTAACCCTCCTTGGGCACCAGAGCTTCACAGGTTTCTGCTGGAGTCCTCTTCCACTCCCCCAGCTCCCTGATGTTGTCATGGAGTATGTTGGAGACCTTGTGCTCCTCCACATTCTGTTTTGAGGATGCCCCACAGATGCTCAATAGGGTTTAGGTCTGGAGTCATGCTTGGCCAGTTTTATCACCTTTTACCCTCGGCTTCTCTAGCAAGGCAGTGGCCATCTGGAGGTGATTTTGGGGTCAATATGTTTGACTACTGCTCTGTGGCCCAGTCTCCGAAGGGAAGAGGGAATCGTGCTCTGCTTCAGTATGTCACAGTACATGTTGGCATTCATGGTTCCTCAATGAACTGTAGCTCCCCAGTGTCGGCAGCACTAATGCAGCCCCAGACCATGACACTCCAACCACCATGCTTGACTGTAGGCAAGGCACACTTGTCTTTGTACTCCTCACCTGGTTGCCGTCACACACTTGACACAATCTGAACCAAATAAGTTTATCTTGGTCTCAGACTACAGGACATGGTTCCAGTAATCCATGTTCTTAGACTGCTTGTCTTCAGCAAACTGTTTGCGGGCATCATCTTTAGAAGAGGCTTCCTTTTGGGACTACAGTATGATAGACCAATTTGATGCAGTGTGCAGCGTATGGTCTGAGCACTGACCACATGCCGGTTCTGAGTGGAACCTGTCCTGTTAAGCTGTAGGGTCTTGGCCCCTGTGCTGCAGCTCAGTTTCAGGGTCTTGGCAATCTTCTTATAGCCTAGGCCAGTGATTGCGAACCATGGCACCCCAGATGTTTTGGAACTACATTTCCCATGATGCTCAACTACATTGCAGAGTGCATGAGCATCATGGAAAATGTAGTTCCAAAACATCTGGGGTGCCAACGTTCGCCATCACTGACCTAGGCCGTCTTTATGGAGAGCAACAATTCCTTTTTTTTTTTTTTTTTTTTTTTTTTTCAGATCCTCAGAGTTCTTTGCCATGAGGTGCCATGTTGAAGTTCCAGTAACCAGTATGAGAGAGTGTGAGCGATAACACCAAATTTAACACACCTGAGATCTTGTAACCCTGTTATTTTTGAGGGGACAGCAAATTTACACTGCTATACAAGCTGTACACTCACTACTTTACATTGTAGCAAAGTAATTTCTTCAGTGTTGTCACATGAAAAGATATATCAAAATATTTACAAAAATGTGATGGGTGTACTCACTTTTGTGAGATTTGTTTATTTTTTATTTTTTTTTATGCTGCAGTTTTGGAGAAAACTTCAGACATTATAGTCGGTCTGTCTTTAGATTTACCAAATACTATATAGCGTAAATACTACTTTGGTGCGGTTGCAGTGCGATTTTTGGCCCCATTAAAAAAAAAAAAAACTTGTCAGAAGTGTGCGATGTCGCACTACAAAATTTGCACTAAAAATCAGATTAAGTGGCAGCTGCACTATTGTGAACCTAGCCTTGTACTGCATGGTTTAATTTATTAGTGGGTTAGGTAGACTTGATCAATTTGTTTGTGTTCACAGATAAACCAAAATTGCCTGAAAATTACACTGATGAAACCTGGCAGAAACTGAAAGAAGCTGTAGAAGCCATTCAAAATAGCACTTCAATAAAATACAACTTGGAGGAATTATATCAGGTGAGTTTAACAAATCTTGTAAGTGTAGGTTTTGGTTGTCCTAAAGTAGCTGTATTCTGCCTCTGATAGTAAGCTCTGGTGCCCTCGCTTGTAAATTAAAATGGTTGTAAACCCACAAAAAAATAAAATAAAAAATAAAACAAAAACCTGCAAGACAAAGGCATAATGAGCTAGTATGCATAGCATACTAGCTTATTTGAAATACTCGCCTTAGATCGAAGACCCCACTGCAGTCCCGGCACACTGCTCTAGCTGGCGACATCGCTCCCTGAGTTATTTCAGGGTATTGCAGGCTCCGGCAATGTGATTGGCCGAAACTGCGATGACGTCACTGGCACGTGGGAGACGCCGGTAACAGCATGTCAGCTGAAGCAATGGCACGAACATGCTGTTGCTTCCGTGCCGATGACGTCAGCACATGCTGATACAGGGGTGTAGGTTTAGGCGCTATCCACGGTAGCTACAGGTAAGCCTTATTATAGGCTTATCTGTAGTAAAAAGTGGATTGTAAGGGTTCACAACCACTTTAAACTTGAATAGGTGAAGTAATTAGTTCCTCAAATTGTAGAGGTACAGATCTCAGATGCTGACATGTCAGTGTTCCTTTGAGCCAGGCATTTATATCCTGTGGTGTTTTGACATCCTGTTAAATGTAGTGTGCTTTCTGAACCATCCACAGTAATTTCTCCTGAGCTTAGGACAGGAATGGTCATTATTTTCTAATGGTCAAACAAAGCACATTCGCAGTGATTTTAGGACATGTGGATTTAAAGATTGCCAGGCTAGAAAATTGGAAACTCACTACTTTTCTTGAATCTAAAATCAGGAGTTCTGATTTAAGTTCCAGCATACCTGTTCCATGGCATTGACTTGAAAAGATTTGCAACCATTAGAACAACATGACATCCCCTTAACCAGTTGTTTCAGAATGATAAAAGCAGTGGGAGCCTGTGGATTTCTTTCAGCACAGGCTTTCTTCAAGCACTACCAAATATGTTATCCACGTGATTGAACGCTTAAAAAAACACTGTCACCTTACCCATTCAGGGCAAAGTCATTGTCTTTGCAAAGAAGCCCCCTCCCCCCTCCCCCAATCCACTGACCTTACATACACTCCCCACCACTTCATTTTCTTTGCTTGTGACAAATGCCCATTGCTTCTGGGTTTAGGGGGACATGTAACAATGCTTAGGCCTAGGATCCAATCGCTAGGCCAAAGTGCTGTCACCTGAGGAGTGATGTCACTTCTCTCTGCAATGGAATGGGCAAGGTAAGAGTGTCTTTTTAACAGTATATTTATTTTTTTAATCCATGTAGCTTGTGACATTTTATATTGTTTTCTTACAGGCTGTTGAGAACCTTTGCTCTTATAAGATCTCTGCAAACCTCTACAAACAGTTGCGACAGATCTGTGAGGACCACATTAAAGCACAAATTCACCAATTCAGAGAATATCCTTTTCTGTGTGGACCTTTAAATCAGAATTCCCTATTCCTCTTATATAGTCAGTAAAATCATAAAATGTGATTTAAAGTGGTGGTAAAGGCCTTTTTGTTAATGTTTTACCTACAGGTAAGCCTATAATGAGGCTTGCCTGTTGGGTACTGTAAATCTCTCCCAAACGTACACAGTTTAGTGTTTTTTCCTTCAGAGCCCTGTGCTGTAAATGGTGACTCCTGCACCCATGAGCGGAAGTGACGTCATCGCGGCTCGGCCATTCAAAGGACCGGAGCCCGTGAACCCAGAGGTAGGAGTTGGTGAAGGTGGAAGCCCTGTCAGCGGTGACAGCGTGCCGCTGGAGAGCTTCTTGTTAAGGGAAGTTTCACATAATGCATACTAGCACATTCTAACATTATACGTTTGAAATGTAACTGCGCTGATCCAAAAGTGCTGATGTGATATTACCACTGAAATGGTGTCTGCACCGTGTGCGCAAACCTTAAAACTAAAAACCTATTAGGTGCAATGTATCAATATGTCAATCTATAGTGCAAATTTGTCAGGTCCAAAATATCATCGGTATTATGATATAGCTATTTTACAATGATCCCCAAAGTTCACTTCCATTTAACATTTAAATTCCATGTGCATAGTGTTAGAAAAACGCCAGGAAAGTGGAGTGGTAATCCCAATATATACCAAAGGCAAAGCTTTTTCTAGGTTCTGGTGAGGGCCCATTTCTGAAAATGGTGGTGGCACATGAATTGGTGAAAAGCCTTTTTATAGAGCACGGATGTGAATTGGTGCACACTATGCACATGGAATTTAAATGTTAAATGGAAGTAGACTTTGGGGATCATTGTAAAATACCTATGTCTGGGGGTTTTGATATTTTGCATTTGATAAATTTGCACTATAGATTGACACATTGATACGTTGCACTTTATAGGTTTTAAGGTTTGCGCACACGGTGCAGACACCGTTTCAGTGGTAATATCACATAAGCACTTTTGGATCAGCGCAGTTACATTTCAAATGTATATTTCTTCCTAATCTATGGTATAGGACTTTTTAACTGCAGCAGATCATATTCCATTTTATTTGTGATTTATTATAATTTTTGCGCTGGTGACACTCTTTCATTTTGTCACATTATAACATTGCTTTGTAGGGGAAAATAAATAAATTAAAAAAAGTAGTGTGTGTGTGTGTGTGAATATATATATAATAATGTGTAGCACTAACTCACGGTGGAGCTGCTGGTTTAAGCGGGTCTGTTACCTTCACTTTGCTTCCCCGGCACCAGGTCTAGGGGTTCCGTTGAGTTTACTGCTGGACGACACACGCACCAACACTGGAGTACGTTTTCAATGCTTTATTGAACAGTCAAAGTTTAGGAAGTAGCAGGAAAGAAACGGAAAAGGAAACCTTCAGGAGAAACTCAAATATCTTCTTACAAGATCTTGGCGACAAATGTCCCGGTAGAATTCAGATAATTATGTGGAATGCATTCCCCTCATGGGACGCATTCTTTGCTCGTCTGGATAGGCCTCTCTCACCGGTCTAGCAGCCAGCACGCAGCACGAATCTGAAGTCTCTGCCACAGACTTGGGGTAAATCTGCACGATCCTCTGCCACAGGATGTATCCGATCTCCTGCAGTGAACAGTCAGTCACAGTGCCTGAACCTTTTAAGCCGAACCGGCTTAACTTGCTTCTTTTGGATACATCCTACAACCGAGTCACCAGGCCCCTCTATAGACCAGCATGCTGCGTGATCTCTCCAAGACGGGTCCTTCCCTGGGATCTCCTCAGCTGTCAAGCTTCATTACACAGGACCGACAGCTCAGGACCATTCCTCGGCCGCGGTGGTAGGCCCCAGACAAGCCTCTGGACCCACCCCTGCGCCGTAGCATCGTGGGCCTCCCGATCAGGGGACCACGAGGTAGCTGGGCCAAAGGACGCATACCTGTCGGTCAGGAGGGCCAACAGGTGGCTGTAAACAGCGACACCCACCGGTCAGCACGGAAGCACACACAATGTCAGCCTAGCTGGAACAGAGGCAAACTTTTAACCTTCCTAACACACAATTTACTAAATTTACCTAATCTGCGGTAGATTGTAAATCTACCAGCTATATATATATATATATATAGGGCTGGGAGATTTTCTTTAAAAAAAAATCTTCGATTCTCTTAAAAAAAACACGATTCAAATCGAGGTGTTTTTTTTTTTTTTTTTTTTTTCTTCCTTTTGGAAACCGCGCCGGTCCTGAGGCGCTGCGGGCATGGGTTTTTAGGCGAGGCCGCGGCTTCGGTATTTCCTCCATTAATGTACACACAGCACCCCATATTGACAGAAAAACACAGAATTGTTGACATTTTTGCAGATTTATTGAAAAAGAAAAACTGAAATATCACATGGTCCTAAGTATTCAGACCCTTTGCTCAGTATTTAGTAGAAGCACCCTTTTGATCTAATGCAGCCATGAGTCTTTGGGAAAGATGCAACAAGTTTTTCACACCTGGATTTGGGGATCCTCTGCCATTCTTCCTCGCAGATCCTCTCCAGTTCTGTCAGGTTGGATGGTAAACGTTGGTGGACAGCCATTTTTAGGTTTCTCCAGAGATGCACAATTTGGGTTTAAGTCAGGGCTCTGGCTGGGCCATTCAAGAACAGTCACGGAGTTGTTGTGAAACCACTCCTTCGTCCTTTGGCCCAGTCTGAGGTTCTGAGCACTCTTGAGAAGGTTTTCGTCAAGGATATCCCTGTACTTGGCCGCATTCATCTTTTCCTCGATTGCAACCAGTCGTCCTGTCCCTGCAGCTGAAAAACACCCCCACAGCATGATGCTGCCCACCACCATGCTTCACTGTTAAGACTGTATTGGACAGGTGATGAGCAGTGCCTGGTTTTCTCCACACGTACCGCTTAGAATTAAGGCAAAAAAGTTCTATCTTGGTCTCATCAGAGCAGAGAATCTTATTTCTCACCATCTTGGACTCCTTTAGGTGTTTTATAGCAAACTCCATGCAGGCTTTCATGTGCCTTGCACTAAGGAGAGGCTTCCGTCGGGCCACTCTGCCATATAGCCCCGACTGGTGGAGGGCTGCAGTGATGGTTGACTTTCTACAACTTTCTCCCGACTGCATCTCTGGAGCTCAGCCACAGTGATCTTTTGGGTTCTTTACCTCTCTCACCAAGGCCCCCCCCCCCCCCGATAGCTCAGTTTGGCCGGACGGCCAGCTCTAGGAAGGGTTCTGGTCGTCCCAAACATCTTCCATTTAAGGATTATGGAGGCCATTGTGCTCTTAGGAACCGTAAGTGCAGCAGAATTTTTCTTTTTGTAACCTTGGCGAGATCTGTGCCTTGCCATAATTCTGTCTCCGAGCTCTTCAGGCAGTTCCTTTTGACCTCACGATTCTCATTTGCTCTGGCATGCACTGTGAGCTGTAAGGTCTTATATAGACAGGTGTGTGGATTTCCTAATGAAGCCCAATCAATATAATCAAACACAGCTGGACTCAAATGAAGGAGTAGAACCATCTCAAGGATGATCAGAAGAAATGGACAGCACCTGAGTTAAATATGAGTGTCACAGCAAAGGGTCTGAATACTTAGGACCATGTGATGTTTCAGTTTGTCTTTTTTAATAAACCTGCAAAAATGTCAACTCTGTTTTTCTGTCAATATGGGGTGCTGTGTGTACATTGAGGAAAAAAAATGAACTTAAATGATTTTAGCAAATGGCTGCAATATAACAGAGTGAAAAATTTAAGGGGGTCTGAATACTTTCCGTCCCCACGGTGTGTATGTATGTGTATATGTGTGTATAATATATATATATATATATATTGGTGTGTGTGTATATACATTTTTTTTTTTTCATGATTTTAATAAAAATATGTGCAGGTCCTTTTAAAATGGACTTCCATTTCTGCTGGTGTTCATAATTTGCATTGTATTTTGCTGGTTTGTGTTCCCTTAATAAAATAATTACAGATTCTTTGGATAGTGTTCTTTTCCTAAAGAAAATAGATAAATGCTGGCAGGATCATTGCAGACAAATGGTAAGTTATTTTTCATCCTCCCCACCCCCACGACACTGCTAACCCCTCCCACACACACATTGTTAGGAGGAGAGTATTGTATCTTACAGGGGGGTGTTATTAGTGCATCTTTGGGGCATTTCTAGGCTGGCCTGCCATCAGAACTTAATGTGATTTGTAGAAGCAGAAGGTTTTTTTACCTTAATGCATTCTCTGATCAAGGAAAACCTTCCTTGATCCAGTCTCCTTTACAATATCTTTTTAATGTGGCTTTCCACAAATAAGGGAATTTATTTTTATAAACTATAACTAGCTTTTCTTGGGTTTCCTTCTATAAGCTAGCGTTGGACAGATTGCAATTTCCTAGCATGAGGGAGGGGGTAGAGTAGAGGAATCCCTCCATTCACCTTGTTTGTGTGAATGGAGGAGAAAGAAATATTTGCATTTAAAGTGGAAGTAAAATTAAACATTAAAAAATGGCTGACTGGTAGGATCTTGACATAATAGACCCTTTTTGATTTCTTCTTTCATAACTGCTTACCTCTGCCTATTACCGTTTGTGTACACTGTGTGCCTGACATGCACACCTCAGTGCAAATTCGCAGCACGCTTCTGTGCCGAGATGACTCCCATGTGCATGCACATGATTTGCACTATCCTTGCCGGGCCAAGCAAGCAGCTGAAGAATCTGAACCTTGTAGAAAGAGGGGGCAGATGCGCTGATACTGCAGCACCGGAGGGTGTTGCTTACAAGGTAGGTCATCATATTAGGCTAATATACTGGCTAAAAACTACTGGGGTTCATTTTTTATTTAATATTTTTTGCATAGGTTTACTTACATTTTAAAGCTTAAGTTCACCAAAAAAAATAAAAAATTACAAAATAAGTTTTGGTGTTTCTGTCCTCTGGTTCAGTAGAAGTTTTCAATTTTGAAGCTTCTTTGCATGACAGGCTGGGTGGAAAGGGCGGGCATAGTTGGGCACTCTTGATCAGTACGAATTATAGTTACTCCGTTCCGTTAACCCCTACTGCACCAGAAGATCGTTATACATTGTACTGAAGTCATGCACTGAAGATAAGCACTGAAGCTGAAGTCCCTTTGTGTTTTTTTTTTTTTTTTATAGACTTGGTAACAACCATGTTATACTTCCCTGCTCCTTGCAGTTGATTTGTATGGAGCAGCCCAGATCCCCCCTCTTCGGCACTCTTCCCTCCTGTCGAGTGTCCCCGAAGCAAGCAGCTTGCTATGGGGGGCACCGAAGCCGAGCCACAGCTCCATGTGTCCATTCAGACACGGAGACCTGGCCCTGCCCCTTCTCACCTGATTGGTTAGCTGACTTTGACAGCAGCGGCAGCCAATGGCGCCGCTGCGGTGTTTCAGCCAATCAGGAGGGAGGATCTCGGACGACTGAGACACTTGTGGACATCGTTGGACAGAGAGGGTGCTCAGGTAAGTATTAGGGGTGATGCTGCACACAGGCTTTTTATCTTAATGCATAGACTGCATTGAGATTAAAAAAAACCTTCTGACTTTACAACCACTTAAGTTTTATTTCCCAAAATGTCTTTCAGAATAGTACCTGAGAGATTGTAGCTCTTTCCACAAGGCACAGGAAACACTTCTACTTTAGATTTTAGGAGGAGGCTTCTCCCCACACATGCTTTCACGTTTCCTCAAAAGCTCAAAAAAGGAGGTTCCCATTCAAGGACCTGACAGCAGTTTGGAATAAGATGCCTAAGCTGGAAGCAGCTTTTCCCCAGGTCTTGAAAAGCACACATTTTATCTTTCGAGGACATGGTTATTTGTATTTTTATCTGTTGCTCTGACCAGTAAGTCAGTTTTTTTGTTTTTTTTTTGTTTATTTGTTTTAAAAGAACAAGCTCTCTTCTAGATCAATCATTTTACTGGGATAAAACAAACCTGTTACCACTTAGAGGGATGCTTACAATGATTATCTTTTTATGTATTCACATAAAACCTTTATCCGAAAAGGTAACAAAAGCTGTTTGTTGTAATTAATAAGGTATGAGCCGGTGTTCGACTTCATTTTGTTGGTCTATTTAAATATGCCATTACATTTTAACACTGCTCTACCCCAATATTGACAAAACTGCTGTGCCCTCTGTGCTCATTCATCCACAGTGGATGTACCCTAATATAGGAGGTTTATTACTGGCCAGATCACCAGGTAAAACAATGGGGGGAAAAAGGCTAAAAGAAGAAAAAACTGATGCAGCTACCACATGATTGGTAAGCTGCAACAAATTACATTTTTAGTTTTGGGTTTAATACTGCTTTGCATAAAAAATAAATGAATAAAATTCCCGCAATATGTAACATTTTTAGTATTCCTCCCATGTTCTGGAACACTGCAGTGTTACTTATATTTAAAGGGAAACTGCACTAACTTTTTTGCCACAAATATATTATATTATATTATATTATATTTTATTTTATTATTTTTTTATTTTTTTTTAAGATCATGATAAGAGGAATCTTCCTGTTCCTGGATCGAACCTACGTCCTTCAAAACTCAATGTTGCCATCTATTTGGTAAGCTCTTAAGACCACTATTAAAAAATTGCCTGTTAGAAGATGAAGTGCGTGACAGGTTGTCAGTGAAAAAAGCAGCATCTTTTGCCTCCATTTACTCCTACAAGCATCAGATACTGCCCTTCATACTTTACTTAGCGACTAGGAGCCATGGAAAGTGGTGGGGTCCTGATACTATTTCAGTGTGGTGATACCGGGTCTGTTTGGTAGGTAAATGATAACCCTCACTAAGTACAGGGAAAGGCATATGTTGCTTAAAAAAAAAAAAACACTCCTGCTCTCAGCGATGCAGAAACCTCAAACGGCTCTTGAATGGTAACCACTTGCTTACTGGGCACTTAAACACACTTCCTGCCCTGGCCAATTTTCAGCTTTCAGCACTGTCACTCTTTGAATGACAATTGCGTGGTCATGCAACACAAAGCAAATTACATTTTTATCATTGTTTTCCTCACAAATAGCTTTCTTTTGGTGGTATTTAATCACTGCGGTTTTATTTTTTGCAAAAAAAAAAAAAAAAGACCGACAATTTTGGGAAGGGAAAAAAATTGGTTTTATAGTTTTGTTTGTAAAATTTTGCAAACAGGTAATATTTCTCCTTCATTGATGTACGCTGATGAGGCCGCACTGATGGGGGGCACTGAAGGGCATTGATGGCACTGACAGGCGACACTGGTGGCCACAGGTGAGGCGAAGGTGGTTCTCCCTGTTCGGGACCGATGTCCCTTTTGACAGGAGGCGGTGATCTGCTTTTTTTTTTCTCCTCACGCTATTAGCGTGAAGAGAAAAAAAGCTGATTGCAGATCTTCTGTTTACATCACGTGATCAGCTGTCATTGGCTGACAGCTGATCACGTGGTAAGGAGCCGGAATCGGCCCCTACTCCAATCTGTGCTCAGCCGAGTCTCATTGATTCGGTGATCAAAAATTGCGCCACGTGTGTCCCACTGGCAGCTCAAGCACTGGAGGACGACTATGGACTCCCTCTTGGCAATTGAGGCCCGCGCTCTAGCAGTCTTTTGGCTATAGCATGGGCGGGAAGTGGGTAAGGAGCTGATTACAGCAGTGCAAAGAGAATATTCACATGTCTGTTTTTATACTTTTAATATTAATATTATTATTATATAGGATTTATATATCGCTAACTGTTTGTGCAGCGTTTTACAACATGAGGGCAGACAGTACAGTTAAAATACAATTCAATACAGGAGGAATTAGAGGGCCTTGCTCGTTAGAGCTTACAATCTAGAAGGGAGGGTCAAGTGATACAAAGGGTAATAACTGTGGGGGATAAGCTGATGGAGAAAGTAAAAGTACAGTTGTTAGGTGAAGGCACAATAGACTTCTCTGAAGAAAAGGGTTTTCAGGGATTGTCTAAAAGCAAGCAGGGTAGGAGATAAGGAGATTGAGGTAGGGAGTTCCATAGGATAGGAGAGGCTTGGGAAAAGCCTTGGCGGCGAGCATGGAAGGAGGGAACTAGAGAGCAGGAGGTCTTGGGAGTAACGAAGGGAATGAGAAGGTTGGTATTTTGAAACTAGGTTAGTGATGTAGCTGGGGCCAAGTTGTAGATGGCTTTGTAAGGGCTCTTTCACACGAACAATCCTTTCAGGTCCACCTGTCAGTTTTTTAGGCGGACCTGAATGGACCCTCCATAGACCTCTATGGAGCGTCGGATGTCAGCGGTGACATGTCCGCTGACATCCGACCCGCTCCGATCCCAAAAAAGTGTAACGGAGGAAAAACCTACTTTCCCATCCGTTTTCGGATCGGGTGACGACGGACTCTACGGTCCGTCGTCATCCGATCCCCCATAGGGGAGAGCGGCGCTCTGACAGTGCAGCAACGGACCTGTCATCTGCCTGCTCAGCGATCCCCGCTGAGCAAGCGGATGTTCACGGGGCGGATCATCATGGATCCGTCCCGTGTGAAAGAGCCCTAAGAAGTTGTTAGCATTTTAAATTTAATTTGTTGAATGAGTGGAAGTTGCTGGAGGGATTGACAGAGGTAGCAGACACTGACAATTACATAGTAGGTGAGGTTGAAAAAAGACACAAGTCCAACCTGTGTGTGATTATGTCAGTATTACATTGTATATCCCTGTATGTTGTGGTCGTTCAGGTGCTTATCTAATAGTTTCTTGAAACCATTGATGCTCCCCGCTGAAACCACCGCCTGTGGAAGGGTTTTCCACATCCTTGATGCTCTAACAGTAAAGAGCCCTCTACGCAGTTTTAGGTTAAATCTAATTTTCTTCTAATTTTAATGATTGGCCACGTGTCTTATTAAATTTCCTTCCGCGGAAAAGTGTTATCCCTATTGTGGGGTCACCAGTACGGTATTTGTAAATTGAAATCATATCCCCTCTCAAGCGTCTCTTCTCCAGAGAGAATAAGTTGAGTGCTCCCAACCTTTCTTCATAACTAAGATCCTCCAGTCCCTTTTATTAGCTTTGTTCCCCTTCTCTGGACTCGCTCCATTTCCAGTACATCCTTGCTGAGGACTGGTGCCCAGAACTGGACAGCATACTCCAGGTGAGGCCGGACCAGAGTCTTGTAGAGTGGGAGAATTATCGCTTTATCTCGAGTTAATCCCCTTTTTAATGCATGCCATTATTCTGTTTGCTTTGTTAGCAGCAGCTTGGCATTGCATGCCATTGCAGAGCCTGTCATCTACTAGGACTCCCAGGTTCTTTTCCATCCTAGATTCCCCCAGAGGTTCTCCCCCTAGTGAGTAGATTGCATTCATATTTTTGCCAGTTGGTAAGGTGGATGAGCATGGCAGGTGCATTCACGATGGACTGAAGGGGGATAGCCTATGTAAAGGTAATCCAATGAGGGAGGGAGTTGCAGTAGTCGAAGCGAGAGATAACCAGGGAGTGAACTAGGAGCTTTGTATGGTGTCATTGGTTAGGAAGAGGCGTATTTTGAAGATGTTGAGGCAGCAAGATTTGGACAGTGTTTGGACTTGGGGCTGAAAGGATAGTTAATTTAAACTGGTACTATATGTGATTTGACTGACAATATTGCCCCTTTTTTTTAATGTGTGTGTTGTGTGTGTTTTTTTTTAAACTTCAGTATTACAAATTTTATTAATCTCTTTAAAGAGAACGAGTCACAGCTGGGCTAATGCAGTAACATACAGGTATTTAAATGTTTAGTCTTAAAGCCCAAAATCTTTTTCCTTTTTTTTCTTTGGGAGCCTCGGGGGGGGGTTTACATGCTGCTATGTGGCATCAGCTTAAATGGAGCCCAGACACAGTCAAGTGTAAAATGCAGAGACAGAAATCTAGGCTGTGCTCCAAAGTAGAATGCAAAGAAGTAAAATGATGACACTGGGATGCATGTTCTTCCATGCCCTGGCGTGGTCAGTTTGAAATAGGAAAGCAGGAGGATTGGCATGACCATCAGGCTGTGACTGTGTGTGTGTGTGTGTGTGTGTGTGTGTGTGTGTGTGTGTTGTTTTTTTTTTTTTTTTTTTTTCCCCTACATCTTTGATCAACTGCATTTTTCCCTGTATGGTGCACTTCCCTTTTTCAGGGCCAGTTCACACCACATGCAGTCCAGTGGGTTTTTTTTATCTGCATCAAAAACGCATGGAAAGTAGGCTATAGGGTTTTCAATGGCACAGTTCAACCCAGTGCTTGCAGTTCCAGTGCCAGAATAAAAAGTAGAACATGCTGCATTTTTCCTGCACTGGACTGTACTGCAACGCACCTAAACACACTGGAACACAAATGTCCTTTTATTTAAGGTTAAGAAAGGAGGGGGGGGGGGGGGGAGATGCACTGGACTGCGTCAAAAATGTGCATGCAGAAAAGCATCTGGAATTTATCTGGACTGCGTTTCTATGGTGCTATGGTGTGAACTGGCCCTTAGACTTTAGGGGTCTCTGTCTTGTTTTTATACTGTAGTCCTGTGTTAAGGTCCTATAGTTTTTATAGCACACTTTTTTATATTTTGCTTCTTCTGAGGCTGACTTATGGCAGGTTTTTCATATCTCTCTCCTTCTTTCACAGATTTGCCTACTTGTGCTTTTGTTTTTTGCTTTCAGCTTTTACAATGTGCCCTGTATTCCATGCTTTGAGTGCCTCCATTTTCGTTTTGTCTTTGCCTCCTTTTGCTACTTTTGTTAATTTTCATAGTATTTATACTGCCCTGCGATCATTTATAGTAGGCGACATCTGTGAATAGTGCAAGCTAGTTTTGTAATGGTTTTGTCTTTTTTTTTTTTCCTTTGCACTTATTTCACTTTGCTGTCTTCACTGTGGGTGGTGGTGAGAGGGCTTGTGCTGTTTTAAACCTCTAAGTCCATTGCCTTTGTCATGAGAAAGGTGGGCTGTGCCCTGCCAAAATGTTGGGAATTCCTTCTGTTGCAAGTCTCATTGAGTGCACCTGCTGTCTGCTTCATATTCTACATATTTTTTATGGGTTGCACCTAGGCCAGTATCCCTACAAGCGTGTGCGGTGACCACTTCTATACTATGTATAATATTTGTGTGTGGTGTTTTTTTTATTTATTTTTTTCCCCCTTTGTGAAAATTTTGACTATTTCTTCTCTTTTTAGGGACATGGGCCTTGAGTTGTTTAGAACCCACATAATTAGTGATCAGAAAGTTCAGAACAAGACAATTGATGGTATTCTACTGCTAATTGAAAGAGAAAGAAATGGTGAAGCCATTGATAGAAGTCTGTTACGAAGTCTCTTAAGTATGCTGTCTGACCTGCAGGCAAGTTGTTTGACATTTGCAACAGTGTTTATTCTGTTACTGGCTCTTTTTTGTTTTAAAGCTCAACTCTGAGAAAAGGGCCTCCCTTGCAGTGTGGTTGTGCCCGCAGTGCAAGGGTTAACTGCTTAGTTCTGTTTGGGAGATGGGGGGGGGGGGGGGGGGGGGGAGAGCAGTATTACCTACCCGATCTTTCACTGCCCTTTGACAGTGCTCCTTTATGCTTTGGCAGTGGTCTTTCTCTGAGTCCTCATGTCCATTCCAAGGATATGGGGCCCTGCAACAGTCTTGGTGACTTCAGGACCTTAGACTGCCAGAGCATTGGCAAAAAGAGGCTCCAAGGACCAGTCTATCATTGGGTAGGAACCTGTGGCAAAAAGAGGATCAGACCTGTAAACCTGCTGTATCGGGGCCCCCTAGATATAAAGGACCAGTTAGCCCTTACAGTGTTTTTGGAGAAGCAAGAGAGAATTTTTAGTTTTCCCAGAGTTCAGCTTTTAACTGTAAAAAATAATATAAAGCTTTAATTACACTTCTGTATCTTTGAGTAGATTAAGTGCATGTTAAACTGCTTGCAAAATGTACCAATACAGATTTGCTGCTATTATAACAGCACTGGAACTGCTTGTAGTGAGATGAAACACTGTTTAGCAATCTTGACACTGGTAAGTTGTCAATAGTGTCCTCATCGTCTGTGTGGCATGTTCCTAAGATTGGTTTGCTTTACATAGTTGTCAGAAATATAGCACTATTGGCTTTTTTCTCGAATCGTCTTCCAGGGCAGCATCCGAGAGATAGGCTCCTCCTCCCTAAAACAGGAAACACATTAGTCCACCATTATAAATTTCACACTCTTACCTGTGTGCCTCAGTTGTTTGTGTTTCCTCCGGACCCACAGGAGCTGCAAGAACATTTGTTATTTTATTTTCACCTGTCTCTGTGCTTGTTGCAGGAGACCCCCTGCCAGCATCCCATACAGCCCAATGGGCTTTGGGAGGGCGAGCAGGCGCAGCACTGGGCAACATTGCTCAAAGCCTGAGATTTCGCCCCTACTGAGGGGTCTGCAATCATCCCCCCAGGCTGCAGGAGGACTCTGTCATCCCCACCCCATGCCGCTGTTTAGGCCTGTGTATGCTTCCGCCCCCCTCTGGCTTTCCGCAGAATCTGGAGCCCGCCAGGGGGGATGGATACATGCATAGATGGGCGCCCCAGCCCCCCCCCCCCCCCCCCCGCCGCCGACCGCCGCCGAAAACCTCAGCAGCAGAGGGTCTAGCAGGGAGGGTTTTGCACCTTCTAATTAGGTCCCTGGTGGCTGCGGCTGTCCCCCCAAACGAATCCGCCGCTCTCCGGGCGGCGCAGCAGCGTCCTCGCCGCCACAGGCCGCTACAGGAAGTCGGGGGTGTACCAAGATGGCGCCGAGGAAGTTCCGCTTCCGGGTTGGTGGCCATTTTCCCGTAGTCTATCTACTGCGGAGATAGAGCAGGGACACCTAGGGGCGGGAAGTTTAAAAAAAAAAAAAAAACAGAGAAAGAAAACAGAATACAAATAGCAAATTTGTTCAATGCTACCCTTCACTACCAACACAGTTACTCTACAATACAGCGGCATGTGCAGGTGTGTCCACCAACCTGCACGGGGTCAGCCGCGGGCGGGGCCGGAGCTTATGCAGGAAGCAGATAAAAAGGCCTCTAAGCAGAGGATCCTGGTGGCTGATCATGTCTGACGCTTCCCCACCCTGCCCTGCAGATCCTGCAAATCAGGACAGCTCCAAGGTAAGCCAGAATATTCTTGAATTATCTCTGTCTTAACCTCTTTACTGCCTATCTACAGGCAGTTCTTTTGACCACCTAGCTCACGGGGTTTTTTTTTGTTCTCTATGCTCGCTTGCAGGCAAAGACCCCTGAGGAAAGGAAGGCTAAAGGCAAATCATGTGCCTCATGCAGCCACAGGCTTTCCCCAGATTGGAAAAAGCCCCTGTGTCAGAAATGCTTAGACAAAATGGTGGCAAAAGAATCACAGGGATTTTTGAAAGACCTGCTCAATTCTTTTAAGAAAGAAATTCAGAGCACCATGGCACCACTACGCTCAGCTATAGAAAAATTAGAAACGCCAGCAAGTGTCGCTCAGGCCAGTATCCCATCTACCAGCGGAACACACATTCCAAGGGAGAACAAGGTACAGGCAGAACAAGAGGTGGATTCAGATGAATCTGAACAATCTGAATCAGAAGACGGTATCTGTTCAGACTCAGAGGAGGAAGATGACACGACAGACTGCAACCTGTTTCCTTCTGAGGACACAGACAGTCTTCTCAAAGCCATCACTGACACTCTAGGCATTAAAGAACAGAAAACCGCAGAACTCACTATGCATGACAGAATGTACAAAGGGCTCCAGCCCAAGAAGCCAAGAACGTTCCCGGTACACCAAACACTTAAAGACATAGTCAAAAAGGAATGGGAAGACCCAGAGAAAAAGCTTTTCATCCCCGCCACAATCAAACGCAGATACCTGTTTGCGGAAGCAGACACCAAAACCTGGGCTAAATGCCCCAAGGTGGATGCCTCTCTGGCAAAAATCACGAACAAATCGGACTTGGCTTTTGATGATGCAGGTGCCCTCAGCGACCCCATGGACAAGAAAATAGAAGCTCTCCTGAAAAGGGCATGGGAAGCAGGGGCGGCAAACCTAAATCGGGCTATTGCTTTCACCTGCACAGCCCGAACCTTGCTAATCTGGCTAACCCAGCTGCAAGATCTATTGGAGAACGACACGCCCAGGGAGGAACTAATTAAAACCATCCCCACACTAACTAGAGCGGCAGCTTTCTTGGCAGATGCTTCAGCAGAAACTGTCAGAATATCCTCTAGGACCACAGCACTACTAAACTCGGCCCGCAGAGCCGTGTGGTTAAAATCCTGGGGGGGGGGGGGTGCACCTTCCAAGAACCGTTTATGTGGCATACCATTCACTGGAGACCTACTGTTTGGTCCCGAGCTAGAAACAGTCCTGGATAGGACTGCAGCAAAAAATAAGGGGTTCCCTCAAACCAAGAAGAGACAAGGGAAGGCGCCCTTTCGGCATTTCAAGAAATTCAATAAGCCAGGGGCAAAAAAGCACTGGGGTCAACAAAACAAAGGCAAAGGTGAATTCATCCTCAAGCCTAATACCCAAAAGAACAAAAAACAATGACTGCCTTCAGGTGGGGGGCAGATTGGTGGCTTTCTCCCACCAATGGGTGGAGATAACAAAACAAATTCATATTGCGCACCATAGCGGACGGTTACGCAATAGAATTCTCCAACCGCCCCCCAACCAAATACTTAGCGACCATGCTACCCAAGGACAGCAATCAAGCAAAGGTGTTTTTAGAATCCCTACAGAAACTATTAGATCAGAAGGTGATTTGTCACGTTCCCCAAGAGGAGGAACAAAAGGGCTTCTACTCACACATCTTCGCAAAAAGAAAACCATCAGGCAAACTAAGGCTGATACTAAACCTCAAACCACTCAACCGAGGAATAAGATACAAGAGATTCAGAATGGAATCTTTCTATTCAATCAGGAACATCCTACCGCAGGAGACATTCATGGCAACACTAGACTTACAGGATGCCTACCTACATGTCCCCATAAGGAAGGATCACCTAAAGTTTCTAAGGTTCGCAATCCAGGGGCCAGCAGCTACGCTGCACCTACAGTACACAGCTCTCCCCTTCGGAATCTCCTCAGCTCCAAGAATATTCTCAAAAATAATGGCGGAAGCGCTAAAAGGTCTAAGACAGGAGGGTATTGGAATAATACCATACTTAGACGACCTCCTGTTCTTTGCGGACTCAGCAGCAATCCTAGAAAACAACCTGCGCAAGAGTATGAACTATCTGCAAAACCTGGGATGGTTAATAAACGCAGAGAAATCGCAAATGATCCCAAGCCAGAGAGTAGTGTACCTGGGATACGTGCTGGACTCCAGACTGTCAAAAATTTTCCTAACAAAGGAAAAAGACGTAAAAATGACACAAGCAATTACGTCCCTGCTAAGGAACCATTCCACAACGATCAGGCACGGAATGTCCGTACTAGGACTGATGACGTCTTCCATTCCAGCCATCACCTGGGCACAAATTCACATGCGACCCTTGCAGAACTACATTCTGTCCCAGTGGGATGGCAGGCAAGCATCCCTAGAAAAATCCATTCCCGTCCCCGCCACAGTCAAACAAACACTCTACTGGTGGCTCAACCCACTTCGGGTCATCGAGGGGCGCAGATGGGCTCAAGTCAATCCAGTCAGCATCACCACCGATGCAAGCGCCCTAGGATGGGGAGCCCACATGGAAGGGCGGTTCTCGCAAGGGAAATGGACACCCAAATGGGCACAAGCCTCCTCAAACTTGAGAGAGCTGAAAGCTGTGGGGGAAGCGCTAAAAGCCTTCAAGCCAGCATTACAGGGGAAGGATGTAAAGATACAATCAGACAACGCAATGACAGTCGCATACCTAAACAGACAAGGGGGCACAAAATCCCAAAAACTGATGAGACTGACACAATCTATCCTACTGTGGACAGAAGTGAACATAAGATCGATATCCGGTATTCATCTAAAAGGAACAGACAATACAGTGGCAGATTTCCTGAGCCGGAAAACGATAAAACACACGGAATGGTCGCTAAACCAAACAACCTTCACTCAAATCACCCAGAAGTGGGGAATACCCGAAGTAGACCTATTTGCTTCCAGGGCGAACGCAAAATCTCCGATATTTTTCTCCCTGGACCCTACAGATGGCAACAGCGGGGTGGATGCTTTCAACCAAAACTGGAAATGGCATCTGTGCTATGCATTCCCTCCAACTGCCATAATCCCAAAAGTAATCCAAAAAATCAAGGCAGAGAAAACAACAGTAATACTAATAGCACCACCCTGGCCCCAGAGAGCATGGTTCAGTCATTTAAAAAATCTCAGCATACAACCTCAGCTGACACTGACGGACCGCCCGGATCTACTGTCACAAGGCCCAGTCAACCATCCGAACCACAAAATCTTGAAGCTCTCGGCTTGGTTACTGAGAGGGTAAAACTCCAGAACAAAGGCCTGTCAGACAGAGTAATCAACACCATCTTAAACAGCAGAAAGCCGGTAACGAGAGCCATCTATGAGAAAATAAGGAAAAAATTTGTTTCTTGGTACGAAGACAGACCAATCTCCAACGGTGGGATAATTCCAATAGTTTTGGACTTCCTACAAGATGGTGCAGACAAAAACATATCACCAAGTACCCTGAAAGTACAAGTTGCAGCACTTTCCTCGGTCATGGATACTAGACTAGTGGAAGACCCGCTGATAAGACGATTCCTCATAGCTCTTAAAAGATCCAAACCAGCCAAATTGTACAAAACTCCCACCTGGGACATAGGCACAGTACTTAAGGGCTTTCTTTCCCCTCCGTTTGAACCTATCGAGGACAGCTCAGACAAAAACCTCACGTTAAAAACTGCGCTCCTTCTGGCCTTAGTATCCGCCAGAAGAGTGAGTGAGATCCAAGCTCTATCTTCAATAGAACCATACTGTCTAATACATCTGGACAAGATAATTCTCTCTCCAGATCCGGCCTTTCTACCCAAGGTCTCTTCTACATTTCACAGAACCCAAAACATCGTCATACCCTCACTTCCAACAACCATGGATAGTAGGAAAAGAGACATTAACAGCAAACTTGATGTAAGGAACACGCTCATAGCGTATCTCGAAAGAACAAAAGAATGGCGTAGAACGACCTCCCTCTTCATCCTCTATGCAGGAATCAACAGAGGGAAACAAGCTTCAAAAAGCACCATCAGCAGATGGATAAGGATGGCCATACAGATTACCTATAAGGCACAGAATCTCACTCCACCTAGTGAAATCAGAGCGCACTCAACTAGAGCCTGGGCAATCTCGGCCGCAGAGAAAGCAGGGGCAACTCCGGAGCAGATCTGCAGGGCAGCGACATGGTCGAGCTTCAGTACTTTCGCTAAGCACTACCGCATAGACCAGCTGTCTGACCAAGACCAAGCATTTGGTCGTAAAGTGCTCCAGTCTCTAACCCCACCCTAGTAAGTATTGCTTGATATATCCTCTCGGATGCTGCCCTGGAAGACGATTCGAGAAAACAGAGTTAGGTACCTGGTAACTCTTTTTCTAAGAAGTCTTCCAGGGCAGCACTAGTTCCCACCCTTGAAACAACAAAAACCAGGTACAGAGGGGGAGCTTGCAGATTACAGGGAATTCCTTCGGTGCTTTAACATAACTGAGGCACACAGGTAAGAGTGTGAAATTTATAATGGTGGACTAATGTGTTTCCTGTTTTAGGGAGGAGGAGCCTATCTCTCGGATGCTGCCCTGGAAGACTTCTTAGAAAAAGAGTTACCAGATACCTAACTCTGTTTTTTTTTTTTTTCTCTCTAGATTTATCAAGAATCATTTGAACACAGATTCTTGGAAGAAACAAACCGTTTGTATGCAGCAGAAGGGCAAAGACTTATGCAAGAAAGAGAGGTAAAGTTTCAAATATCCCCTGCCTTTAAAATGTTTTGTAGAATTTCAACTCCAACAGTGTCATCTCTGGGGAGAGGGTTATAAATGCCTGGTTTTGGCAAGGGCATCAATTTTGTCACTGTGGTTAGCGGTAAAAATGCTTACATATTCAAAAAAAGCAGACTGTCCTCAGATGGAATTATTTTATTTATTTTTTGCTTCCATTTTTAGGAGAGAACTACTCTAACCTATTCTAGTACTTATGTTTTTCAGTTCATTCTTAACCTGTGGGAACTTTTTATATTGGCTACTGATTTGATATTTACAGGTTCCAGAATATCTCCATCATGTTAACAAGCGCTTAGAAGAGGAGGCAGATCGTGTCATTACATATTTAGATCAAAGCACACAGTAAGTTATGTCATACATTGCTGTATTATCCATATTGACAGGCAGTACTAAGCATTTTTTTTTTTAATAGTTCTATATCGTGTTTTGCAATATACCCTTTAACAATTTTGGGCCCAGAATGCACTTGTTTTCCCAAATCAATGAGGTCATTTTTTCAGCAGGTGACTCTAAAGTCGGCCAAACATTGGATCGAAATTCAGCCGGTTCAACAGGGACAGGCCGAGGTTCAATCCACTTATTAGCAGGCTAATTGTCCACAGGTTGATCAACTGGATTTTTTTACATGCGATTACTCCCACCGGTATGCCGGTAATTATTGTGTCTCAGAACTCAAAAACCGGGGGGGGGGGGGGGATAGATCGCTTAATTCCCCCATCAGCACAGTTACCCCACCCCCCATATAATAGCTGCTTTTGCCTCATTTCTGTGTGGTTTTTTATACAAGCCTGTTGGTTGAGGGGGAGAGGAGATGTCCCTTCCCCTCCATCAGCTGTCTGATATTAGGAAATTCTGTGCTCTAGGTCTTCAGTATCTGTGTGACGCCAGATCCCCACACCCTGCTCTCCAAGGCTGAGAAAAATCCTTTGATCTGTGTGTTATAGAAGGAAGTAGAGGAGAGATGGCTGCAGATAAACAGTTATGACTTGTGTAGGATGAATCATTTTATCTGTGTATCACCTGAGGCTAGTCACCTCATTTGGGTATATGTAGGGTTTACAGCCAGCGTAAAGGATAAGTTCACCATGTAACATGTTCCTAATGCTGCGGCCTGTAATGACATCTCAAACTGTTTAAGTAAAGGGGTTGTAACAAAACCATGTGGGCTAACTTGATGTTCTAAAACTGCTCATTGCCCGTATGTCTCTAAATCTCAGTACTTTCTTTATCATACATCGTGGGACACAGAGTGAGGCCTTACTTCCTGGGCTATACTCCATCTCCAGGTGAATGGACTCTGTTAGACCAAAGGTCTTTAGACAGGAAGTGATCCCCTATATAACTCCTCCCATACAGGAAGTACTTCAGTTTGTTTTGTTTTTTTTACCAGTGTCTGCAAGGTGGATGGGCACGTTTTTGTTTGAGCTCTCTAGAGCTTCAGGCCTGAAGTCCCAGCATGGTTCTTAACCACTTCCGGACCGCTGCATGCCAATATACGCCCTAACTTTGAAGAAGAATATCGTTGTTATGGCAGTAGCTAACTGCCATAACCCTGATATCCTCTTTTTCAGCGGGCGGTCCGGTTTCCGATTTTAATAGTGGTCTCTGCACCAGATTCGCAGCAAAATCACTTTTAACTGTGGCGGGAGAGGGCCCCCCGCAGCGCTCCGGTGCTCTCCGCCGCTTACCGGAGCTGTCGGCAACGGTGGAGGCGATCGGATCCCCTCACGTCAGTGGCATGGAGACTAGTGAGGGGGAAGATGGACCCCACCCGTCTCCATACCATTGGAGGGTAGAAGCGACGTCAAAACGTCACTTCCGCTCTTAGCGGGCCATATTTTTATTTTATTTTTTAAGTTTAAGTCAGATCTGCGGTCTTTTTGACCCCCAGATCTCATATTTAAGAGGTCCTGTCATGTTTTTTTTTTTTTTCTATTACAAGGGATGTTTACATTCATTGTAATAAGAATAAAAGTGACTTCTTTAAAAAAAAAAAAAAAAAAAAACCCAGAATAAAAGGTAAAATAAGGAGAAGAAATGTATTTTTATTTTATTTTATTTTTTTTAAACGCGCCCTGTCCCGCTGAAGGGAACGCATATGTGAGCAGCGCCCACATATGAAAACGGTGTTCAAAACACACATGTGAGGTATCGCCGCCATCGGTAGACCCAGAGCAATAATTCTAGCCCTAGACCTCCTCTGTAACTCAAAACGTGCAACCTGTAAACATTTTTTAAACATCGCCTATGGAGATATTTTAGGGTAAAAGTTTGTCGTCATTCCACAAGCGGGCGCAATTTTGAAATGTGAGATGTTGGGTATCCATTTACTCGGCGTAACATTATCTTTCACAATATAAAAAAAAAATTGGGCTGACTTTACTGTTGTCTTATTTTTTTTTAATTCAAAAAAGTGTATTTTTTCCAAAACAAGTGCGTTTGTAAGACCGCTGCGCAAATACGGTGTGAAATGGAGCTGTGGATGTAAAAAACGCTGTTCCTGGCGTGCGTTCCAAGAGACCAGAAGTGCGTTCCACAAGACCAGAAGTGACGTCAGTAATATCGGAAATTGCGTCAACGCGTTTCGCCCTCCCACAGGGCTTCCTCAAAGACCTCCTTGGAGCTCCATATTCATGCCCGTTTTGATCTTAAATTTTGTAAGTACCCATTCCCTTGTGCAATAAAATCTTTTTAACGGTACTTCACTATCGGTTCCATTCTTTATATCTTTTTGGGTACCTGTCTGGCCGGCTGAGAACCTTCATAAAAGAATCTTTGATTTGATGATCTGACGTTTAATTCACCATTCCTGGATATCTCTGGATACTATTACCAAGCCTGAAGTAACCCCCTAGACTGCAAAGCTGGGGGTCATCTTGATCTGGTGAGTAGGGACACAGGGGGTGTTGTTGTACACCTGAATAGCTCTGAAGCATTTTTGTTTTCCCTTCACCGTGGATTGGAGCATTTTTGGTCACTTTATTTGGACTTTGTCTTGTTGACCATATTTTGCTCTTTTTTTCACTTATATTATGTTTGCGAGCACCATATTTATATATTTTTGCATACATAAGTCGTGCCCGCATAAGTAAACGCTGTTCAAACCACACGTGAGGTATCGCTGCAATTTTTAGAGTGAGCAATAATTCTAGCAAAAAAACCTCTTCTGTAATTCAAAACTGGTAACCTGTAGAAATTTTTAAACGTCGCCCATGGAGATTTTTAAGGGTCAAAGTTTGTTGCCATTCCACGAGCGGTCGCAATTTTGGAGCATGACATTTTGGGTATCAATTTACTCGGGGCTAACTTCCTTTTTCCAAAACGTCTTTCAGGACAGCACCCGAGAGATCATGGCTCCTCCTCCCACAGGAAACACCTCATCAATTAAGTCTTTATTTGGAGTCCTCCACGTTGCCTCGTCAGTTTTTTGTGTTTCCTCCAGCTGGAGAAACACCTCTGGTGGGAGCCATGATCTCTTAGGGCTTTCTTAGGAGACACAGGTTCTCACCTGTTTTTGTGCTAGGAGAGTGAGCCTCCCAGATGGACGGTCCCGTGGGCTCCCTCTTCCGTGCTCGGGGAGAGCCTGTACGCCTGGGAGTGCTGTTTCCATGTTTTTTGCCAGACAGTTGGTCGTCCTCCGTTCCCTGCTGGCTGCATTGACGGAACAAGCGGTGGCGGCCGCCATGTTTCTGGTGGCAGAGGAGCACCTCAGCCACGTCCTGTATGGGAAGAGGCAGCACTTCCGGGTCGGCGCGCGCGTCATTTCCGGAAGCAAAGCACAGAGGGAGAGGGCAGGGTCACCTGGTGCCTTAATTCCAGGTCAGCGCAGCGGCGTTTTCGAATCTGGAACCGTTCATTTCACCACGCGTCCGCAGACAGCTATGGATAGCGATGCAGCAGATAAGGGGGCAAGCCAAGGCGCCAGCAAGGCTAAGGTAAGGGACTGTGTCCTCTATTACTCTGGGCCATTTTCTCCTGTGGGGGGTTACTCACCCTTTCCCGGGGAATGTATGTTGCAGTGGCTAGTGTTAGTGTATCTGCTCTGCAACAGGGGATTTTTAGGTGGTGGTGGCTTGCTGGGCACATGGAAGTAAGATGTTCTCTTCCTCAGTGCACCTGGGTGTCATATTTGTGCTGTATAGCAGCCTTTTAAACGTGGTTCCTTGTCTCTTTTCTGTTTGTCCAGGCCAAAGGTTCTGCCCAACCAGTCAAGAAAAGGTGCCCTGTCTGCAAAGAGAAATTAAGCGATGTTTGGACCAAAATGCTTTGTGCCGAGTGATTTACAAATTTAATCAGAGAGGAGTCTCCATCTGTATGTGGCGATTTAGTTACAACAATAAAGGATGAGCTCTGGGCCACCTTTTCAAGCTTTTAGGTCAAACCCAAGTGAGGAACCAGGTCCCTCAAGGGGTCCTTCGGTTCCGCAGCCATCTTCAGAACCCCAAGGCGGCTCTCAAAAAATTTTGGGGGGTCCGATATCCCAGGACACTGCCCAAGGATCCGTTTCCCTCGCTCCAGATGAAACCGATTCTGAGGAGGAGGAAAATGAAACGGATGCCGCTTCTAAGTACAAAATGTCGCTAGAAGAGGTGGGAGGACTCCTGAAAGTAATCCATGCCACTTTGGGGATAGAAGAGGAAAATAAGGAACTCTCCCTGCATGACTGCATGTATGCTGGTTTAGGAGATTCAAAAGGCCGTTCTTTTCCAGTCCATTCAGTTATCACTGATATGATTAAAAGAGTGACTGGAACCTGAGAAAAAGCCTTTCTTTTCCAGGGCTCACAAGAAAAGATTTTCATTTGAGGAAAATCCGGTTTCTATATGGAACAAGGTTCCAAAATTGGACTCTGCCTTTTCTCAGGTCTCTAAGTCTACGGACCTTGCCTTTGAGGATATGGGCACTCTGAAGGAGCCCATGGATAAAAGGATGGACCTGCTTCTTAAAAGAACCTGTTCATCACTGATTGCCAATCTAAAACTGGCAATGGCAACAACCTGTGTTGCAAGGAACTTGGATCACTGGGTTAACCAGTTGAAGGCCCATGTTACAGCAGATTCCTCAAAACATGAGATTCTAGACTCCTTTACAACTCTGTCTGCAGCAATATCATATATTGCGGCTGCGTCTGCGGAATCTATCCGCATGTCAGCCAGGTCAGCAGCTTTAACTAATTCTGCCAAAAGGGCCTAATGGCTGAAGACTTGGCCAGGGGATGCTGCATCTAAAAATAGACTGTGGTATTCCTTTTGCAGGTGATCTGCTATTTGGTTCGAAGCTAGAGTCCATTCTTGACCGTACGGCAGATAAGAAGTTGTTTCCGGTCAAGAAGAAACCGGTGCAAACCCGTAAGCGTTTTTTTCGGCCCCAAAAAAGACAGCAGGAAGGAAAAACGCAGGGCAAGAAGAAGTCATGGTCTTCTCAGAAGCCCAAAGGTAGGAGTGGAGTGCTCTTCAATCCTCCTGCGACCTCCGAAAAACCGCAATGACTCCCTCAAGGTTGGGGGAAGACTCCAGGAGTTTCTTCCTCAGTGGAGAGCCATTTCTTCAAATCAGTACATTGTAAATATGCTCTACCAGCTCCATACTCTATCCTTATCCACGGTCCATTTCAAAGGGACCCTAAACAGAGTAGCTGACTTCCTAAGCAGGAACCAGGTATTAGAAGCGGAGTGGCAATTGAATCCAGAAGTCTTCCATTTGATAGTGCAGAAATGGGAGCGCCCAAGAGTGGATCTCGTTGCGACCCAGGAAAACTCACAAGTGTCTCGTTTCTTCTCCCTGAACAGGAACGAGGCATCATTGGGAGTGGATGCTCTGGCGCACAATTGGAAATTTCACCTCTGTTACGCATTCCCCCCGTTTCAGCTTATTCTTCGGGTCATAGCAAAAATCAGGAAGGTGGATACAACCGTGATCCTCATCACTCCCTTCTGGCCCAAAAGGCCTTGGTTTTCATCCCTTCTTCAAATGCAACTAAAACCGTATTGGCACCTTCCGTTAACGAAAGACCTTCTGTTACAAGGTCCTCTGCTTCACCAGGAAGTAGCAAAGCTAAAACTTACGGCCTGCTACTGAGGAACAGCTCTTGAAGAGAAAAGGTTTCTCGGATAGATTGGTGGCTACCCTCCTATCCAGCAGAAAGAAGGTTACAAGAGCAATATATTCCAAAGTTTGGAAAGTCTTCAAATCCTGGTACACAGCATCTGGCAGATCATCAAAACAAACTTCCTCTGTTTTTGAGTTCCTGCAAGGAGGAGCGGACAAGGGCCTAGCGGTCAGCACCCTCAAGGTTCAAGTTGCTGCGCTGGGGGTATTTCTGGAAAAATCCATTTCATCAGAACTAGGGCTGAAACAACTAATCAATTGACAACTAATCGATTATGAAATGAATCGATTACTATTTTCATAATCGATTAATCGGCCAGTAACATAATGGGGTTAAAAAAAAACTAAAATGAGCCCTTTACAAAAGAAAGTACAAAAAGAGCAAATCGCTACTGTAAATATTACTTTCACAGTTCTTCAGTAAAAAAAATGAACCCCTTACAGTAGTTATCTGCTTTTTTGTACTATAATATTTAATATTTTTTTTTGTTTACCCCATTATGTTACTAAACGTCTTAGACCTGGTTCACATCTATGTGTTTCTTTGGTGCTTTTTTCAGAAACGCACTACATTTCATTTACATGGTTTCCTATGGGACAAGTTCACACTTATGCTTTTTTCAGCCGCTGTGTATTTGGAAAGGGTCGGGGACTTTTTTTTAACGCAAAACTGTGCTTTTTTGGTTCAATATACTTCAATGGAGAATCTGCAGAAAAGCATGTAATGCGTTTTTGCAGCAATTTGTGTTTTTTTAATCTGCCCAACAACAAATTGGCCAAAAAAAATGCAAAACTGCAAATTGCAGCAAAATCACGTGTGCAAAAATCAAAACGCACAGCAAAAAGCACTGCAGAAATAGATCAAAAGCAAACTGCATAGGTGTGTACCGAGCCTTATGCTGGCCACACCGATCAATTTTCAGACGAGAATATTCCAGACGAAAAATCTTTGTACATTCGCTGAATGAAAGAATGTTTGAAATTTTCACTTGTTTTTAACATTCTGTTTTTAAAATGAATGTAATTTCTGAACGAAAACCACATACACTGTCTAATTCCTTTGACCAAGAAATTTTCTATTTCCAAATTTTCCCATCACTGTGGTTGAAAATGAACGTCGATTTGACCCCACTAACGATTAGAAAATTGAACGAACGTTCTTAAAATTACTTTTTTTTTTTTTTTTTTTGAAGGAAGACATCTTTTGTTCTTTGAATAAAAAAAATTGATCTCTGAGTCTGATGATATTTACCAGATTCACCCTTTAATAGTATATATCCTCTAATAGTATATACAGTCTATCTCTCCTCTAATAGTATATACACAGTATATCTCCTCTTATAGTATATACAGTATATCTCCTCTAATAGTATATACAGTATATCTCTTGTGGATTAGATATTTTGCTCCCTAACCATATAGTTGGTTATTTATATTTACCACTGCATAGAGATATTTAAGAATAAATTGCCTTTTAAAACTTTACATATTAACTAAATTATACACCACACTTAAGTCTAACTTGCATTTTTTTTTTCAAAAAAATTGAGTTTGGAAGGCCGCTGTGCATACGGTGTGACATAAAGTATTGCAAGGACTGCCATTTTATTCTCTAGGGTGTCTGAAAAAATATATAATGTTTGTCAGTTCTAAGTAATTTTCTAGCAAAACCCCCCCCTGATTTTAACTTGTACACAACAAGTTTGAAAAAAAAAGGCCTGGTCCTTAAGTGGTTAGACAAGAAATTAATGTCCAGTGGATAAAGCACAGGGCTAGACCCTGTTGACAAGAAACTGGAGTCATTATTAAAGGCTTCCTTTTTTCTTTGGCCAGTTAAGCTATTCAGCTAGCTGTCGCAGCAATTGGAGTCTGCCAGTCCTTAAAGGATCAGGTCAGACAGCCTGATGGGCCTAACAAGGAGGATGATCTTGGTGAAAATAAGGCAGATATTCCTCAAGCGCTGTTTTGCTATAGATGCCTTAAAGGAGTCTATACAGCAAGTCTCTTGTCTGGCTCTTCTGTCTGTACACATGCGCAGATGTGCATGGCTGAAGAACTGGTCAGCTGAGCTTCCCTGTAAGAAGTTATTGGCAGTGTTCCCCTTCCACGTTTGGTGATCTGGACAAGTACATCCAAAAGATTTCCAGAGGAAAGAGTTCTATACTTCCTGTAAAGAGAAGGACCAGGCGTCCCTCGTTTAAAACCTCGAGAACCTCCTAAGATATTTCAGTGCCAAGGAAGTTCCACCGCCAACAGGACGCTAGAGCCATGGGCAAGCCACAGGGCCAGAAAAAAACCCTGGTCCAGAACTCTTCTAAGCCCAGCACCAAGCCCTCCTTTTGGGGACGATTTGGAGAACAGTGGTGTAGGACAAGTGAGTCACCTCAACAGTGTCTAGCGGTGACAAACTGGAATTAAGGAGGTTTCCTCCTCAGAGATTTTTAAGATCCAATGTTCCTGTGGTGCCTCCAAAAAAACGTAATGCTTCAAGCACTAGAGCAGTTAGTGCATCAGGGAGTGATCATACAAGTTTCAGTGTCCGAAAGAGGCACAGGATTTTATTCAAATCTGTTTACGGTTCTAAAACCAAAAGGGGATGTAAG
Source organism: Lithobates clamitans (assembly GCA_037952925.1). Taxonomy (NCBI): domain Eukaryota; kingdom Metazoa; phylum Chordata; class Amphibia; order Anura; family Ranidae; genus Lithobates; species Lithobates clamitans. The sequence continues at coordinate 251,134 of JBBGZY010002645.1, forward strand.
GCCAATCTTGGACCTAAGATCCCTGAATCAACATCTGTTAATCCAATCCTTCAGGATAGTCAGTCCGCTCAGTAGTAGCCTTGCTCCAGATAGGAGACTTCTTAGCCTCCTTTGAAACCCTAGAACGTGTATTTACACGTACCTATCTTTCAGCCTCATCAGAGGTTCCCTGTAATTTCCAGTAGAGGAATGTTATTTCCAGTTTGTGGCACTGCCCTTCTGGCTTGCCACAGCACCTCCTGGTTTTTACAAAGATCTTCACACCTGTACTGGGTCTTTTAAGGGCCCAGGGGATCTTGGTGATCGGATACTTGGACGACCTCCTGCTCAGTGATTACTCACTACAGGCCCTGGAACACAGTGTAGCCTGCACAGTGCGGTATTGAGAAAACCTGGGCTGGATCATAAATGCCTAAAATTCAGCCTTGAGACCAGCTCAGAGACTCAAGTATCTAGAGTCTGATCCTGGATATGGTCCAGGCAAAGGTATGTCTGCCACCTGTAAAGATTTGTGCCCTGAAGGATCAGGTGCGTCGGGTAAGGGGCACCAGGCAACTATCCATTCGGCTCTCTGAGTCTTCTGAAAAGGATTGTGTCCTCCATCGAGGCAGTTCCCTATGCTCCAATTCCATTCCAGGCCTATACAACAAAACATCTTGTCAGCTTGGAACAGGTGAGCAATAAGCCCTGGATTACCCCATGTCCTTATCTCTTCGGGCACGCTTAAGCCTAAGCTGGTGGTTGCAGGATCGGAACCGGTGTCTTGGAGAGTACTGACCACAGACGCCAGTCTCTCGGGCTGGGGAGTGATCCTTTTAGGGGCTCAGAGGAGATGGTCAAGGGCAGAGCCTGCCCATCGACATTATGGAGTTACGGGCGGTACGTCTGGCTATACGGTCCTGGACGGTGGAGCTTCAAGACTGCCACATCCGGGTTTAGTCCGACAATGCCACTGCAGTGGCCTATATCAAACACCAGGGTGGTACCAGGAGCCGTTCAACTCAGGAGCAGGTGAACCACATATTAACCTGGGCAGAGGGACCTGTTCCAGTTCTGTCGGCAGTCCATATATCGGGTGTAGAGAACTGGAAGGCAGATTATCTCAGCCGCCAGCAGATCTTCCCGGCGGAATGGTCCCTACACCCGAACGTGTTTTGGGAAATCTGCCAGCGTTGAGGATGGCCAGAGGACAATCTATTGGTATCCAGGTTCAAGCTACAGCAGTTTGTATCCCAAACAAGGGATCCCCTGGCAATTGGAGCAGATGATCTAGTAGTGCCATGGAAACAGTTTTTTCCCTGGTTTATCTCCCTGGTCTCTCCTTCCACATTTGTTGCGCAGGATTCGGAGAGAGGGGGTTCCAGTCATCCTGGTGGCACCAGCCTGGCCCAGAAGGCCCTGGTTCCCAGAGATCGTGAGATTTGGCAATAGACAGGCCATGGATGCTTCCACGCTGCCCCGATCTACTGTCTCGTGGTCCTATCTTCCACCTCAATTTACAGTCTCTAAATTTGACAGTATGGCTATTGAAGCCAGGGTGTTGAAGGCTCGTGGTGTCTACTAGTGAATGACAGAAAAATGGTCACTAGGAAGCTTTATTCTAGGATTTGGAAAGCCTATATTGCTTTGTGTGAAGCCAGAAAATGACATCCTCGGAAATACATGATTGGGAGAATTCTCTCCTTTCGGCCCTGTCAGTATTCTTCCAAAGACCCCCTAGCCTCCCATTCACTGATCCGAACCTTTTATGCAAGGGGTAACATGTTTGCTTCCCCTCATTAGGTCACCTATGTGTGCTTGGGACTTAAACCTGGTACTGTCTGCGTTTATAGAAACAACCGTTTGAGCCTATCAAGGAAATTCCATTAGTCTTGCTGTCACGCAAGCTAGGCTTCCTGATGGCCATCACCTCGGCTAGAAGGATGCCGGAGTTGGCGGGCCTTTTGTGCAGGGAACCATACATGATCCTTCACCACGACAGGGTCGTGTTACGACCTGTTCCATCCTTCTTGCCTAAGGTGGTGTCAGCCTTTCATTTGAATCAGGACATTGTTTTGCCTTCTTTTTCCACTCAGCCTTGTTCTTTCGGCGGAAAAGAAATGACTGCACTCCTTGAATGTAGTGCGAGCAGTCAGAGTTTATTTGTCCAGATATGCAGAGATTCGAGGATTGGACTCCTTTTTTGTTTTACCAGAAGGACCCAAGAAGGGGCAGGCAGCTTTCATGGCTTCCCTTGGGTCCGTCAGTTGGTCATTCAGGCCTCCTCCCTTTAGGGTGAGGGCTCCCTCTACCAGGGGTGTAGGAACCTCCCTTGGCTTTTTGCCATCAGATATCTGTGTCTCAGATTTGTAAGGCTGCCACTTGGTCTTCAGTGCAAACGTTCACAAAATTTTATCAAGTGAATATTTTTGAAGCCGAGGTTTCGGCTTTCGGCCGCAGTGTACTGCAGGCTGCCGTATAGGTCTGATGGCTATTTTTGCAGGTTGTCTCCCTCCCCTTAAGGCTGTTGCTCTAGGACGTCCCAGTAAGTAAGGAATAATAGCCTCACTCTGTGTTCCGTGATGTATGATAAAGAAAGTACTGAGATTTAGAGACATCATACTTGCCTGTAAAATCCTTTTCTTAAAATACATTACGGGACACAGAGGTCCCTCCTCTCTTTTTGAGGATTAAGTGCTTGCTACAAAACTGATGTACTTCCTGTATGGGAGGGGTTATATTGGTGATCACTTCCTGTCTAAAGACCTTTGGTCTACCAGTGTCCATTCACCTGGAGATGGAGTATAACCCAGTAAGTAAGGAATAATGTAGCCTCACTCTGTGTCCCATGATGTACTCAAAGAAAAGGATTTTACAGGCAAGTATGACGAAAAAATCCTATTCTTATGCTTTGTGCAATACTAACATAATTTTCATGTCGTGTAGAAAACCATTAATTGCCACTGTTGAAAAGCAGCTTCTCGGAGAACACCTAACAACAACTCTACAGAAAGGTATGATATTTACATATAATTGTTAATCCTGTAGACCAGGCATATGCAATTAGCCGACCTCCAGCTGTTGCAAAACTACAAGTCTCATTATACCTCTGGGTGTCGTGTTTTTGTGGCTGTCTGAGTCTTGCTATGCCTCATGGGACTTGTAGTTCTGCAACAGCCGGAGGTCCGCTAATTGCATATCTCTTCTGTAGACCAATATGTTTTTTGTTTTGTTTTCATTGCACAAAGCAGAGAAGATTACTGTGAAAGGTTTTGGGTTTTTTTTAATGTTCTTGTGGGAATGATGGAAGGATGCAGCTGAAAAATGGCCTGGTCATCCTGGTGGACAAAATCTGAATAGCTGAGAGATTTTTGTCCAAAAGTTTTTCAGCTTTGGGCAGGAACGAACCTTTTATCTGTATCACAGCACCAACACATGTCTGAAACCTGTCGGTAGAATTTGTGGAGGTTCATTGAGGTCCCATCGGGACAAGAATTTGTAATTGGTTTCCTAAAGTTGGGCGATGATGGAGGATTTCAGAGAGAAGGGAAGTATTTTTTGGCTTTGCTCCGGGGAAAGTGATGTTTGTAGATCATGTTCGCATTGTTCTAGATATTGGTAATGCCTAAAAATGCATAATGGCAGTGTAGACCAAATTTTACTACAATGGCTCTGTATAATATTAACCACCTGAATTCAGAGGCTCCTTTTTTTTTTCTTTTTTTTTTTTTTTTTTTTTTTTGTGTGCAACTAATGCTACCCAATTGCAGTCTTGTGCCACTGCATGTGTTCCTTTAATTGACGTTTAATTTATAGCTACCAACTTTTTAGTGTGTATGTTTCATTGTTTACCTTGATTGTATGGTTTTAAGTTTTTACTTTGTCCTTTTAAAAAGGTTTAAATCATCTTCTGGATGAAAACCGAATACAGGACCTCTCCTTATTGTACCAGCTGTTTAGTAGAGTCCGAGGAGGTGTGCAAGTCCTTTTACAGCACTGGATCGAGTACATCAAGGTAGATATTTTGTCTTGAAAGAATTGTATAGAATTGGATTAAGTGGTGGTCTCATCCATTGAAGGACGTGGAATGACCAAAAACTGGGGTTATGCTGCCATCTAGACAGGAATTTGACACTGGCAAATTTTCAAAAACCATACGCCAGCCCAAGATCCCTCCACTACCAGCCTGCCTGTTTTCCCAAATCATTTTCCTGGAGAGCTACTTTAGCTTTTGATTTTGCTCTGTCTTCAACTGAAAACACAAACATGAAAGATTAACCAAAAAAAAGATTTAACAAAAAAAAATAACATTTTGAAAAAAACAAAAAACATTTTCATAGTTTGTTATAAAATTTTGCAAACAGGTAATTTTTCTCCTTTACTAATGTGCGCTGATGAGGCGGCATTGATGGGCCACTGAGATGTGGCACTGATTAGCAGCACTGGTGGTTACCGAGGCAAGGACCGATGTCCCTGTAACAGAAGCTACGGCTTTCTGCTTCTTTCTTCACGCTGATCGTTAGGAGAAAAAAAGCTGATAACCGGCTTCTGTTTACTTCCGTTATCGGCTGTCATTTGTTGACAGCCGATTATGTGATTGGCCCTTTACCCTGTTCTGTGATCAGCCAAGGTGGAAGGATCACAGAACAGCGCGCCCACAGGAAGATGTCTATTGATGCTGTAGCTGTCATTCGGCTATAGCGTGGGCATAAAGTGGTTAAAAAGCCCCTCCTTTCTCTCATTCTCCATTTTGTTTTGTGTTTCTGACCATCTAGGAGTACACTTTGTCACTTTGTTTCTCCTGGCCCTGATAATTGTGATTGTTGGGTACCTTTCAGGAGACTAGGCCCTGGTATGCCTGTCTTCCTTGTCAAGTTGCTTACCCGAGGGTTTTTTCTCTTAAGACATGTGCTGGACCTTGCCACTTGACTGATGCAGGCAACTCTGGCAGTCCGATGCTTTTTTTTTTTTTTTTTTTTTGGCATATTCTTACAGATGCAATAATGGCACTTGTGCTCACCAGATCTGGAGGAAGGTTCTTCACACTTTTTCCCAACAATGTAGTGCCTGCTCTGTTCTGGCACCAGATGATGACACATTTTTGGTTATGATATGTTATCACAGGGAGCGGTGTTCCTTCCGAATTCTCTGCTCTTCTGCCTGAGGCTGAGAGGAGGATTCTCAAGAAATAAGGATAGTCGAAAAGGCTGATTAACATCCTTCTCCTTGGCTGTAAAGTGAATACCAGGAAATAATGCACTAAAGTTTGGAAGATGGTTTTTAATCCTGCTAAAAAAAGAATTGGCATAGATCCCTTTTTTAATTCTTGCTGTTTTTTTATTTACTCCAGGGATGTGTTAAAAATAGTTTGTTGCTCAGTACCCTTAAAGTAATTTTATTTATTTTATAAAATATTAAACAGATTTATACTTGCCTACTCTGTGTAATGGTAGTCTGGGGTGCCCCGCTGGTCCTCTTCTGCTTGCCCCTCCACCCCCCCTGCCCCAAATAGCAAGCTGCTTGCTCACATGATTTGGCTGACAGCAGCAAGAGCCAATGGCTCCTGCTGTTCTCAGCAAAGCCTTTGAAAACAGGAAGGAGGAGGGAGACCTCCAGCTGGGAACAGCGCTGAATCAGTACAGGAGTCGTGTAAGTCTTTTGGGAGGAGAGGGGGACAACATGCACACAAACCTACCAAGATGCCACCCACCTAAACTGATAGCCTGGGCAAGGAGAGCATTATTCAGAGAAGCAGCCCATGGTAACTCTGGAGGTGCTGCAGAGATCCACAGCTCAGGTGGGAGAATCTGTCCACAACACAACTATTAGTCATGCACTTCACAAATCTGACCTTTATGGAAGAGTGGCAAGAAGAAAGCCTTTGTTGAAAGAAAGCCGTAAGAAGTCCAGTTTGCAGTTTGCAAGAAGCCATGTAGGGGACACAGCAAACATGTGGAAGAAGATAGTCTGGTCAGATGACATCAAAATTTGAAGGTTTTTTTTTTTTTTTTTTTAAGTGAAACGCTATGTGTGGTGGAAAACTAACACTGCACATCACCCTGAACACACCACCCTCACTGTGAAACGTGGTGGCAGCATCATGTTATGGGGATGCTTTTCTTCAGCAGGGACAGGGAAGCTGGTCAGAGTTGATGGGAAGATGGAGCCAAATACAGGGCAATCTTAGAAGAAAAATGGGTAAGTGAAATGTGCAGTGCTGATATGCTGTCTTTACAGTGAACCAAGAAAGCATATTTAGACAAGGTGCACAATGTAGGTGAACACCTTGAGTAAGAGAAAATGAATATTAAATGTATACAAAAGTGAATGTACACTATATCAAAAAATAAAATGGTACTCGTATAAGTTATTGAGAGAACATGAGACACCCTAACATTCAATGTAAGTATTAAAGGGGTTGTAAAGTTGTTGTGTTTTTTTTTTTTTTTTTTTTTTTTTTTTTTTTTTTTTTTAAATAACAAACATGTTATACTTACCTTCACTGTGCAGCTAGTTCTGCACAGAGTGGCCCCGAACCTGGTCTTCTGGGGTCCCTCGGCGGCTGTTTCAGCTCCTCCCCGCAAGCATTTACCACCTTCATGCGAGCTCCCTCGCACGGTGGTGAGTGCTTGCGGGCGCGCTCCCGTGATACAGCTGGCGGCTATAGCCGCTCGCTGTATCACTCGGCCACGGCCCCCGGCGCGCCGCGTCATCGGATGTGATTGACAGCAGCGCGAGCCAATGGCTGCGCTGCTTTCAATCCATCCACTGCAGCCAATCAGCGACCAGGCTGAGCTGCAATGAAGCTGACGAGGAGCGAAGATTCGAGGCGTCAGGTAAGTAAAACGGGGGGCCTGGGGGCGGCGGTACTGTCAAAAGTTTTTTCACCTTAATGCATAGAATGCATTAAGGTGAAAAAATTTTTACCTTTACAACCCCTTTAATGTATCTCTAATATGTAGAAAACAAATGAAGCAAAAGTCCAAAAAGTGAAATAATTCAAAGTCCATAGATGAATGAATATAGTGACATGGTGACTTGGAATATAACATTTGTGTAGACAACATTTGCAGATAGACAATCCACCACCAATAGGTATAAGGCTTACCAGAAGGATTGAACCCAAAGGTATAGGCCTAATGAGTCAATCGAGCATGTGGTGTAATAAACCAAGGGGAACCAGCATCAACATACACGACCTCCGGTTAGGGATATAAACTCCTGTGGTCCTTCACAGCAATACTTCTTATGAATAACCCTCCGAAGGGGTAATGACCGGGGGCTGGATGAGTGATCTTTCCTGTATGGTATGGTTTTAGGAAGAAGAGGAGAGAGGCCACATAGTGTAATTCCATTTCAGTAAAAAGGTATTTATTATGTAAAAAGAAACACTCACATTTGTGAAGATATAAAAGCACTTGATATAAAATATGTATTGTGACGCAGTGACATCAGCAGAGCCCGTTTTTGACGCGTTTTGGCTAATAAGACCTCATCTGTGGTGCTTGTCCACTGCAGCCACTGCAGTTTATATACAGTAATACATACCCCATAATGAGATACAGCTCCCTGGTAATTGGATGTGTGAGTGCTTACTTCCTGTCATAGCCAAAATGGTGTGGAAGCGTGCGGTTCAAGCCTCATTCTAAAGTGTAATGGCTTCAGAGGCGTGCGGTTCAAGCCTCATTCAGAAAGGAAATAAATTCAGAAAGCGGCGGAAATGATGTCACGGCCTGTATTGAGATGCCAAAACTGTGCTAAATGCAGCTCCCTAGTATTTAGATGTATCAATGTCTACTTCCGGTCGCAGCCAAAATGGTGCGGATCCGTGAGGTCCAAGCCTCGTTCCAAAATACAAGGGATTCAGGGGGATGCTGTTCAAGCCTCATTCTCAGAGAAAATGACTTCAGAAAGCGGCGGAAATGACATCGCCGCTTGTATTGGGATCAGGAATCTACACTAAACCATACATCAAGCCAAACCTCACAATCGGATGCCGGAAGCAAGGCTCAAGCCTCGTTCTGAAACAGACTTGACATGATTTGTAATAAGGATGAATGATTCCCTGTGCATACTCAGACTCAGCATTGGCCCGGAATAATACCATTCAACGCCAAAAAAACACCAGAGTAGACAAACCTGCAATCCAAGTCAAAATCCAGGACTGCAAGCACAGGGTCGGCAACATCATCTTGTGTTAATGGCCATTTGTGAACTTGATATGAATAAAAATGTACATTCAAATTTGACTATAATTTATTATACACCAAAGAGCTGATGCTAACTTGATTCTCAGTCCAACATGGAGAAATCATAGCTATTTTCAACAGACATTGGGACATTCTCAGGATTGACGGAGTCTTGGGCTCTATGTTGCCTTAACAGGTCAAGGTCACTTTTAGGGGAGTCCCTTCTCTACGAAGCAATTTATTTCCTGCAATCTGTGGTTGCAGGAAAGAAAATGGCACAGTCTGTGGTGGACTTTTAGTTAACCCCCCCCTTTTTCCCCCAAGGTATGTTTACTTGTTTATCCTCTCAAGTAGCTGTCCTGGAAGATGATTTGGGAAACCCTTGGTTACACTTACCGTTAAGGTTATTTGAGAACCTTCCACGACAGCATTCATATTTCCACCCAGATGTATTTAGTTTAAAGTAATGGTGTTTGAAATTGTTGCAATTTAAAAAAAAAAATCCACTAGTGCACACTGGAGGTGGTTCTCAACTTAAAACAGCTGAGTATGAGTGGCAGGGTTTTTGTTTCCTGCTCAAGGTGAAGCCAGTCATCTCTTAAGTAGCTGACCTGGAAAATTTTCAGAAATGCTGTTACCAGTAAGTTTAATCAAGGTTTTTCTTTGTAGTGTTCTATGAGGATAGACTTCTTTTCTACAGCTCTACTGTATTAATCTAGGACAAACTAACTTTAGGGTGCTTTCAAGACTACGTTCTGGTTAAAAGTTGGTTGTAAAACACTTTTCAGGTCTAGAGCTTTTGGCATTGCCTCAATGCTTGCCCTGTCTTTAAAAATTTACTTGGCTGGCAGGCTGAGCCCTGGGAGCTGCCTGAACTACGTAGGTTGCTAGTCGCCTACTGCTACTTTTGCCGAAGTAGGGTTAAGGCTGTGGAGCTGATTACTGGCGTCATCCATTGAGTTGCATGTCACATATGCACTTTGTGGCTTTTACCACCGTTCAGCATCGAGGAAGCTGCTCCCTACTGCTGCTCTTTCTTGGAAAGTGCCACATAGAACTTTGATCTTCATTCTGTTCCTGATGCCATCCTGTTACACCTTTTGGTCACCTCTGGCCATCCAGCCTCATCTGCTACCAGCTGTCCAGGTTTGTGAGTGCTTGAAGCATTGCATCTTACCATGAACCTATGTTATCTTGCCATCATGCAGTTGCAAAATGTCTGTCTCATTCTGTACATGGGAAGCAGTCACATTGTTTCGAGTGCCCCCAGCATTGTGCGTTCTGACAGTGTCCTCATCTGCAGCCTGAAATCATATCATTTGCTTTTGGAGTCTGTTCTGAGTCCCCCATTTGGTCTGGCATGGCTGGGCCCTCTCTGCCCTGGGCTAAGGTTTTTACCACAGTCATGCAAGATTTGATGATCCAAATTACCCAGTTACTGACTCTGATTGCAAAGGTCACAAGCACTCTCCTGCATTTATTCCTGCAGAGTCTATATCGGATATGCTGTGGCTTGGCAGCTTCCAAGCCATCACTTGCTTTAAAGACGTGGCTTTTGAAGCAAAGTTTCTAATGGACAGGGGCACCTGAGTCTGATTCCTAGAAAAAGCTAAGAAATCTACTTTCAATTTTATCATCAGATGTGCCATCATACTTCCCTCGGTGTGAGTCATTTGGAGTTTTTAACACCAAGGGTTTCTCCTAGAGGCAAGTTCTGTCCTTCCTGCAGCTTGGTCTGGGCCAGTGTTTGCCTCTCAGCACTATTAAAGGTCTGGTTTCTGCCCTTTTTTTTATTTATTTATTTTTTTTTATTTTCATGACCCCATTTTGTTGAGCCTGTTGGTGGTTTCATGCTGAGTTACACACCCCTCAGTTGGACTGCTTTTTGGAGGCCCTGAAGGTTTCAGACTCCTGTGTCCCTCAATGAATGATAAAGGAAATTTAGGATTTTACAATAAAAATACACTGAGGGACAATGTTCTCACATTTTGTGTATTTACAGTGGGGACGGAAAGTATTCAGACCCCCTTAAATCTTTCACTCTTTGTTAAATTGCAGCCATTTGCTAAAATCATTTTAAGTTCATTTTTTTTCCTCATTAATGTACACACAGCCCTGCATATTGACAGAAAAACACAGAATTGTTGACATTTTTGCAGATTTATTAAAGAAAAACTGAAATATCACATGGTCCTAAGTATCCTTTGCTGTGACACTCCTATTTAACTCAGGTGCTGTCCATTTCTTCTGATCATCCTTGAGATGGTTCTACACCTTCATTTGAGTCCAGCTGTGTTTGATTATACTGATTGGACTTGATTAGAAAGCCACACACCTGTCTATATAAGACCTTACAGCTCACAGTGCATGTCAGAGAAAATGAGAATCATGGAGGTCAAAGGAACTGCCTGAAGAGCTCAGAGACAGAATTGTGGCAAGGCACAGATCCGGCCAAGGTTACAAAAAAATTTCTGCTGCACTTAAGGTTCCTAAGAGCACAGTGGCCTCCATAATCCTTAAATGGAAGACATTTGGGAAACCAGAACCCTTCCTAGAGCTGGCCGTCCGGCCAAACTGAGCTATCGAGGGAGTAGAGCCTTGGTGAGAGAGGTAAAAAAGAATCCAAAGATCACTGTGGCTGAGCTCCAGAGAGGCAGTCGGGAGATGGGAGAAAGTTGTAGAAAGTCAACCATCACTGCAGCCCTCCAGCAGTCAGGGCTTTATGGCAGAGTGGACTGATGGAAGCCTCTCCTCAGTGCAAGACACATGAAAGCCTGCATGGAGTTTGCTAAAAAAAACACCTGAAGGACTCCAAGATGGTGAGAAATAAGATTCTCTGGTCTGATGAGACCAAGATAGAACTTTTTGGCCCTAATTCTAAGCGGTTTGCGTGGAGAAAACCAGGCACTGCTCATCACCTGTCCAATACAGTCCCAGGAGTGAAGCATGGTGGTGGCAGCATCATGGTGTGGGGGTGTTTTTCAGCTGCAGGGACAGGATGACTGGTTGCAATCGAGGGAAAGAAGAATGCGGCCAAGTATAGGGATATCCTGGACAAAAACCTTCTCCAGAGTGTTCAGGAGCTCAGACTACTGGGCCGAAGGTTAACCTTCCAACAAGACAATGACCCTAAGCACACAGCTAAAATAACTAAGGAGTAGCTTCACAACAACTCCGTGACTGTTCTTGATTGGCCCAGCCAGAGCCCTGACTTAAACCCAATTGAGCATCTCTGGAGAGACCTAAAAATGGCTGTCCAGCAACGTTTACCATCCAACCTGACAGAACTGGAGAGGATCTGCATGGAGGAATGGCAGAGGATCCCCAAATCCAGGTGTGAAAAACTTGTTGCATCTTTCCCAAAAAGACTCATGGCTGTATTAGATCAAAAGGGTGCTTCTACTAAATACTGAGCAAAGGGTCTGAATACTAGGGACCATGTGATATTTCAGTTTTTCTTTTTTTTAAAATCTGCAAAAATGTCAACAATTCTGTGTTTTTCTGTCAATATGGGGTGCTGTGTGTACATTAATGAGGGAAAAAAATGAACTTTAATGATTTTAGAAAATGGCTGCAATATAACAGAGTGAAAAATTTAAGGGGGTCTGAATACTTTCCGTCCCCACTGTATGATCATGCTCTCAGTACTGCTTAGTAAGGCGTGCTGGTAGTAGAAGGGTATATCCTAGGCTAACCTACAGTTTTTGAATTGTTCCAATCCCCCTTCAGATGGCAGTCTAACCTGGAAGGTTTCAGGTGTCCTTTTGTCCATCAAGGGACTCCAAGAAAATTGATTTTCCGGTGCGTACTAGGATATTTTAGATCGGTAGAGATGTAGGTGCCAGTTTTTTGTGTTTGTTTTTTTGTTTTTTACCAGCATTTGTCACGTTAGTATACCTTATTTGCTGGCATGGATTTAAGTAGAATTTTTTTCCAATTCTTTTTCAGGCTTTTGGCAGTACAATTGTAATTAATCCAGAAAAGGATAAGACTATGGTACAAGAATTACTTGACTTCAAAGACAAAGTTGACCATGTGATAGATGTCTGCTTCATGAAAAATGAGAAGTTTGTCAATGCCATGAAAGAAGCCTTTGAAACTTTCATTAACAAGCGACCAAACAAACCAGCTGAGCTTATAGGTAATGATTTTCAATATGTTTAACTACAAAAACATCTTTTTTTTGTTATTTGTTATTAGACATTTCAATAAATGTAAAAGGAGGTGAAAGCACCAGTATATTTGTTTCTTAGATAGAAATGAACAGTGACTCCACAGGTGGGTTTTCTGGTTTACAAAGACAGAAGTGTGGAGAAGGAGAAAATAGTATAGAGAAGAAAGCATTGGGGTTGGAGAAATGAGTGGGGTAAGGGGATAGAGAATGGAGAGGAAAGTGTCCCACCCCCACCCCCCACTTAGGTGTTTCAGAGATGCAAAGTTCAATTGGGAAGGCAAAATCCATATTGACTACACATTTTTGCATGGGCGTCAGTTGAAATTACTGTCAATTTTTCATTTGCCGTGGTTCCATTTAGTTGGGGAAAATACTTCAGAAAAGTTTAACGCAACGGATTTCCATGAATGGGAAATCACCTTTATTTTATTTTGCTGCGCAGAGTGGGACATTTTGTAGGGGTTTATTCAGCAAGGCCTCTTTGGGGTCTGTATATAGATTACACACCTTTTTTTTTTCTTCTCTGCACTACATTTTGGCAGATAGTTTAAACATTTTGTCAATTTTAAATGTAAACAAAAAAAAAAAAATATATATATATATATATATATATATATATATATATATATATATATATATATATATATATATATATATATATATATATATATATAAAAATAGTGTGTGTATATCATGTATGTATAAATAAAACCAAAAAGGTTCAATCTGCAGCACCTTTTTATATTCTCACACACTCATGGGCTAGCAAAATGCTAATATAATTTGTATTGCATTACAGCAAAATATGTGGATTCAAAACTACGAACTGGAAACAAAGAAGCTACAGATGAAGAGCTTGAAAAAATGTTGGATAAAATCATGATTATATTTAGATTCATTTATGGTAGGTTTTTGAATGTGTGTACCTGCACTTGTTGTGTGCAATTTATTTTATCTCCCTTCATATAGTTTATAAAAGAGACACTTGTGATATAGGTACAGATTTGCCAATTAACCGTTCAAGATGATGTTTTCTGCATCTGCTATTGTCTCCCTGCTTGTCTGGCGATGATTGTGGCATATATTTTTTCTAAAACCTTAAAGGAGTTGTAAAAGCAGAAGGTTTTTTATCTTAATGCATTCTATGCATTAAGGCAAAAAAAAACTTGTGTGTGTAGCCCTCCAGCACCCCATAATTACTTACCTGAGCCCCTTCTCTCTCCAGCGATGTCCACGAGTGTCTAAGCCATTTGGGACACACTTCCTGATTCGCTGTGACACAGCAGCGCCATTGGCTCCCGCGGCTGTCAAAGTCAGTAAGCCAAGCCAGTCGGGGAGGAAATGCGGGGCTCCGTGTCTTAATGGATACATGGAGCGCTGACTCTGCTTGGGTGCCCCCGTAGAAAGCTGTTGGCTGAGGGGGCACTCGATAGGAGGGAGGAGCCAGAAGCAGCAAAGAGAGACGCGAGGAGAGGGCTGCTCTGTGCAAATTCAACTGCACAGAGGAGTTAAGTATAACATGTTTTGTTTGTTATTTTTTTTTTTTTTTTAAACAAGACTTTATAATCACTTTTAAAGTCTAGTATACACTATTAGGTGTGTTAAGGGCCCGTTCACACTTCAGCAATTTTCAGCTTGACGCTCAGAAATGCTAAACAAGGAAAATCCCATTCATTTTAAGGAATCCCTATTATAAGAGTGGGGCAAGAACCACCAGAGCCTGGGAGGAAGAGGGACAAAACTTGCTGCCCCAGTGGAACAGTTGCACTGCTCCACAGGTCAAGGAGAAAGTTACAGAACTTCTGTGTACACCAGCCATGTGCTTGATTCTAGTTTTCCTGTTGTATGTGCCTGGTACACAGCTACACAGGTTTCTTTTGGCCACCGCAAAAACGCCCATAATATTTGAAAATCTGTTTAAAAAAAAAAAAATGCTCAAAGACTCCTGAAAACGCTCAGCTCAGTGTAAATGTAGCCTAAGGCTCCGTTCACACACAGGCTTTTTGAATCGCGGTTGGAGTCACCACGATTCCGCCAGCGTTTTGAAAACGCGCTGTTAAAATGTCATATTGCACATCAGAGTGTTCAGGTGCAATTCATTTCAATGACCCCTAAAAATGCAGAGTGATTTTGCCGTGTTAGTCGCTTAACAAATCACGCTGCAGTTGAGCAAGTTTTGAAGGTACCAGAATTTTTTGGGTGCGCGACGCGCCTTGCACGATTACAGTGCAATTTGTGTTTCAACAATTGCAGCAGAATTGCACCGTCTTTTTAGGTCCCATCTAATTGGTGCTACTCAAGTCGCAGCAACTTAGATTCCTGCACTACTTTGGGATGACTTCATTATGACTTGCAAGCAAGCCGCAATGAAGTTGCATGGCAAAGTCATGCGACTTTCCTGTTGCTGCAGTGTTAGCCGAGCCTAACTTGTATACAATACACTGTAATTTCAACAACTTCAGTATTTTTAAGTCGAAAACCATAAAGTGCATCTGCATACAAATTAAACTAGATGTTTTGACCCTTATGAGACAATGGAGCGTATAGAGCAGAGTTTCTCAAACTTTTCAGTCAAGGCCCCCCTTAAAATTCTGCAAAATCTCGAAGCAACCCATTCTTAAATGTAAAAACCTAAACTAATAGTTTTTCATAATGCAGCAACATCCACACACATAGAGCACCCAACAGTACAGGTGTTTTTATTCTTCCTTAGCAGACTGGTACTCAATAGTATGCCAGTGTTTCTCTTCTCCCTCCCTTTCTCTCCATCACTCAGCTATTGTGACCCTTGTGTTGATGGAGAGGTGCAGGGTACAGACGCATTAGAATGCTGTGCAGCTGCAGCTGTCCTCCAACCCATGATGTCATAAGTTGGTAGGACGCTGGTGGCTGAGACGTTATAATGGTGCACAATGAAAACCTGTGACTTTGTGTAAGTAAAAAGCAGGCTTGATTGACCCGCTGGCATGTATGCTATTCTTGGGCAATTTTTAGGCATTTTGCCAAGGCACCCCTGTAGATGCCTGAAATTGAAAAAGGCTGATATAGAGCTTAGCATGGTGAAGATTGTTATATTCACACTTAGACCTCATACACACTGGACATTTTGCATACTCTCCTAGAAGCCTTTCCTCCTGGCCAGCAGTTTTGGCAGTTAAAAAGGCCTGACCCTTGTAAATGTGTCTACAACTTTAACAAGTGTTTAGGCGCATTTACAGGAGTCAAGCGCTTGGGCGTTAATCCGTTTCATTGGACAAATTTATTCTGGCCATTGAAATTAATTAGCACTAGGCACGTTTTTTGCTTGAGCATTGACACACATTTGTGTGTTCAAGCGTCAAGTGTTTTCTTTTTTTTGTCAAAACTTTGCTGCTCCTGGATGCATTGGTAGTGTGTGTGTGTGTGTGTGTGTGTGTGTGTGTGTGTTTGTTTTTTTACATCCTGCCTCTAAAAGCTGATTAAAGCTTATGGGGGTTGATTTACTAAAGGCAAATAGACTGTCAATTTGCAAGATCAGTTGCTCCAGAGCTTGGTAAATGATTCATCGTCCAATCACGCGTAAACAACAATGCTTTTTTTTTTTTGAATTTCCCTTGCATGTGATTGGGTTTTCTTTGCAAAGTGAAGCTTTACCTCATTTATTAAGCTCTGGAGCAGGTCCACTTGCAGAGAGCATAGTCTGTTCGCCTTTAGTAAATCAACGCCTTTGCATGCATGGACATAGGTTAACATCCAGGAGAGTTTAGAGGCCGTAAAAAAAAAGGCTGATGCCCCTAGAAGCAGCTGCGAAAATGTCCAGTCTGCATGAGGCCTTATAGTTTAAAACTATTTTACATGAGCACAATTTCACTTGTATTTCTGACTGCTATCTAATGTACTACACCATATAGTGTGTTTTTTATTTTTTTTTTTGCCCTGAATATTCTTCTGGAGAATATGTGAGTGGAAGAATTAAGGAGCATTGTTTTGGATGAAGGTAGTAAGACACTTGGAGAGTCCAGTTATATCAAACCCTATATGACCCAATTGGGGGATATTTACTAAAACTGGTGCACGCGGAATCTGATGCAGCTTTGTAATGGTATAGCGTAGTAACCAAGCTGCTTCTAGGTTGTATTTTAAAAGCTTAAACATTTCACTGCCAGGTCCGTATGCCGTAGGGACAAACAGAAGTGCCTGCGGGTGGCTGAGTCAGTACGGCGTATGGAGCTTCTTTCTCCCTCTCCTATAAGCTTATGGAGACTTCAATGACCGTAAACTTATATCAGAAATCAGCTGAACAATTCTTTAACTCTGATTAGCGGATTACAACCCACTGATCAGAGTTATTAACCCCTAATGTGACTGCCCCCCACTTCCCCCCCCTCCATGCTGCCACTTCCCTGTCCGCTGCCTCTCCACCTTCGCCACTAAATGTCACCTGAAACTACTCCCCCCCCCCCCCCTCCTTTCCTATCCCCTTCACCCCCCTCTACTCAATCTCACCCCCCCAAATTCGATCCCCCGCAGCCACCATCATAAGCCGGCATCCCTCCTCGGCTGCACCTGCTGGCTTCAGGTGCTGCTGGGGGCTTGAGGGGGGATCCAGATGTGTTTCCCCCCCCTATACGGGGCCCGCACCCCCTATCCATCCCCGTTCGCTGGCGGCAACCCACCTTCTCCCGCAGCTTCTGCTCCGGCAATGTGACAGGCTGGGGATTGTGGCGGGGGGTGGGGAGCGGTGCAGGTGATGTTTGGGCTTGGGGGCTTGGTAAACATGTGTTTACCACCCCCCAAAATGTGGCACCCTGGGTGCATGCAGCGATCACTATGATCGTTTCCATATGCCCACTGACATCTCATAATAGTAACAGTGAGTATTACTATGTATCAGACTGTTAGTTTATGAATGCATGGAATCTATACAGATTCCATGCATTCATTCAAGTAAAGTGATGCAGAGAAAAGGACTATATCTATAGTCCCTTTCTCTCCCCCCCCCCCCCCCCCCTCTCTCACCTCTCCACGGATACCTCGGCTTCTCCTCCCGGCCAACACGATCCATGCTGATTTGGCCAGGAGGAGAAACCGGATGACGATAGTGAATATTTATTCTGTGCCCCGAGCCCAACCTTTTCCATGTCAATTAGAGCCTCGGGATCTAATCATGTGGCTTGTAAAAAAATAGACATATGAGTCTGATGCCCTGCAGGGGGCGACGCCCCTGCAGCCCTAATGGACCGGCAGCTCCTGGTAAGACTTCACATGGAGCGGACTCTGTCAAGCTGATCCACCTGCTCAGCGGGGTATCTGTCTGCTGATCCCCGCTGAGCAGGCGGATGACAGGTCCATATCCGCGCCACTGATGCAGAGCGGGCACGGACACAGCCCGCTGTTTTCTATAGGACGGTCGAATGGAAACGGACCACCTGTCCATTTCCATTGGATGCCATCCGATCCAATCTGCTAAATGGATGGAGAATGAAATCCCCATCCATCTGTTTTTAGTGGACTGGATCCGATGCAGGCGGGTGTAAACAGACACATGTCCATTTATATCAGTCTCTCCATAGAGAACAATGGATGGTCCGATTGGGCCACCTGAAAAACGAACAGGCAGACCCAGTCGGTGTGCTTGTGTGAAAGGGGCCTAAGGCCTTGTTAACACGGGGCATACACAGCGTACCTTTACAGGGATGCACAGTTGTTCCATGCATCTCTGTGCAGGCAGTCCAATTGATGTCATTTGGGGTTTAGCAACTGCACCAACAGAGCCGTTGCTCCCAGTTTTACACCCATGTAGGTCCACATGCATGTCCCTGAGCGCACACTGTCTGCGTTTAGGGTCATGCACCTACACCCACATGGATGTCAGATTGGGAACAGCAGCTATACCTGTGCAGCCATTGCATCCCAATTGACATAAATGGGACTACCTGTACAGGGATGCATGGAACACCTGTGCATTCCTGTGTGGGTAAACATGGCCCCCCATGGGCGTACACGTTAGTATGCCACATGTGAGCGATGCTTTAGTACTAATTTAGCAGGAATTTTGTAAGTTACGTTGTGTTTATGTGCAATAGTTAATAATTTTAGTATATTTTTAGTGAAAATAGCGATATGAACATTTGCGCAATTATTACAGGGCCCCAAAAAAAAATCTGTAGTGGTTTGGGCGGTCTTTCACAAATTCTGAAAGCTATAAGTAAAAAAAAAAAAAACAAAGGAAAAATTGCAAAAAATGGTCTGGCCACCTGAGAGTACAAAATGGAGCACAGGGCCTGGCAGTGAAAGGGTTAAAGAGGAAGTAACCTTCCTCTACTGACTTTTACCTATAGGTGAGGCCATAATAAGGCTTGCCTATAGGTAGTGTAAATATCTCTTAAACGTGCGTTTAGGAGATATTTACATTGCATGCAGCCAGTGACATGACTGGCGCATGCGTTCTGAAGGAACCGCCACCCGTGCCATTCCATCAGAGTCCTGTGCTGTGAACGGTGGCTCCCACGCATATGACGTCATCGCTGCTCCGGCCAGTCAGAGCCGTAGCCTGCGAACCCGGAAGCAAGACTGGTGAAGATGGACGTGGCTGCAGCGCTGACATCACGGTGCTGGAACAGCTTCATTTTAAGATAAGTTTCACATAATGTGCTAGTATGCGATGCATACTAGCACATTATGACTTTACCTTGCAGGAAAAAAATTAAATGCGTCCATCGGTGTACAACCGCTTTAATTGAACAAGCTTAAGTTAGAAGAAGATTTGATTACTATGCACAGCTGCACCAGATTCTGTGTGCACCAGTTTTAGTTAAATTTCCCCCATTGTTTCTTGTTTAAGGATCAAAACGTCTGAGCGTTTAATTTATATAAAGCAGGTAGAGACTTTTAAATAGAAGCACTTTATTGTTCTTGAATTTTTTTTAAAACAATGTTGTATTGTATACATTAGTTAATCGGAGATTTATTTATCCACTTCAAGATCGCAATACGTATATGTATGTTGTGGCTCTGAAGTTGTTTACCGGGATTATGGCTTGAAGATATCTGCCATTACCCCAATATCACTTTTTTACAGGCAGCAGTTGGCTTGCTCATGAGCCACTTGAAGTGACAAAATCTGTTAGCTCCCTCTAAGCACTTTTTTGTCTTTGTACCCATCTTGAGGAGATTTTTTTTTTCCCGCAAAAAGTAATCTACCCCCCACTGTGGATCCGGCATCTGTCCTTCGTTAAAGCAGATAAGACAGATAAGTGGTTGGTAGCCCTATCCTTACTGTGATTTGCCAAACCATGGATGACTGGTTAAAATCCCTTAAAATAGATCTTCCCACTGCTGAGGGTTGATCCTTTGTTGATAGAATGCATTGAACAAATGTCTGTAGCTTTAAATCTTTTTCATTATAAAAGATTGTGATGCTTTGCTGAAAGCCTTCCGGCTTATCTCTTGCATTGGTCTCTTGTCAGTACACATGCAGGACACTGGTTAAATTGCTGGTCTGTGAAACCTTCATCCAAGAAGTGTTGGATCCACTTGGCCTTTCAGAGATGGGTCTTCAGGTCTACCATTGAAACAACCATCAAGGGCCCTACTGTTGATAAGAGCACCCATTTTCCTCAGCGGAAGTAGACTAAGGAACAGACTGCAAAGTCTTTTCACTCCGTTATCAGTTATAAAACGTCCCTTTGTTTCTTCATTCTTGTGCTCTACATGTTGGCATCCCTCAAGTTGGGCTCCCAACCCACCCATAAGGGTGTGTGGTGTGGTGGAGACATGCAATTGTGGTTATTTGCAATTTTAAGCTAAACCTGCTAGAAAATATGTACTTGTCTACACTTATAAAAACACACAAAGTGCTCCAGTGTATGGAATTAAAGGTTATTGGCAAAGTGTATAGTAATTAGGGTTGCACGGATACCACTTTAACACCGAGTACGAGTGTACTCTTTTGCAAGTACTTGCCGATACCAATTACCTATACTTATTGCGTAGGTAGGGGGGTGGTTTGGGAAGGGGGGGGGGTGTTAGGCACTTGGGCAAGGCTGGGGTGAGGGCAGGGTGGGAAATAGAGGGCAAAGTGAGGGCAGTTTAGTTGAGGGTGGGATAAAATGGGGATTGTGGGGTGGGAGAATTGAGAAGAAAAAGGCTGTGATTGCTGGGGGAAGAGGATGGGAAGGTCATTAAAAGACATGGGGGCAGAGGTGACAGCTGGTGGGGGAAGAAGGCAACACGGAGGGCGCAGTACAGGGCATTAGGTACGGACCAGTCTGTACACTGACACCGTACTGTACATCATATACAGACTGGTGTGTGTATAACATATACAGTACAGTGTTGGGGTAAAGACTGGTCTGTATATACTGTATGATGCTAGTGTATAAGACTGGTCTGTACCCTGCTGACACTGTACTGCACTAACCTGTTTGCAGGACTTGCTCTCCTCATTACTCGGTTCTGCTTCCAGGGATGATTCCACAGCTGCCACAGGAGTCTGCGCCACTTCCCGTCCCCCCACACTGTCTGCTGGGACACACGGGTCCCAGAGACAGCAGGGACCGTTCTGATTGCTCAGCGCAACTCGCGCATGCACAGTAGGGAACCGGGAAGTGAAGCCGCAAGGCTTCATTCCTGATTCCCTTACAGAAGATGGCAGCGGCAGCACCCGAGAGTCTAGCGAGATTTCGGCCTTGGGTGCCGACGTTTTTTTTTTCGTGGGACTCCCTCTTGAAGTAATGTCTAAAGTCCAAATAGGACTAATTATTCCACCACCACAATTTTCTGCTTTTAAAAGTTCTGCTTCGCTGATGATGAAGCACTAATTTGCCGCACTGATGGACATGCATGGGCGGCATGGATGAGCAGGCACTGAAAGACAGCACTGACTGGCATCACTGCTGGGCACTGTTGGGGCTGCACCGATTTAGATGTGTAGATCTCCCCTCTGAGGAAATGCAGCTTATCGGCTCTCCTCTCCTCACACTCTGAGATTGGTAATGCACCATGTCCCAGGGACAAAGCGCACCACGGATGGCCGCTCTGCGTGCCCTTGTGGCGAGAATTGGGATGACATGTGATATCATCCCAGAACGGGAGAGCTGCCTCCAGCCCATCAATTGACAATACGGTGGATGGGAGGTGGTCAATAGCTGGATCTTAAAATCTTAAAAGGCCAGGCATGCATGGTCCCCTTTTTAGGCTGGGATAGGCTTTATCAGAGAATGGTAATTTACTCCACTAAATCATTCACCACAGATAATTCAGATATGGCTCAAAAAGAAAAAATCCATAGTGCTCTCTTTTATATAAAAGTACCCATAAAACTTTTTTAAATACACTCAATTGTAAAGAAAAAGTCTCTCGCTTAGCATTGATTCTGCCCAAGAGCAAGAACAGCTCTCACTGCTTCTTTTTAGACACTCCCTAAGATATGGTCAGTGGACACATCTGGTTAATGTAGATTGAAATCTAAATAAAATTAGTTTGTTACACCACTCAGTGAAATGTTCACACAGCATGGGTCTGTCAATTAAATATGAGAGTATAACGAAGTCCTTTTTTATGTGCTGTTTTTTTTGTTTTGTTTTGCAGGAAAAGATGTTTTTGAGGCCTTCTATAAAAAAGACTTGGCCAAAAGGCTCTTGGTTGGGAAAAGTGCTTCTGTGGATGCTGAAAAATCGATGCTTTCTAAACTTAAGCATGGTAAGAATATGATTGTTTGTCAGTCTTCTTTTTTTTCTTTCTTCTTTTTTCTTCTTCTTTCTTCTCCCTTCTCCCAAAAGTCACTTTCTCTATAAAGGAAGTTGGTTTTCTAGAAATGATCTCTTTAGTATTTAGGTGTGTGCATGGGCAAATCTCTAACAACTTTTTAAAGTGGTTGTAACCCAAAAAAAAAAAAATCATGCTCTTGTCCCTTTTAAGGCACGAGATATAACACTGTGCTTTTGCCATGTCAGTTGTCTCTTTCTATGCTGTACAATACCTGGTTGATCCGGTCTGTTTCTGTCTCTTGTTTAAACTGACCACATTTATCATTGCTGCTGATCCAAGATAGCATTGTCAGTTTACATGCCTCCATCATCCAGCTCTCTTAGCATCTCTCCCTGTCAGTTCCTTTGTGTGTAAGCCAATCTCCTCCCCCTGATCCTGCCCTCTCCTCCTACATGTGTATTTCTATTCCCTGCAGCTGCTCCAGTACGTGTAATGTAAACAAACATGTATTTGATCCTCTGCTTCAGGTCCCTGTTCAGTACTGTGTGTGTGTTTTTTGTTTTTTTTCCCCTAAAATTTATAATGCTAAATGCCTTCTTTGCAGAGCCCTGCTGTGCGGACACGTGACCTCTCTCTGCCAGCTTGCATTCATCATGGGGAAATCTCAGCCCCTCCCACTGTGCTCTCTTAGGTCAGGAAGGAAAGCAGAGGGAGGTCACATGACACCACAACAAGGCTCTGCAAAGAAGGTAATTATTATTATATTTTTAGGAAAACCCACACACTGTACTGAACAGGGACCTAAAACCGAGCCAATCAAAGTAATACATACAGGCGGTCCCTGGGTTAGAAACAAGATGGGGACTGTAGGGTTGTTCTTAAGTTTTAATCTGTTTGTAAGTCAGAACGGGTACATTTTTTTTTTTTTTTTTTTTTTTTTAAGTGTAGCTCCAGCCACACAAACTATTTTCAAGCTTTTTGGGTAGCATAGGGAAGGGTTAACACCCCTGTAACTTTTGTTTTGCTGTCTGTGCCCCTGTTCAGAAGATTTCACCCTACTTTTCTTCCCAATGACAATTGGATTTTGAACATTTTGGGTTGTTATGGAAACAAGCCTTGGTGATAAAGCTTCAGTGGAGGTACCTTTTTTCCATAATAACTGTTACAGGAGTGAATTTCCCTTCCTAGGGGTAGATTTCCTCTCACTTCCTGTTGTCTCCCACCGTTTGTAAGTCAGATGTTTGTAGCTAGGGGACTGCCTGTACATGTAACTTTACGACCACTTTAATTATCTCTTCTGATTGAACAGAATTGGACTAAGGCTAGCCAAAGATTATGCAGCCATGGGTTAAAGGAAAGAAAATTGTTTGGTTTCCCCCATCAACAGAGTCGGTGTTGATGGGGGGGGGACCCTTCCACTGCACTATTGTATTCTGACAGTGGGAGGTTTCATCATTTAATAACAGAAATATCTGCCACTACTCCATCACCTAAGTGAAATTTGGCAAATGTTGATAAAAGAAATCAACTTTAGCTATATTTTAAGGAAAGTCTACAAATTCATGTGACCCAAAGAATGATTTATTTATAAATGTTTTGGGATGCTTCTTTGAAACACATTAAAAAGTGATAGAAGCAACACGTTGTGAACAGGATGCTTTATTAAAATTTGGAGAATTTGAAGTAGACTTAAACCTCAATACTCCTTAGCTCAGTCCTTATAAGCAATATTCCAATGCATAGAATTTGGAAATTTAATACATTTAAATTGTAAGATATTGGTCTAGACCAGGGATATGCAATTAGCGGACCTCCAGCTGTTGCAGAACTACAAGTCCCATAGGGCATAGCAAGACTCTGACAGCCACAAGCATGACACCCAGAGACAGAGTCATGATGGGACTTGTAGTTTTGCAACAGCTGGAGGTCCGCTAATTGCATATCCCTGGTCTAGACTGCAATCATGGGTATAACAAATAAATTATTATTTTCTATTGTGCCAACACAAGCTCACTCGCACTACTCTGAAAACCAGTCCATTTTGTTCTATTTTTTTTTTTTTTAAGCTTTATGAACATAATAGGGGAAGGTAATTTACAACTAAAGGCTCCTGTATAACTGTTCAACAAATATCAAATTCAGTTACTATATGATGCACAATCCTTATGAAGTAAACAAAAAAAACCTCCTTTACCTTTCCTGACTGTGCCAATTGCTAAATTTCCCGATTGAGTCGAGCTACCTACCTCCAATGCTTTATTGTACTGCTATTAGTTTCACTTCAGATCTGGTCTTCTGTGGTACCAGGACTGTTTTTCTTAACCCTTCCAGCTATAACAGTTTTGCTATAATTAGAAATGGCTTCAACAGTTGCTTTTAGTTATTCACCTGTGATTCAGTAAAAATGTGTGGTAAAGGTATACCTTATAAAGACAGGTTGCAATTTAGTGTTTGCATGGTAAGCTATGGAGAGAAGTTGAGCTGCATGATATTTGGCTGCTGTTCATCTGAGTAAATATTATGGAAGAAATATTATTGTAGAAATTTTATTTTTTGTGTAGAATGTGGAGCTGCCTTTACCAGCAAGCTTGAGGGGATGTTCAAAGACATGGAACTGTCGAAGGACATTATGGTTCACTTTAAACAGGTATTTTTTCATCATGAAAAACTTCAAAGTTAATTGATTTTAGTGTTAAATCATTTGCAAAATTTATGCTTACAACTTTTTCTTCTTGCAGTACATGCAGAATCAGAACGTCCC
Organism: Lithobates clamitans; assembly: GCA_037952925.1. Lineage (NCBI taxonomy): Eukaryota > Metazoa > Chordata > Amphibia > Anura > Ranidae > Lithobates > Lithobates clamitans. The sequence goes on from JBBGZY010002645.1 coordinate 275,927, forward strand.
TGGTAACATTGAATTAACTGTGAATATCCTTACAATGGGTTACTGGCCAACATATGTGCCTATGGAAGTTCACCTACCTCCTGAGGTAATGTATTAGATGTGTTAGTTGCATTTAAACTTTCGTTTTAGCTGGCTGTTTCCCAGCATGGTTGTATCCTATTTACTTAAAGCTCAATTGATCTGTTTTGCCTGTTGCCAACGTTTTTCTCCCTTCTTGCAATCGGTAAGGTCTAAAGTATGTGCTTTTATCAGTATTATGGCAGGGGAAAAGACGGTGTAATTATATCTTGGGCTGCAGAAGTGCAAGCCCCATGTAGTGCTGTGAAAAAATGTGTTTGCTCTCTCTTGGATTACCTTTTAAACTTTGCAGATTTGGAAATAAAGGTTTCTATACCTTTTGTCTTGGGGCTGGCTCACACACTGAGAACTACCAGAGAGGTGAATCGCAGCTGCCCGTTCTGGTTACAGTAGGGGGCAGTGTGGTGCAGGCTTCAGCAAATCACACAGCTCCCTTTTTTTTTTATATATGTTTTTTTTTTTCCTCACTGAACTTTATATGAGGTGTACAGTAGTACACTTCATGCTGATGTACAGAAGCATGCTGTACTGTTGTGCTGGGCATTGCGGTTCTGTACAGTGCTCTGTGGTAAAATGCAGCATGTTTGCATTTTTTTTTTTTTTTGTAGCAAGCTGCAGCGCAGTGTGAATGGGGCACACAAAGTTGTGTGTCCTTAAGGTGACAGGCATTTTTACAATGCACTTAAACACATGTCACGGCACAATGTGTGAATTTTTCTTAAAATGTAGTCAAGTGTACTTTTTCTTTAAGGGCTCGTTAATACCATCTGCAGACACCTACATTTTTCTGCATTAGGAAAACGCAGGTCTCTGCAAGACATTGTTTTCTATGTGTCTCATCCACACTGAAACGCACGTGTGATATGCAGTGCTGAGCTGTGCAGAACTGTGTCTGCAGTTTTTTGCACAACTCCACACATGTTCGTGTCATGACTGCAGGGCCGCAGTTAATGCAGCAGGAAGAATCAGATGGTGGACAGGAGTGGTTGATTGGTGGTTGTGATGGGCAATTACAGGAACTGATAGCTTGTGAGATTATCCCTGCAACAGCTAAAAGCTAACAGGTAGGAGGGGAGGAGAAGCTGGCCTTCAGCTGCAGCAGGGAGAATCACACAGGAGATCTGTGTGCTCTCCACTGCCTTCCCCTAAGTCCTCTTCATAATAAAGGGGTTCGTTCACTCTCATGAGTGAGGTAACATCTGTTTGTCTGCCTCTCTCTGCGTCACAGATGGCCCAGTTCATTGAGTTCAGTCAGTGGTTTCAAGAGGGTACAAATTACAGTTGAAAACTCTGCCCCCAAACCAATTTCTTTTTTCAAATCAACCACAGACTGTTTAAGGACCGTTGGGTTTGCAAAAGGCTATGGCCATGAACCTCCTCCTTGTCCCAGAGATTCATTATGCCAGTACCTATACAAAACTGGATATTTGCCCTATTTTGGACTTAAATTTCCTCAACAGTTTCCTTCAAATTCCAAAATTCCGTTTGGAATCTGCAAGGTCTTAAATTGCCTCTCAATAGAATACCTGACATCAGTGGATATCCAAAATGCCTATCTGGATATTTCCATTTACCCACCTCATCAGCACTTTCTGCACTTAGCAGTGGCAGAAAATGATTTGGTTTGTCCCACTGCCCTTCGGCCTATCCTCTGCTCCCAGAGTGCTCACAAAGGTCTTGCTCAGATCTTAGGGCATTCAAGTCATGGGCTATCTAGGTGACCTTCTGAAGGACTCATCTCCCAGTCAGTGGTCAGTAGGGGTGCAACGGATCAAAAATCTCACGGATCGGATCGATCCTCGGATCAGCATAAAAACAAAATACAAAAACAAAAAAAAAAAACACACACAAATCTTGTTACACCCACTGGAGTTTTAGATTTAAAAGCCATTTTCAACACAAAACCGAGCTTATATGCATAAATACAGTATTTGTGCATATAAGCTCAGTTTTGTGTTGAAAATGGCTTTTAAATGTAAAACTCCGGTGGGTGTAACAAGATGTCCGCTTGCCCCCTTCTCACTCTATAATTATTGTACTGTGCAGGAGTGTGGGGTGTAGCAAGATGGCGGCGACGAAATGTCACTTCCTGTCGAGACAGCGGCCACTTCCGGGTGTACCAAGATGGCCGCCGCTCCGGAGCTAGGCCGAAGCCGGGGCCTTTCCTATGGCTGAGGCCCGAAAAGTGCTCCGCGGATCGCGGGTGTGCCGATCCGCGGAGGGTGATCCGTACGGATCACGGATCGGCAACGATCCGTTGCACCCCTAGTGGTCAGACAGGTCCAGTCTTTTGGCTGGGTGATCAGTTTAAAAAAAAAAAAAAAATCTGCTCTCCAAACTTTTTTGTCCAGAAAACTTGTATTTGGTGCTGAACACATCCCAAGTGAAAGTCTATCTTCCATTCAAGAACTCTCCAGCAAAACATTTTGTCAGCATGGAAAACATGCCCTTTCTCTCTGCTTAGCCATGCTCCTATTCAGCCAAGCAAGAACTCCCTTATCTTGTTGGATCACCATCTCAGCCCTCCCCTGCCACTGTAAAGTCCTTACACAGGTGCAAGTCTGTTGGGCTGGAGAGGAGTGTTCCAATTCTTCACAGTTCAAGGAACATGGTCAAGAGGGGAAACCACGCTTCCCATCAACATCCTAGGTTTCAGAACAGTCAGGTTGTCCCTTCATCACCGAACCTCCCTTCTTAATGGACACTTAATCCAGGTTCAGTCAAATAATGCCACTATAGTGAAATATAACCACCATCAAGGGGTACAAGTAGCCTTGTATGCCTTCAAGTTAACAAAACAAATGCTCTTGTGTCTCCTGTGTTCTCTTGAAACCCTCTGTTCTGTAATTTTCTGTGGTCCCTATCCCAGGTGTGGACACATTGTAGACTGATCATCTTGGCCACCACTTGGACAAAGGGGAATGGTCTCTTCATCCAGATGTGTCAAATCTTCTAATCCAAAGATGGGTGTCTCTGGATGTGGACATCCTAGCCTCCAGATTAAATAAACTACCTCTGTTGCCAAAACCAGGGATCCTTTAGCTCTGGTTTCTATACAAATACATGCGAGCGCACAGGACCAACAAAAAATGCAATATAAAATTACGGATTTTCCATCTAGCACAGCGGTTTGCTCTCTCCTGACAGGGGACTGAGGCCAACCCTTCAGACATACTTTGCCTACTCTGCCGAATCCACGCCATGGACGCCGGGACTGATCCAGGAGCTGTTCCCCCTTTGTAGCTGTTTTTCTCCTTACTTGCTTGTGAATGTGGATAACTTGATATTGTTATTAAATACCTGCACTCAGAGGCGCTTTTCTTTCGTTCTTTTTCTTAGCCCTGGTTTCGGATGCCCTATTTATTAATCCTCTGGTCTTCAGGCTCATTTATACCTGCAGTGCAAATTCTGCCTTGCCTGGTGGAAATAGTCAATAAGTGGTGATTCTAATTGCACTAAACTAGCCCAGAAGAACCTAATACACAGACATACTTAGACTTCTAGCAGACAACCCTTTTCCCCTTCCTAACAGGCTAGGTCTGCTATCTCAAGGTACTCTAGTCCATCCTGCTTGTCAATCTGTAGCATTAACAATATGGCTGTTGAAACTCGGGTCTTAAAGGATAGAGGGATGTTGAAGTGTGTGATTCCTACCTTGCTGAAACAATCTTCCAGGAAGATGTATGTACTATTGTTCCTGGAAATCTTTTTTTGCCTGGTGTAAACACACACTACTCTGTGCTCTGTATTCTGGCCTTCCTACAATCAGGCCTTGACCAGAACTTGGCCTTAAAGCGGTATTAAATCCTTTAAAGGCCAGGTATCGGCCCTATCCATCCTTTTTGAAAAGCCTCTGGCTTCACACTACCTTGTGTTTTTTTTTTTTAAATGGAAAAACAACCTTTTATTCAAAGTGTTCCTTATGTCAGGCCTGCTTTTCAGCGCCCTGTGCTTCCCTTAGACCTTAAAGTAGAATTAAACTCCACTTTTGAACTTGTACCTACAGTCTTGCCTAATAATAAGGCTTACCTGTAGGTAAAGGAGATATTCACACAACATGCAGCTGATGACATCACCGGGGCATGAGCTCTGAAGGGAACGGCATACTGTGCCAGACCTTCAGAGCTCTTTGCCGGAGCCGGGGGAGGGCGCGCAGCAGTGACGTCATCACGGCCCCAGCCATACAGAAGATGCGAGCGCCAAGGTGCCTTAACGGTGCTGTGCTGGAGAGCTCTGTGTACAGGTAAGTCTGTCATCATGTGATAGTATGTGATGCATACTAGTACATTATGACTTAGACCTGCAAGGGGTTTTTTATATTGCTGGCGGTTTACTACTCTGCCTTACAAAAGCCATCCTTTGAACCCATCAGGGATACTCCAAAAAGGGTAAAGTAGCCCTTTTGGTAACTATAATCATGCTTTTTCAGATGTTTCTGAACTGGCTGCCCTTTCCTGTAAAGAGCTTTTTCTCATACTTAACAACGACAAGGTTGTCTTATGCACAAGACCATCCTTTCTTCCAAGGGTGGTTTCAGCATTCCTCCTCATTGCACTTTCTTCAGTGTGCTCTGCATCTAAAGAAATTGTCTCTACATTTCCTGGACATAGTCAGAGCCATTAGAGTATATCACAAAGCTACTGCTTCCATCAGACAAAGGTGTTTGTCTGATGGAAGCTTGGGACCTCCCAAGGTTGTTTTAAAATCCACTGTTACATATAGCCTGTTTTGTGAGCTGGTTGGGACAGTTCTGTTTACCTCATTGTTGCCCATCTTTCATATTCCTTGTTTGGGGACATCCTATGATGTATGAATAGGTTGCCTGTGTCCTGTACTGTATGGTTAAGATGAAAATGATTTTGACTTGTAAATTCAATATTTTGGACTACAGTACCGAACGAGGCCACTCCCACCCCCTCCCCTTCTTTTTATTTATTTATTTTTTGTTTACTCTGGATAGCTTGCTGCAAAACTGGGGATTCACAAAGTGGGGTAAAGTTATTGGGGAGCTTGACAGTGTCTGGTAGATATGTGCCTATAACCCATGGTATATGAATGTTGCCTCTGTCCTGTATTGTATTCCAAGATATGGAATTTAAAGGAAAGTCATAATTTCATTTTTTTTTTTTTTCATCTTGGCACTGTACATGATTCTTTTATGTGTATTTTTTTTCCTTGGTAGTTGACTGCAGATTAAATATGTGAGCTTAAATGTTTGTGAATATGTTGCTAAATCAGCTTCTTTGTTGAAGCCCTTGGTTTCCAGTTATCCAACAGTAACACATGATAGCCAGTGGTGCTGGGAAATTGAATCTAAACCCAAGAACTAAACTGTTTTTATTGCGGTTTACCGGTCTTTTTTGCACTTCTCAAACAGACATACGAAAAGGATTTCAATTGTATATTGAACCCACCAAAGGTAGTAAATAAGAGAAGTTCAGTATTAGGGTTTACATATACTATAATAGTCATTTTCAGGTTCATCTTTTTTTTTTCCTCCCCTTTCGTTAGATGGTGAAGCTCCAGGAGATTTTCAAGACCTTTTACCTTGGAAAGCACAGTGGCAGAAAACTACAGTGGCAGTCAACTCTGGGCCAGTGTGTCTTAAAAGCAGAGTTTAATGAGGTAAGTTGAGACAATTAATTACTGAATGCTGTATCCATATTTTTCTTTTATCATTGTGTGATTCCTCCTACTTTTCAGCTAAGCTATTTCCTTTTTTTGTTTTTGCGCAAGAACTTTCTGTAATATTGACCAATCGTCAGGGTTTCCAAATAAGCTGTCAAAACATAGAAAATTTACTGACAAAGAAATTTTTTGTTATTGACAACCTAGAATGAAATAGAAACTAAGATAATTAATGTTTAACTACTTGTCGACTCGCTCACAGCAATTATACTGCGAGCAGGCGGCAGCTGAAGGCTGGAACGTCGCTGAGCACATGCGAACTGGCGTGCCCCCTGAAACAAAGCTTATCCTCTTGGAACCCCCATATAGACAACGAAAAACATTGATTGGTATTGCCTTTGTAAGCGGCCGGGGTATCATTCAATCGCTATGATTGATCATAGCGATCACATATTTATGTTGTCAACAAAACAGTCATGAATGACTTCCATTCATTACTTTTGGTTACTATTGGCCCACAGCTATCACATGGTACCTGGGCCAATCACAGCACCCTGTACTATGTGATTAGCTGTAGCCAATCGCAGATCACAAAAAGTAATCAAGCTGTCATGAATGAAAGCCATTCATGATATCTAAAACAATTGCTTATAACCGTGATAATCAAAAAAAGGACGTAAACTTTGTTTAAGTACAACCTTACCTACTATGCAACCCTAAAGGGGCAGGTATCTGCCTTATGCATCCTTTTCTAAGGGCTTTGCCTTTGCACTCGCTTGTGAAAACCTTCATTCAAGGTGTAACTTCCTTGCAACATCCTGTACTTGCCTGGGACCTTATTTGATTCTCTGCTCTGCAGAAACCCATGGAGATTCTTGGCAGCAAAGTAGCATTTCTCTATCATTTATTGAAGAACACCGCTTTACTTCTCATGGGTGGGTTTGATGCTGACACCTTCAGGAGCAGGATGCTAGGTGCAACCTAAATTAAAAGCACGCCTAAGGGGCGGCCCTTTTGGTAGCTGCCAAACCCCTCAATTGCAAGACAGAGTTCAGTTATTGCCTAGAGTTTTAGGTGTTCGGACATGGAGCTTTCTAGCTCCTAGTTTTTGTTTGTTTTTGTTTTTTCTCTTTGCGTTTTTCTTGATTCTTGATGATTCTTGTTCAAGTCAAAGGATTTTTCTTCCAGTCCATGAAGGTTGTTGTTGGTTGTGTTTTTCCTTCAAGCAACTGTGGTGCTGGGTAAGAGGCAGGGTATCAGATCTGGGTAGTTCCCCCAGCATCACCCACGAGCACCATCCTTGCAATAGGGGGATCAGGTGCCATGGCTGTGCTCACTGCGTGCGCGCGCCATTTTATTTTCCACCACTTCTTCCACTGTCGTTCCACCGTCTGGTTCCCGGGCGAGCTTAGGGGGTTATTGTTCCCTACTCACCGCTGCTCTAATTCTCTTGCTATAGTGATGAGGATATGAAGTGCCACCTTTGTCCACACCCTGTGGTTAAGCTGTTGCCTGCTCACGCAGTTCACTCTATACGTTTTACACATAAGTCATTTGGGAGCTGATGGGAAATTCCATACCCCCATGTTGGCTATTGGTTAATAGTCTTGGTTGCTTTTCACCATGTTATGCACCTGGACCCTGTGTCCTCTTTGTGCACAGTCCTTTGAGAAGTCATTGTCCAGTGGGGGGGAGGGGGGCTGCACTCTGCTTGGTCACATACACATTTTTGAGGCATGATCTGCATGGGTCTCTTAGCTCTGGTATCCCAGTTGCTTCTGGAATGGACTGAACCACAACTCCATGGTTGTTTCAAAGCAAGTATACACCCTCACCTTGCATTGGCATGTCCGTTCAGGGGCTTCATATTTCAGAAAGGTCCCTGGATTCTGGACCATTGGTTGTCACCTGCCTGTCTTAGCCCTTGTCTTTTAAAGTGGATGTAAACCCGATTTCATGAAATTTGAGCTGGGCACATATCTGTAGTGTTTTCTTATCCCTCTCCAAAGCACTGAGTCCTGTGGCTTTCTCCTGCTCAGTAGCTCTGTTACTAGCCAGGTAACTTCTAACAAGTTTTCTGACACAGGAGATAAAAACAGCCTGAAATTTGTGTTGTGGGAGGTTGCTATAAATAGATGACCAGAAAGCTTGCCTTCTCACAGCAGAGGAACAGTTCTTCCCAGATCGCTTTGCAAGCGTTCGTCCTTTTGGCACTCCTTGGAATAGTCCATAAACTTCAGGCCCAGAAGGGTAAGGATGCTTGTCGTGAGCAGGACCATCCCATCCCTTCTCTGGTCCCATTTGTCCTTTTAATGACCAGAGCTGCTACTCCTAAGACAAAATAAAATATATATATGTGCATGCGCTAAAGGCTATAAATACGTGAACAAAGAATATAATAAATCTATACAATATTGAAAATTACAAACAGTGTCAAACGCCTGTGAAGAAAGTGACTAAAATCCACAATTGAATATATGAATAAATGGTAGCAAGCAACATGCAAAAAAAAAAAAAGTGAGAAAGAAAAGAAAAAAATCTTTTAAATAATTAACAAAAATATATATAAGTGCTACTTGATAAATAAAGTGTCCGAAACCAATTCATACAAATGAATATATCTCAGTCCAAACCATTCACAAGAGTATATAAATCAAAGTGCACAATAGTGTCCAAACAAATAGCAGGCATTCCTCATGCTTGTATTTATGAAAAAGTGCTAAATATTCCTCATGCTTTTCTTAAGAGATGTGCACGTTATGGCATGCTGCAGTGCTCTCCAGTGACCCCCAATGGATAATGCGATCACCTTAGAGCGTGTGACACAGTGGCTAATTTTATATATATATATATATATATATATATATATATATATATATATATATATATATATATATATATATATATATATATATATATATATATATATATATATATATATATATATATATATATATATATATATATATATATATATATATATATATATATATATATATATAATTTTTTTTTATTTTTTTTTATATATATATATTTTTATATATATTTATATTTTGATTGAACAAGTCAAAAAAATAGCGCATATAATTGCGACACTAATCATTTTGTAATTGAATGCTATTAAAAATTACCTTTCCTTTTCAATCTGCAGCCTATGTAATTTTCTGAGAATACATTACAATATGGACTTTGTGGGCACATAATGAGAGGGAGAATCAATAAAAAGGTAGACATTTTAATGCAGCATAATTTTAAAAAAAAACATAAAAACACCCTGTATAGACACAGTTACCCAATAACAGTTAGAGGGCTGGATCTAAGGTACAAAGATTGATTTGATAATGTTTCAAAGTGAGAAGAATTTCTGATCCAGTAATGCCTCCAAAAACATGCTTGTCGTGATATAATCAAATACTTATACATGTACTTTCTTGTTTTTAAATATACCAGCACCTACCCAGTATCTGTCCTGAGGAAGCTAATATCTTAGTGAAACGCATTTATGAGCAAGTTTTTGGATGCATTCATTTGTACCTTGGCTCCAGCCCTCTATAACTGCATTATTTTGTAACTGGTAACTGTGTCTATACAGGGTGTTGCTTATATATTGTTTGTTTTTTTTTTAATTATGCTGTGATAAAATGTATACCTTTTTATTGTTTCTCCCTTTCATTATGTGCCCACAAAGTCCATATTGCAATGTATTCTTAGAAAATTACATTGGCTGCAGATTGAAAAGGAAAGGTAATTTTTAATAACATTCAGTTACAGAATGATTAGTGTCGCAATTAATGTGCTATATTTTTTTTTTTTTTTTTATGTGTCCCCCCCCCACAAAGTGGAGTTACCCTTTTTAAGAATCTTTATTCAAGGTATTGGTTTCAACCCACTCTTCCAGCATTCTTTACTTCATTGAGACCTTTAATTTGATTCTTTCTGTCCTGCGGAATGACCTTTCCTGCAAGGTTGCTGTCTTGGTCGCTATCACATCTGACATGTCTTTAAGTTAGTGGCTCTCTTGTAAGGAGCCATTCTTTATACTTCACAAGGACAAAGTAGTCTTGCACCAAGACCCTTCCTTCTTTCTGCCTAAGGTGGAGTAAGCCTTCCATCTCAGTGAAGACATACGCCCTCCCTTCTTTGTGCCCCACTCCAAAGCACCCAAAGGATGCTCTTCATTGTCTGGACATGGTAAGAGTCATCCAAGTCTACCTCAAAGCTACAGCCGGTTTGTTCTAGTCTGAGTCCCTTATACAACTCAGGATCTGGCAAATGCATTGAGGTGGTGGTGGGGTTTCACTCACACATGGTGATGCGCATTATTCAGTTTGTGGAAGACTAAAAATGCTTCTAACTGGCAAGCAGATTATTTCTCGATGACACACCTTAAAAAGTCGTTGCATTTTTTTTTTGTTTTCATAATCTTGGAACTTTGATTTGATTGACTATTTTTATGGTACCTGTTACGTCATATTTTTACTTGTTGCTTCCTTTTGCACATATACAGTATCTCACAAAAGTAAGTACACCCCTCACATTTTTATAAATATTTTTATTTTATCTTTATATGTGACAACACTGAAGAAATGACACTTTGCTACAATGTAAAGTAGAGAGTGTACAGCTTGTATAACAGTGTAAATTTGCTGTCCCCTCAAAATAACGCAACACACAGCCATTATTGTCTAAACCGCTGCCAGCAAAAGCGAGTACCACCCCTAAGTGAATATGTCCAAATTGGGCCCAAAGTGTCGTCAATATTTTGTGTGGCCATCATTATTTTCCAGCACTGCCTTAACCCTCTTGGGCATGGAGTTCAACAAAGCTTCACAGGTTGCCACTGGAGTCCTCTTCCACTCCTTCATTTTGACAGCACAGATCGTGAATTTTGGAGACCTTGCGCTCCTCCACCTTTTGTTTGAAGATGCCCCACAGATGTTCAATAGGGTTTAGGTCTGGAGACAGGCTTGGCCAGTCCATCACCTTTACCCTCAGCTTCTTTAGCAAAGCAGTGGTCATCTTGAAGGTGTGTTTGGGGTCGTTATGTTGGAATACTGCCCTGAGGCCCAGTCTCCCAAAAGGAGGGGATCATGCTCTGCTTCAGTATGTCACAGTACATGTTACCATTCATGGTTCCCTCAACGATCTGTAGCTCCCCAGTGCCGGCAGCACTCATGCAGCCCCAGACCATGACACTCCCACCACCATGCTTGACTGTAGGCAAGACACACTTGTCTTTGTACTCCTCACCTGGTTGCCGCCACACACGCTTGACTCCATCGGAACCAAATTCGTTTATCTTGGTCTCATCAGACCACAGGACATGGTTCCAGTAATCCATGTCCTTAGTCTGCTTGTCTTCAGCAAACTGTTTGCGTGCTTTCTTGTGCATCATCTTTAGAAGAGGCTTCCTTCTGGGACGACAGCCATGCAGACCAGTTTGATGCAGTGTGCGGCGTATGGTCTGAGCACTGACAGGCTGACCCCGCACCCCTTCATCCTCTGGCAGCACTCATACGTCTATTTCCCAAAGACAACCTCTGGATGTAGCCTAGGCCATCTTTATGTAGAGCAACGACTATTTTTTTTTCAGGTCTTTAGAGAGTTCTTTGCCAAGAGGTGCCATGTTGAACTTCCAGTGACCGGTATGAGAGTGAGAGCATTAACACAAATTTAACACGCCTGTTCCCCATTCACACCAGAGACCTTGTAACACTTATGAGTCACATGACACCGGGGAGGAAAATGGCTAATTGGGCCCAATTTGGACGTTTTCACTTAGGGGTGTATTCACTTTTGTTGCCAGCGGTTTATACATTTAGGCCCGGTTCATACTGATGAGAGTTCATAACGAATGTAATGCGTCAAAAGCACTTTAAATTCGCATGTCATCCCTAAAGTCATTGTTTTCAATGACGGTCGTTCACATACATGCGTTGCGATTCCTCTACGAATGCGATGCAATTAAACAAAAAAAGGGTCTTGTGCGAGTTTACTGCGTTGCGAATTTAGTCTCTATAGACATCAATGTAAATCGTTCTTGAATCGCATTGATGGTTCACATATGTGCAAATTCCACCACACTACTCTCCACAAAAACCAGGAAGTACACAGGAAGTTAACACTTTTTTTTTTTTACATTATGATTCCATTGGCTAGATTATTAATCGCAGCTATGTCCAACTCCTGAAATTTGCTGTAAATTCGCACCTCCCACAGGACAAAAAACTGACAAATTCACAGCGCAGCAGTGTGAACCGAGCCTAGTGGCTGTGTGTTGAGTTATTTTGAGGGGACAGCAAATTTACACTGTTATACAAGCTGTACACTCACTACTTTACATTACAGCAAAGCGTAATTTCTTCAGTGTTGTCACATGAAAAGATATAATAAAATATTTACAAAAAATGTGAGTGGGTGTATTCACTTTTGTGAGATACTGTATGTTTGCACTTCAAACTTTAAAATACTATTACTTTAATAATAAGCAGATTTCTTTTATATAGTCCTTTTTAGCCATCAGGTGGAGCTCTAGTCTCCTTTGCACATGTTTACTTTTCAGGTTTTGCTGAAAGAAGCCAACTGTTAAGAGAACTGGAAAGAATCAGAGCAATGACTGATCCCTTATTAGACAGCAAAACCAGCTGCTCTATAGAGTGGTCTTCATGTAGCCTACAATGTTTGTCATGTAGCTAATGTTTATCTGCAGATCCATTATGCATAGATTATGTAAAGTTTCCCTTTATCATATTTTAAGGTTTACTCTTTTATAGAAGTTGGCACTATTACATGCAAGATATTTAGTTTATCTAAATTTGCTTACTCCATGTTATTCAGTCTGGTCTGCATGTGCTTTTCCATGCTAACAGAAAAAATAAGTACCGTATTTATCGGCATATAACACGCACTTTTTTCCCCTGAAAATCAGGGGAAAATCGTGGGTGCGTGTTATAGGCCGATCCCCGCCGATTTCTGTGTCATCGGAGCGATCGCGGCAATTGCCGCGGTCGCCGCCGACATACACAGCCGTGGGTACATTCAAAAATGGCGCCGAGACTGCAGGGAGCCGAGATACACATACTCGAGTGTTCTCGGCTTTTTCCGGCGCCGCTGTCACGCCCAGTCCCGCCCCTGGACCTGTGTTATGTCCATCATAGGGCGGGACTGGGCGTGACTGTCAGCGGCGCCGAAAAAAGCCGAGAACACTCGGGTATGTGTATCTCGGCTCTTGTCGGATCCGAGATACACATACCCGAGTGTTCTCGGCTTTTTTCGGCGCCGCTGACAGTCACGCCCAGTCCCGCCCTATGATGGACATAACACAGGTCCAGGGGCGGGACTGGGCGTGACGACGGCGCCGGAAAAAGCCGAGAACACTCGTGTATGTGTATCTCGGCTCCCTGCAGTCTCGGCGCCAGTTTTTGAATCTACACTGAGTGCACAAAGCTGCACTGACATGGCTGGACTGGGGCAGACCTGCAGGAACGAAGCTGCACTGGGGCAAGGCTGCACTGGGGCAAGGCTGCACTGGGGCAAGGCTGCACTGGGGCAAGGCTGCACTGGGGCAAAGCTGCACTGAGGCAAGGCTGCACTGGGGCAAAGCTGCACTGACAAGGCTGCACTGGGGCAAAGCTGCACTGACAAGGCTGCACTGGGGCAAGGCTGCACTGGGGCAAAGCTGCACTGACAAGGCTGCACTGGGGCAAAGCTGCACTGACAAGGCTGCACTGGGGCAAAGCTGCACTGGGGCAAAGCTGCACTGACAAGGCTGCACTGGGGCAAAGCTGCACTGACAAGGCTGCACTGACAAGACTGCACTGGGGCAAGGCTGCACTGACACTGAAAAAGCTGCAGATAGACAGATAAGGCTGCATTGATGGGCATTTTAATGTAAGTTTTTTTTCCTTACACTTCCCTCCTAAAAATGTTTTTTCCTTAAAATTCTCTCCTAAACTTGGGGTGCGTGTTATACGCCGGCGCGTGTTATACGCCGATAAATACGGTATATAAATTTTGTTTTTGTTTTATACATTTTGTTGTTTTTATATTTTACAGGGTAAAAAAGAACTGCAGGTCTCGCTCTTCCAAACCCTTGTATTGCTTATGTTTAATGAGGGAGAAGAATTCAGCTTTGAAGAAATTAGACAAGCAACTGGCATTGGTAACATATATGCTTATGTTGATATTTCTTGCAGTTTTTATGTTAATTATACTATGTATGAATATATACTAATTTATTGCACTTTATTTTCTTAGAGGATAGTGAATTAAGACGGACTCTCCAGTCTTTGGCTTGTGGAAGAGCTAGAGTCCTTATTAAGAATCCAAAGAGTAAAGATGTAGATGATGGTGACAAGTTTACTTTCAATGATGACTTCAGGCATCAACTCTTCAGAATAAGGATCAATCAGATTCAGATGAAGGAAACGGTATTTTGTATATTACATTATAAAGTGTATAGTTCCTGGCCTAGGGAAGAAGCAGTGTCATACTATGTGACTCTGAGCACAGTTCTGAAAAGTCAGTACTGCTAATGATTGCTGGTTTACACCACCTCAAAACCACCTCTGCTAGCTGTTAAGACTCTGATTTTGAGTTCTGCCACTCCCCTACTGTACTTTGCAGTGTCGGTGCTCTTTGGCTGAGTTATAGCAGATGTTGAGTATTCCTAAAGTCTATAGGGTGGTGTGGGCGTTTGCTGGCTGCACAAAGACACCGCAAAACTGTAAATATGTGAGTGCCGCTTTTCGAGACTGGCCTCCCGTTAAACTGATCTCGAGTCAACTCGAAGACCTTGTTCAAACAGGTGTGCCTAAAAGGGCTGCTGCCCATTCAGTAGAAAGCGAGACATAAAGCCCCAAGCGGTCACAGCCAGCTTCCCACACAAGGTGTTTTGTGCAACCGCGTGCAGGCAGTTCCATTAATGTTAATTGGGATGCAGCAGCTGCAAGGACACAGCTGCTGCTTCCAGCTTGACATCCGTGCAAGTGCCTGTACCTGAGCTCTGGAACATGCACCTACATGAATGTCATATTGGGAGCAGTGATGGTCAATGCAGGCAAATATGGTCATCACACAGGCGCATGCTTAAAGTGGTTCTAAAGGCAGGAGTTTTTTTACCTTAATGCATTCTATTGAGTCAGTGACCAATGAAGAGACGCTGCTCTCTGGTACCATTGCGGCTGGGAGCAGGGCTTGCAGGAATAAAGAATTGAAAGTGATTGATTTATAAAAAGTTTTTTTTTTTTTTCTTCTTTATAACAAACATGTCTGTACTTGCCTGCTCTGTGCAATAAGGATTGCATAAATTGACTACTGTAACTCCCTCCTCATTGGCTTGCCTTTAAATAGTCTATGCCCCCCCCCCCCTTCAGTCCACCACGAATGCTGCTGCCAGGCTCATCCACCTTACAAACTGCTCTGTGTCTGCAACCCCTGTCAGCCAATCCCTCCATTTGCTGACACTCAACCAACAAATTGAATTCAAGATAATAACAATAACTTACAAATCCATCCACAACCTGGCCCCCAGCTATATCACTAACCTGGTCTCAAAATACTAACCAAATTGTTCTCTTTGCTCCTTCCAAGACCTCCTGCTCTCTAGCTCCCTTGTCATCTCATCCTCACCTCCCAGGACTTCTCTCAAGCCTCTCCCATCCTCTGGAATGCTCTACCCCAGTCTGTCTATCTCCTACTTTTTCCACTTTCAGACGATCCCTGAAAAGCCATCTCTTCAGAGAAGCCTACTTGGCCCCCACCTAACAACTGTACATTTATTTTCTCCATCAGCACATCCCCCACAGTTATTACCGCTTGTATCTCTTGACCCTCCCTCTTAGATTATAAGCTCTAATGAGAAGGACCCTCTGATTCCTACTGTATTAACCACTTGAGCACTGGGCACTTAAACCCTCTTAATAACCAGACCAATTTTCAGCTTTTGGTCCTCTCACATTTTGAATGACAATTACTCAATCATGCAACACTGTATCTATATGAAATTTTTGTCCTTTTTTCACACAAATAGAGCTTTCTTTTGGTGGTATTTAATCACCGCTGGGTTCTTTATTTTTTGCGCTATAAAAGAAAAAAGACCGAAAAATCTGTGTGTGGGGCATTGCAGGGTATGGCAGAGTATTTCGGGGTTTTGCAGGGTATGGCAAAGTATTGCGGGGTATTGCGGGGTATTTTGGGGCATTGCAGGGTATGGCAGAGTATTGCGGGGTATTTCGGGGCATTGCAGGGTATGGCAAAGTATTGCGGGGCATTGCAGAGCAGTGAGGGATGGCTGAGCATGGATGGATGGATGGCTGGATGTCTCTGTGCAGCGCTGTGGGCACTACAGATGCAGCCCACAACGCTGCTACCATCCATCCATCCCCCTCTCCGCTCACAGTATACTGATCGGTACACAGGAGGGGAGGAGAGGAACCGGCGTCATCAGATGACGCCGGTTTGTTTACATGTGATCGTTTTGTCATTTGACGGCACGATCACATAGTAAACGGCCGCGATCAGCGGCCATTTACCGGGATCCGTGATGCAGGACCCGGCGGTCACGGATGCTCTCGAGTGCGCGCGCGAGAGCCGAATTCTGGGAGGACGTCCCTGGATGCCCTCCCAGAGTTAAGCAAGCGCCCTGTAGCTGTCATTTGGCTATGGGCCGGTTGTTAAGTGGTTAAAGTGTATTGTATTTGCACTGTCTACCCTCGAGTTGTAAAGCACTGCGTAAACTATCTGCGCTATAAATCCTGTATTATAATAACTGTGGGGTTTTACCCAAACTACATATGTAAATGAACCCTTATTGTTCTGAGTTCCCTATAAGGCTGCTTTCACACGGATGTGCTGCAGTTTACCTACACCACTGGAGCAGCGCAGTGCATCTGCGCCCTTCCTGGATTACCTGCACTTTGCCATTGGCTTCTATTATATCCTGTGGTGCACTTTCTGAAAGCGCACCAAAACTCCTGCATTCAGAAAGTGCACCAAACCCGCAGGATATAATTTAAGTCTATGGCTAAGCGCAGCAAACCCGCAGGAAAGTTGCAGGTACACTGCACCCATGGTGTGGGTAAAAAGCAGCGTATCAGCGTATATAACGGAAACAACCAGGTAAATAGTGGCGTTGAACACACAATGAGCGTTGAACAAAATCAATATAAAAATTAAACACTCAGTGAATGAAAGTGTATCACCACAATCATATTTAATTTTTTTATCCCAATTTGGACATCTTTATTATGGACTGTTCTTTTGTGGTTATACACTTTCATTCACTGGGTGTTTACTTTTTATATTTATTTCTGTTCACATTCATTGTGTGTTCAGCGCTGCTGTTTACCTGGCTGTTAACCTTATTTATGGTAGGTGTGTTTTATGCTGATTTTTCTTCTAAGATTGCCCTGTATTTGGCTCCATCCATCTTCCTATCAACTCTGACTAGCTGCCCTGTCCCTGCACCATAAACACTACCCTGATGACACCCCTTTAAATGCAGCTGCTTCCCTAGTGCCGTCAGTCTTACTGTTTCCTCCACCATGGTAAAAGCACTGCTGGGGAACTAGAGGGACTGCGCTCTCTCCAAGAGAGAGGGTTTGAGCAGTACCTTCAGGTTTCTTCGATTTCAACCAGCCCAGCACCCCCCTGAACGGGAGGGGGGTTTGCTCCGGTGTCCTCTTCCTCCTCTCACTCAAGGGAGTGATGATCAGCCGGGAGAATCCTGCTCCGGAGGCCGCAGGTGTGCATGCTGAGGGGGAGTTGGGATATGTCGGCTCCGAGTTCCGGACAGCGGGTGACTTCGTTCAGGGGGGGTGGGACTTCCAGCAAGAAGTCCCACCCCTATTGCTGGGATGCAAGGGGAAGGGGTGGGTTATCTGGCTGGGACTTCCTTCTGGCCCCCGAGTGTGGGGACGCTGGACGGATTATTATTTAAAAGGACACACGTGTCTGCTGCCGCTGCGCTCTGAGATGAAGCTGTCAGCAGGGATGGTGGATGCAGGCGCCCAGGATCCCAACCAGGCCCAGGTAGGGGAGGTGCAGAGGTGCCTCTTTTTCTTACATGTGGTGTGTGGGTGTGTTTTTTTTTTTTTTTTTTTTTTTTTTTTTTCCTC
Source organism: Lithobates clamitans (assembly GCA_037952925.1). NCBI lineage: Eukaryota > Metazoa > Chordata > Amphibia > Anura > Ranidae > Lithobates > Lithobates clamitans. Next base: position 293,749 of record JBBGZY010002645.1, read on the forward strand.
GAAAACCTGCAGCTGACTGTTAAAAGGTGTATGCCTTCTTAACAGCTCAGCAGGAGATGGGAGCTCTATTGCTTTTTGTGATGGTGGAAGTTTTGCGCTCCATTTTCTTCAAGGAATTTGCTGGCGGCGACAAAGGTCAGACCTTGCCCTAAAAAGTAGGTTGTTGTTTTTGTCTTTTAGGCCAAGGCCACTGCCAAATTAGAGTGTTTCTTCAGGGAGGAAATGCCTCTCCTGTAAAAAACCCACTGAGGGACTCCTGGCCCAAACCACTCTGCAGGTCTTGCATTGCAGGGCTGGTGAAAGAGTAGTCCACGCAGGAATGAAAGGAACTAGTGGAGACATTGGGGACCGTTCAATCCCTTTTTGAAGAAGCAGGGCAAGGGGTCCGGCCAAGGACAGAGCTCCCATTCCAATCCTCTGCCTTCTACTTCAAAACTGGTGGAAAGTGACTCGGTGGAGGAGAGTTTTCCACCCTCAATGTGGGATTCAGAGGAAGAGGAGGGAGGAGAGAGATGGGGGGCCTCCCGTTACAAACTGACTTTGGAGGAAGTAGACGACCTACTAAAAGCGGATTATACCACCCTTGACATACAAGAGGAGAAAGCACAATTATTGCATGATAAGATGTACCAGGGGCTGGAGCAAACCGAACATAGTGTTTTCCCGGTCCATAAGGTACTAACCGAAACATTGAAGAAAGAGTGGAAAGAGACAGTTTTTTTTTTTTTTTTTTTTTCCGGGTCTCTAAAAAGGAGCTTTCGTTTTGAAGATGAGGCTTTCGTTTGGAATAAGAGACTGAAAATTGATGCTGCTTTCTCAAGGCGTACTGATTTAGCTTGTGAGAACATGGGAGTACTTAAGGATAGCGTGGATTAAAGGGCAGACTCCCTTCTGAAAAAGGAATGGGACTCCTCCTAGTCTAATCTAAAGCTGGCGATGGCATCTACCATGGTAGCCAGAAACCTTGAGTGCTGGGTAGAATAGCTTAAAGAGGAGTTCCACCCAGGGGGGCCGTCAAAAAAAAAAAAAAATTAAAAGTCAGCAGCTACAAATACTGCAGCTGCTGACTTTTAATTGGACACTTACCTGTCCCTGGGTCCAGCGATGCGGGGCATCGAAGCCCCGCTCGTCCCCCCCTCCGCTCGTCGGCGCCGGCATTTCAACTGTGGGCGCCGGGGTGTGGCTTCACAGCCTGGCACCCACTGCGCATGCGCGAGCGGCGCCGCGTGCCGTGATTGGCCGCTCAATCACCTGGGACCTGTAATGGGTCCCAGATGATTGACAGGAGGGAGGGAGCAGAGCGGAGCCCTTCCTGTGCCTGGGGGGAAGTGATGTCACCAGCCCAGGCAAAGGAACAGGCAGACTACGAGGGACCACCTAGCAACAGGCATTTTAGAGGTAAGTGAAAAAAATAAAAAATATCCAAATGTTTTTTTGTTTTTTAGAATTTTTCCAGGTATTTTTGTTTTTTGGGTGGAACCCCACTTTAAGGGGCATGTGGTAGCAGGCACCTCTAGACCCCCAGAACAGGTTGCGAAGAAGCAATGACGATTTCCTTTCGGTAGGTGGAAGGTTACAGAGTTTCCTGGGTGGAAGAAAGCAGTGACAAGTCCTTTTGTGTTAAACCTCATCAAGCAAGGTTACCATCTAGAGTTTTCTCAGACTCCTCCATATCGTTTTTATGTAACAGATCTCCCAAGGAATCAAGAAAACATCTCTTCTGAGGGAACTGATGCAACAGGGAGTTATCCAGGTTCCGAGGGAGCAGGAGGGGAGGGTTTCTATACCCACATATTCTTGGTCAAGAAACCGGGAAAATTTTCACCTGATCCTAAATCTGAAAATCCTGAACAGATCCATAAGGTGCAAGAATGTTCCGGATGGACACTATCTTTTTGGTGAAAAGTCTGCTCCCCTCCAATTGTTTTCTTTTTTTTTTTTTTGCGATATAAACAAAAAGAGCGACAATTTTGAAAAAAAACGTAACTTTTTGCGCTATATTTTTTTCTTTTTTCAAAAAAACTAATTTTTTTCCTCAGTTTAGGCTGATATGTAATCTTCTACATATATTTAAGAGTTACTGTTGTCTTATTTTTTTATTCAAAAAAGTAAAGTTAGTCCAATTTTTTTTTATATTGTGAAAGATAATGTTACGCCGAGTAAATTGATACCCAACATGTCACGTTTCAAAATTGCGCCCGCTCGTGGAATGGCGTCAAACTTTTACCCTCAAGAAATGGCTTTTTGGAAACGGGTAATATTGTTTCTCCTCCTTAAGACCTTCATTATAACAAAATGGCCTAGGAGATATGCAAAGTATGGTTTTCCTATGATAAACGTCTATTGTAGCCATGTTGAATGCTATACTGTTACTGTATTGCTGAAAACTAAATAAACACCTTTCAAAAAAAAAAAAAAAAATTTCACACTTTCTTATACTTATTTTTATTTAAATTTTTTAGCTTTTTCGTGGTCACTCATTATTTGTTTTTTGATTGGTCACAATTCTGGTATTTAAATATATATATTTGGTACCTATTTATATATCACTAATTGATTTGACTGCATGCAGTTATATATTATAGGTGGCTATCACTAGTGGATCATCACTTTTTGCTTATGTAAGCATTGTAATGTGTGGCGTCTACACCTTTTTGTATAAATAGGGAGAATTATTATTAATTAGTGTTCAACAGCAACCATACTGTTCTGACATTGGGAGAATTTTTACCAAGCTGACCAAAAGGAAGTATTTAAACTGATCATAGGGGCCTGTGTTGGCACAGATGGCAAATGTTGACTTTTGATTTTATTTTGACTTGACATACATTTACTAAAGATCACTAATTTAGTGTGTGGGTGCTCAAGACAATTTTAGATGTGGTGTTCTTTGTTCAAAAGTCTGTGTGGTTCACAGATCGTATATCTTCATTATATTAATTGATGTTAACATGACACACCAATACAGATGTCTGCCTTTGTGCACTCATTGATATTTTTTGCACTTTAAAGGTGGAAGAACAAGCCAGCACTACAGAGCGAGTATTTCAAGACCGGCAATACCAAATTGACGCAGCCATTGTTAGAATCATGAAGATGAGGAAAACACTTGGCCACAATCTCTTGGTGTCAGAGGTGTACAACCAGCTTAAATTTCCAGTAAAGGTTGGTATTTGTAATAGAAGTAACCCTACTGTAGCTGCAAGCCTTGTAGAATTTTAATTAGAATTTTTGATATTGTAAGTATGGTCTTCAGTCCTTTCTGTTCCTCTGTTCCTGCCTAGAGTGTGTGCAACACCAAGTTAAAGCGGAGTTCCGCTTATTTATTTTTTTTACAAATGCTGCAGCTGCTGACTTTTAAAATAAGGACACTTACCTGTCCAGTCCAGGGCGCCCCCGATGTCGGCCCGTCCCTCGGCACTCGGGTGGAAGCGCCGCCATCTTCTGTAAGTGAATCGGGAAGTGAAGCCTTGTGGCTTCACTTCCTGGTTACCCTACTGCACATGCGCAACCCCACTGGTCCCTGCTGTCCCAGGACCTGTGTGTCTCCCAGTAGACAGTGGGGGGGGTCAGAGAAGGCGCCGGAAGTGGCGCAGATACCCGCGGGTGGCTCAGCTATCTATGCCCAGAAGTGGGAGCAAAATACCTGTATTAGACAGGTATCTGCTCCCCCCCGAAAGGTGCCAAATGTGACACCGGAGGGGGGGGGGGGATTCCGAAAAGCGGAAGTTCCTTCCATTTTTGGGTGCAACTCCGCTTTAATTCAGTTTTGAAAAGGTATAGTGGGGAAGGGATAGGGATGCTATTTGATATCGTTGGTAACTTCACTGGGGAGATTTACGCTCACTTCTTATGACACTAGAAAAAGAAATAACAGGGCTCAGTTGGGCAGGTAGGCACACACTGCTATAAAAACCCCAGTGGCCCAATATTTGGTGCTTTGTGTATGTGTGTGTTTTTTTGTTTTTTAAGCGTGTCTTTTTGTTTTTTGAGCAAAGATCTCTGTTCCCATTTGGAGAGCATTTCTTAACTGCTTTTCTAAAACGGGTTATGTTATAGGTAGTATACCTATCATTAATAAGTTCCCGTAGATAATTGCAGTTCAAAGGAAATTCTGAAAAAAGTTCTGGGTGTGCTTTGGTTGAAACGCTTATGTAAAAGGACACATTTATAGGTGCAAAGACATGGGACTGCATTGTCAATAAAAGTCAGTGCCATTGTCCCTTTCATGGTAGCTCAAAACACTCGCCTTTTTGAAGCACCATTTTCTTTTTTTTTTTTTTTTTCTTTTTTTTTTTTTAATTGAGCAATACAGTTACGAAGTCTAGCAAATACAATCTGTCTGTCCACTTGCATTTGCAGCATATAGTGCTCATATATTCTAAGGATAGACATATCTAATAGAGAAGAACACGTACCCTAATTTCTCAGCTCTCTCACCTGTACAACATGTATGTACCAGAGCATTTTTTTTTACATTTCTGCTAAGATCTTGCTTATTTGGCAATAACTTTGTCTTAATAAAGTCATTCATATATATTTTATTTTTAGCTCAAGTACAAACAATGCTTTCTTTTCTGATATTGTTTTTATTTTTTCTAACACCTTTTTATTTTTATTTTTTCTAACACCTTTTCCTTAAAAGTCCCACTCTAGGGGAATGTTTTGGTCTTTTAACACCTTTTCCTAAATCATCTTTTGGGACAGCACCTGAGAAAGTATAGCTCTATCCACTGTGTGTGTGTGTGTGTTTTTTGTGTTTTTTTTTTTGTGTTTTTTTGGGTTTTTTTGTCATTGCCTTTCTGGTCTTGGTGACCACCCAAGTAACACCGTCCCCAAAACAGTACAGAAGGTTCCTGTCTAACACTGTCAAGAGAGGATGACAGTAACCAGAAGGAAGACCTTTTCTTTTCCATGAAGACAAGTCTATAAGGTTTGGAGTAAGCAGCCAAAGCTAGATGCAGCTTTTTTGCAAGTCTCTAAAAATACAGACCTAGCATTTGAGGATTTGGGGATCTTTACGAATGCTATTGACAAGAGTTGATTCTTTGCTTAAAAAATTGTGGGAATCAGTTTGATCAAATTTGAAAGCTGGATATGAACTCTGGTTGTTGCTAGGGATCTGCAGTACCAGCAAGGTCAGTTTTAAAGAAGAAGAAAAAAATAAAAATCCTATAGAGGCTGGTCCCCCTTGAGATGAGGTTTTGGAGCCCTTCCGTACTCTGATGAAAGCTGTAGGGTATATCGCAGATGCCTTTGCTGAGTTAATTCATGTCTGCCAGATCCTCTGCTCTTACAAATTCCGCTGGTATGGCACTATGGTTAACAATGTGGTCTGGGGATTCAACCTCTAAAGTAAAGCTTTTCAGGGTCTTTTGGTCTGGAATTAGAAGCTGTTTTAGATCTCACAGCTGACAAGTAGGCTTTCCCCATGAAGAAAAAGGTCCCTTGGAACAGTAGAAATGTTCATCCTTTTAGACCGTCCTAAGTGAGCAAACCAGCAATTTTAGAAGGTGAGTCGGCGCTGAGCTGTTTCAACTGTCCTGACCCTTTATTTTCTGCCTATGCACTATGCATAGTTTTACTGCCCTTTTTCTTGCTTTGAAGGCCTTCACTTCTGATGATGTCTTGACATGTTTGTGAGACGCTTTGCCATAATAAATTAATTTAAAAACTGTGGCCTTCCAGTGGAAGCCTTTTCATCCAGGGGGTCATTGCACAAGGTTGCAAGCTAGAGTTATCAGAACCTCCCTAGAAAGGTTTTTTTTTTTTGTGACAGCTTCCAATGGCCTGGGAGAAATCTCTGGCTACTATATCCCTTTTCAAGGAGTTACTTTCAGCTCATTCCGGTCTGGTCACATGATCCTGCTCCCATGTCAGCCAGCGTGGCTGCAAGATAGAGCAAAGAGTGACAACAGATGGGCCATTGAAACTATGCGTGATGTCACGCTCCCAGGCGTTACTAGGAGCAATCTCTTTTCTCCCCTCTAGCCAGGGCTGGCTGAAATTGGAAAGATCACATGACTGGACTGGAGCAGCCTGATATTGGGTAACTAAAAAGATCTTTCTTACACAGGTTAGTTAAAATAGGTGTTAGGAGGGGACAGTTTTAAGATTAGTTAGGTTTTGGCCAAAATTCTACTTCAACTTTGTCAATCCCAGCAGGTCAGCGGACAAGGTTACATCCCTGCCTGCTACAACAGTTTCTTCTTCAAAATTGGGATGAATTACTGTAATCTCTGGAAAATTCTATAAAGCTCCCCAGCTAGTTAAGATTCCCTCTGATGGAGGAATCGAGACTAATTGTCAGGAAGGGTTGGTGTGAAACTTTCCAGTTACCAGAAGGCTCACGATAGAGGCTAGTGCTTGGGGCTGGGATGCGCATCTCAACGGAAAGATGGTTTAGGGTATCTGGACAAGGAAAAAGCAATAAGTTCCTGTAATTGGAGGGAACTTTAGCTCTACTATTCTTTCAGCAGATTCTTCCAGTAGAGCAGTTTCAGGTCTTTTTGGACAATGCTTAGGCAATATTGTATATTACAATGCAAGTGGGCACCAGGAGCAAGGTTCTCTTGATATTAGCAGAAGAGATTGAGATGGCTTGAGCATAAAATCACATATTGGCAGTGCACCCAAAAGGGGAACTGAATCTTGTGGCAGATTTCCCCAGCATTGTCCAAATGGATTCATGAAGACCTTTTTCGGATGATCGTAGAAGGGGGTGTTGGACAGGTGGACCTTTCCGATAACGAAAAAAGTAGTTTTGGGAAGAGAACACTTCTTTATTCATGAAAGTTCAGTTTTTTTGTTTTTTTTTCTCATTTTGGATAGAGTAAGGGAGGGTCATAACCCCGGTCAGTTTATTTTTTTGTTATCTTTGTCCCATGGGGACATTTCATTCCTGTCCCATCGCCAAACAGGAGTTGAGACGAAATCTCTGCAAATTAAGGCAATTCCTTGGGGACCACCGTGTCACCAGAACAAGTGTACCCATTGGAAAATGTCCCTGTTTTTACTTTTCTGGGAACAACCCAAAATTTAGGGTTTTCTTTTACTTTCGGTGATAATGGTAAACAGGACAAATAGAGAGGGTGAATCTCCCTAATGGGGGCATAGACAGCAATAAAAAACTGACAAGTGTTCTAATCCCTCTCCGCTCTGTCCTAAAAAGTTTTGCCTTTTTAGTTCTACTTTTAAGGTTTAAATGGAGACATCTCTTTGATCTGTCACTGCCGAGTAAATACCATCTCCATTTTGCATCTGAAAGGTGTTGATAAACACGGTCAGCCTTTTTTTTGTGTGTGTGTGTGTGTGTGTGTGTGTGTGTGTGTATGCTAGAGCTCCTGAGTTAAAAAGTGGGAGAGGGGAAGAAGGTACATCATCAGGGTGGAAGGAATGAACAGTCTACACATGGCCCTGTGTACTTTTGATGGTTTTATTTTTTTTTATTTATTTTTTTGTGTGTGTGCAGAACACCCAGTGTCCTAAACTAGTAAATCCACAGTCCCACAGGCTTTCTCAATGCAGGTTCTGATAGTGAGGAAATGCTCCCCGGATGCAGCTTTTTTTTTTTCCCTTTGCTTTTGCCACTGCTCTTAGAGACATGTACAATGCAGGAACCGTGCTCGCGGCTTGTCCTAAATCATCTGTGGTGTCCGAGCTGGGAGAGAAAACTGAAAGGGCTGGCTGCTTGCAGGACCTTGGATTAAAGTTGTTTTAAACCTCAGGCATGAAATATGAAAAAAGCGCTACTCTATGCTGTGTACTTGCGCCTCTCCAAAGTACTGAGTGATTTTTCTGCTGCCTGGTTCATCTGTTAACAGCATGAGTCACTTATGCCATTTTTTCGAACATCAAGAGTTAAAAAGGAGACAATAGAGGGATCTTCAGCACTCAGCCTGTGACTGATATCCACAACTGTGCTTGTTCTCTGTGAAGAGGGGTGTCCCTTCCCTCCAGTCAGAGCTCACAACTGTCCTCAGGCTCTGTGTAGACTTCCAATCCCCACCCCCTGCTACTAGAGCTGAAAAAAACTAATCTTTTGTGTTTTTAGAACCATCTACAGAAGAAATTGCTGCAGATAAACAGGTACAACTTATAGGAGGAGTTGTGTATCACCTAAGACTAGTCACTTCACTGGGTATATGTAAGGGTTTTCAACCACTTTAAGGTATGATTCTGTATTAGATCCTATCCCTAGACAAGTTTTTTTTTTTCTTTTTTTGGTCAGGCCAGGGTTCAGTTTTGGGGTAGCTGAACAACTTTAAACTACATTGTATTCTTCAATGTGTGTACATGCATCCTGAAGTGTTACTTCTTGTAATCTCATCTTGTCCTAATAACTTTTTTTTTTGTTTTAACAGCCTGCAGATCTCAAGAAAAGAATAGAGTCATTAATAGACAGGGACTACATGGAAAGAGACAAGGAGAACCCAAACCAGTACAATTACGTTGCCTAAAAAAGCCTTTGTCTCAATAGGCATCTAGTGGATAATAAAAAATTAGCCTGTTGATCCTAAGAAATTAACTTTATACAACATCGATCACTGAATGAAGTATAGGTGAAGAAGAAAATATGAGAAGGTTCTTCCAACAATTTGAAAAGCCCATTTAAAGAGTACAATTTACATTTATCAAGAATGCTGTTGAACTCTTTGTTTTGCATGTTCTTTACAATGATGTGCGCAGCAAGCTGGCAGAGTATCATTTTGTGAGCTCTGGTCCGTCCAACAGACGGAAGATCGTTACATGGTCACGTGACCCCTGTTCCAGCCTCTGATACGACTATAAAAGATGTGGAATCAGCATAGTATCCTTTTGTGCTTAAAAGCTGCATGCAACCTAGTCAGCTAAACACGTGGAAAAAAAGGCTCCATGATGCCCAATCTCTGAAGCCATCTAATTAAACTTAACCTGGACATTTGGTGCTTATGTCTCTACCAAAATGAGACATTGTACAAAACACGTTGAAAGATCTATTAATTGTGAGCTTTGATCGCTAGCTCCTGTTGTAAACTTGGGGTATGTTACCTATAGAAATACAACTAATATTTAAAGTGTGGACTAAACAGAGGCATAACATGATGGATTTCCACCATGACATTTTATGGCTATTTCATCTAAACACTATAAGCAACACTTGTTTGTACAGTATACATTTTGTTCTGTTTTTGTTATGATTGGCAAATTTTTTAGCAGTTACCTTGTCCGGAATTTCTAACAAACGTATTTCATTTTGTCACATGACCTCCTGCACATGCTTGTTGCCATTGATGGAGCTTTTTGTGAGCCTTCAGCAGCTGGTTTTCTAGTGATATTTGAGTGAATTGCAACCAAGGCAAAATCACTTAGGACTTTCTGTGCATTTTGTGCCTTTATTAAAGACTAGTAGAATCTATGCTCCAGACATATGGCTGTACCTTCTCCGTAACTGAAGGTTTAATTGGGTAAAAGTTAGTTTAATTTTATAAATGTAATACTTCATTAAAAGTGGTAGTTCCACTAAAATTCAGGCTTTACTACTCAGACCCATCATATTTGTGTTCTAGCCCCTTGTACTTTAAACCTAGTATAGTTTGCTCCTAAATTTGTGGCAGGAGTAAATGCAGCCTTGTACAGGATTACCAGTGTTGCCTTTTTGTTTTATGTTGTCAATTAAACTATTCTGTCTTAAAGGTTGACAGACTGATCATTTTGAACATGTTTTGGTAATCTTTGGAAATTCAGCTTTTCTTGCTGTATGCCTTACTTATTGGCTAGAAGCACTGGCTGACAGAGCATATTAGGTAACATAGTACAGCATCATATGTGTTTAATGCCTGTAATCCTTTTTCATTGTTGTCTATAGTGGTTTAACCTCGTGGTTTAACCTCCTGACCGATTTCACCAAAGTATGAGTTTATTTCTCTAGTCATGTGACACTTTCTTGTGGCCACTTGGAGATGAAATATTTGCCTGTAATACTTTAAGCACACCAAATCCCTATTCAGGAGGTCATTTTATATGTTTTATATGTTCACTTTTGTCCTTTGGGTTAAGTCTTTGGTTGTGAGTTATCTACTACAAAGGTGCTCACATCATTTCTGTATCTAGGAGCATACCATCTGTTGCCAGCTAGTCCATAAATTAGTTACGTTAAAGAATTTCAACTGCTAATATCTTAAGTTCTGGTACTACTTTTTTTTTTTTTTTTTTACTATTCATGAAAAGAAGAAACCTAGCTAATTGGATTATATTGAATGGTCCCTATGTAAATTAACAGAATGTTTTGTGTAGAGTTTAAACCTGATTATAATGTGCATAATAATATGCATTTTCCAAGTGTTGAACAGAACTTGACATGAAATCATCTTGGAAGCAGATTAAGCACCTGGGTCTATTTGGTAAAGTAAATAACCGTGAGCATCATCTTCATCATTATCAATGCTTGGTCACCTCTTCTCTTTCCCTCCAGGCTCCGTTGTTTGTAGACTACTTTTGTACAGTCCAAGTAATTGAATTGGTGCCGGGGGGGGGTCCTTTTTTTTTCTTTGTTACTTTTATGGGGTGTTTTTAACTCTTGCTTTCTGAAAGCAGCAATACAAATAAATTATTGTATATTTGAAACATTGCTTTTGCTGTCCAAATCCATACCTAAAGCTTGCATAATGACCTAGTTAGATACAAACTGTTAGGTCCCTTTCACACAGGGCAAACTGTTTTGATCAGCATAGGATCTGTGCGCTGATCCCCTGCTGATCAGAGCAGGATGGCCGAATGACAGGTCTGTGTCCACTCAGTTTCTGCGGAGTGGACACAGACTGGCTCTGCTCTATGGGCCGCTGGGTGTAAGCATTTACACCCGACTACCTCCAATGGACGGATCCCCTTTTATTTTTTTGGGGACTGGATCAGAGGTTTTTACACCCACCAGTCCATAGGGGTGAATGGACCATCGGATCAGGTTTTCCTGAAAAACTGACAAGCATACCTGATCAGAACGGCTGTGTGAAAGGGGCCTTTGCTGGCCTCATCCTTGGGTTTACTTCAGAAATTGTGTACAGCATGCAGTTTATGAAACTTATGACTAGTCATTTATTTTTAAGATCACCTGACAGTGTTTTTTTTTTTTTTTCTTGGTAAACTTTATATTTTAGGTGATATTTTGGATTTTTTTAAAAATATTATTTACCCTTAAGTGCCAAAATGCAGCAAATTAAAATCCTAATAAAATTTACAGTCCAAATAAATTTTAGTGCTTTTTTTTTTTTTTTTTTTGTGGTTTTTTTTTTTTTTTTTTTTTTTTTCCAAGTTGTGGCCAAAAGTAAATTTTCCCATTTTTCTCGGATTTTGTTTAATCCATTTTGTGTCCTGCAACATAAAAAGTGACATATGGTTGGTTAGTTGAGTGTTTTTTGCGTACTTTTGTTGTCTTTATCGAAGCACAGGCAAGTTTTGTACAATGATACATATTTAAAAATTTCCAGCCATAATTGATTTTTCCCATTCGGGTGAAGAGATAAAGGAACCGGTTACCTGCCAGGTGATTTTAGTTATCTGGGTTCTTGGTTGGAAGGTGCATTCACACTTAACACTACTGTGATAGGCCAAGATTGACTAATCGGTTAAACTTTGTGTCACCTGTTTTCCTCGGTTACTAAATAACTCCCTTTTTTTTTTTTTTTTTATTGAATAGTGCAAGCTTTTTAAGCTGTAGTACTTACCTGGTGATCTTGCTAGTTGTTGTTTTTTTTTTTTTTTTTCTCTGCCTCTACAAGCTTTTTGGTTGGGTGACAATAACCACAGGCTACATTTTGCGGCTCTTGCATCATTTATCTTCTGTCCACTACACCTAAGGAATTGGGCCGCTGCAGCAACGCACAGCATCCCAGTTTGCTTCTCCATTTTCAGCCTGGGGCCACACTCCCTGAACCACCCACTAGTGTTTCACAGCCATGCAGCAGAGCAGGGGGTTCTTTCTGCACATGCATCAATGTCACAGGAAGTCCTGTGCTGCTAACTTTCTGTGCCAACAGCCCTACACACACGCACACACAGCACCTGATCCCTTAAAAAAAGGCATTTAAGTCCTTTTAAGATGATTTTCCCATGTAGACTACTAAACCTGAAGCATTCAACCTTTTAAAATGTTTTAACCCTAGAATGGGAGTTTTTTTCTTATTTTTTAATTTTATTTTGGGACCTCAGCAGTCTGTATAAACAGAGGGGGTTTTTTGTCTAACCCTCCATCTTTTAAAGACCATTTGTACAAGATATCTTTTCTGTGAAAAATTCTGCCAGGAAAATGTATCTGTAGATTCTTTTGTTAGTCTTTATACATGCTTACCTTGTCATGTTAAGGTAATCAAGCGATTGTAGGTAAAAATGGGCATTCTTGACTCTAGCTCAGGTAGCACCATTTCAGTATGACACACTGTGGTGATCTGCTGTACCAAGGCTCTTTAGTGGAGGTCTGTAGAGTCCTGTCTTGGGGTCCTTTTACACAGGGCATAATGCGCATCTGCCTGCTCAGCAGTGTATCTGTCCGCTGATCCCCGCTCAGCAGCAGGTGGATGGCAGGTCTGCCTCCGCTATGCAGGGTAGACACGGACACAGCCCCGCTGTTCTCTATGGGGCGGTCAGATGGTGGATCCTTTCCGTTTCCATCCGATCCGCTGGGCGAGTGGGAAATGAATCCCCCATCCATCTGTTTTTGGCAGACAGGATCGGATCGGATATCAGCGGACACATGTCCGCTGACATCCGCCACTCCATAGAGATCAATGGCTGGTCTGATATTAGCTCTGCCTGAAAAACTGACAGGAAAACCTGGTCAGACTGCCCGTGTGAAACCAGCCTTAAGCTACCATAGATGATTATGATGATGATTATTATTTATATAATTTTTTTGCTTTTGTTTTGCTTTTTTTGTGTGTGTTTAGCCAGCAGGCTGAACAAAGAAAAATCAACTGATTCCCAGATTCCCTCATTCACGCAAGTGCGGTGTTTGGAATAACCCCAAAAGGACATTGTATTCTGACAACAGGATTAACTACTGGCAAAATACACAAATTCACTGATCAGCGGCTTTAGCTGCTGATCAAGACAAGTTTTACAAATTTCTCCTTTGACAGAAGTCAATCAAATCATTTTTAAAAAATTTTTTTTTAGCTGGTATAGTCTCACACCAATTGAAATTCAGCCATTCCCTGCTAAAGCAGTTTAATTTTGATTCATCTATGACCAGTAGGTGATCCCACTTTTTTCTTTTTTTTTTTTAATTTATTTATTTATTTTTAGCCCAACTGTTCAATCTTCGAAATGTGTTGGACCACAAACTGGGTCTCAAACGCTAGAGGGTGAAGTATATAAATGTTGTATAATCTGTTCTTTACTGTATTCTAATATATGGGGAAGCTTGGCCAGGTGACTCGGCTAAGTGCGGCTTGTCATCTACATCTGTGCATTAAAGTAAAATTTTTAACAGAAGTCATGAAGGGTTTTATTGGCATGGTGTGACTTGTCCTTGTTCACGTCACCTAAAAGAGAAGTCTATTTTGATTGGGATCTCTCAGTAAGAGCAAGTGCTTTTTAATTTTTTTTGCCGTTTTGCTCCTTGCCTAATATACCCTAACCATTTTGGGAAAATCGCTATTGTGTTTTTTTTTTTTTTTTATTGTGTTTTTTAAACATTATCAAAAAACAGTTTGTCACTCTAAATAAAGCTAAAAGTCTGACTAAGCATTAATAGCTTCAGAATGATTTGGTGATTTAACTGAAACAAATGATTGGTGGGGCTGCTAGTGACAATTTTGTTTCTTATTGCACCACATTTATTGGTGTTTTTTTCACTTAATAAAGGTAAAAAAAAAATCTCTTTAAATGCATTTATTTAGCTGCAAAAGCAAAGTTTGACCCAAAATTGCAACATGGTACTTCACTACAGATGTTCTTTGTGGTAAATGAAGCAAAGTTAGTGTAGTATTTTTTTTTGACCCACGTTTAACAATAATCTCAATAACCTAGTTTAGCTCTGAATTGGACTTGCATAATACAGGTTTCAGTTAAGCCACCCATTTGAAATGGCAACTATCTAACTGAAAAGATATGGGGTATCAAAGCACTCATCTGCATATATTCACTGCTGAGTGGAAGAAAACACTGCAAAAGTTCATGACAATATTAGAGCGGTTTGTCACCTTATTTTTAATCTTTCTTTTTACAATGATGTGCTTAGAGGGGGTTTGAGCTAAATGAGCAAAGCTTAAAGAGTACAGCAGCATTCAGAAATGTAATATACTTAGGTCATTTTTCAGTATTTTGGAGTGAAAATATTGCCCAGTTTGTTTTTTTTGGGGTAGCATTTTCATTCCAGTGGTAGGTTTAAAGAAACATTACGTGTGTCTGTTCACTGTATCAAAACTCAATGTGATTTAAAAAGGCATGTGAAAGCATCACATCCTTTTATGGCAAAACTCAAAACCTTTTTAATGTTTCATATGACAAGGGTACAAGGTCTTTCTAAGTTGATGATAAATAATGTAAATATGTGTCCCTTCAAAGAAGAGTGAGTCTGTATCTAGGTATTTTGTGTCATTTAATAAATATTAAACAGTTTTGTGTTGCTAAATAGTTTCTTTTCATAGTTATTGATCCTGGTGTGTGATTGGCAATTTGATCGACCAGCATTCCTCATAATGGCCTACTACACAAAAGGAGTGATAAAAGGAGTGTTCTCTTTTGGTAAACAAAGCTTTCCTTTTTTGCTCCACTGGAAGGCTGAAATCGCGTTGGTAACAATAATACACCTTTGCGTTGGATTTTTGAGTTCCCACTGTGCTTGGAATATCTACATGTGAAGCTTTGGTCCAAAAAGGCTTCTTTTTAACACCAGTTACAATAAAAATTAGCACTAAATTATATATGATCAGATGTAAATTTGCTTTCTTTACTTTTTGCAGTAGTTCAGCAACTTTGAGATTATTTCTCTAATCAGTTGAATGCCATGAATAAAGGGTTCACTGTTGGCCTGAACTTAGGAAGGAAGAGTTGCTAGCGAGGCTCCCCCCCCCCCCCCCCCCTTTCCAAATGGCCACTGCAAATATCAAACCGCATTAGTAAGTTACTTTTTTTCTCATCCATTGAGGGGCACAATCTTTATTTTTGTATTCTACTACCAACTACAGGAGTATTTTGGCACTGGCAAACAAATAAGCGTAGGGCAACCCATGGTATGTCCTCCTCCTACCCCCAGTGTCCTAGATGGATGGAGGACTTTTGGAGAATCCTCATCCTGGGCACCTTGTTTCGGGGAACTTGGTTGTCATCAGTCTTGTTTTCCCTATCAACTTTCTGAAACGTTGGGTGATTGACTGTATGTGCAGCATAGGACCATCCTACTAGGGCAGTGGTCTCCTGGCTTTTTGATTGATTTTATCTGGGCTTGGGGCACTATTCCATCCACTGACGACAATTGGGCATGTGTCCTCCCATTTACACCAACAATTGAGCATATGTCTTCCCACTGACACCAATGAAGGGCCACAATTCCTCCCAATGACACCAACAATGGGGCACAGTTGTGTAATTCAAGAATAAAAAAAAAACTGAAATCCCTTAACTTCTCCCCCAGCTAACCTGCCCATTTACACAGTAGAGTGGTCCACAAACTTAACAATAGACCTTGATGCAGAAGACTGGTCAAATATATGGACTAACACAAAAATCTCATCCCACAATATAATTGCCCAGGAAGCAAACTATAAGGTTCTCATGAGGTGGTACCTAGTTCCAGCTAGGATTTCTAAATTTCTCCCAAATTACCCCTCGGTATGCTTCCGAGGCTGTGGTGAGAAAGGCACTCATGCCCATATATGGTGGACCTGCCCGATTGTCCAGAAATTTTGGGTGACTATTCCGTATGGCTTCCACTTTACTCCAAAGTACCATAGACCCTGACCCGTCTTTAGCATTACTAAACCATATCACAATAGAGTGCACTAAATCCCAGACACGTCTCCTCCTTCAACTCACTACAGCAGCTAAACAGACATTAGCTAGGGCCTGGAAAACCGCGAACCTGAAACTCACCGAAGTTAAGATTAGGATTAACCAAGCCACGATGCACAGTAAAATTGAAGCTACAAGTACAATGTGGAGTCCCTGGGTTGAAACCCCCCGATTTTGACAAACACCTACTTAGAGCCTTAGTCCTCTTGGAGAAACCTCAGACCAAAATCCACAGCGTTTCAATGCCCAATACGACCCCCCGACCACCTTCTTCCAACTCCTTTCTCTTTGCTTTTTTCATTCCCCTCTTTCCTCTGTCATTTCCCCCTCTCCCTTCCTATCTACCACTATACCCATAACCTCATAACTGGTAATGCTACCTAATTATTACACAAGGTTTACTAAGTTCTGACCCTCTAGATGTTTGAGGATAATTCTCACCTCAATCGCACCTGGGTTGTCTTATCTTCCCTTATACACCGCAATAAACCTTAAGCTTTCACACTTATTACTAAAATGATTATCCCCTGTACTTAGTCGTGATAACTGTTTCTTCATTTATGTTAATATCTCAACGTACAAAAAAAAGTTGTGTAAAATATGTTAACTGTTACACATTGATTACTGGTTGATATTAATGTTGTCTTTTCAATAAAAAAAGTTTGAACAGGAAAAAAAACTGAATTTAGCTCAGCCGCCTCCATGCTTGACAAAACAAAAAACTCAAAACTCACAGCCCACCGTACATCTCAATAAGGCAAAAAGTTTAATCGTATGAAAAAGTTATGGAAAGCTTGTGTTGTAGAACCATAAGTGCTATTGTGTTGTATATATTGTATATAATGTCCTCTCTATTAGCACTAAACTACTTAAGAGAAGAAACGTAGATGGAGTTGTATTCCCTGGTAGCTGGCAAGATTGTCCTGGTGAGGTAAAGATGAACCACAGAAGTTGCATAAAAGTCCAAGCTCCAAATGAACACAGACCTGTGGCAAATGGTGAAGACAACCAAACACTGGATTAAATGTTTCCGGAGGCTGGTAGTAGTGGGCTAGAGGAGGTTCAAATTTCAGGAATAAGATGTGAAAGTGAAGTGAGATATTCATGTATTCAATTGTGAAATAACTCTGTATTCTAGATTCCCTCCCACTAAAAATAGATGCACAGTCTATGTAGAGCACTGGGCTAAGAATAAGATTCCTGTGGAGTCCTTTGGAGTGCATAGTCTGGACTAAGTAGGTTGTTACACAGTCAATGTTCCTTCAAGATAAATTATTAAATGGGTACTTATCCGGTCTTGGGGTGTTTCATCAAACTCGATGTTTGGTCATCACAGGTTATGCCATGCTTCAAATCCTCAGGATGATATTGTTGTGGTCACATAAATCGCCTAACCGGTTTCACCTGATTTCTGGCTGCTTCAGAGGCTAAATCAAAGAGCGCTCTTTGATTTAGCCTCTGAAGCAGCGAGGAGAAGCATTGAGTTTGATGAAGCACTCCAAGACCGGATAAGTACCCATTCAATAATTTATCTTGAAGGAATATTGACTGTGTAACGGCCTACTTAGTCCGGATTATGCACTCCAAAGGATTCCACAGGAATCTTCTTGGTAGCCCAGTGCTCTACATAGACTGCATCTATTTTTTAGTGCGAGGGAGGGAGTTTAGGATTCAGAGTGTTTTCACAAATATATGAAAGATGCTTCACTTTCACATCTTGTTTCTGACATTTGACCCTCCTCTAGACCACTTCTATCAGCCTCCGGAATCATTTAATCCAGTGTTTAGTTGTCTTCACAATTTTCCATCGGTATGTGTTAATTTGGAGCTGGGACTTTGATGCAACATCCATGCTTTCTGTGGTTCGTCTTCACGTCTTTACCTCACAGTACAATCTTGCCAGCTACCAGGCAGGGTGTACAACTCCATCCTTGTTTAAATAGTTTAGTGCTAATATAGAGGACATTATATACAATATATACAACACAATAGCACTTGTGGTTCTACAATACAACTGTAGAGGTGGTCACACTCTTGGCAATGTATGCGTCTTGTCGTGTGTGTTTTTTATATTTAGCTTTCCATAACTTTTTCAAACCATTAATCTTTTTGCCTTAAGATGTACAGTGGGCTGTGAGTTTTTTTGTTTTCTCAGGCGTGGAGGCGGTTGAGCTAAATAAAGTTTTTTTTTTTTTTATTAAGTTACACGTCTGATTATTGCCAAAAGCTCCCGCTCCTATCCTTTTTTCCCCTCCTCATCCATTTGATGAGGATACATAGACTTCAAGTTTATTCTAGTTTATTATTTATATTAGCAAATATAGGCTTTACTTTGAGGGTTCTTTCTTTTTCCAGTGTTGCAATGAGGCACAATTCCTCCCAATGACACCAACATTGGGGCACAATTCCTCCCAATGACCCCATCAATTGGGCATATGTTGTCCTGATGCCAACCAAGGGGCACAATTTCTCCCAATGATGCCAACCAAGTGGCACAATTTCTCCTAGTGGTGTCAACGATGGGGCACGATTTTCTCCCAATGATGCCAACGATGGGGCATATGTCCTCCCACTGACACCAGTAAAGGGGAACAGCCCCTCCCAATTATACTAATAATGGGGTACAATTCTTCCTACTGACACCAACGATGGGCCATTGCTTACTTCCACTGACACCAGGACAGTTTCTGTTCCCACTGGCATCAAACACACACACACACACACACACACACACACACACACACACACACACACACTGTCTGAAGGACAGTATACTGGCCCTTTCTTTAAAAAGTTTGGAAGCCCCCTGATCTAGAAGGCCATCTAATCAGGATTCAGTAAGACCATGCCACTGTGGTGGAATACATCAACCATTAGAAAGGAAACAAGTCTCACCACAGCAAGAGGGGTAATTCAGGTCCAGCCTTGTCCATCCCATATATAGAGAATTATAAGACAAACTTCCTTAGCAGACAGTGCCTGGACCTGAACGAGTGGTCCCTACATTCAGAGGGTGTCTGATGGTCTGTGTCAGAGGTGGGGTACACAGGATGTAAACCTCCTGGCCTCAATGTCCCAAAATAAACTGGACCGGTTTCTCTTCAGAAACAGGCCTTTTTTTGGTGGAAGCAGTGGATGGTGGCTCTGGGGTCAATACACAATGACCGATGCCTTTCCTTCCCTGAAGCTTATTTCTTACCTGTTTTGTAAGATCAAGATGAAGGGCATTCCAGTATATCTCTTTGCTCAGGACTGGCCCAGGCAGATGTGGTACGCCAACCTGGTAAGATTCCTGACGTACACTTCATAGACTTTCCCAGATCATCAGGATCTTTAGTTTCAAAGGCTGGTTTACTAAAGCTACTATGCACAAGGTCTAACATCGGATGTGAAAGGTATACTTCACTTGGTGTGATTCTCAGGGCTTTCATACTAGACATTTCTGTCGTACTATTCCTCTCCTTCATGAAGCGGAGTTTTGACCAGCAAGGGCCTGGTCTCTGCCCTATCTAGTCTGTTTCAGAGACCGTTAAGACCATTGTACTTGGATCCTCCCACATAGCTCCCCCTGCTTGTTCTCATGACTTTCTGGGGTCTGAATATGGTTCTCTCTGCACTTCGTAAATCATTGTTCGCATCTTATTAGCGAAATTCCGCAGTATTCTTAACCACAAGGTGGTATTTCTTGTAACCTTTATTTCTGCAAGACGAGCATCCAAACTTGGAACTTTATCCTGCAAATAACCCTTTATGGCAGACCACGGTCTGGTTCCCAAATGATTCTCTCCCATCCGGACCCATGGTTACGCCATTTAGGAGCCGGGTCTGTCTTCCAGCTTCCACTGCTGTCATAACAGCAGAGCGGAGAGATGGAGGCAGGACAGACGGTGAGCTAGAGGCACAGTAGCACTGGGGGGTGGAGCTGCCTGAGAACTTTATAGATTAACCAGCAGGTGACTGGTTGCTAGCACATAGCGGTCCTAGCAACCAATCACCAGCTTGTTAATATGCAAAGTTAACTCCCAACCTCCATCTGGTGCTAGTGTGCCTCTTGCTCTCTAATCTGTGTTCCTGTGTAAGATAGCAGAGTACTTGGCTCTGAAGGGTGAGGGGAGGTGGGATCTCTGTGTTGGTATGATGTGATAATAAAGTATTATTGCCCTGATTTGAAGGGGGCAGAAAGCACTAATATGGAGGGGGTGAAGGGGGGCAGTGCTGTTGGGGCAGAGGACACTACTGGGGGGGGGGTGATGTCAAGAGGGGCAAAGGATACTGCTGTGAGCGATGGTGCTGTGGATGTGATGTGAAGGGGGCGAAGACGCTACTGTAGAATACAGTGCTGTGGGGGGGGGGGGGGATGTTAAGGGGGCTGAGGACACTACTGTGGGGGATGATGAGAGGGGTAGAGAACACTGCTGTAGGGGGTATGATGTGAAGGTGAGTTGAGGACACTGCTGTGAATGAAGGGGGTTATGTAAAGGGGAAGATTGTGATATGCAGAGTGGACTGAGGACACTGATGTAAGGACAGGATTGTGATAAATGAGGGGGATGTGATGTGAAGGATCTGAATCATTGGACAAACATGGGATTTGAACCTCTGCTGAAAGAAAAAAATTACTGATCAAACCTTTTATAAATTTTAGTTCATAACCCCTCGACTAGAACAAGATCTGTGGGCTGGATGAGTCAAAGGATTCTCTTTTCACAGATGTTACAGGCAGTGTACACTATGAAATGACTTTTTCCCTCCCCTATATATCATCACCCCCCACAGCACCTGTCCCCCTTTACATCCCTCCCCCTACGTCATTCCCCACCTACCTTTTTAAGTCACATCACCCCATGCCTACCAACACTCTTTCCAACACACACAAACAATACCAAGCTCTGACCCCCCCCCCCACACACACACACACACCGAGCACTGCCCCTTTCATGTCATGCCCTGTCTCCCCCACCTTCACAGCCATGTACTTTTGCGCATCTTCACTCTTACCTTACACAGAGCGGGGAGAAGGAGGCAGGATAGCAATGAACGGAGGGAGGAAGGCACAGCAGCACTGGATGAAGGGTGGGAGCTGCCAGGGTAAAATTGTCATATTAAGCTGGTGACTGGTTGCTAGGACCCACCAGCGTCCTAGCAAATCGCCTGCTAGTTATTCTGGAAAGTTAACTTGTGTAGCTCCCGCTCTCACCCTCCATCCAGTGCTGCTGTGCCTCCCGCCCCTACGTTAATTGCTATCCTGCCTCCCACTCGCAGCTCTGCCTTGAGAATGACAGTGGCAAAGGCCAGGGGTAAAGAAGTGGCTACTAAATGGTGTGACTTCAGGTTCAGATGTAACAGTGGCTCGTTCTGGATCCAGACCGCCGTCCGCTATTTAGTGATGATGAATAGTTTTCTGTGGCATATACAGCACATTGGTGCAAGTCTAAAATTCACAAAACCTTTATTAGTTTGTGGACCTGTGTTGACATGTAGTGTGCAAATCAACATAGGCCAAAGACTAGTATGTTGGAATTCCTAGGGCCAGTGCACAGCCACCTACACAGCAATATGCTGAATGAAAGTAATACATTCTCCTTGATAAAAAAATTCTGGACGGTCTACATTTCCTGCCTTTTGCTGTCCCTGCAGTTTGTATATCTGTATTAGTAAAATGGTGTATTATATGTTCATCCATTCTGGGTACATACATATAGAACTGAACTGCTCAGAGTAGGATAGTGATCTGCCAACAAAAATTAAAAAAAAAAAAGTAACTATTTCTAGGGGTTCAGGCACTGAGTGGGAGAGCTCTCTTTCAGCCACTCTACCTTTTACTGTGGTGTGTTTGTATGGCTCAAAAATCTGAAAGTGTTGGATTTTTAAATGTGGATAAGAACACAATACGGACAGATGTATAATAACGTATATTGTATGTTTTTTATGTGTTCTTTCCACGCAGAATTCCTCTCCAGCCCCAGCCCCATAAAAAAAGATGGCTTCATATGAAGGTGTGGTGCCCTTTATCTGAGATGTAGGAACATGGAGGTGAACAATCGATTAGTGATAGGTTGAAACAATATTTCAGCCATGGTGTTTTATGTTAGGGGCAGGGCTTGTTAGGGTCAATGTTCATTTGGGGTTAGGTGCAAGGTTTGTTAGGGCCAATGTTCATTGGGGTTAGGCTCGTTAGGGGCAAGGTTTGTTAGGTCAATTTTTGGATAAGCTTGTTAAAAGCAAGGCTTGATCGGGACAAGTCTAATTAGGCTCATTGGGGTGCAGCCCATTGGAGCAAGGCTCATTATCCTTAGGACAAGGTCCGTTGAGGCAAGTCTTCTTAATCTCATTATTGAAAAAGCTTGTTGGGGGAAGGCTTGCTAGGGACAAAGCTCATTAGGGGCAAGGCTTGATGGGGCAAAGCTCATCAGTGGCAAGACTTGTTGGGGGCAAAGCTTGTTAGACTCATTTGTTAGGCTCGTATTGGCAAGGCTCATTAGGATCCTTAGGACCAAGCTCATTGGGATCATTGGAACCAGGCTAATTGGGGGCAAGGCTTGTTGGGCTCATTAAAAGCTGGACTCAGGAACATTAGCAGTGAGACTTGTTCGGCTCATCAGGGGCCAGGATTGTTAGGCTCTTTAGGTATAAGGCTTGTTTGGGCTCATTAGGATCATTAGGGATCAGACTCATTAGGGCAAAGGCTTGTCGGGTTTATTGGAGGCATGGCTCATTGGGCTTTTTAGAGGCTGATCGGGTAGTCAGCCAATGTCAAAGAGCCAGAGATCAATGTAGTAGTACAGCAAGCAGGATCAGGAGCCAGAAGGGACGTCGGCCAAGCAAGTCTTCAACAGGAACGCAGGAGAAAGTCTCTGTGTTGTGACCAAAGGTGAAGGCAGAGATGAAGTATGCTTGACGGCTTTAGGCAGGACTGACGAGCAGATCAACAACAGCTGAGTCGCTGTGGAGAGAAAGGAGCTGGCAATTAGCCGACAGCTCAGAAGGAAGGGCTGAGCCCAGCCCTGCCAGTACCCCCTTCTAAACGACCCCTCACCCTCGGAGGATCACCGGGCTTGAGGGGAAAACGGCTATGGAAATCACGGAGGAGGACAGGGGCATGCATGTCCGAGGATGAGACCCAAGAGCGTTCCTCTGGACCGTACCTCTTTCAATGCACCAGGTACTGTATGCGCCCACGGAACCTACGGGAGTCAACAATGGATTGTACTTCATACTCCTCATGGTTCTCAACCTGTATAGGGTGAGGACGTGGCACCGAGGTGGTAAAGCGGTTGCAGACCAAAGGTTTCAATAAGGAGACATGAAACACGTTAGAGATGTGCATACTAGGAGGAAGGTCCAACGTGTAAGCCACTGGGTTAATCCTGTGAAGGATATGGAAAGACCCAATAAATCGAGGTGCGAACTTCAAAGAAGGAACACGAAGTTGGAGGTTGTGAGACGACAGTCAGACTCTGTCCCCAACCTGTTAGGAAGGCGCAGGCAGACGTCTGCGGTCAGCATGGAGTCTGTACCTATCGTTAGCATGTCGCAAAGCCTCCTGGACTTGTGCCCAAGTGGAACGAAGACCACGGAGATGCAGGAATACTCTGCTGAAAAAAACGTGGCAGACAACACGGAAGGTTGGAAACCATAGTTCGCCATAAACGGGGACAAACGGGAAGCTGAATTCAAGGCACTATTGTGAGAAAACTCCGCCTACGGTAAGAGGTCTGACCAGTTGTTATGAGTTATGATGGTCAGAAATAAAGCAACGTAGGAATTGCCCCAAGGACTGGTTGGCTCATTCTGCGGCCCCATTAGACTGCGGGTGGTATGCAGAGGAGAAAGCAAGCTGAATACCCAACTGTGCACAAAAAGCTCGCCAGAATCGGGACACAAACTGACTACCCCTGTCTGAGACAATCACCTTGGGTAGCCCATGTAAGCGGAAGATTTCCCAAGCAAAAAATAGAAGCCAGTTCCTTTAGAAGTAGGCAACTTCTTGAGTGGCATACAATGCAACATTTTCGAGAACCAGTTAACCACCATAAGGATAACTGTGTTGCCCTGGGACTTGGGTAACTCCACAATGAAATCCATAGACAGGTGGGTCTAGGGCCTTTCTCCATTGGGTATGGGTTGTAGGAGGCCCACTGGAAGGTGTCGTGGAGTCTTACTCACGGAACAGGCAGCTACGTAGGCGGTTACATCAGCACGTAGACTAGGCCACCAGAATTGTTGGGAAATGGCCCTAAAAGAGTTGATTCTTCCCAGGGTGGTCAGCAGCCTTGGGAGAATAAGTCTGGAGCACAGTAGTAAGGAGACTCTTGGGAACAAAGCAGCGGTCACAAGGTTTCTCAGGTGGAGCATCGACCAGAGCAGCAAGAATTTTGTCACCCAAAGGAGAAGTAAGACTGGTGCGAACCGTAGCCAGAATACGATCGGGAGGAATCACAGGAACCGGAGCCGACTCCATCTTGGAAGTGGAGGAAAATTGTCGTGACAAGGCGTCAGCCCTTACATTCTTAGTAATAATGAGACAATGCAATTAAATCTTGACAAGAAAAGGTCCCATCGCGCCCTTCTGGGAGAGAGGCTCTTAGCCTCAGACAATGTGAGATTCTTATGGTCAGTAAGAATGAGAACCGGCAAAATGGTACCTTCAAGGAGATGTCTCCATTCTTTCAGGGCTAAAATGATCACCAACAGCTCTGTCACCAATCTCGTAATTGCACTCTGCAGGTGACAATTTCTTGGAAAAGTAGCGGCCACACAGATGCATAGCGCACTCAGTTAGGACGTTGAGACAGAAGGGCGCCAACTCCAGTCTCGGAAGCATTAACTTCTAGTATAAAAGGCAACGTAGGATCAGGGTGTGCCAACACAGAAGCAGAAACAAAGGCAACCTTGAAACTCTCAAAGGCCTTAATGGACTCCGGAGACCAACTCTGTGGGTTGCGGTCTTTCCTCGTCATATCAGTCAGAGGCTTGACCAGAGACGAGAAGTTATCCGAAGTTAAACTTCGGATAATAGTTGGCAAAGCCAAGAAAGCGCTGCAGAGGACGTAAACCCACGGGTCGAGGCCAATGTAGGACCGCTGAAAGTTTTATCTGGGTCCATCGAAAAACCAGCAGTGGAAATGACATAGCCCAAAAATTTCACCTGTTCACAATGGAATTCGCATTTTCCAATTTACAATAGAGATTGTTCTCTCGTAGTCTCTGAAGCACACAACAGACATCTGTGTGGTGGCTCTCCAGGGACTTGGAAAATATGAGGATATTGTTGAGATAAACCACCAAAACATAACTGCAACAAATCTCAAGGGACAGCGTAAATGAACTCCTGGAAAACTGCCTTAGCGTTACAAAGGCCAAAAGGCATTACGAGATACTCATAATGACCTGCTCTGGTATTAAACGCAGTTTTCCACTCGTCGCCCTCCTTAATCCTGACGAGATTGTATGCTCCTCTCAAATCAAGCTTTGTGAAAACCGTTGCTCTCTTGAGGCAGTCAAATAACTCCATAATCAACGGAATGGGATAGGCATTCTTAATCGTGAAACGATTGCGACCCCTATAATCAATACAAGGTCTCAGTTCTCCACTCTTCTTCTTCACAAAGAAGAAACCAGCACCAGCAGGAGACGAGGATTTGCGGATGAAACCACGAGAAAGTGCGTCTGCAACATACTCCTCCGTGGCCTTATTCTCCAAGACCGACAAAGGGTAAACCCGGCCACGAGGGGGTATGGCACCAGGTTGAAGGTCAATTGCGCAATCATACGACCGGTGTGGAGGCAAAGTACCAGCTTGGCCTTTGTCAAAGACATGGCTAAAATTGCGGTACTCCTCTGGCAGGGAGGAGATTGAAGAGGTGCACAGGACCTTGGCTACCTTCTGGAAGCATCTCTCACTGCACTGTGGCAACCTCAGCATGGAGCCAATCAAAAGAAGGGTTGTGCCTCTGTAACCAAGGATAACCAATAACAAGCGAAAACCTAGGCGAGGAAATAACTTGAAATTGGAATATCTCATGGTGAAGGGCCCCTACGGCCATGTACAACGGAACAGTCTCATGAGTCACATGGGCAGGCTGTAGAGGTCTCCCGTCAAGAGCCTCAATGGCAAGTGGAGTGTCACGCAGCTGCAGCGGAATATAGTGCTTCGATACAAAGGCAGCATCAATGAACAGGCTTGCAGCCCATTGTCGATTAGAGCCTGTATCTCAACGGATGACTCACCCCAAGACAGGGTAACCGAAACCAGGGGCTTATCTTTCTGGGAAACTGGAGACGAAACAACGCTACCTAAGGTCTGTCCGTGACAGGACCTCAAGGTTCGTGCGTTCCCTGGACGGGTAGGACAAGACTTCAAAAAGTGACCAGCCTGGCCACAATAAAGGCACAATCTCTCCCTCCTAAGGGCTCTCTCATCCGCAGAGAGACATGTGAAGCCCAAGTGCATGGGTTCATCTTCACAGACCGACTCGGTACCTGGAGGCATGGGAGGTGAGGGAGGCAAGGGTGGGACTGCAAAGCTCGGAGACAAATGTACAGGAGGCTTGCGCCAGCGCTCCTTAAGAATCTTTCTCGGAGTCTGGAGTCAATAAGGATGGCAAATGTGATCAACCTCTCCAGCTCAGTGGGTATATCTCAGGCTGCTATCTCATCCTTGTTCTAAGCAACCTCTGCTGCCAGAGTATGGAATTCAATGGCGTAATCTGCAACAGTTCTCGTACTCTGATGGACATGAGGCTCTTGGCAGCAGAAGCGGAGCATGCAGGAACGTCAAATACCCTTTTGAAGGAAGCCACAAATTCTGGGTAACTCGAACCAATGGTTTTTTCGTCTCCCATAGAGGGTTTGCCCAGGCCGAGGCTCTCTCAGAAAGCAAAGATATCGCGAAACCTACTTTGCATTTATCCGTGGGAAACGCCTGGGGCAGCATCTCAAAGTATATCCCAACCTGGTTGAGAAACCCTCTGCATTGAACTGGATCGCCTCCAAATCGCTGGGGAAGTGGAGGGGAACCAGACATGCCTCTTATAGAGGTAATACTCGAGGCGGGTGCCTGCACAGAGACTGGAGTAGCAGCAGGGATGGCCTGCAACACAGGTTGTACTGGAGCAGCCATAGTGGAAGATTCCAGGTTAGCCGTGCATCTCAGGAGTGTTTGTAACGCCAGGGCAAGCTGATCCATGCGGTGATTGTGGTCATACAATCTGGAAAAAATATTACCAACAAGTGGACTGACTGCATCTTTTGAATTCATGGCCTTCGCCTACTGTCAGAAACCATGAATCAGACCGAGACAGAAGTACAGTTAATCACACTTGTTTAATAATGTAAGGTAAACAGAGTGAGTGTAGTCAATACATAGCCAGAGTTCAGTAACCAGATCGGGTAGTCAGCCAATGTCAGAGAGCCAGAGATCAACGTAGTAGTACAGCAAGCAGGATCAGGAGCCAGAAGGGACGTCAGCCGAGCAAGTCTTCAACAGGAACGCAGGAGAAAGTCTTTGTGATGTGACCGAAGGCAGAGATGAAGTGAGCTGGACGGCTTTAAGTAAGCAGGACTGACGAGCAGATCAACAGCTGAGTCACTGTGGAGAGAAAGGAGCTGGCAATTAGCCGACAGCTGAGCGGCCAGCTCAGAGAAGGTAGGGCTGAGCCCAGCCCTGACACTAGGCTCATTTGTGGCAAGACTTGTTGGGTTCATTAGGGGCAAGACTCGTTAGGTGATAAGCTTGTTAGGCTCATTGGGGGCCAGGAACATTAGTGGCAAGGCTTGTTAGGTGCATTAGGTTTAAAGCACGTGCGTTAGGGCCAAGGCTCATTAGGGGCCAGACTCATTAACCACTTCAATACAGGGCAATTTTCAGCGCTGTCACACTTTGACAATTGCATGGTCATGCAACACTGTATCCATAAGAAGTTTTTATGATTCTTTTCTCTTTCCTTCATTGACGGACACAACACTTCTAATCTTGACCTTAGGGTTATATCACACCTTTAGGAGTAGGACTAGGCAGAAATAACAAAACAAGTGCAGCACTGCCTAGGGGCGGTCCCTATTGGTAGTAACCCTCCACACTCTGCTACAGGCAGCTCAGTTTTTTCTGCCTAGTCTAGAAGGACCTGGCTCCCTGCTGGGACCTGTGGTCTTTTTGGTTTATTTTATTCCTTTTTCTTTTTTTGTGAGCACCTGCAATCAACCGCTGGGCTGAGTGACAGGCTGGATATTATAGATCCTGGTAGTCTCCCCAGCTTTGCCACCGGGCACGCGCAGACCTGAGCTCTGTGCTGGGTCGGCCGCGACAAGCCCCACTCTGCACTGGGGCTTGCTAAGACGTCTTGCTGGGACACATAAGACCAGGCACCTGACGTCTGGGTCACAGTGTTGCCACGGCCGACAGCCACTCCATCTAGGTGGGAAGTGGATCGGTCCGTGGAGTGAGACCCGCAATCCCTGCTGGATGGGTAAGTGAGCACCACCGGCCCGCCTGTGGGCAGAACTTCATGTGCCGGCTCTGTCAGCCTTTACATTCCAGGTGTAGAAAACTGGCAAGCAGATTACCTCACCCATCAGTTGCTTCATCAGGGGGAATGGTCACTGCATCCGGTAATTTTTCGTCTCATTTGCCTGCGGTGGGGCACGCTGGACGTGGATCTTCTGGCCTCTCGTCTCAATTGGAAGGTGCAGAGATTTGTGGCCAGAACAAGAGATCCCTTGGCAGAGGCGTCAGACACGCTGGTGGCCCCATGAGGGCACTATCGGCTCATTTATGCCATCCCTCCTCTCAAACTCTTTCCTCGTCTGCTGTGAAGAGTAGAGGCCAAGGCAATTCCGATTAATTCTGATCGCTCCAGATTGGCTTCGGTGTCTGTGGTACGCCGACGTGGTACGGATGGTGGCGGATGTTCCCTGGCGGCTAACAGTGCAGGAGGATCTCCTGTCCCAGATTCCACCCTGCTTTACCGTCTCTGGCTTGAACGGCCTGGCTATTGAAAGCCAGGTGCTGAAAGATCGGGGGTTGTCAGCTTCTGTGATTCCCACTATGTTGAGGGCACGTAAGTCCACTTCACGGAAAATTTATCATTGCACCTGGAAGGCTTACATCTCGTTGTGCGAGGCTGTGGGGTGACATCAGCCTTGCACAACATTCCTAATTGGTGTCTAAGATCCTGGTGTTTCTGCAGCGTGGGGTTGATCAGAAGCTTGCTTTGAGAACTATGAAGGGGCAAATATCGGCTCTGGCTGTCTTTTTTTTTTTTTTTCAGCGGCCTTTGGCTGCCCACTCGTTGGTGCGTAATTTTATTCAGGGGGTTCGACATGTAGCTCCCCCGGTACACCCACCGCTGCCTCCGTGAGATCTAAACCTGGTACTTTCGGTACTTCAGAAGCCGCCGTTCGAGGACATTAGGGAGATCCCTTTACTCATACTCTCTCAGAAGGTTGTCTTTTTAGTGGCTATTATGTCCGCTCGGCGAGTTTCTGAGCTGGCGGCCTTGTCATGTAAGTCTCCTTATTTGGTTCTTCACAAGGATAAGGCAATGCTGCGCCTGCATCCACCGTTTCTCCCTAAGGTGGTATCTGCCTTTCATCTGAATGAGGACATTGTGCTTCCTTCATTGTGTCCTCGACCGTCTCACCCCAAGGAGGTTGCTTTGCACTCTTTGGATGTAGTTTGGGCTCTCAGTGTGTATATGTCGGTTACGGCTCCTTTTCTTTAGTCGGATTCACTGTTTGTAACTGTGGATGGTCAGAGGACGGGCCTGTTGGCTTCGTCGGCCACTATTTCTCGGTGGTTCAGACAGATTGTCCAGGCATATGCCATTAAGGGGCGGGTGCCCCCCTTTCCCATCACGGCACATTGTACCTGGGCGGTTAGTGCTTCCTGGGCCTTCTGCCATCAAGCGTCCGTTTCTCAAGTATGTAAGATGGCTACCTGGTCGTCAGTACACACTTTCACCAAATTTTACAAGGTGGATGTTGGCGCATCTTTGGCTGCAAAGTTTTGCAGGCGGCCGTCTTAGGTGTTTTGGCTCCCCTTACAGGGGACTCTGTTTGGGTGGAGGTTATTTTATTTCTCATTTGGTTTATGTTCTCACTCCTCGTTGTGGCACTGCTTTGGGACATCCCTAAGGTCAACATTAGAAGTGCTGTGTCCGTCAATTAACGAAAGAGAAAACGGGATTCTTTTCTACTCACTGTAAAATCCCTTTCTCTGAGTTCATTGAGGGACACAGCACCCACCCCCTCCTGTTTGTGCTGCTTGTTATGAACTGAGCTGCCTGTAGCAGAGTGGGGGGGTTACTACCAATAGGTGCTGTGATTTTGTTATTTCTGCCTAGTCCTACTCCTAAAGGTGATATAACCCTAATGTCAAGATTAGAAGTGCCGTGTCCGTCAATGAACTCAGAGAGTAGAAAAAAATCCAGTTTTTCACACAAATAGAGCTTTCATGTGGTGGTATTTAATTACCATTGGCTTTTTATTTCTTGCTAATGACAAGACTGCAAATTTTGAGAAAAAAAGTTTTTTTCTTTTGTTTATAAAAGTTTGCTAATATTTAATAAATTTAAGTCAAAATGTATTCTGCTACATTTCTTTGGTGAAAAAACCTAAATTAGTGTTTACTATTTAGTCTGTAGGAAAGTTAGTCCACAAACTATGGTGTATATACACTATATTACCAAAAGTATTGTGACACCTGCCTTTACATGTACTTTAATGGCATCCCAGTCTTAGTCCGTAGGGTTTAATATTGAGTTGGCTCACCCTTTTGCAGCTATAACAGCTTCAGCTCTTCTGGGAAGGCTGTCCACAAGGTTTAGGAGTGTGTCTATGGGAATGTTTGACCATTCTACCAGAAGTGCATTTCTGAGGTCAGGGACTGATGTTAGATGAGAAGGTCTGGCTCATAGTCTCCGCTCTAATTCATCCCAAAGGTGTTCTTTTGAGTTGAGGTGCAGGCCAGTGAAGTTCCTCCATCCCAAGCATACTCATTCATGGCTTTATGGACCTTGCTTTGTGCACTGGTCCAAATCTTTTGGTGGTGGGGTTGTTTTTTCAGGGGTTGGGGTTGGCCGTTCCAGTGAAGGGAACTCTTAAGGCGTCAGCATACCAAGACATTTTGGATAATTTCATGTTGCCAACTTTGTGGGAACAGTTTGGAGATTGGCTCCTTCCTGTTCCAACATCAAGCAAGGTCCATAAAGACATTTGGGGGTTGACATTTAGCGAGTTTGGGGTGAAGGAATGTGACTGGCCTGCACCTCAACCCAAAAGAACACATTTGGGATGAATTAGAGCGGAGACTGCAAGCCAGACCCTCTAGTCCACATCAGTGCCTGTCAGGAACCATGAAACAGACGGAGACAAAAAATGCCGTAAAAATCACACCTTTTAATAATATGGTACAACTGGTAAACAGTCAAAATATAGCCAGGGTTCAGTAGCCAAATGGGGTAGTCAGTGCAAACCAGGAAATCAGGGAGCCAAAGATCAGCGTAGTCAGAGGCAGCAGACCGGATCAGGAACCAGAAGGGACGTCAGCCAGGAAAGTCTTCAACAGGAACACAGCAGAGTCTCTAGATATGTTTGACCAAGGCGAAGGCCAGAAGGGGCTGGCTGTGGGCTTGACCTACGAGCAGGAGATGATCAACAGGTGACCCACTGTGAAATTATGAGTTTGGCAATTAAAGTCGATGTAAACTCAATGTCATCCTTTCTAAACTACTGCCATAGGGGTTATCTGTAAGGATATACATGCTTCCTGCATGTATCTTTACCTGTCAAATGTCTCCCCTCTGTCTGTTATGAGACCCGAAAAACTGCAGATTCTGTGGGTGGGTCTGTTGTCTGGAGCTCGGTGGGTGGAGTCATGATGTTAGTAGACTCCCCGCCCACCTCTACACTCCCCTTGTCAATATGCATTTTCTCCTGTGTATTACACTGAACTTCTGCTATGATCTCTAACATCCAGTGAAAGACCGGAAAGTAACCACATGACTTCAGCATGCCAAATCATGCTGAGGTGTGGAACAGCCAATCATTGCAGAGCTGCTGAAGAAAGGAGTGGGGGTGGGAATTAAAAAATATTGCATGTCTTAGGCTAGTGCACGAGATATGTAAATCACCTGTCACTTACAGCAAGGGGGAGGATTTGACAAAGGTTTTTCTCTGTCAAGTTTTATCTCACTGAACAATAAGAGGATTGCTCAGAGCTGGATTAACTCTTTGTGGCAAGACTGGGCTCAAATGATAGGAAATCTTATACTCTACATTATGACATTAAAAAAAAAAAATTTGGGTTTACTTCCACTTTAACCGACAGCTGAGCAATCTGAGCACAGAGAAGGAAGGGCTGAAAGCACAGCCCTGACACTGACTTCTAAAATGCACTTCTGGAAGAATGGTCAAACATTCCCATAGACACACTCCTAAACCTTGTGGCCAGCCTTTCCAGAAGAGTTTAAGCTGTTATAGCTACGAAGGGTGGGCCAACGCAATATTGAACCCTGCAGACCAAGACTGGGATGCCATTAAAGTTCATGTGCGTGTAAAGACAGGTGTCACAATATAACACTGCGCTTGAGTGTAGAAACAAGCTACCAGCTTTCAAAGTCAAAATACAAATGCCAAAATAATCATATACAACAGTGCAGCGCTAAGGAGTAAATAGTAAATTAATTAAAAAATCTCAACCATATCATCCCATTGATGGTCATAAGCATTAAACATGGAACACACTAGCAACCTGATAGACCCAAAGTAATACCATTAAAAATATATATGAACTGTGAAAAAATGTCCATAAGAGCAGATATAGAAAAAAGTCCTCCGTGTGACGGACACAGCCAGTCAGGGGAAATGGTAATCCAAAGAATATCCTGCTCCGCACCCAATGTGAGTCATACAAACTGCTTACCAGATGAAAGAGACCACTGAACTACAGTTGGTCAAATCAGGCATGAGGAAATAAGGTTTCCCGCCAAACCATGGAAACTCTCTTCACTCTCACTGCTCCAACGGAACTCCGAGATAAAAAACAAATACGCTCCCATAGTGCAATATGAAAATACCAATTTAATGATAAAAGGAATAATTGCACTTACTAAAATCCAGATAAAAATCAGCATGTGGTAAAATCCAATCCAGCAAAGAGTTTGTGCGGCTTTTCTCCCTGAATCACGTTTTGACGTCACTGTTGTAGGCCTACGACGGTGACATCACGTGATTCATCCCTGCCGCTGTGCAGTCCCACGTTCTGGGAGGATGTCATATGACATCCTCAAGGCATGTTGGGGGTATGATTTAATAAACTCGTTGAGGTTATAATTTGTTAGGGGTAAGGCTCATTTAGGCTTGTTAGGGACAGGGCTCATTAAGCTTAAAGTGGATGTTAACCCTCTCCTATACCCAGTGAAGTGAACAGCCTCAGATGATACACAGGTATTAAACAAATCTCCCCACATAAGTTTTACATGGTTTATCTGCTGTCTTCAGCTTTAAAAAGTGCACATCGTGTTACAGATTTTCTCTTTCTGTTCAGCACTGGGAGTGGATTATTGGCATACAGCCAAGAGCGCTGATTGGAGGAAATGCAAACACCCCCACTCCACATTGGCGAAGAAAGGAATGTGCATGGCTCTGCTGTGAGACCTCAAGCTCTGTGCTAATCTGTTTATAGCAAACCTCCCACAACAAACTTTAGGCTGCTTTTATCTCCCATCTCAGAACTTGTCAGAAGTTATCAGGCTGATAACAGAACTACCAAACTGAAGAAACACAGGGGGCTTTGGAGAGAGATAAGAGAACACTATAGGTAAATGTGCCTAGGTCAAATTTCATGAATCGAGTTTACATCCACTTTAAGGTCATTTATGGCTAGGCTTGTTAGTCTTCTTATGTGGGCCATACACTAGATGAAAAAGTGCTTAAAAAACGTATAATTGTAATGTTCGCTTGGATTTCAAACTAGTGGATGAAAAGAGCCAAAATAAAGAGCCAAAAAAAATCGAATAAAAAGTTTGG
This sequence comes from Lithobates clamitans, assembly GCA_037952925.1. NCBI lineage: Eukaryota > Metazoa > Chordata > Amphibia > Anura > Ranidae > Lithobates > Lithobates clamitans. Next base: position 327,763 of record JBBGZY010002645.1, read on the forward strand.
AACATGTTTGTTCTTTAAACGAAATTTGAAAGATTAACCACTTCAGCCCCGAAAGGATTTACCCCCTTAATTACCAGGCCATTTTTTGCAATATGGTACTGCGTTTCTTTAACTGACAATTGCGCATTCTTGCATAATTGTACCCAAAAAAAATTGATGTCTCTTTTTCCCACAAATTAGCTTTCTTTTGGTGGTATTTGATCACCACTGCGGGTTTGATTTTTGTGTGCTATAAACAAAAAAAAAAAAAAAAAGTCGACAATTTTGGGGGAAAAAAACTATTTTTTACTTGTCTGCTATAATACCTATACAAAAAAAAAATTATATATAAAAAAAAAAAAAAAAAAAAAGTATTCATCAGTTTAGGCCAATATGTATTCTACATATTTTTGGTAAAAAAAAATCACAATAAGCATATATTGATTGGTTATAGCGTCTACAAAATAGGGGATAAGGGGATATATTTATGGACTTATATATCTCTATCTATCTCTATATATATATATATATATATATATCTATATATAGATAGATATATCTCTATCATACATCATGCGACACAGAGCCATAGTGGGTTATAGGCCACCTTCAGGTGATGGACACTGCACACCCTAAGACAAGAAGTCCCCTTCCCTATATAACCCCTCCCACTACTGGGAGTACCTCAGTTTTTTCGCCAGTGTCTTAGGTGGTTTTCATTTAAACCAGGATATTATTCTGCCTTCATTCTTTCCAGAACCCTGTTCTACGGAAGATAAATCACTACATTCTTTGGATGTGGTGAGAGCAGTCAAAGTCTACCTGAAGACGACTGCTCAGATTCGAAAAACAGATGTTTTGTTTGTGTTTCCTGAAGGTCCTAAAAGAAGACAGGCTTTATCGAAATCTACTATTTCTAAATGGATTCGGCAAGTAATTGTTCAAGCTTATGGTTTCCACCCCCTCAAATCAAAGCGCACTAAACTAGGGCTGTTAGTGCTTCGTGGGCAGTGCATCACCAAGCCTTCATGGCTCAAATCTGCAAGGCCGCAACTTGGTCTTCAGTCCATACATTTACCAGATTCTATCAGGTGGATGTAAAAAGGCGTGAGGATATTGCCTTTGGGCATAGTGTGCTGCAGGCAGCAGTATAAGTCCTCTAGTCTCATGGTGCCCTACTTTTGTTGTCTCCCTCCCCTCAGTTGGCATTGCTCTGGGACATCCCACATAGTAACTACTATGGCTCTTGTCCCGTGATGTACGATAAAGAAAATAGGATTTTTATAACAGCTTACCTGTAAAATCCTTTTCTTGGAGTACATCATGGGACACAGAGGTCCCTCCCCTTTTCTAATACACGTATATTGCTTTGCTGCAAAAACTGAGGTACTCCCAGTAGTGGGAGGGGTTATATAGGGAGTGGACTTCTTGTATTAGGGTGTGCCAGTGTCTATCACCTAAAGGTAGCCTATAACCCACATAGTAACTACTGTGGCTTTGTGTCCCGTGATGTACTCCAAGAAAAGGATTTTAAGCTGTTATAAAAATCCTATTTTTAAAAATGTTTTTACTGGTAATGGCAGCGATTCTCATTTTTTTTTAACGGGATTGCCGTGGACAAATCTGACCCCAAGTGACGCTTTTTGGGGACCAGTGACATTATTACAGTGATCAGTGCTATAAAAATGCACTGATCAATGTATAAATGACACCGGCAGGGAAGGGGTTAACACTAGGGGGTGATCAAGAGGTTAACTGTGTTCCCTGGGTGTGTTCTGTGTGGGGGATGGGCTCACTGGTACAAAACAGATCGCTGTTCCTGATCACTAGGAACAACAGATCTCCATGTTGTCCCCTGACAAAACGGGGATCCGTCTGGTCTACATAAGCAGATCCCTGTTCTGCTTCTCTGTGCAGCCACCGCGGCTGGCTGGCGGACTTCGAGTCTGCCCGACCTGCACATCGGGCACCTCTGGCGACGCATGCGCACCCACTCTATCTATTGCATGAAACGACTTACAGGTACGTCGTTTCACACAATAGTCACCCTGCCGCAGTATATGTGTGGTGGGCAGTCTTAAAGTGGTTAAGGTATAAGTTCATTTAAAAAAAAAAAAAATGCCCATCTTTTTGCAGGTAAGAAAAAACAATTAGTGGATGGGAACTGATAAATGTTTGCAATGTTTATTGAGCAAACAAAATTTGAAAGGTTTATGTGTTTCCTGTGCGGTAAAAATCGTAGGAATGCACATTAAGGGCTAGGCTCATTAGTAGCTCAGCTCATTAGGTTCATTGGTGCAAGGCTCATTTGAGAACAGGCTTGTTAGGTTTGATGGGGGCAAGGTTCATTAGGGGCCAGGATTGTTGGGCTCATTAGGCTCAATGGGGCAAGGCTCATTTAGAATCAAGACTCGTTGGGCTTCTTGGGAGCAAGGCTTGTTAAAACCACTTGCCGACCGCCGCATGTACATATACGTCCCTACTTTGGGGGCGAATATCGTTGTTATGGCAGCAGCTACCTGCCATAACCCCAGTATCCCCGTTTTCGGCCGGTGGTCCTGCTACAAGATAAGTGGTCTCTGCGGCGGATTCTCCGCAAGATCACTTTTATCGGTGGCGGGAGAGGGCCCCCCCTTCCGCTGCGATTCTGTGCCCTCCGCCGCTTACCGGAGCCATCGGCAGCAGCGGAGGCGATCGCGTCCTTTCCCTAGATGTGCATTGAGACGAGTGAAGGCAAGATGGCCCCCACCCGTCTCCATGACACTGCAGGGCGGAAGCAAAGTCACTAAAAATTTTTTTATTGCATTTAGGTCCAAATATGAGATCTGAGGACCTTTTTGACCCCAGATCTCATATTTAAGAGCACCTGTCATGCTTTTTTCTATTACAAGGGATGTTTACATTCCTTGTAATAGGAATAAAAGTGACACAATTTTTTTTTTAAACAGTGTAAAAATAAATTAAAATCAAGTAAAATAAATAAGAACAATAAAAATAATTTTTTTTTTAAAACGCCCTGTCCCGACACGCATACGTGAGTAGTGCCCGCATATGAAAACAGTGGTAAAACCACACATGTGAGGTATCGCCGCGATTGTTAGAGCGAGAGCAATAATTCTAGCCCTAGACCTCCTCTGTAACGCAATACATGCAACCTGTAGAATTTTTGAAACGTTGCCTATGGAGATTTTTGAGGGTAAAAGTTTGACGCCATTCCAAGAGTGGGTGCAGTTTTGAAACGTAACATGTTGGGTATCAATTTACTCAGCGTAACATTATCTTTCACAATATAAAAAAAATGGGCTAACTTTACTGTTGTCTGATTTTTTATTATTCAACAAAGTGAATTTTTTTCCAAAAAAAGCGCGCTTGTAAGACTGCTGCGCAAATACGGTGTGAAAAAAAGTATTGCAATGACCGCCATTTTATTCTCTAGGGTGTTATAAAAAAAAATATATATAATGTTTGCGGGTTCTAAGTAATTTTCTAGCAAAAAAAAAACTGTTTTAAACATGTAAACACCTAAATTCCAAAACAAGGCTGGTCTTTAAGTTGTTAAGCTCGTTAGACACAGGCCTTGTTAGGGGCAAGGCTCATTGTGGCAAGGTGCACTAGGGGCCCAATTACCAGAGGGGGCCCCAGAATTCCTTTATTAAAAAAAGTAATAATCATAACATTTGTTTTATTAACAAAGTGTGTGTGTCTGTGTCAAGATACAGAACAGTTAAAGTGTAAGTTCACCTTTACAGAAAAGGTCTCATCCTAAAAGAAAAATTTCTTGAAAAGGGATTCCCCGTTGATCTCGTGGATACAGCGTATCAAAAATATAAGAGTAAACCGCCTACTGAATATTCTCATCCACGCCATAACACTGACAATAGTAAACCACGATTCATTACTCATTTCCATACCCAACACAAACAAATGGAAAATATTGTTAAAAAACATTGGCCTCTATTACTACAAGACGAACATCTAGTTCCCACTCTGTCTAATATACCTCAATTTGCCTATAGGAAGGCACCCAATATTAAGAGCAAGGTAGTGACCAGCAAACTCAGGGCTAGACCTCCACCTCCTGGTCACCATATGCCCACCTTCCTGGCTATTTCTGGGATGTATCAGTGCCGCAAACCCCTCTGCAAGACCTGTCGGTTTGTGACACATGGCCAGAAAGATTTTCACGTCAAAGGCAAAACATATCCAATAAAGGCCTTCCACACATGTTCTTCTGACCATGTCATATATTGCCTTACTTGTCCCTGTGGTTTATTTTATGTAGGGCGCACCATCCGGCCACTACGGAAACGGTTTGGTGAACACCGTCGCTTTATTGAAGGCGGACTAGATAATCACAGTGTCCCCAAACATTATCTACACGTCCATGATAAGTCCACCAGCGGCCTCAGAGTATGGGTTATTGAGGCAATGTCAAAAGATCTCCCCCCAGCTGAACGCTACCGACGACTATGCCATAGAGAAATGTATTGGATATTTTTATTAAATGTTTTAGCCCCTGGAGGGTTAAATGAGGACTTCGAAGTTAGTGCCATACTTTGACAATACATTTTTTACCAAAGTTAATGCCATACCTTGATAATACATCTCTTTACCACACTTATCCAATCTTTTCCCCCCCTCCCCCACTTTTAATAATAAGATGGTTTATTATCACCAATTTATATATATATATTTTTTTTTTATATATATATTTTTTACATAGATTTTTTATTTTCACACACTTTCCTTCATTCGAATCTATGGTATTTATATATATTTTTATACATTTTTATTTTAATGTGACTAATGTTATGCATGGTCCCCTTTTTTCCTTTTCTCCCCCCCCTCCCTCTTTTCTTGTTACCCATTTGCGGACAATTTATTATGTGCAACATTTCCTATGATCTGTCAGACCCACACATTGGGGACTTGGATTGTTATACAGATCGTCTTTAATCTTTAACATCACCATCCTTGATTTTATTTTCTTCTATTGTTGTTCTTTCGTTTTTTAGCATGTTATTGCAGGTGTGTGTCTATATTCACATGTATTTACTAGACCTATTGTTATTTATCCTTGTTGTCCCCGCCCCCCGGCCAATCCACTGCCAGTGTGCTTATTTAATCTAGTTGTCCCCGCCCCCCGGCCAATCCACTGCCAGTGTGCTTGTATATATCCTCCCCAGCCATCAGTGCAATCCGAGGTTGAGAAAGGAACGAATGACGGTTCTGAAACGCGTCCCTCACTGATGACATCACATCCCCTCTCTGGCCTTTCGTTTGCGGTTCAGGCTGGTCACAGAGCCACCCAGCGGATGACATCACTTCCGGGTTCGCAGCCCTCACACGCTGACGACGCCGGCTTCACAGCTGTTCCCTGTGTTTTACACCGCTGCTGACAGTGACTACATCCATCCTCCTGAAGGCTTCCTCTGATCGTGACCCCTTCCAATGCAGCCTTACCCACGATGTGCCTGTTTTTTACTTCTATTTTGTAAGTGTTTTTAACCCAGTTGGGGTATTAAAATTGTTTATCTTCTGCACTTAGAAGCGCCTTTGTTTGTTTTATTACCAAATTGGCACAGATGAAGCATTATCTGAGAACCACGGGGACCCATGAAAGACTGGGACCCCTTTCACACTCGGCTGCGTTAGCGGTAAAGCGCCGCTAGTTTTAGCTACGCTGTTCGGCTGCTAGCGGGGCGCTTTCAACACCCGCTAGCAGACGAAGAAAGGGTTAAAAGTGCCAGTGTTGCGGCGCTGCCCATTTATTTCAACGGGTGGGGCGGTTTAAGAGCGCTGTATATGTATACAGCACTCCAAAACTGCCCCAACGTTGCTGCTTGCAGAACTTTTTCTAATGTCCTGCAAGCGCACCGCCCCAGTATGAAGCCCTCAGGCTTGCACACTGTGGTGGCATGGGAGGCGTCTTTCGCTAAAACGCCTGAAAAATGTCTTCGGTGTGAAAGGGGTCTAAGTGCTCTGTGCCTACTGGCTGTCGGTTGCAGTGTCCTAGAGATGCTGCAGTTTGAGTTAAAGTGGTTCTAAAGGGAGAAAGATTTTAACTTGCATTCTATGCATTAAAGTGGTTGTTACCCAAATATCCCCCAAAAAAACAAATCGTGCTCCTGTCTCTTATGAGCTATACCATAGTGCTTTCGCTCTTTCAATTGCCCCTTTCTATCTTTTACAGTACCTTGTTGATCCTGCCTGGTCCAGACTTCCCCTCTGTGAGCTGACCACGGTTATCGTGGCTCCTGAGCCATGAAATCGTGGTCAGTATATGTGCCTCCGTCATCTAGCTTTTCCCCTATGCATCTCTGCATCTTCCCGTCCTAACCTCCCTCTCTCTCTCCCTGTAAGCTACGTAGCGTGCAGTGGGAACACGATCTCCTCCCCTCTCCTCCCCTCTCCTCTTCTCCAGCCTTCATTCCTTGACTATATTGTTTACCCAAAACGGAAGGCAATCTCTGCCTCTACCACTTGGCTCCCCTAGATCGGGATCCAGAGCAGAGGGAGGACATGTGACCACAAGTGAACACGAAGGAAAAAGATATTTACGATTGGAAAAAACACAAACCACACTACAGTGCTTAACCACTTGACCACTGGGCACTGAAACCCCCTTAATAACCAGACCAATTTTCAGCTTTTGGTGCTCTTACATTTTGAATGACAATTACTGTCATGCAACACTGTATCTATATGAAATTTTTGTCCTTTTTTTCACACAAATAGAGCTTTTTTTTTGGTGGTATTTAATCACCGCTGGGTTCTTTATTTTTTGCGCTATAAAAGAAAAAAGACCGAAAAATCTGTTAAAAAAAAAAATGCATTTTTCTTTGTTTCTGTTATAAAATTTTGCGAATTAGTCATTTTTCTTCATATATTTTGGCCAAAATTTATACCGCTACATATCTTTGGTAAAAATAACCCAAACCGGTGGATGTTATTTGGTCTTTGTGAAAGTTAGAGTCCAAAAGCTATGGTGCCAATATCTGAAAATTGATCACACCTGGAGTACTGACTCTAATTTCTTGAGACCCTAACATGCCAGAAAAGTACAAATACCCCCAAATGACCCATTTTTGGAAAGAAGACGTTCCAAGGTATTAAGAAGGATGCATGGTGAGTTTTTTGAAGTTGTAATTTTTTCCCACAATTCTTTGCAAAATCAAGTTTGTTTTTTTTCATCAAATTGTCATATTAGCAGGTTATTTCTCACACACTGCATATGCATACCACAAATTACACCCCAAAACACATTTTGCTATTATTTCCGAGTATAGCGATACCACATGTGTGAGACTTTTACACAGCGTGGCCACATACAGAGGCTCAACATGTACGGAGCACCTTCAGGCATTCTGGAGCACCCAGGCCAATTCTGACATTTCTCTCCTACATGTAAAAATCATCATTTTTTTGCTAGAAAATTACATATAACCCCAAAACATTATATATGTTTTTTAGCAAAGACCCTAGAGAATACAATGGCGGTTGTTGCAACTTTTTATCACGCACGGTATTTGCGCAGCAATTTTTTTAACGTGTTTTTTGGGGGAAAAAATAACAGTTTTGTGCTTTAAAAAAAACACAAAACAGTAAAGTTAGCCCAATGTTCTTCCATAATGTGATAAGATGAAGTTAAGTTATGCCGAGTAAATAGATACCCAACATGTCACCTTTCAAAATTGCACACGCTTGTGGAATGGCACCAAACGTCGATACTTAAAAATCCCCATAGGCGGCGCTTTAAAAGTTTTTACTGGTTACATGTTTTGAGTTACAGAGGAGGTCTAGGGCCAAAATTATTGCTCTCGCTCTACCGATAGCAGCAATACCTCACATGTGTGGTTTGAACACTGTTTTCATATGTGGGTGGGGCTTATGTATGCATTCGCTTCTTCATGCGAGCACATGGGGACAGGGGCGCTTTAACATTTATTTTTTTTTTCTATTGTTCATTTTACTTTATTTTAGTTTGATGCATTTTTCCCCCCAAAAATTTTTTGATCACTTTTATTTCTATTACAAGTAGGGTTGTCCCGATACCGATGCTGGTATCGGGACCGATACCGAGCATTTGCCTAAGTACTTGTACTCGGGCAAATGCTCCCGATGCTTCCCCCCAATACCTGGAAGTCAGCGGTGATCGGCGCGTGGGGGGAGTTGCAAGCTTCTCCCCCAGCGGCTTTCAGCGGCTTTAGTGACATACAGCGGTGATCGGTGCTTGTAACTCCCCCACACGCGATCACCGCTGACTGTCACCGCATCCTCCTCCATGCCCCCTCCGTTCCTCTGCCCCTCTCCGCTGTCCCCCTCCGTTCCACCATTCCGCTGTCCCCCTCTCCTTCTCTGCCCCCCTCCATTCTGCTATCCCTCTCCGCTGTCCCCCTCCATTGTGCTGTCCTCGTCCTCCTCCTCCTTCCTTTGTGAATGGATAGAGTCAGCTGCTGTCTATTCACATAACTGAAACATTGTAATCTCCTGTGATTACGATGTGTCAGTTTATGAATGGAGAGGAGCTGCTGTCTTCTCTCCATTCATTCTCGGTGCAGCTGAGGTTGCAGAGAAAGGGACTGGGGAATCTCTATCCTCGGTCTCTTTCTCTGTCTCAAGGGGGGGATATCAGAGGTCTGTTAAGACCCCTGATATCTCACCAAAGCCCCCCAACAGGGCTGATTAAAAAAAAAACATATTGCAATAAAGAATAAAAAAAAGATTGTAAAAAATAAAAATTGTAAAAAAAACAAAAAAACAAAAAGACAAAAAACCCTGTCACGTTACATTAAAAAAAAAGTATTGGTACTTGTACTCGGTCCTAAAAAAGTGGTATCGGGACAACCCTAATTACAAGGAATGTAAACATCCTTTGTAATAGGAATATGGCATGACAGGACCTCCTTTACAGTGAGATATGGAGTCAATAAGACCCCACATCTCACCTCTAGGCTGGGAAGCCTGAAATTAAAAAAAAAAAAAGATCCTGGCTTTGATCGTAGCGGAGAGTCGGTAGAAGTACCGGAGGGTGGCGGGAGGGGGGGGACGTCTCCTCTCACCTCCCGTAAGAATGATCAAGCATTGGAACAGCCACTATGATCGTTCTTATGGTGTAGGGAATCGCTGGCTGAAAAAGCTGATATCTGAATGATGCCTGTAGCTGCACCCATCGTTTAGATGGGGCGGGAATTGGTTAAAACGCATTTTTTTTTTTAACACAGTTGTCCATTTATACAATATTTCTAACACATAACATGTACATACCCAAAATGACACCCAAAAATAGATTCTCCTACTCCTCCTGAGTATGGCGATACCACATGTGTGAGACTTCCACAGCCTGGCCACATACAGAGGCTGAATACAGCTGAGCATGGCCGGGTATGGCTGAGCATGGCAGGGTATCGCCGAGTATGACTGGGTATGGCAGAGTATGGCTAGGTATCACCGAGTATGGCAGGGTATAGCGGGGTATGGCGGGGTATTGCAGAGTATTGCACAGCATTGCAGAGTAGTGCAGGGTATTGCAGAGCATTGAGGGATGGCTGAGCATGGATGGATGGATGGCAGTTGTCACTGAGCAGCGCTGTGGGCACTACAGATGCAGCCCACAGCGCTGCTGCCATCCGATCCCTCCCCCTCTCTGCTCACAGTGTACCGATCGGTACACAGAGGGGAGGAGATGAACCAATGTCATGAGATGACGCCGGTTTGTTTACATGTGATCGCTCCGTCATTTGATGGAGCGATCAAATGGTAAAAGCCCGCGATCTGCGATTCAGGTGCGCGCCCCAGGGGGCGCGCGAGAGCGGAATTCTGGGAGGACGTCACTGTACGCCCTCCCAGAGTTAAGCAACCGCCCTGTAGCTTTCATTTGGCTATGGGCCGGTTGTTAAGTGGTTAAAGGAGGAGTATAGCCAATGCTTGTTTTGCTGGTACTTTTCCTATGGATCACAGGAGTGAAATTCGTTTTGCACTCCTGTGACCTGTTTTCAGCAGAGAGCGGACTGAAGTCTGCTCTCCGCTGACATCACCGATATCCAGAGGTGGGGGACTTGAGTCACATGACTTGACTTAAGTCACCTGTTTGAGGACTTGCGACTTGCTTGACAAAATTAAATAAATGACTCAACTTGACTTTGACTTGTCACTAATGACTTGCGACTTGACTTGCGACTTGACTTTGACTTGGGCTATTTGACTTGCAATGACTTGGCACCCTCCCCCCCCCCCGAAAATATTACACACACACTCCGCCCACCACCGCCTCTGAGCCAATCAGCATTTGCCAAATGCCATTGGAGCTGTTCAAGGTAGCGGTAAGAGTTATGTCAGTCCCTGCATCAAGCGCACCTGTTGAACGTGTGTTCAGCCATGGTGGGGTGATAATGCGACCCCATCGCTCACAACTGAGAGAAAGTACTTTCCAATTTAATTTTTTTCAAATGCAATGCATTTTAAGTGGCTATTCTCATCACCATTCAAGTGTCCAGATGTTGGCATTGTGTCAAGTTCAAACTTTGAGCTTAGTTATTTTCCCCCTCAGCAAGGACTACATTTTTTCAGGCTTGTTGGCCATTTACTTTCTGAGTGTTATGCTCCTTGTCTGCTGTTTGGGCATTCAAAGTGTTTCTTTAATATGCCAAGAAAAAAGCACTAAGCAGTTTTGTTAATGTTGAAAATAAAACAAAACCTTTCCTGAAAACTGACTTTTAACTCATTTAAAGGTGGAAATGGGGTAGATCAGTATTTTGACTTAATTTGTGACTTGACCAAAATAAATGACTTGACTTGCTTGACTTCTAGCAGGGACTCGACTTGACTTGCTTGCTTTTCGCCACAGTAACTTGGGACTTGCTTGTGACTTAAAGGTTAAGACTTGAGACTTGCTTGTGACTTGCACATATGTGACTTACTCCCATGTGTGCCGATATCAGTCCAGGCACTGCGTCATCGGGACAATAAAGTCTGGATCCGCCAGGTGCCTGGACTGCATAAAGGGAGGTAAGAACCGAAACATTCTTATTATCCCTCCACTTCATAGCGAGCAAGTTATTACACTTCAAGCAGGCTCTCTCCCCCAGCCTAAGACTGGAATCTACAAGCCGCTGGGGAAAGCCCCGGCGATTAGATCGCACCGTGCCACATGCTCCAATCTGATGATCAAAAAGGTGACTAAAAAGTGGCACGCTCATGTAATAATTGTCCACATACAAATGGTACCCCTTTCCGAATAAGGGAGACACCAAGTCCCACACAATCTTGCCAGCGCTTCCTATGTAGTCGGGGCAGTTTGTTGGCTCTACTTGACTATCTCTTCCCTCGTAAACCATAAAACTACATGTATAGCCTGTGGCCCTGTCACAGAGCTTATACATCTTGACCCCATATCTGGCACGCTTGCTGGGAAGGTACTGTTTTAATGACAAGCGGCCAGAAAACGTAATCAGAGACTCATCAACGCAGACAACTTGATGGGGAGTAAACAAGTCTGCAAAACGTTGGTTGAAGTGGTTTACGAGGGGCCGAATTTTTTAGAGCTGATCGTATCCAGGGTCTCCCCGAGGATGACAGAGTTCATTGTTGTTGAAGTGCATGAACCACAAAATCTGCTCGTATCATGCCCTGGCCATGGAAGCAGAGAACACAAGCGTATGGTGAATTGGGTCAGTGGACCAATATGACCGCAACTCACTCTTTTTGGTTATGCCCATGAGGAGGGAAAGGCCCAGAAAGATCTTAAATTCGGAAACCGTAATTGGTTTCCAATCTCTGGCAAGGGAGGACTGGGGAATAGTGACAATGTGTTGACCAGCGTACAAATTGCTTTGGTCCACAATAGATCTATAGAGCTCTTCGGTGAAAAACAGCGAATAAAAATCAAGTGACGTAAAATCAACTGTTTCCACATGAATGCCAGGTTGGCCAGTGAATGAGGGAAGTACGGGTGCTGCAGAAGTGGTGGGTTCCCAATTAGGATTGGCGAATGCAGCAGGAAGGGCACTATGGGCATGACGGGCCTGTGTTCGTCTTCTTGGTGGCAGCGGGTCACTACTTGTGCTTGCCACCTCGCTAGCTTGAACTGCACTTATGGGACTCGCCACGTCACACCAAGTGTTACTGCAGTGCTGGATGTACGACCAGGGTGTACTAGGCCGCTGGTGCTTGCCAGTTCACCAGAAGTAATAGCGGCGCTAGTACTTCTCTGCTCCATATGAGAGCCCTGTGGTTCTTGCACCTCAACAGCAGAAGAAGCAGATTGGGGTCTGGTACGCCTGACCTTGGCAGGGACCACAACTCCGTCATCAGAGCTATCTGTCATGGAGCTCGTATTCTGAGCCTGAATCTGACAGATGAGTGACTTCCTCTTCACTATCTGTCATGCTCAGAAACGTGTAGGCCTCTTCACTAGTGTACCTTTGATTTGCCATTTTGGGCTCTAAATTTAGTGGTACACTAGTGAGACTTACAGGCAAAAAAGCTCCTGACTGTTAGCGACTGTATCAAAACGCTACCAAAAAACTGTTAGCAATCCCAGGGATCAGGCCTGACTCTGCAAACCCTGCAGTTATGTGTGTTTAGTGTTTTGTGACAGTGATCGATTGATACTGCACTTGGGTGGGCTGGGCTGGGTGAATGGGCAAAACGCAGGTGCTAGCAGGTATCTGGGCTGATCCCGCTAACACTGCGTTTTTGGGAACCCTAAACTGCTGGGGACGCTAGTATAGATCTGATCGGATCAGATATTGATCCGTTCAGATACTATTCCACTAAAGGAGGTGTATGGTGCGCGCGTGGGTGTTAGCGGTACTGGCACTAACTTGACGCTGCCTGGGGTGATGCAGACCCTATCTGACCCTAAAACCTAACTTATATAACCCGTCGGGCGATTAGGGGGTTAAACCTTTATTAGGTAATAAACGGCGGGTGCCCTGACACTATAAATTATACGGTGATCACTGGTGAAAGGGTTAACTAGGGGCAATCAGGGGGTTAAAACCTTTACTAGGTAGTATATGGGGGTCCCTGACGCTCTAAAACACTGACGGCGAACCTAAATACTTACCTCCCTAACTAGAGTCACCTGTGACACTAATACAGCGAGCAGAAAAACGATCGCTTAGTGACACTGGCGACGGGGGGTGATCAAGGGGTGATGTTAGGGGGGTACCCTAGTCCTAAAGGGGCCTAACACTAACTGCCCTACCACTTATAACTGTCACAAAATGACACCAATGCAATAATCAGAAAAAAAATTCTGCTATTGGTGTCACTGTGACAGGGGGTACAGGGGGGTGATCAAGGGGGTGAAAAGTGTTCTACTGTACGTGTAGTGTTGGTGCAAACTCAATTGATGTCTTATCTCTCCTCGTGAAGCCTTTTCTTTCCGGCTTCCGAGGAGAGGACATCACTTCCTGTGCCGCTGTTTACATTACAGCAGCAGCGGAAGCATTCCATTCGCCAGGAGCGATCGTAAGGGGGTGGCCATGAATCAGTGGCCTCCCCCTCACCTCGGATCGCTCCTGACGATAATCCGACTGCCGCAGGCACCGGGGGGTCCGATTAGACCCCCTGCCCACGGGCAGGCAGGGACATACAGGTAAGCCCTTATGCCTGCCTGTGCCATTGTGCCGACGTACATCGGTGCGTGTCGGTCGGCAACTGGTTGAGAGCTAGGTTTTGACAATGCTTCAGCCCTGCAATGGTATGGAGATGTTTGTGGGCCATCTTCCCCTCACTCGTCTCCATACCTAACGGGGAGAAGGGCCCGATCGCCATTGCCAGCGGCTCCGGTAAGCGGCAGAGGGCCCCGGAGCATGGCGGGATGGGGCCTCCCTCCGCCGATAAAAGTGATCTTGCGGCGAATCTGGCGCAGAGACCACTTTTATCTGAAAGCGGCCCACCCACTAAAGAAGAGGATACCGGGGTTATGGTAGCTAGCTGCTGCCGTAACGATATCCCTCTTCAAAGTACTGGTGTATAACGATGGCGGTCCGTAAGGGGTTAAAGATTTTGCAGTTGCTAAGTGCAGGAAGAAAGACTTTTTGTAAATTTGTAGTTTGATGTATAACTGTGATGTATGACTTGCCAGTTCCAGTTACCTGTGTACTCTGTATTCTTACAGTCTTTAAGACTGAGAAAGTGTCATCTTTGGGATCTAACATATTTTATTTTGTTTTATTATTAATTTCTGTTTACTTTTTTTATTTGTGATATAATTTATTTTTTATGTTGAGGGGCTCCCAAGCTTGAAGGGGCCCTGTGGTAGGGGCTAGGCTTGTTAGGGGCTGGGCTCATTGGCTTTTTATGGAGGCCATACACTAGACAAAAAATCGCTTGAAAATCTTATAATTAGTAGTAACATTCATTCAGTTTTTTAACAATTGGTGGGTGAAAGCTGATAATAATTTTCAACTTTCCAGAGCTGAAAAATTGTTGGAGTGAACATACATTTCTGAATTGACGATCTTTTGTCTAGAAAAAGCTGCCCCCCCCCAAGAAAAAAAATTATAGAATAATCTGGCATGGAAGGAATTTATAAACAACCCACCTGCTATTTTTTCCAAATTAAAAATATAATAAATATAATGGAAGAAATTACACAAAAAATGCCTTTAGCAATCTTTATTGTACAGTAAATAGTAATTTTGTTATAAAATTTAATATTAACCTCTTCCCGCCATATAGCAAAATGATGGCCGGAAAGTGGTTTCATTATCCTGACTGGGCGTCATGATGTACAGCAGAATAAGCCGCTAGCGTGGGGTGATGTCAGTCTGACACACCGCATCTCTGATCTAGATGAAGAACCTATGACATGCGCTCTTTGCCATGTGATCAGCTGTGTCTGATCAGAGTGTAAACAGGAACCGCTGTTTATCTGTATTTTTTTAAATTTTCTGTCTTTTATTTGTAACGCAAAAAATAAAAACCCCAGTGGTGAATAAATACCACAAAAAAAGCTATTTGTGGGAAAAAAAATGATAAAAATCTTGTTGCATTGCTGCACAATTGTCATTCAAAATGTGACAGCGCTAAAAATTGGCTTGGGCAGGAAGGGGGGAAAGTGTCCTGTATTGAAGTGGTTAAGCTAAAGTGCATTTTTGTATATACATTTTTCATTATGGCTACACAGACCACAAAACCTCAATATTTAAGCTGGAAATAACAGTAACTTTTTTTTTTTTTTTTTACAGCAACAGACACCAAGACATTATTCACATTCACTTTATTATGATATTGCTCTGGCAACCAGCACAGCCTATATTGGTGCATCCAAACTAAAGAACGGGATACTGCTCAGGTGTAGTATGTAATAGATTATTCACAGCTGCTGACCCTGGCTCGCTACCACAGTGACACAGAAATGAGAGGAAACTGGTCACACACCGCAGTTGTAATCCAATAAAACTTCATTTATTCTTCAAACATGGGACAATAGTGCAGAATAGGTTACAGTTGACATGTTTCACAAATAGGAGTGCTTTCTCAACTATATCGGTGCATATTTGTGTATTAAAATTTTGAGGAATAATCTCCATGGACCATACAATTTTTATTTATTTTTTGGTTTGTGAGTGACACATGTGGCAATCTGATGTATGTTGGTATGCCTAAAGGCATGAAGGGAAAATCGTAAGCAGTATAATTAACAGTATGGTCAACAAATCTGCCATGGCAGATTTGTTTCAATGTGATTACATAGCCATTTACGAAAGTATTCCCATCCTGTTTTTGCCACATATGCATTTTACCCAAATCACCTGGAAAAAAAAAAAGAAATAATCATGTTGCGGTTTGGTGATCCTAAAACTTTGCACCCCTGTGTAATTGAGTAAGAGAGAAGGGAGTGTCAAGACCAAGAGGGTTAGGGCAGCTATAAAGACCCATACACACAATAAGAAAATTGGAAGTAAAATTTCGTCTGAACGATCTGCCGATTTTCGGACCGATTTTTCGTCCAATAAAAGCTGGATGTGCAGATTATAAAATTTTTATCAAACATCAACTCGACGTCTGATTTTCGTTTAGTTATTTAATAAATCGTAAGAGCAAGACTACGCATGCTCAGAAACGAAAGAATACATACAAAACAATTAAACACATTACGTCACTTCTGAAGTTTTTTTAAGTCTGTCGCACAAGACTTTTCAAATGGGGAGTAACCTCTTTAGTTTCGATATGAGACTAGCATGCAACAATGATGGTGTGTACGAGGCTTTAGACACTGACCATTTTATGAATTGCATGGATCATGTGACCAGATTTCAGTGTCCTCAAAAATGTTTTTTTGTAGCAAATGAGGGTATTTGTATAATTTTGAAAGCCTAACTATGATCATTATTGTAACATATTTTACCAATATTAAGTGCCTTAACTCATGTCAGTACCCTTTTTTAACATTTAGAAAAATAGTATTTTTGCATTAAACATCCCTCCTCTCAAAAAGTGTAAACTGCAAAATGTACAAAATTAAAGAACTAAAACATTTTGCTCAGAGTCCAAACTACTGAGAGTAATCTTTGTCACAAACAAGTCAACTGCTCTGAAGACATCAAAAGCTCTCCAACCATTATCTGAGCAGTAATCTTATTTGTAGTGTTTTCCTATTTAAGTGCTGAGAAAAAAAAAACAAAATAAAAAATAATTACAATTATAAAACATATGCATTGCAACTCATCTCCTGCTACATTACCTGTGCTGCTTAAAATCTGCTTTGATAATTCTGCTACTTTTGTGAACATATTCAGATCAGGTGCAACATTCTCTTCTTTACTTTGAACCACTGTTTTTTCTCTCCAGTTTGAAGAACTACATCTACAGTTTTAAGCACGGTATTATGACTAACATATTCTTCCATAACTTCTGCAAAAACAAATTTCTCTGTCTTTTAGCTCTGCAAAAAAAAATTACATTAAACACACTTTGGGACGGGATGTGACCGGATGTGAGACGCGGTGGACGTGCTAGAGGAGAGCTCTGGATCATCCTAAAGTTTATTCTAATTCATCTGACTGCCTGGTAACCTCAACACCCACCTCACCATCTCTGGCATCCATCCCAGGGAGTATTTCCTGGCTGGCTGGTCCTCTGGCATGCACTGCGGCCTAGTCCATGCCGGACAACAACTGCCATGTCCGTGGCTACAGCAATCCCCCTTGCTTTCCTCATCCTAGTGCTGAGTCGGCGGCATTCTCCCTGCGGTAGTACATCTGAAGAGGATCCAATTGGCTGGAGTGATAGCTGCGCCCGCCCACGTTCCCACTGCTGCCCTGGTGAGTACTCCAGCGGTGACCATTTCTCCCCTGTGACTGACTGGCTGCTGTGTATGCAGTGTGACTCCCTGTCTGATCATCAATACAAGCTGCTTGGCTAACCATCCACCTGCTCCACCCTACTTAAATCTCCTCAAGGGGGAGGGTGCGGTGGTGTGGGAAGCGCAGTCCCCGGCCCAGCGGCATCATTACCCTTGCCCTCAGGCTAATAGGGCCTAAGAACCGGGCCAATAAATTATCAACGCCAAGCCGCCCACCTCCTGTCACGGCTACAGAACCAGACGCTTCTCTCGCCGTGAGATTGCAGGCCCTGCTGGCTGAACTAGCAATGGAGCCTGGGGCATCTCCAAGTGCGGCTCTCCCTTCTCCCAGGATAGCACTGCAGTGATCCTGGCCGCCATTGAACAATTGAACATAGCAAAACCTCCATGCTTGTGAGAATTGATCGCCTTACAGAAGAATGTAATCTCCTAAGACAACCTGGATAAGATCAGAGGTTGGCTGACCGAATCGGAATCCAGAATTTCTGCCACTGAAGACCTCATGGCTACTCACACCAATACAATAGCAGACTTGCAACTCACAGTACAACTGCTTGTTGCTAAATCCGATGACGCAGAAAACAGAGCGAGGCGCAACAACGTCCATGTCCTTGGTCTCCCGGAGGATGAAAAGGGTGATCAGCCGGCGGATTTTGTGGTGGAATTCTTTAGGAAACTGCTTTAAGAAAGTTGCCCTGCAAATGCCATCTTTCTTTTGGATCCACACATTCAGAGGTTGTCTATCCAGTCACTAGTCTTTTGTTATCTAGCCCCTCTGATCTCATTACCTACTCTGTTGCTGGTTGGCTCCTAAGTTTCTTACCCACCGTCCCAGGTGGGCAATGTTTCTACTCCGAAGCTGATATGTTTGACCTATGTTTTGATTATGGTCCCTCTCTTATTTGAGCTGTTAAACATATGAGATTGTCATGGTCCTAGACTGGACATATGTTTCTTCTGGCTCCTTCTACCCCAGAGCTACCTTGTTAGACACATACTCATTTGAAGTACCTAACCCCCCAAGTTCTGCTTCCTGAGGAGGCATCAGCGGCACTATGTTGCCACATTCTGGCATTCTACAAGGAAGTCCGATGTTCTGCCTGTTAAGGGTATCCAACTGACTGGCATAGTTGGGGGTTTGCTACCTTATTGTATTCACTGTGTTAATGTTCACTATGTTTGTATTCTATGGTAACCAATCGCTTCAATTATTGTATATCCGCCTTTGCTGGTGTGCTTTACCTATATTCATTTCCCTCAGGGCTGTAAAACTCAGAGGTGTGGCGACCCCCTCCCCTGGGTGGGAGGACTCCCTTTTCCGCCAATTGGTGGGTTCTGGGCTTCCCCCATACTCTGGGGTCCCCAGTGCCCATTTTGCTACTTTCATCAACTATAAATCCCTATGGAGTTGAATTTAGTTTCTTGGAATGTAAGGGGTCTAAACAACAAATTTAAATGGTCCCTGATGTTTAAATTCCTTAAAACTCATAAACCCCATATTCTCTTTTTGCGGCAGACCCACATTCTGGGGAACAAGATATTGTCCCTCTGCAGAGCCTGGGTGCCAGGGGGGGTCGCCATCCTTCTAAACAAATCTCTTGCATATAAAGTGATACATGTGTCTGTAGATCCAGGGGGCAGATACATTATTCTAGTTCTGGAGATTGGTGCAGTGAAATATGCGTTTGTATATGTCCTTCCGCCTTTTTCTCCAGGCATACTGTATACTATCCAGGAGAAACTGGCGCCTCTGCAACTCACTAGAGTTGTATGGGCTGGGGACTTTAATTCTGTCTTGCAAGCTGACTTGGACTCCTCCAATTCTCAGCTACTGTCCTGTGTAGAACTAGGGTCCTGGGCTCAAACCTTTCACCTATAGGAGATCTGGAAAAATTATCCTTTAGATCGTTTTTACTCACACTACTCAGCTTCACATAAATCTGGCTCCTGCATTGACCTAGCATTCAGCTCTAGGCTGATGTCTTCCATATGGGTAGTCTCCTATTTGCCAGCTGGCATTTCGGACCACTCTCTGATGGAGATTATTGTAAAGGTAGGGGGATCTTGGGCTGTTGGTGTCTAGACTCTAAATGGCTACATAATGACAGGGTACAGGAGCTGCTGAAGGACTCACACACAATCCTGGGAGGTAAATGAATCCTCGGCATCCCTCCAAATGGTGTGGGGTGCCTTTTAAAGCGTTTATCCGAGGTCGGTATATATCAGCCATCAAAAATGCAAGGGTTGAATATAACTCCCAGCTGACCTTGCTCCAACAGGCTGCTTCTGAATTTATGTCCTCCCCTACTGGAGACAATTACTCCACTTTGGCACAGGCCTGTAAAATTTCATCTCGCGTCCCTCACTCATGCAGAGGCTGTTCTTCAGGCAGGGAGGCTTTTTGAGTCTGGGGACAAGAATGGTAAGTTGCTGGCCACCCTAGTTGGAGACTCCCGGCATCTGACGGTGGTCTCCGAACTGCTTTCAGATGCTGGGGGCTCTTTTACAGAGCCTTCTGACATTTTAAACGCATTTCAGGTTTTTTTTCATTCCTTATACCACAAAGGCTCTCCCCCAGATCTCCCGTCCTTACTGGACACTCTACGCAGTCTTTCTCTGTTATCTTTGTCAGCTGAGGAAGCTGCTTCTTTAGACACAAACATCTCCATTACCGAAATTGCAAAGGCAGTTAACTCTTCCCCCCCCAAACAAAACTCCCGGACCTGACAGGTTACCGGGAGACTGGTATAAATTACAAGTTGAACACATAGCCCCGAGGCTTAGAGAGGTGTATTCAGAGAGCTATGAGTCCCAAGCCCTACCATCATCGATGTATCAGGCTCACATTATTGACCATTCTCCGTTTTGAATTACGACTTTAAAATCTTGACCAAAGTGTTAGTCATGAGACTGATCAAATTCTTACCATCACTAGTTAGTATTGATCAGACTGGCTTTGTCCCCGGAAAATCGACAGACATTAACTTACGCAGAGTACTGGCGCACTTGTAGCTCCCACCTAGCGAACTGGCCTCTAGAGTCCTGGCCCTGTTTGACATAGAGAAAGCCTTTGACTCACTGGACAGGGTCTACACATCTGCTGTACTGGAGGTAATGGGCTTTGGTCCATGTTTCCGTAACTGGATTAAAATCCTTTTATAGGGTTTCCCTGGCACAAGTAAAATTGGGAGGTGAACTGTTTGAAGTGTTTCCCATTGGAAGGGGGACCAGACAGAAATGCCAGTTATCCCCGACGCTATTTGCACTCATGATGGAGCCAATAGCTCAGGCCATATGGAATTCTGCCCTTATTAAAGGTATGTGCCATTAGTGAAAAAGTGGCGTTATACGCCAACATGGTGCTCTTTTTGGAAGACCCCGGACCCTCCCTTAAGGAAGCCCTGGCATTGCTTTTCATGTATTCCCCATTGTCAGGTCAATTGGGATAAATCCCTCATCCTGCCCATAGATCGAGAGGCAGAGGCCAAAGCCGATCCAGATTTGCCCCTAAGTGGGACCTCTTCTGCCAAATACCTAGGGGTAGTGCTATCCTCCCCGGCAAAAGACTATATTGCCCTGAATTTGCTGCTACTCTCCCTCGTGGGCAGGATTAATCTTATTAACCACTTGCCGACCGGCTCCTGTACATATACATTGGCACTTTAAAGATGGATATCTCAGTAACGGGAGCAGCTGCTGCCACAAGATATCCATCTTTTCAGTGAGCAGTCCTGTTAAAGTGGAGGGCCACCCTAAAATAAAAAATAGCATGAAAAATCGTAAAAAAAAAACGTTAAAAAAAACATTTAAAAAAAAAATTTTTTAAACTTACCTGAACCCTTGTTGCTAGGCAGTCGTCCTAATGTGCCTCTTCCTAATCTGCGGTGTGTCCTGCTCCTCGGTGAGCGGCCCAGTTGCCTTCTGTGAACTGTGTGTGTTCCTAGAAAACCATTCACAGAGTGCTCGCACGTGCGCAGTAGGAAACTGGCAATGAAGCCGCAAGGCTCCACTGCCTGTTTCCCTTAGGATGACGGTGCCGGGACCCGAGAGCCGAGGGACAGGTCAGCCGCGGGTGGCCGACATAACGGGCAGCCAGGACAGGTAAGTGTACTTATTTAAAGTCAGCAGCTACAGTGTTTGTAGCTGCTGACTTTAAAAAAAAAATTTCCTGGCCGTAATCCCGCTTTAACGATAATGGTGGTCTCTACGGCAGATTCGCCGAGATCACCGTTGGCGGCGGGAGAGGGCCCCCCCTTCCCGCCGCTCTCCGCCACTTACCAGAGCCATCGGCAGTGGCGGAGGCGATCGGGACCTGTCCGTGGCTGGGTATGGAGACGAGTGAGGGGAAGATGGCCCCCACCCGTCTCCATACCATAGCAGGGCGGAAGCTACGTCAAAACGTCACTTCTGCCCATACGTCTTAAAGACACATTTTTTTGTTGTCATTTTTTCAAATGACAATTTTTTTTCTTTCTTTTCTTGCATTTAGGTCCAAATATGAGATCTGAGGACTTTTTGACCCCAGATCTCATATTTAAGAGGACCTGTCATGCTTTTTTTCCCATTACAAAGGATGTTTACTTTTTTCTTTTTTTTTTTTTTTTACAAACAGTGTAAAAATAAATAAAATCAAGTCCCCGTCCCAACGAGCTAGCACATAGAAGTGAATGCATACGTGAGTAGCGCCGCATATGAAAATGGTGGTCAAACCACACATGTGAGGTATCGCCGTGATCGTTAGAGTGGGAGAAATAATTCTAGCCCTAGACCTCCTCTGTAACTCAAAACATTCAACCTGTAGAATTTTTTAAACGTCGCCTATGGAGATTTTTAAGGGTAAAAGTTTGACGCCATTCCACGAGCGGGCATGTTGGGTATCAATTTACTTGGCGTAACATTATCTTTCACAGTATAAAAAAAAAAATGGGCTAACTTTACTGTTGTCTTATTTTTTTATTCAAAAAAGTGAATTTTTTCCAAAAAAAGTGCGCTTGTAAGACCGCTGCACAAATACGGTGTGACAAAAAGTATTGCAATGACCGCCATTTTATTCTCTAGGGTGTTAGAAAAAAAATGTATAATGTTTGGGGGTCCTAAGTAATTTTCTAGCAAAAAAACTTGTTTTTAACTTGTAAACACTGAGTCTGAAAAAGAGCCTTGGTCTTTAAGTGGTTATAAGGAAGTTGCTCCCTTTTATTCTGTATATCCTTTGTATATATCCTTCCTGTGGATCCCTAGGAAATACTTTAGGCAATTTGAATCTGTAATGACCTCATTTTTGTGGGGATCGCAAAGACCTAGGTTTCGACTGACGATACTGACCATCCTGGCACAGGGTGACTGAGAAATATATCTTTGTTTACTTAAAATGGGACAGTAATATTTATTCATAATATCTCCCAGGGTATATGTAAAGACTATTCTTGGTTTGTTTCATTCTGAACTTAACATGTTAGTTGAGAGAGCTGATCACATTGGCCTCTGTACAATGTAGAAGACAGGCCGACTCCTGCTGGAGCTCCTGCTATTGTGTGAAGGTGTCCTGTGTTTATACTTATGATAATGTATAATCTACTGTGTGAAGCACGGTGACAAGTCTGACCTGTAGTCAAATCCTGATTAATCGTAACAATGTTGAGGAGGGCACGGAGTCACATCGGCTGCTTTAAGGGATTAGTTAATTAGCTCATGTTAATTAGGTTTCTGGTTACAGTTGTATTGTTAGAGTAATATGAGCAGGAGGTAGGAACCTCCTCTTTAGCTGTATATATGACTTGTATTTTGGTTCTAATAAACAGTCCATGTTCAGCAACTAAACAAGTATTGTCTTGTTTTGTGCTTGTGAACGGTTGGAATATCTGATATCTATATTCAGACTGGGAGGAAGCGTTATATGACGAAAGCACTCAAGCGGAGTGTTACAATAACATCTAGTGTGCATGAGGCCTTAAAATTTACTGTACCTTTCTTGATTATTTTATATAGCTTTTCATCCTTTTTGAGCATTAAATCTGACCACCGTTTACATACCTGGGCACGCACAGTTTTCCCCATAATGTGGTCCTTTCTGGTATTTAGGCTTTTGGCAGTGCAAATTTTTACCAACATAGTCCTTTCTCTCCAGAATTCTCACTATGGTATTCATCTCCTCCACGCTTATGGGTGTTGCTTTCTGTTTCATTCGGTGATGATGTTTGTCTTGCACAATAGTCTCTTGTGCCTCACTCATGTTGATATGGGACAATATTGCATCTGACCGAGAAGAGAGACGAACCACTGCATGTTCTTTCTTGCCACGCAAGATCACCAGACAGAACGTTGTCACAAACGAACACTCAGATGATTTTTCAGATCCATTCTTTCAGGCAGGTATGCAGACAATTTATAGTATGATGCTCACTGTATTATGTACATACACTATACTTTAATATGTATAGATGCTGTGATTGCTCAAACTACTGTTTTTGTTTTTGTTTTTCCCCAAGTCGCAGCCACAATGATAGACATGTTTACTTCACCTGATTTTCTACCGCAATTTATATAAATGTAACAAGACTTGCCTTACTTATGGAAAGAACGCTCCATAAGACAGTATGAAACACAATGAGAGATATTTTAAATTGGCAGAACTTTGCACTGCTGTCTATGCTAAAGCAGATATAAAGCAGCCAAAACAGAAAATCTAAATATCGTTTTCAAAAAGGAGTTGAAAAACAATAATTCCAAAAGCTCTGGAGGTGGGGAAGATAACATAAGGTATACATACTATGCGTGTGGTATTTTGAAAGTCTGCATATCTTTACTGACCATGATGACGCACAACCATCGGTGTCAATGTTTTTCTTTTTTTTTATATATATAATTTTTATAGAAAAGTTTTTCACACAAGGCCAAATATAAAAAAGCATCACAAAACATAAGTAAGTGCCGTAGACAATATACATCTAGCAATGAGTAAAGATATACAGCAGCGCCAACTCAAAGATAGGGGGAGTGTATAGCCCACGGTGAGCCAAACCTTGAACATGATAACCGGTACAACAAAAAAAATAACAAGTTATCGCTAAAAGAAGTAGATTTGCATGTTGAACAGAGACAATCCAAATGCCACAATAATGAGCGTATCAGCTTATGGGTGAGAATAGCCCAAAGGGTCAATACTCATCCGTGCTCCTTGTGGGGGAGAACCCCCACCACACATCAGTGTCAGGCTTACGTTTGAACTACAGAATTTATTTCGCCTTAACATGAGCATCGGACCCCAGAGAAATCACAGATAATCAGGTAAGTGAATATAATCTCATAATGCATTTTATTTTTAACATAGTAATGTTCTGCTTTTTCGTTTTTGCATATATAGAAACATAACATGCTGCATAACATGCTGCATATGCTGGCAGAAATTGTGAAATTTTGGCATTAATATTGAAAATATGACTGATCCTGCCAAAAAAACTGTCTTCTGTTTAACCGCTTGCCGACTGGCTCACGCCGATATACGTCGGCAGAAGACACGTACAGGCAGATTAACGTACCTGTACGTTGCCCTTTAACCACTTCAGCCCCGGAAGGATTTACCCCCTTCCTGACCAGAGCACTTTTTACAATTCGGCACTGCGTCGCTTTAACTGCTAATTGCGCGGTCATGCAATGCTGTACCCAAACGAAATTTGCGTCCTTTTCTTCCCACAAATAGAGCTTTCTTTTGATGATATCTGATCACCTCTGCCGTTTTTATTTTTTGCGCTATAAACGGAAAAAGACTGAAAATTTTGAAAAAAAATGATATTTTCTACTTTTTGTTATAAAAAAAATCCAATAAACTAAATTTTAGTCATACATTTAGGCCAAAATGTATTCGGCCACATGTCTTTGGTAAAAAAAATGTCAATAAGCGTATATTTATTGGTTTGCGCAAAAGTTATAGCGTCTACAAACTAGGGTACATTTTCTGGAATTTACACAGCTTTTAGTTTCTGACTGCCTATGTCATTTCTTGAGGTGCTAAAATGGCAGGGCAGTACAAAACCCCCCCAAATGACCCCATTTTGGAAAGTAGACACCCCAAGGAAATTGCTGAGAGGCATGTTGAGCCCATTGAATATTTATTTTTTTTGTCCCAAGTGATTGAATAATGACAAAAAAAAGAAAAAAAAAAAAATTACAAAAAGTTGTCACTAAATGATATATTGCTCACACAGGCCATGGGCATATGTGGAATTGCACCCCAAAATACATTCAGCTGCTTCTCCTGAGTACGGGGATACCACATGTGTGGCACTTTTTGGGAGCCTAGCCGCGTACGGGGCCCCGAAAACCCAGCACCACCTTCAGGATTTCTAAGGGCATACATTTTTGATTTTACTCCTCACTACCTATCACAGTTTTGAAGGCCATAAAATGCCAAGATGGCACAAACCCCCCCCAAATGACCCCATTTTGGAAAGTAGACACCCCAAGCTATTTGCTGAGAGGCATGGTGAGTATTTTGCAGCTCTCATTTGTTTTTGAAAATGAAGAAAGACCAGAAAAAAAAATTTTTTTTTTCTTTTTTCAATTTTCAAAACTTTGTGACAAAAAGTGAGGTCTGCAAAATACTCACTATACCTCTCAGCAAATAGCTTGGGGTGTCTACTTTCCAAAATGGGGTCATTTGGGGGGGGGGTTTGTGCCACCTGGGCATTCCATGGCCTCCGAAACTGTGATAGGTAGTGAGGAGTGAAATCAAAAATTTACGGCCTTAGAAAGCCTGAAGGCGGTGCTTGGTTTTCGGGGTCCCGTGCGCGGCTAGGCTCCCAAAAAGTCCCACACATGTGGTATCCCCGTACTCAGGAGAAGCAACAGAATTTATTTTGGGGTGTAATTTCACATATTCCCATGGCATGTTTGAGCAATATAACATTTAGTGACAACTTTGTGCAAAAAAAAAAAAAAAAATTGTCTCTTTCCCGCAACTTGTGTCACAATATAAAATATTCCATGGACTCGACATGCCTCTCAGCAAATAGCTTGGGGTGTCTACTTTCCAAAATGGGGTCATTTGGGGGGGGTTTGAACTGTCCTGGCATTTTATGCACAACATTAAGGCTGGGTTCACACTGGTGCGACACGACAGCCGTCCTACTTTGGATCCGACTTTGCCCTGCGACATGAAGCCGGCATGTGTCCGACTTTCAATGAATGGGGATCCGACTTGGATCCCCGCCATTGTTTGGTATGAATCTTTAGGGGGAACTCCGCGCCAAATTTTAAATAAAAATCTGGCATGGGTTCCCCCTCCAAGAGCATACCAGGCCCTTGGGTCTGGTATGGACCTTGAAGGGAACCCCCTACGCCGAAAAGACGGCGTGGGGGGTCGCCCCCAATCCATACCAGACCCTTATCCGAGCACGCAGCCCGGCCGGACAGGAATGGGGGTGGGGACGAGCGAGCGCCCCCCCCCCCCTCCGAACCGTACCAGGCCGCATGCCCTCAACATGGGGGGTGGTGCCTTGGGGGAGGGGGCGCGCTGCGGCCCCCCCACCCCAAAGCACCTTGTCCCCATGTTGATGAGGACAAGGGCCTCTTCCCGACAACCCTGGCCGTTGGTTGTCGGGGTCTGCGGGCGGGGACTTATCGGAATCCGGGAGCCCCCTTTAATAAGGGGGCCCCCAGATCCCGGCCCCCCACCCTATGTGAATGAGTATGGGGTACAGCGTACCCCTACCCATTCACCTAGGAAAAAAGTGTCAATTTAAAAAAAAAACACTACACAAATTTTTAAAGCATTTTATTAGACAGCTCCGGGGGTCTTCTTCCGACTTCGGGGGTCTCTCCGGTTCTTCTCCGCGCTCTCCGGGTCTTCTGCCGGGCTCCTCCGCTCTCTTCTGCTCTTTTGCCGCTCTTTTGCTAAAGCGGAGGAGCCTGGTCTTCAATCTTCTGCCTTCTGCCCTCTTCTCCTGATGTTGACACGACGCTCTCTGGAGCTAGAATGCTCTCTGTGCGCTCTGCTCTGATTTATATAGGCGGTGACCCCGCCCCCTTAAGCCGTCACAGTCCCTGGGCATGCTGGGACTATGACGGCATAAGGGGGCGTGGTCATCGGGTGATGACCACGCCCCCTAAAACGTCACAGTCCCAGCATGCCCAGGGACTGTGACGGCTTAAGGGGGCGGGGTCACCGCCTATATAAATCAGAGCAGAGCGCACAGAGAGCATTCTAGCTCCAGAGAGCGTCGTGTCAACATCAGGAGAAGAGGGCAGAAGGCAGAAGATTGAAGACCAGGCTCCTCCGCTTTAGCAAAAGAGCGGCAAAAGAGCAGAAGAGAGCGGAGGAGCCCGGCAGAAGACCCGGAGAGCGCGGAGAAGAACCGGAGAGACCCCCGAAGTCGGAAGAAGACCCCCGGAGCTGTCTAATAAAATGCTTTAAAAATCTGTGTAGTGTTTTTTTTTTAAATTGACACTTTTTTCCTAGGTGAATGGGTAGGGGTACGCTGTACCCCATACTCATTCACATAGGGTGGGGGGCCGGGATCTGGGGGCCCCCTTATTAAAGGGGGCTCCCGGATTCCGATAAGTCCCCGCCCGCAGACCCCGACAACCAACGGCCAGGGTTGTCGGGAAGAGGCCCTTGTCCTCATCAACATGGGGACAAGGTGCTTTGGGGTGGGGGGGCCGCAGCGCGCCCCCTCCCCCAAGGCACCACCCCCCATGTTGAGGGCATGCGGCCTGGTACGGTTCGGAGGGGGGGGGGCGCTCGCTCGTCCCCACCCCCATTCCTGTCCGGCCGGGCTGCGTGCTCGGATAAGGGTCTGGTATGGATTGGGGGCGACCCCCCACGCCGTCTTTTCGGCGTAGGGGGTTCCCTTCAAGGTCCATACCAGACCCAAGGGCCTGGTATGCTCTTGGAGGGGGAACCCATGCCGGATTTTTATTTAAAATTTGGCGCGGAGTTCCCCCTCAAGATCATCTGAGCACAAGTCGCGTGCCGAAGTCGGATCATGCAAGACGGCAATCCGACTTTGATCCGACTTCAATGATAGTCAATAGGCTGAAGTAGGATCAAAGTCGGACCAAAGTAGTACAGGGAGCATTTCTAAAGTCGGAACGACTTGTGTCGGACCAGTTAGGACGGCTCCCATAGGGAAACATTAAATTTCACACGTCATGCGACATGAGCTCCCAATGTCGGAGCGTTTGTCGGACCAGTGTGAACCCAGCCTTAGAAGCTTATGTCACACATCCCCCACTCTTCTAACCACTTGAAGACAAAGCCCTTTCTGACACTTATTGTTTACATGAAAAAATTATTTTTTTTTGCAAGAAAATTACTTTGAACCCCCAAACATTATATATTATTTTAAAGCAATTGCCCTACAGATTAAAATGGTGGGTGTTTCATTTTTTTTTTTTCACACAGTATTTGCGCAGCGATTTTCAAACGCATTTTTTGGGGAAAAAACACACTTTTTTAAATTTTAATGCACTAAAACACACTATATTGCCCAAATGTTTGATGAAATAAAAAAGATGATCTTAGGCCGAGTACATGGATACCAAACATGACATGCTTTAAAATTGCGCACAAACGTGCAGTGGCAACAAAATTACTACATTTTTAAAAGCCTTTAAAAGCCTTTACAGGTTACCACTTTAGATTTACAGAGGAGGTCTACTGCAAAAATTACTGCCCTCGATCTAACCTTCGCGGTGATACCTCACATGCATGGTGCAATTGCTGTTTACGTTTGACGCCAGACCGCCGCTTGCGTTCGCCTTAGCGCGAGAGCAGGGGGCGACAGGGGTGCTTTTTTTTTCTTTATTTTTTTTCTTTATTTTTTTTTTGCTTTTTTATCTTATTTTTAAACTGTTCCTTTCATTTATTTTTTTTTAAATCATTTTTATTGTTATCTCAGGGAATGTAAATATCCCCTATGATAGCAATAGATAGTGACAGGTACTCTTTTTTGAAAAAATTGGGGTCTATTAGACCCTAGATCTCTCCTCTGCCCTCAAAGCATCTGACCACACCAAGATCGGTGTGATAAAATGCTTCCCCAATTTCCCAATGGCGCTATTTACATCCGGCAAAATCTAAGTCATAAAATGCTCGTAGCTTCCGGTTTCTTAGGCCATAGAGATGTTTGGAGCCACTCTGGTCTCTGATCAGCTCTATGGTCAGCTGGCTGAATCACCGGCTGCATTCTCAGGTTCCCTGTTGAGACAGGAGAGCCAGAGAAAAACACGGAAGACGGTGGGGGGGGGGCATTCCCTCCCACTGCTTGTAAAAGCAGTCTAGAGGCTAATTAGCCGCTAGGATTGCTTTTACATGAAAGCCGACCGCTGGCTAAAAAGAATGATACCAAGATGATACCTAAACCTGCAGGCATCATTCTGGTATAACCACTCAAAGTCGTGAATGGCGTACCTGAAGACAAAAAAATGGTTAACAATAAAGCACAGTAAACGGTAAAGTATAAATAATTACATACCTGAAAAGCAAACATGATAAAACATAATAACAATAAAACATTGCAGAATAGAATACAGTAAAAAAGAGCAGAACAATAGAGAGAGAATAGAGAGAGAGAGAGAACAATAAAACGACAACTATTTTTTTTTATTTTTGTTTGTGTTTTTTTTTTTTTTACACTTTTTTTTTGTAACTGTAACTTTTATAACTGTAACCGGTTCCAGGTTCGGGTCTCTCAAAATGCGATGGCATCTTGGGAGACCCTGTGAAAGTGTGCCTAGTCTGTGCAATGCTGTACGCTACGCTAATACTCAACTAGTGCATAGTAGCGTTCAAAACATTCACCAAGTGTTACTGCAGTGCTGGTTTGACTACGACCGGGGTGTACTACGCCGCTGGTGCTTGCCAGTTCACCAAAACGCTACAAAGAAAAGTGTCAGTGATCGATCGATACTGCACTTGGGTGGGCTGGACTGGGCTGGGCCGGGCGGAGGGGCAAAACGCAGGTGCTAGCAGGTATCTGGGCTGATCCCGCTAACACTGCGTTTTTGGGAACCCTAAACTGCTGGGGACGCTAGTATAGATCTGATCGGATCAGATATTGATGCGTTCAGATACTATACCACTAAGGGAGGTGTACGGTGCGTGCGTGGGTGTTCGCGGTACTGGCGTTAATCTGACGCTGCCTAGGGCGACGCATATCACCGCCGGGCGATCAGGGGGCTAAACCTTTATTCGGTAATAAACGGCGGGTGCCCTGACACTATAAAAAATAAACGAACTAACCAGCGTCACCCGTAACGGTTATACGGTGATCAGTGGTGAAAGGGTTAACTAGGGGGCCATCAAGGGGTTAAAACATTTATTAGATAGTATATGGGGGTCCCTGTTGCTATAAAGCACTGACGGCGAACCTAAATATTTACGTCCCTAACTACCGTCACCAGCGACACTAATACAGCGATCAGAAAAATGATCGCTTAGCGACACTGGCGACAGGGGGTGATCAAGGGGTTAAAACTTTATTAGGGGGGTAAGGGGGGTACCCTAGACGTACAGGGGGCTAAACCTTTATTCGGTAATAAACGGCGGCTGCCCTGACACTATAAAAAATAAACAAACTAACCAGCGTCACCCGTAACGGTTATACGGTGATCGGTGGTGAAAGGGTTAACTAGGGGGCAATCAAGGGGTTAAAACATTTATTAGGTAGTATATGGGGGTCCCTGTCGCTATAAAACACTGACGGCGAACCTAAATATTTACGTCCCTAACTAGCGTCACCAGCGACACTAATACAGCGATCAGAAAAATGATCGCTTAGCGACACTGGCGACAGGGGGTGATCAAGGGGTTAAAACTTTATTAGGGAAGGTAAGGGGGGTACCCTAGACCTACAGGGGGGTAATACTAACTGTCCCACCACTGCTAACTGTCACAAACTGACACTATGCAGTAATCAGGAAAAAAAAAAAAAAAAAACTGCTTGGTGTCAGTTTGTGACAGGGGGGGGGGGTGATTGGGGGGGGATCGGGGGGCGATCGGGGGGGGATCGGGGGTGTAATGTATGCCTGGCATGTTCTACTGTGTGTGTGTGTGTTTGGTGCACTTACATGTCGTCTCTCCTCGGCGCTGGAACGGAAACTGCCAGACCGAGGAGAGATGACATCACATCCTCTGCCTGTGTGAAACGACACACAGGCAGAGGAGGATTCCCATTGGCTGGGAGCGATCGCGAGGGGGGGGGCCACGATCGGATGGCCTCCCCCTCGTCTCTCATCGCTCCCAACCAAATGCCGACCGCAGCTGGCACCGGGGGGGGGTCCGATCGGACCCCCCACCCGCGGGAAGGCAATCACGTTTCAGGTACGTGATTTTGCCTGCCCGTGCCGCTCTGCTCACGTATATAGGCGTGAGGCGGTCGGCAAGTGGTTAAGAAGCGGTATGCGGGCGTGCGCACCGCCGTGACCTCCGTGAGTGTGATCGCGGGTCCCACGGACTCAATGTCCGCGGGGATACCCGCGATCATCTCACGGAGAGGAAGAACGAAGCATTTCCCCCGTTCTGCCTAGTGACAGGACACTGATCACAGCTCCCTGTAATCGGGAGTGGTGATCAGTGTCGTGTCACACACAGCCACACCCCCCACAGTTAGAATCACTCCCTAGGACACACTTAACCCCTACACTGCCCCCTAGTGGTTAACCCCTTCACTGCCAGTGTCATTTACACAGGAATCAATGCATTTGTATAGCACTGATTGCTGTGTAAATGATAATGGTCCCAAAAATGTGTCAAAAATGTCCGATGTGTCCGCCATAATGTCGCAGTCACGATAAAAATTGCAGATCGCCGCCATTACTATCCCCTATTTTATAGACGCTATAACTTTTGCGTAAACCAATTAATAAACGCTTATTGCGATTTTATTTATTTATTTTTTTTAACCAAAAATATGTAGAAGAATATGTATCGGCCTAAACTGAGGGAAAAAAATGTTTTTTTTTATATTTTTTTTGGTGATATTTATTATAACAAAAAGTAAAAAATAATGCGTTTTTTTCAAAATTGTCGCTATTTTTTTGTTTATAGCGCAAGAAATAAAAACTGCAGAGGTGATCAAATACCACCAAAAGAAAGCTCTATTTTTGGGGAAAAAACGATGTCAATTTTTGTTTGCGACGCAGTGCTGAATCGCAAAAAGTGCTCTGGTCTTTGGCCACCAAATGGTCCGGGGCTTAATTGGTTAAGGATAGCAATCACATGAAGCCAATTTTTATCACATAGTGTTTTGGATCCTTTTTAAATCATAATAACAGAAATCACCCAAATGGCCCTGATAAAAAGTTTACATACCTTGGAATGTTTGGCCTTGATACAGACACAGAAGGTGGCACACACAGGTTAAAATGGCAATTAACCTCTTGCCTACCGGCTCACACCGATCTACATCGTCAGAAGGGCACGTACAGGCATATTAACGTACCTGTCGTGATCGTCTCACGGAGAGGAAGAATGGGGAGATGCTAATGTAAACAAGCATTTCCCCATTCTGCCTAGTGACACTGACACTGATCACAGCTCCCTGTAATCGGGAGTGGTGATCAGTGTCGTGTCACACATAGCCCCTCACCCCCACAGTTAGAATCACTCCCTAGGACACACTTAACCCCTACAGCGACCCCTAGTGGTTAACCCCTTCACTGCCAGTCACATTTACACAGTAATCAATGCATTTTTAATTGCACTGATCGCTGTATAAATGTGAATGGTCCCAAAATAGCGCCAAAAGTGTCCGATCTGTCCGCCATAATGTCGCAGTCACGATAAAAATCGATCGCCGCCATTACTAGTAGAAAAAAAAAATTATTAATAAAAATGCAATAAAACTATCCCCTATTTTGTAGACGCTATAACTTTTGCGCAAACCAATTAAACGCTTATTGCAGTTTTTTTTTTTTTTTTTTACCAAAAATATGTAGAAGAATACGTATCGGCCAAAACTGAGGAAAAAAATGTGTTTTTTATATATTTTTGGGGGATATTTATTATAGCAAAACGGAAAAAATAATGCTTTTTTTTTTTTAAATTGTCTCTTTTTTGTTTATGGCGCAAAAAATAAAAACCGCAGAGGTGATCAAATACCACCAAAAGAAAGCTCTATTTGTGGGAAAAAAAGGACGTCAATTTTGTTTGGGAGCCACGTCACACGACCGTGCAATTGTCAGTTAAAGCGATGCAGTGCCGAATCGCAAAAAGTACTCTGGTCTTTTGCCAGCCAAATGGTCCGGGGCTGAAGTGGTTAAAGGTTACTTTCCCACATTTGTGGCTTTTTAAATTTACAATTCATGTCTGTGTCTGTGTCTGTGTATAAATAGTCAAGGAGCTTGTTAGCTCTCACAAAACGTACGGCGTCCTCTTACTGTTTACAACCCGCTCCAGCCTACGGACGGCACCACGCATTGCTAACCTTCTCCCCATGGGAAACTGGTACCTTCATCTCTAGCTTTATCAAGATATGGGCTATGTAGTAACTTGCTATTTGTTCATTACTGTCCCCCTCTCTCCCTGCTGTTTATATTGTAGGCGGATGTAACTGCTCTGTTTTTAGTATCTCTACAATTGTTGGCTACCTGAAGCTTTGTTTACAAGCCCCTATATCTACCTGCATTAGCCCTATGAGGCTTTACTATTTACAAGATACATACCTCATTAAATAATTAAACCACTGGTGAGTCAGTTGCCTGATACTGTGTTAACTTAATAACCGTCTATCTATTGATTACTCTTTATTGAATCTAGCTCTATATCCCCCTGTAGGTTATAAGACATTTCCCTTATATCCTTATTGAATCCGTACGTGTGGTGCTAATTTGCACCGTCTGCTTCTTTCAAACACCTGTGGGTCATTTTTATGATTTGATACATTTGTACTTAGTAAGTATTTAATTATAATTTTCCTGCCCCTTTCCTCTTCTCCCCCCCCCCCCCTCCCGTTCTGCTCCTGTGTGGGCCTTTTTCCTCTCTAATTTTTTTTCCCCGTTTTTTCCTCCCCCCCCCTCTCTCCCCTCTTTCTCTCCCCTTCCCCTTCTCCTTCCTGGCCTCTTTTTTCCTTCTCCCCCCTGTTCTCCCCCCCCCCCCCCTTCTCTTTCTTTCCTTTCCCTACTGTTTGTCCTGTTTTGATATATGGTTCATTTTTGGACTTACAGTTCCCTACCATGACACCCTTTGGAGATACAGCTCAATACTATGTTCTGCACGTCCCCATGGTGACTTTTTATTGCCCCCTTTGGTTTCCTATTCTTCGCCGCATTCGTCTAACCAGCACTAGTTCCTTTTTCCAACTGTACGATTACGTTTTTTGTAGCGCTCCATATGTTGGATTTGATGGTGTTTTATTTTAATCGCATGTTATGTACTTTGATAGCCACAACACAGTGTCTGCTCCTGAAGAAGCGTGAAGACACGCGCAACTAGTTGAGCACTTATGTGATATGAATCTGTCATCCCCTGATCTGCTATCCAACCATCTCCTCGGACCTGTCGCTACTCTGGATGGCTATGCTTATGTCTGAGCTGTGATGTACATAGATGGTTTTGTATAGCAACTGATTTACTCAATATTCTATGTATATGTTTTTTTAATAAACTATCTGTGATGTAAATACTTGGTGTTACTGTGCCTACAAAGTCCAAAGTCCCCTTTGTTTTTCCTTTTGTCAGCTGTCACATGGATGCACTAAGCAGGCTAGACACTGAGCCATGAGGAGTTTGAAAGAACAGTCAAAAGACCTACGTAACAAGGTAATGAAACCTTACAAAGATGAAAAAGGATATAAAAAGATATCCAAAGCCTTGAATATGCAGGCAGTACGGTTCAATCACTTAAAAGGAAATGGAAAATTTGGGGATCTCTTGATACCAAGCCAAGGTCAGGTAGATCAAGAAAGATTGCAGCCATCTTTGTAAAGTTTCATTACCTTGTTACGCAGGTCTTTTGCCTGTTCTTTTCTACCTCCTTAAGGCTCAGTGTCTAGCCTGCTTAGTGCATCCATGTGAGCGGTAACAAACTCATTGACTATTTATACACAGACACTAATTGTGAATGCAGCATATATCCTACAAATTGTTCTGGGTACAGCCCCAGGCCCAACAAAGTTAATGCATATAATCAAGGTGATTTTGGTGAGCAATTTGACTAGACTGACCTAGTGGCCTGGGTTCAGAAGTGCCTTACAGTCCTTTTTCCAATCGCTAAGAATAACATTACCAGCCAAAGTGCCTTCTCTATCAAGCATGGCCTGTGGCATGTATGAAAAGGTTGTACGAAACTAAAAATTATTCAACACACAACAACTGTAAACAATTATGTACAATTTTTTCCATGGCCCCATTGATAGCAGCATGGAAGAAGAATTTTTTAAAACATACCTTACACGTGATAATCTAAAATTAAATATTTTTTGTTCATTTGTTCTTCTTCCTTTTCTCAAAAAATAAAAATACAATTTTTAACACATTTTCCCCAATGCAAATGCTTCACCTGCTACAAAGACGGAGTTTAGTCCGTCGACTGTCTCCTTGTTTAATGGAAGTTTCAGAATTCCATTTTGCAATCAGGTTATAAAACTCAGTTTTTTTCTATTACTCCTCCATCAGAGTTTTGTCAGTTTTTTCCTAAGACAACAAAGATAAACTCGTATTTTGCTTTAACTACGGCCATTAGAATGATGCTAAAATAGACTGTAATTATAGAAGTATGAGCTTGCATTTGCATGGGGTGTGATCTGGACAGGCTTCCCATCGATTGCTGCACTATAATTTGGGAAATTCCAGTAATTGTTGATTTGTTTAGCTGTTGCTTGAAGTTCTTCAGAACATGTTGGTAACTGTAACAGAAAATATATCTTATTTTAAAATAGTGTCAGGACTATTATGTTCAACTTAAAGAAAGATACTGTATATGATTTTTTTATTTCCTTTTTTATACAGGTTCTATTCCTCAATGAATAACAAACTTTAACATCATCATCATCATCAGATACAATGCACAAAAGAATATTGCTACAAGATTCAACTAGCACCTTCCTTTTACAAGCATCTGCATGATAAATCAAAAGAGGGATGAACGTGATGATTTATGGGGCTTAACTGCAAAAAACACACACTGGATGTCAGAAGACCAAAAACAACTGCTTGAACCATTACTTATTTAGCTGCTTAATAAGGGAGCACAAGGGGAGCTTATAAAAAAATAGATATATAAGTCTTAACAGCGCTCATGGAAAAAGTGTGACATAATAAAGTGCAAAGTGCTATAAAGCAAATATTCAATGGTAAGTGATAATACAGTAAAAATATATATGTATAAAGTGCCAAGTGCTTCCAGCGGCAACTCAAGTAGCAGGCTTCAAAGGAAATGTTCAAAGACCATACTCAACGAAGAGCAAGAAATCCCCTCTTGTAACCCCACTCACCAGAACCTGTAGACCCTCAGTGTTGCAGTCCAGGGGTCAAAAAACGCTTAGTGGAGTCACGATGGTAGATCAAAGGTCGAAGGAACTCCAACAAATGGTTAACATACGGACCAGGGGAGACGATATACATTAAAAGAGGAGAGAGAAAGCATATAGTGAAGTACTGCCGGCACTGACTGTCTGCGCATTGACAAAAACGCCACTCGCGAGACAGCTTGAAAAAACAGGCATCAGAGTGTTCCGGGTTCGCAACTGCAGTGTGCGTTCCACGGATACTGGAAGAAGCGTTACTGGTACGTAAATCGGAAATGTGTCGCCGCGTTTCGCCCCTCCTCCAGGGCGTCATCAAGGACATCACTTCCGGTTTTCTCACAGCGGAATTTATGTGCACGAGAGTGAGTGTCTCCAAACAGATTGACCAATCAGGTCGGGAAGAGACCATCTGATGTAATTAAACATCTACTTCCTCTGACTCACATCATTTCCTGTTATTGCCGTAGTTTTAACACAAAGCTTTGACAATCTGTTTAAAAGTATGTATATATAAAAACATTAATAAATGACAATAAGCCTCAAAAAATCTTTAAAGTTCATACAACAAATAAATTATTAACTACTGGCGGTCAGAAAAAAGGGGGCAATAAAAAAATAAACACTTGGCAGAATAAAATACCACACATGGGAATCTATCTCGCCAACCTAAACAAACATATCACTGTCATGTACTATTACCACAACCGGATTGTACACAGAACACCTGGGAAATTGACTATCATCATACATCATCGGAAATGTATTCAGAGTTTGTTCTATATTTAATTTGTTACCATTTTTAAATGATTGTTATGACATTTGCAACAAATAAAGCTTAAAGTAGAACTATAGGCACATTTTTTATTTATTTTTTTGCTGTGTCCCATTATGGAGATTTTCTTCACTTCCTGTCCCATAGCCAAACAGGAAGTGGGAGGAAATGACTGCAAATTAAGGGAATTCCTTAGGGACTCCCAGGTCACCAGAACTAGTGTCCCCATTAAAAGATTTCTCCTCTAATACCTCTCTGGGGACAACCCAAAATTTGGGAATTTATTTTACTTTCACTGATCCTGGTAAACGGGACAATTGGGGTAAATCTCCCTAATGGGGATACTGACCGCAATAAAAAGTGACAGGTGTTCTAATCAATCCCCACTCCATCCAAAACTAAAAAGAAAAGTTTTGCCTTTTAGTTATACTTTCAAAACATTTTTGTGTTAGACTAATGTTTGGTAAATAAAATCTCACATGACCTCTGCAATCTCTATTGCATTTTATATATCAGTTGTAAAAAGTTATAGTTTAATAAGTACCTTTTAAATATTCTTCTTGTATGGGGGTGTGGCTGGGATGTGAGAGAAGAAAGACGTGTGGCGCTTCAGCTCCGATCCTGATAGAATCCTGACATACCATCTGGCTCTTTTCCTCCTTTCTGGTCACCCCATATTTCACCCTGGGTCCCCCGAGAAGGAACTACACTCCTCCAGCGATCCGAATGCCCCAGGACACGCTGCGTGCCACAAGATCACAGGTCGGTACTCCCCACCCCTCTTTTTCTGTGGCCATCTTGGACACGAGGCCTAGCACTATGTCAGTGCCAATGCAGACACCCCCCGGGAACCCGGCGGCTGCCAGCCCCACAGGGGCAGAGATCCTGGCTGTGATCCATGCCACTAAAGAGGCGCTTACAGCAATGATTGATGGGCTGGATGTCAGATTAATAAGACAAGACATGGACAAGTTCTGCTCCTGTGTGTCTGAGGCAGAGGATCGCATATCACGGGTGGAGGATGTGGTCCAAATTTATTCTTCTCACCTCAATGCATTACAGCTGCAGCTGAGAGCACTCCAGGACAGCCATAGACACTGAAAATCATCTATGTTGCAATAATGTGCAGATCCTGGGCCTGTCAGAGCTTACGGAAGGCTCCAAGCCAGCAGAGTTTTCAGAAACCTTCCTGGCTCAACTCCTGGATCTGCGAGATCTTCCACCCACATTTGTGGTGGAGAGGGCCCATAGGGTCCCCCACACTCCACCGATTCTGAGTCCTCCAGCACGGCCATTCTTGCTTTGCCTGATGAATTATAGAGACCGCGACCGAGTCCTGGCGGCTGCCAGGAAAAAGCCATATCTCCGCTACCAATATTCTAAAAGTCTCCTTATTCCCCGGAGATCCAACAACGCCGCAGATCGTTCAAGGAGATCCGCAGAAGCCTCAGAGAAAAGGGCATTAAATTTAGCTTGCTGTATCCAAGCAGGCTCCGAATTGTGGATGGAGATCGTACCCGTTTCTTTGACTCCCCTGATGCTGTTGACACCTGGCTGGATGCTCGCCGAACCTGAATTTTCAAGTCTTGCCACAGATTCTTAATTGGATTTAGGTCTGGACTTTGACTGTGCCATTCTAACACATGAATATGCTTTGATCTAAACCATTCCATTGTAACTCTGGCTGTATGTTTAGGGTCGTTGTCCTGCTGGAAGGTGAACCTCCACCCCAGTCTCGAGTCTTTTGCAGACTCTAACAGGTTTTCTTCCAAGATTGCCTTGTATTTTGCTCCATCCATCTTCCCTTCAACTCTGACCAGCTTCCCTGTCCCTGCTGAGGAAAAGCATCCCCACAACATGATGCTGCCACCGCCATGTTTCACGGTGGGAATGGTGTGTTCAGGGTGATGTGCACCCTGATTAATGTTCTCCTTGCCTGGCCTGGCAGTTTAGGTGGACAGCCATGTCTTGGTAGGTTTTCAGTTGTGCCATACTCTTTCCATTTTCGGATGATGGATTGAAATGTACTCCATGAGATGTTCAAAGCTTGGGATATTTTTGTATAACCTAACCCTGCTTTAAACTTCTCCACAACTTTATCATTGATCTGTCAGGTGTGTTCCTTGGCCTTCATGACGCTGTTTGTTCACTAAAGTTCTCTAACAAACCCCTGAGGGCTTCACGGAACTGCTATATTTATACTGAATTTAAATTACACCCAGGTGGACTCTATTTACAAATTAAGTGACTTCTGAAGGCTATTGGTTCCACTAGATCAGGGATCTCAAACTGCCGGCCCTCCAGCTGTTGCAGAACTCCAAATCCCATCATGCCTCTGCCTGTGGGAGTCATGCTTGTAACTGTGAACCTTGCAATGCCTCATGGGACTTGTAGTTTTGCAACAGCTGGAGGGCCGCCAGTTTGAGACCCCTGCACTAGATCTTAGTTGGGGGTATCAGAGTAAAGGGGGCTGAATGCAAAGGCACGGCTCACTTTTCAGATATTAATTTGTAAAAAATGTTGAAAACCATTTATCATTTTCTTTCCACTTCACAATTATGTGCCACTTTGTGTTAATCTATCACATAAAATCCCAATAAAATACATATACGTTTATGGTTGTAACATGATAAAATGAGGAAAATTTCAAGGGGTAAGAATACTTTTTCAAGGCACTGTATGTGTGTGTGTGTGTGTGTGTATGTGTGTGTGTATGTATATATATATATATATGTATGTGTGTATATGTATGTGTATTTTATATATATATATATATATATATATATATATATACACATATATACACACAGTATCTCACAAAAGTGAGTACACTCCTCACGGTTTTGTAAAAATTTTATTCTATCTTTTCATGTGACAACACTGAAGAAATTACGCTTTGCTGTAATGTAAAGCAGTGAGTGCACAGCTTGTATAACAGTGTAAATTTGCAGTCCCCTCAAAATAACTCAACACACAGCCATTAATGTCTAAACCGCTGCCAACAAAAGTGAGTACACCCCTAAGTGAAAATGTCCAAATTGGGACCAATTAGCCTTTTTCCCTCCCCGGTGTCATGCGACTCGTTGTTACAAGGTCTCAGGTGTGAATGGGAAGCAGGTGTGTTCAATTTGGTGTTATCGCTCTCACTCTCTCATACTGGTCAATGAAACTTCAACATGGCCCCTCATGGCAAAGAACTCTCTGAGGATCTGAAAAAAAAGAATTGTTGCTCTACATAAAGATGGCCTAGGCTATAAGAAGATTTCCAAGACCCTGAAACTGAGCTGCAGCATGGTGGCCAAGACCATACAGCGGTTTAACAGGACAGGTTCCACTCAGAACAGGCCTCGCCATGGTCGACCAAAGAAGTTGAGTGCACGTGCTCAGCGTCATATCCAGAGGTTGTCTTTGGGAAATAGACGTATGAGTGCTGCCAGCATTGCTGCAGAGGTTGAAGGGGTGGGGGGGGGCAGCCTGTTAGTGCTCCGACCATGCGCCGCGCACTGCATCAAATTGGTCTGCATGGCTGTCGTCCCAGAAGGAAGCCTCTTCTAAAAACGATGCACAAGAAAGCCCACAAACAGTTTGCTAAAGACAAGCAGACTAAGACAATGGATTACTGGAATCATGTCTTGTGGTTCTGATGAGACCAAGATAAACTTATTTGGTTCAGATGGTGTCAAGTGTGTGTGGCGGCAACCAGGTGAGGAGTACAAAGGGAAGTGTGTCTTGCCTTCAGTCAAGCATGGTGGGAGTCTCATGGTCTGGGGCTGCATGAGTGCTGCCGACACTGGGGAGCTACAGTTTATTGAGGGAACCATAAATGCCAACATGTACTGTGACATACTGAAGCATGGCATGATCCCCTCCCTTCAGAGACTGGGCCGCATGGCAGTATTCCAACATAACGACCCCAAACACACCTCCAAGACGACCACTGCCTTGCTATAGAAGCTGAGGGTAAGGGTGGATTGGCCAAGCATGTCTCCAGACCTAAACCCTATTGAGCATCTGTGGGGCATCCTCAAATGGAAGGTGGAGGAGTGCAAGGTCTCTAACATCCACCAGCTCCGTGAAGTTGTCATGGAGGAGTGGAAGAGGACTCCAGTGGCAACCTGTGAAGCTCTGGTGAACTTCATGCCCAAGAGGGTTAAGGCAGTGCTGAAAAATAAGGGTGGCCACACAAAATATTGACACTTTGGGCCCAATTTGGACATTTTCACTTAGAGGTGTACTCACTTTTGTTGCCAGCGGTGTTTAGACATTAACCACTTCAGCCCCGGAAGGATTTACCCCCTTCCTGACCGGACAACTTTTTACAATTTAGCACTGCGTCGATATAACTGCTAATTGCACGGTCATGCAATGCTGTACCCAAACGAAATTTGCATCCTTTTCTTCCCACAAATAGAGCTTTCTTTTGATGGTATTTGATCACCTCTGCCGTTTTTATTTTTTGTGCTATAAACGGAAAAAGACTGAAAATTTTGAAAAAAAATGATATTTTCTACTTTTTGTTATAAAAAAAATCCAATAAACTCAATTTTAGTCATATATTTAGGCCAAAATGTATTCGGTCACATGTCTTTGGTAAAAAAAATGTCAATAAGCGTATATTTATTGGTTTGCGCAAAAGTTATAGCGTCTACAAACTAGGGTACATTTTCTGGAATTTACACAGCTTTTAGTTTATGACAGCCTATCTCAATTTCTTGAGGTGCTAAAATGGCAGGGCATTACAAACCCCCCCCCCCCCCAATGACCCCATTTTGGAAAGTAGACACTCCAAGGAAATTGCTGAGATGCATGTTGAGCCCATCGAAAATTCATTTTTTTTTGTCCTAAGTGATTGAATAATGACAAAAAAAAAAAAAAGAAATGACAAAAAGTTGTCACTAAATGATATATTGCTCACACAGGCCATGGGCATATGTGGAATTGCACCCCAAAATACATTTAGCTGCTTCTCCTGAGTATGGGAATACCACATGTGTGGGACTTTTTGGGAGCCTAGCTGCATATGGGGCCCTGAAAACCAAGCACCGCCTTCAGGATTCCTAAGTGCGTACATTTTGGGGTGTAATTTCACATATTCCCATGGCATGTTTAAGCAATATATCATTTAGTGACAACTTTGTGCAAAAAAAAAAAAAAAAAAGTATCTTTTTCCCGCAACTTGTGTCACAATATAAAATATACCATGGACTCGACATGCCTCTCAGCAAATAGCTTGGGGTGTCTACTTTCCAAAATGGGGTCATTTGGGGGGGGGGGTTTGAACTGTCCTGGCATTTTATGCACAACATTTAGAAGCTTATGTCACACATCACCTACACTTCTAACCACTTGAAGACAAAGCCCTTTCTGACACTTTTTGTTTACATGAAATTTTTTTTTTTTCTTGCAAGAAAATTACTTTGAACCTCCAAACATTATATATTTTTTTTAAAGCAAATGCTCTACAGATTAAAATGTTGGGTGTTTCATTTTTTTTTTTTCACACAGTATTTGCGCAGCGATTTTTCAAACGCGTTTTTTTGGGAAAAAACACACTTTTTTAAATTTTAATGCACTAAAACACACTATATTGCCCAAATGTTTGATGAAATAAAAAAGATAATCTTAGGCCGAGTACATGGATACCAAACATGACATGCTTTAAAATTGCGCACAAACGTGCAGTGGCGACAAACTAAATAAATTTTTAAAAGCCTTTACAGGTTACCACTTTAGATTTAAAGAGGAGGTCTACTGCTAAAATTACTGCCCTCGATCTGACCTTTGCGGTGATACCTCACATGCATGGTGCAATTGCTGTTTACATTTGACGCCAGACCGACGCTTGCGTTCGCCTTT
Source organism: Lithobates clamitans (assembly GCA_037952925.1). NCBI lineage: Eukaryota > Metazoa > Chordata > Amphibia > Anura > Ranidae > Lithobates > Lithobates clamitans. Next base: position 371,151 of record JBBGZY010002645.1, read on the forward strand.
GTGTGAGAGCAGGGGGGACAGGGGTGGGTTTTTTTTTTTTCTTTATTTTTTTTGCTTTTTTTTTCTTATTTTTAAACTGTTCCATTCATTTTTTTATTTTTTTAATCATTTTTATTGTTATCTCAGGGAATGTAAATATCCCCTATGATAGCAATAGGTAGTGACAGGTAATCTTTTTTGAAAAAATTGGGGTCTATTAGAACCTAGATCTCTCCTCTGCCCTCAAAGCATCTGACCACACCAAGATCAGTGTGATAAAATGCTTTCCCAATTTCCCAATGGCGCTGTTTACATCCGGCGAAATCTAAGTCATGAAATGCTCATAGCTTCTGGTTTCTTAGGCCATAGAGATGATTGGAGCCATTCTGGTCTCTGATCAGCTCTATGGTCAGCTGGCCGAATCACCGGCTGCATTCTCGGGTTACCTGTTGGGACAGGAGAGCCAGAGAAGAACATGGAAGACGGTGGGGGGCATTCCATTCCACTGCTTGTAAAAGCAGTCTAGAGGCTAATTAGCCGCTAGGATTGCTTTTACATGAAAGCCGACCGCTGGCTGAAAAGAATGATACCAAGATGATACCTAAACCTGCAGGCATCATTCTGGTATGACCACTCAAAGTCCAGCAACATACCAGTACGTTGCTGGTCCTTGTTGGGCATATATTTGTAAACTTTTTTTTCATGCAGCCTGTGGGGAATTTCCACCTGAATTCCGGGTTGGCCAGTGAATGGGGGAAGTACGGGTGCTGCAGAAGTGGTTGGTTCCCAATTCGGATTGGCGAATGCAGCAGAAAGGGCACTATGGGCACGACGGGCCTGTGTTTGTCTTTTTGGTGGCAGCGGTACACTACGTGTGCTTGCCACCTCGCCAGCTTGAACTGCACTTATGGGACTCGCCACGTCACCACGTGATACTGCAGTGCTGGATGTACGACCAGGGTGTACTAGGCCGCTGGTGCTTGCCAGTTCACCAGAAGGAATAGCGGCGCTAGTACTGCTCTGCTCCATACGAGAGCTCTGCGGTTCTTGCACTTCAAGGACAGAAGAAGAAGATTGGGGTCTGGTACGCCTGACCTTGACAGGGACCACAACTCCGTCATCAGAGCTATCTGTCATGGAGCCGCTGTCGTCTACAGGATCGTATTCTGAGCCTGAATCTGACAGATGAGTGACTTCCTCTTCACTATCTGTCATGCTCAGAAACATGTAGGCCTCTTCAGTATTATATCTTCGATTTGCCATTTTGGGCTCTAAATTTAGGGGTACACTAGTGAGACTCACAGGCAAAAAAGCTCCTGACTGTTAGCGACTGATTCAAAACACTACCAAAAAACTGTTAGCGATCACAGGGATCAGGCCTGACTCTGCGAACGCTGCAGTTATGTGTGCTTAGTGTTTTGTAAGTGTCAGTGATCGATCGATACTGCACTTGGGTGGGCTGGGCCAAGGGGCAAAACGCAGGTGCTAGCAGGTATCTGGGCTGATCCCGCTAACACTGTGTTTTTGGGAACCCTAAACTGCTGGGGACGCTAGTATAGATCTGATCGGATCAGATATCGATCCGTTCAGATACTATAGCACTAAGGGAGGTGTATGCTGCGTGCGTGGGTGTTAGCGGTACTGGCGCTAAACTGACGCTGCCTGGGGCGACGCAGACCTTATCTGACCCTAAAAACGTAACTTATATCACCGCCGGGCAATTAGGGGGTTAAACCTTTATTAGGTAATAAACGGCGGGTGCCCTAAAACTATAATAAACAATCTAACTAACCAGCATCACCCGTAGCAGTTATACGGTGATCACTGGTGAAAGGGTTAACTAGAGGGCAATCAGGGGCTTAAAACTTTTAGTAGGTAGTATATGGGGGTCCCTGTCGCTATAAAACACTGACAGCAAACCTATATACTTACCTCCCTAACTAGTCACTAATACAGCGATCAGAAAAACGATCGCTTAGTGACACTGGTACCAGGTACGTGATTTTGCCTGCCCGTGCCATTCTGCCGCAGTATATCTGCGTTAGGTGGTCGGCAAGTGGTTAAAGCGGAGTTCCACCCATATAAAAGTCAGCAACTACAAAAAGTGTAGCTGCTGACTTTTAATAATCGGACACTCGCCTGTCCCATGGTCCAGCGATGCGGGAGTACGAAGCCCTGCTCGTCTTCCCCTCCTCTCCTCGGCACCGGCATTGTGACTGTGGGCGTCTGGCTGTGGCTTCACAGCCAGGCACGCACTGCATATGCGCAAGCCGCGCTGCATGCTGTGATTGACCGAGCAATCTTCTGGGACCTGTAATGTGTCCCAGAAGATTCGACGGAGAGGGTGGGAGAGATTAACTTCTGGCTCCGGTAGCCCCAGGAGGAAGCGGGGAGCTGGATGCCCTTAAAAAGAGGGTATCCGCCCCCCCCCCCAAAAAAAATTACATGCCAAATGTGGCATGTCAGGGGGTCACCTTCACTTAAAGCGGAAGTTCCATTTTTGGGTAGAACTCCGCTTTAATGGCTGTGTGTTGAATGATTTTGAGGGGACAGAAGATTTCCACTGTTATACAAGCTGTACACTCCCTACTTTACACTGTAGCAAAGTGTAATTTCTTCAGTGTTGTCACATGAAAAGATGCAATAAAATATTTACAAAAATGTGAGAAGTGTACTCACTTTTGTGAGATACAGGGGGTCATTTACTATAGCAGCGCTAATTGCCATGAATTGGCGCTAATTAGCGCTACAGCGGTATTCACTATAGCGCTGGTGAAAAAATACTCCCAAAATCAAATTTAATATAGCTCCCGGAAAACAAATAGTGCCCAAACCCTTACTCTGCTAAAACCTGGAGTAGTGCACATGGAAATAATGTTTAGAGCATGATATAATTGCCTAAATGATACTGATATATGTGGTATATTGTTTAAAGATAATCTGCTTTTAAACTGTGTGAAAAAATTATTTCTACACTGAAATATTCACGTCTGAGAAGAGATAAATTCCCCGTTTTTGTACAACTAGGTGCCAACACAACTGAGCATGCTCAGACATGCAAACTACTCTCATTTTAACTCCCATGGTGTTTCACAGGGCTCTATAGTAAATACCAAAATTAGCGCTGGGCTAAAATGCGTTTTTGAGAGTGAAAATCTGCGCTATATAGTCCAATGCAAGTTTCAGCCATTCTAATGCTAATGTGTATTTATGTGTAGGAGGTTTTCACATGTAGCAGCTCCATGGCTTAGAGAGGTTTGAACTTCTGCTTAGCATCTCTGATGGTTTGAATCCCAAACATGCCACGTCATGTAGAGAAGTTGTCTCATCTCCCTATTATAATAAACATAACTCCTGACTCAGGTCCTAAAACTATGTCTAAATGTAGTATTTATGTGTAGGAGGGTTCCACAGCCATTGTAAATCTTGCCAGATACACTATCTAGCCAAAAGTATTGGGACGCCTGCCTTTACACACATGAACTTTAATGGCAGCCCAGTCTTAGTCCGTAGGGTTAAAATTTGATTTGGCCCACCCTTTCCAGCTAGAACAGCTTCTGGGAAGGCTGTCCACAAGGTTTAGTGTGTCTATGGGAATGTTTGACCATTCTTCCAGAAGCGTATTTGTGATGCCAGGCACTGATGTTGGATGAGAAGGCCTGGCTCGCAGTCTCTGCTCTAATTCAGCCAAAAGGTGTTCTATCGGGTTGAGGTCAGGACTCTGTGCAGGCCAGTCAAGTTCCTCCACCCCAAACTCCCTCATCCATGTCTTTATGGACCTTGCTTTGTGCACTAGTGTGCAGTCATGTTGGAACAGGAAGGGGCCAAATTGTTCCAACAAAGTTGGGGGCATGAAATTGCCCAAAATGTCTTGGTATGCTGATGCCTTAAGAGTTTCCTTCACTGAAAGTAAGGGGCCAAGCCCAACCCCTAAAAAACAAACTCGCATCATAATCCCCCCTCCACCAAATAATTTGGACCAGTGCACAAAGAAAGGTCCAGAAAGACATGGATGAGTGAGTTTGGGGTGGAGGAACTTGACTGAGTCAGAGTCCTGACCTCAACATAACAGAACACCTTGCGGATGAATTGGAGTGGAGACTGTAAGCCAGGCCTTCTCGTCCAACATCAGTGCCTGACCTCACAAATGCACTTCTGGAAGAATGGTCAAACATTCTCACAGACACACTCCTAAACCTTGTGGACAGCCTTCCCAGAAGAGTTGAAGCTGTTATAGCTGCAAAGGGTGGGCCAACTCAATATTGAACCCTACAGACTTAAGCCTCATACACACGGTTTGATTGTTGGATGACTGAGCGTTTGATTTCTGCCAAAAGTGCGTTTGGAGGATTTTGTCTAGCATACTAACTATCCGCAAATTGTCGTTTGACAAATACGAACGTAGTGACGTACTATGAGAGTATAAAGAAGAAGTTAATTTCTCAAGCGCCCCTTCTGCTAATAGCATTTTGGTGAGCGTTGATTCGCGATTTTCAGATCGTACGAAACAAATGCCTTTTAAAATACGTTTGGCATAACTACATCAGTGTCACCAGCAAAGCAGCTTCATTATTAACCCATTAAAGAAGATGAGAATGTGCGCTGCATTTCGACATTTCATCAGTTGCTGCGTCGCGAATGTTAATTCTAGATTACGAATGGTAGTTTACAAGACCAAATTCTTCCGGCTCAGTCCTCGATTCCAAGCTTGCGTGGTTGTACTTTTGACTTTTCTGTGACGGATTTCTGTACTGACCATGTGAAAATTAGATGTTGAGATAACATCCAACAAAAAATTTATAGCCTGCACATCCAGCTTTTGCCATAACTTGGGGTGTACACAACAAAGTGCTAGAGTACAATTTGCCTAATGGGGACACTAGTTAGATTGACCTTTGTGCCCCCACAGAAAGATATTGGTAGGGTTTTACACTAACTTCCTGTTTGGCTATGTGACAGGAAGTGAAGGCTATGTGACAGGAAGTCATCTTGCACGGGTGCTTTAAATCAGAGTCAATGGCTTAGTATTTTGGACTGCTATTTTAGCCAAAATAAATTCCCAAAACATGTCCTGTCGGGGGTCCTTGAGGACTGAGGGTGAGAACCACTGCGCAATAGATAATTGAATACTTGCCTCTCTGTAATTTTCCTTTCCTGGTGCATATCCATGGCAGCACACGCACAATCCATGCATATGCTGCCATGAAGGCACCAGGAAAGTAGCTTTTAGACAAATTACACCTTTTTTTTTTTTTGCCGTGCCAATCAGCCTAGTTAAAGGGGTTGTAAACCCTTGCCGGTTTTCACCTTAATGCATTCTATTAAAAATTATTAATAAAAATGCCATAAAACTATCCCATATTTTGTAGACGCTATAACTTTTGTGCAAACCATTCAATACACGCTTATTGTGATTTTTTTTTTATTTTACCATAAATATGTAGAAGCCTAAACTGAAGAAAAAAAATGTTTTTTTATATATTTTTGGGGGATATTTATTACAGCAAAAAGTAAAAAATATTGCGTTTTTTTTCAAAATTGTTGCTCTTTTTTTTGTTTATAGCGCAAAAAATAAAAACCACAGAGATGAGCAAATACCACCAACAGAAAGCTCTATTTGTGGGAAAAACAGGACACCAATTTTGTTTGGGAGCTACGTCGCACGACCGCACAATTGTCAGGTAAAGCGACGCAGTGCCGAATCACAAAAAGCGCTCTGGTCTTTGGGCAGCCAAATGGTCCGGAGCTGAAGTGGTTAAGAACATCATCCAGCATGCTACAAAATTAAAGATAGGACAAACACCCCCCAATCCAGGGGGGCAAACAAAGAGCCTAACATGGGCAAAAGTTATACAACAAATACCATTGCAGTCTACAGGAACTGACTTGTTAATTTTGCCAGTCCCCACTTGGCTGGCTTATCTTCTAGTTATTGGCCTTAAAATGGGGGCTAGGTCCCACCCTGAGGAACATATATCAATGTCACCAATTTGGACAACCCCAAAAACGAAACAAAGAGAAGTGCCTTCAAACATGCAAAATTGCCTAAAACCTAGTAACTTGGGGGGTGGCTTACTCTGCCTGTAAAGTGGTGCATCTGTAGCATGTATCCAATATGCTGCTTCAAAAATGTATGGCTTTAGAGAAAACGTACAAATCTACATTGCAGCTGCAAGATTGTAGCATGAAACAAAAAATAGCCCCCCCCCCCCCTCAATACATACAAGGCCAATTGGATCTGTTAAGGCTTAGGCCCCTTTCACACTTATACGACTTCAAAGTCGCGCGATTTTACGGCGATTTGGGAGCAGTACTACTTTGTACGACTTTGCCACGTTTTTGGCATTAACAAATGAAAACATACAGTAGTTGGTATGAATCATAAGGGGGAACTCCACGCCAAGTTTTAAATAAAAAAACTGGCGTGGGTTCCCCCCAGGGGCATACCAGGCCCTTAGGTCTGGTATGGATTGTAAGGGGAATCCCCTACGCCGAAAAATGGGTGTGGGGGTCCCCCCAAAATCCATACCAGACCCTTATCCGAGCACACAGCCCGGCCGGTCAGGAATGGGGGTGGGGACGAGCTAGCACCCCCCCTCCTGGACCGTACCAGGCTGCATGCCCTCAACATGGGGGGTGGGTGCTTTGGGGCAGGGGGGGGCGCCCTGTGGCCCCCCACCCCAAAGCACCTTGTCCCCATGTTGATGAGGACAAGGGCCTCTTCCCGACAACCCTGGCCATTGGTTGTCGGGGTCTGCGGGCGGGGGGCTTATCGGAATCTGGGAGCCCCCTTTAATAAGGGGGCCCCCAGATCCCGGCCCCCCACCCTATGTGAATGAGTATGGGGTACATGGTACCCCTATCCATTCACCTAGGGAAAAAAGCGTAAATAAAAAACACAGTACACAGGTTTTAAAGTAATTTATTAGGCAGCTCCGGGGTCTTCTTCTGACTTTGGGGGTCTCTCCGGCGTCTTCTCCCAGTGTCTGCATCTTCTGCCGGCTCCACTGCTATCTTCTGCTGCTCTTTTGCCAGCGGTGGTCCGGACTTTTGGATCGTCTTCTTCCCTCTTCTCTTCCAGAGATGTTGACACGATGCTCTCTCCAGCTGCAATGGTCTCTGAACGCTCCGCAACGGACTTATATAGGCGGTGACCCCGCCCCCTTATGCCATCACAGTGCCTGGGCATGCTGGGACTGTGACGTTTTAGGAGGCGTTGTCACCGGGTGATGACCACACCCCCTTATGACGGCTCAGTCCCAGCATGCCCCGGGACAGTGACCTCATAAGGGGGCGGGGTCACCGCCTATATAAGTCCATTGCGGAGCATTCAGAGACTATTCCAGCTGGAGAGAGCGTCGTGTCAACATCTCTGGAAGAAAAGAAGAAGGCAGAAGGCAGAAGTCCGGACCACCGCTAGCAATTGAGCTGCAGAAGATAGCGGAGGAGCCGGCAGAAGATCAGGACACCGGGAGCAGACGCCTGAGAGACCCCCGAAGTCGGAAGAGGACCCCCGAAGTCAGAAGAAGATCCCGGAGCTGCCTAAGAAATTATTTTAAAAACCTGTGTACTGTGTATTTTATTGATGCTTTTTTCCCTAGGTGAATGGGTAGGGGTACCATGTACCCCATACTCATTCACATAGGGTGGGGGGGCCGGGATCTGGGGGCTCCCTTATTAAAGGGGGCTCCCGGATTCCGATAAGCCCCCCACCCGCAGACCCCGACAACCAACGGCCAGGGTTGTCGGGAAGAGGCCCTTGTCCTCATCAACATGGGGACAAGGTGCTTTGGGGTGGGGGCCCCGGCAGGGTGCCCCCCATGCCCTAAAGCACCCACCCCTCATGTTGAGGGCATGCGGCCTGGTACGGTCCAGGAGGGGGGGGGCGCTCGCTCGTCCCCACCCCCATTCCTGACCGGCCGGGCTGCGTGCTCGGATAAGGGTCTGGTATGGATTTTGGGGGGGGCCCCATGCCGATTTTTCGGCGTAGGGGGTTCCCCTTAGATCCATACCAGATCTAAGGGCCTGGTATGCCCCTGGGGGGGAACCCACGCCGTTTTTTTCATTTAAAACTTGGCGCAGCGTTCCCCCTCTGGATTCATACCAGACAGCTGTCAGCACTGCCTGTCGCTCATCGGGAAAGGAAAAAAAAGTTTTCCTTTCCCGATCAGTGAGCCAGGCTTGTGCTTACAAAGTCGTACTGAAGTCGTGTCTATATTATTTAGGCACGATTTGCATGCTACTTGAGGGTTTAACATTGAGGTCTATGGAGTACAACTCGCATAGAAGTTGGACCAAAGTAGTGCAGGGACTACTTTCAAGTCGGCACGACTTAAAGTCGTGCCAATATGAATGGTAGTCATTGCAAATCATGGAGAATGACTTGTCATACGATTTTGCAGTACAAAATCGTGGGACAAGTCGTAAAAAGTGTGAAAGGGGCCTTAAAATGAGAACCCCCACGTGAAAAATACCACCCCAAACTAAAAAAATATTGTGTGCCCCTCCCACACACAGCAAGCCAGCCCATGAAAGGGGGGTGGATGCTTGGGGGCAGGAGGGGCTCGGGCACCCCAAAAGTCAACCACCTTGTTCCCATATTCAGGGGGACAAGGGCCTCTTCCACACAACCCTAGGCTGGGGTTGTGGGGGGCTGCAGACAGGGGGCTTTACGGAATCTGGAAAACCCCTTTTAAACTAGTGGGTACATGGTGCTTTGTGGTTGGTATTGGGCTGAGCCCAACATGCTCCAAAGACAGTCAGCTATGTTGAGTGCATGGGGCCTTGTGTGGTTCAGGAGGGGGTTGGGCGATCGCTTTTCTTGCCCATTTTGCTCTGAAAAAGGATGTGGTTTGGATTGGTGAAGGCAGCTCATAGCCTTTGTAGAATAGAGTGGAGTTCCCCTTTAAAAGCAAAAGTTAGCCCATGGAAATCCAAGGGGTTAGAGTGGGGGAGACAAGAGCATTGGAAATGGAGTGTGGAGTTCCCCTTTAAAAGCAAAAGCTAGCCCAAGGAAATCATATACATTAAAGGGGGAATGTTAAATACCCCTTTAGGAGGAGCTAGAGGAGCGAGAGTCTTTTTACTAAATTTTAACAAGGTACATGTCACATGTCAACGTAACATGCTAACATGACCTGTGTGCAAATCTCCTTAAAAAAATACATAAAGGTGAATAATTGTCAAGTTTAGAGGTGCGCCCTTTCAATCCATGCAATTGCATGTACGTTGCTTGACATTTACTAAGATTTTGGCCGCGCAGTGAACAAACGCATGTGAACGAGCTCAACAGCCACTTGTGCATGCGCACTGCTTACATTGATCTCACGCAGTTCTATACGTACTTGCGGGTACAGCAAGCTTTCTCTGAAAAAGTTACTTTCTGATTCTATTTTGGGCATATTTGTTACTTGGGCAGTTGTTACTAAACTTCCTCACATCACCCCATAATATTGGCACCTCCATCTTCTGTCAATATTGATTTGGAGATGCCGTGCGCCATGTCCATAGTGGCGCACAGATTGCATTCTCCCGTGCGCCGAGATCACTATAGTAAATGGAGGAGTCACGCTCTGCTACCGGCGCACCAATAATAATAGCACACGGCTTTCGTATATCACCCCCTCTGTCCCACCCTGCTCTGCACATGCTCAGTTGCTCTCTCTTTTTAGGCACTGCTGAGTTTGTAGAGGCTGATCTGCTGACAGCCTTAAAGCGATAATAAACCCACCTTTACAGCCAAGGAAGCTGCTTCCACTTGATCTACAACTGCCATGATGCTGAACATGTGATCAGTTATGACACCGGCCATTTCATGGTTTGACAATTTAGTTGAGGATACAAGCACATGTGACAGTTAGCAATAGGGGAGCCATCACAAATTTTGGGGCCCCTTACACAGCTTTAGGCCTGGCCCCCGGGCCTGACCACCAATATTCCCCAGGGCCAACCCACCAATTCCATCCACTGGCCATCCCACAGTCCTGCAGGCATCCCCCCCTCAAATCTGTACACACTCAGTCCCCCCTCACACCTGTACGCACTCAGTCCCCCCCCCACACCTGTTTGCACTCAGTCCCCCCCACACACCTGTACGCACTCAGCTCCCCCTCACACCTGTACGCACTCAGTCCCCCCCTCACACCTGTACGCACTCAGTCCCCCCCTCACACCTGTACGCACTCAGTCCCCCCCCTCACACCTGTATGCACTCAGTCCCCCCCTCACACCTGTATGCACTCAGTCCCCCCCTCACACCTGTACGCACTCAGTCCCCCCTCACATCTGTACGCACTCAGTCCCCCCTCACATCTGTACGCACTCAGTCCCCCCTCACACCTGTACACATTCTGTCCCCTCTGACGCAAATACTAGGATGCCCACGTGTCCCGGATTGCCCGGGATTGTCCCTGATTTCTTATTTTTGTCCCATGTCCCGGGCACCTTCATTCCGGGACAATACAGTGTCCCTGAATGAAAAAAAACACATCTGCTAGACCAGTCCCCTCCGCCAACTCCGCCACCACCCTTATAAACTTACACAATACTACACAGTCTCACACATGAGTCATCATAGGCTAGGGCCGCCCCGCGTCTAGCAACCAGTGACGTCGGCTGAGGGCTGACACGTGGGCAGTCAGTGTGGGCAGTGCACCCGGACCGTATGGCTGAGAGCAGCACGCGCGCCTCCGAGAAAGAGAGAACAGCCAGCACAGCCACAGAGTGACACCACGCCAGTGTCCAGACAGAGCCTGAGCCACAGTCATTTACTTCTGGTAAGGAGCATCCTCCAGCCTGTGCCCAGTCAGACTCAGTGCCAGTCCCGGCCGGGGCCGCTGCTGACTACTCCCGCTGCCCGCAGCCGCTCTCCGCTGCTCTGCAGCAGCACATTGTCATTTGCCAGCAGCGCACAGAGATCAGAGAAGTAACAGTTCAACTTCTCTCCTGAGCAGCCTGAGCCTCTTCCGAGTCCTCCTCCAGGCTCCCGTCCACGAGGTCCGCAAGTTTGCCGCCTGCAGTGCCAGACATTGACAAACATTCAGGACCAGGACAGGAGGTTAGTGTACTGTGTTACACTCACACACACTTTGTTACAGTGAGCATGCTCCCCCTCCATTCTGCTGCTGTCTGCCCCCCTCCGTTTTGCTGCTGTCCCCCTCCATTCTGCTGCTGTCCCCCTCCGTTCTTCCTCCGTGTCCCCCTCCATTCTGCTGTCCCCCTCTGTTCTTCCTCCATGTGCCCCTCCATTCTGCTGTCCCACTCCATTCTTCCCCTGTGTCCCCCTCCGTTCTGCTGCTGTCCCCCTCCGTTCTTCCTCCGTGTCCCCCTCCGTTCTGCTATCCCACTCCACTCTTCCCCTGTGTCCCCCTCCGTTCTGCTGCTGTCCCCCTCCGTTCTTCCTCCGTGTCCCCCTCCGTTCTGCTATCCATAGCACCTGTCTAAACTGGTTACCACTGTTACTTTTTTTGCCAATTTTTGGGGAAAAAAACAATCAAAAACCATCTTTTTGGGGCGGGTGTGTGGGGGGGTGTCCCTGAATGGCAGTTTGAAAATGAGGTCACCCTACACAACACATAACACAAACACAACTCTGCCCCCCCTGTACACAAACAGCCCCTCCACTCACTAATACACACAGACCCTACTTGTAAAGGTGGTCTTCCTAGTCCCAGCTTGTTTCCACAAAACTGACACATGTCCCTGAGACTCCGAGAGGAGCTGCAGCTAATCACAATCCAGAAAACAGTGCAAGCAGCACTCATACAAGGAGTGTACATGCAGAAAGCAGCCACAGGTTGCAGTAAAGCGCCCAATGTGTGCAAAATAACAGAGAGCAGCAGCTGCTGACTGTTCTGTTGCGAATGAATGCATAGAGAAAGACAGGGCAGCCACACTCCTCCCAGGCTCGGCGGGCCCCTCACGTGTGTACTGATTGTACTGATTGTCCCTCCCTGATCAGGATGGTTAGCAATCCCCACATTCCAGCAATGTATCTGTTTTTTGAAACCGTTAAATTGATAGATTTAGTTCCACTTTATAAGTCCTGCTGTTCATGGAATCATGGGCTTCAGCAAAATGGCAGCCTCAAGCAAGAAGAAACAGAAGCAATGCTGGAGGAAATTTACAGCACACACTAATTTTGGTTGTATCATTATTAAAGGGTTACTAAACCCTATTTTTTTTTTATTTTTATAACAAACATGTCATACTTGCCTCCACTGTGCAGTTGGTTTTGCACAGAGTTGCCCCGATCCTCCTCTTCTGGAGTCCCTCAGTGGCGCTGGTGGCTCCTCCTCTTCTCAAGTGCCCCGGCGGAAAAGAGCCCTCCTTCGGGACACCCACACGGGCACGTTCCCGAGTCCTGCTTCTGCGTCTATTGACACAGAAAGCAGGACTCGGCCCCGCCCCCAGCACCTGTGTCATTGGATTTGAATGACAGCAGTGGGAGCCAATAGCTTCGCTGCTATCAATCTATCCAATCAGGACATGAGACACCAGCTAAAGCTGGTGTGCTTGTCCCTGGGCAGAAAAAGACCAGGTTCAGGTGAGTAAAATGGGGGCACTGGGGGGCTGCAGAATGACAGAAGGTTTTTCACCTTAATGAAAAGAATGCATTAAGGTTAAAAAACACGAGGGTTTACAACCCCTTTAATGTATGTTCCTTTCTAAAGAACGTGATTTTTTAAATCAAATTGTTATGGGTAAAATTCGGCTTTGTGGGTGGTCATAAAGTTATGGCTGATCAGTATATATCCACTTCCTGTTGAGTCTGCACGACAGGAAGTAGGGGGAAAGTCTCCATTGAGACACAGATGGTGGGAAAAAATTTTTTTAAGGCTCCTCCAGTCCATCCAAAATGAAAAGAAAGTTTGGCTTTAGATATGCTTTAGTGATTACCCAGTTAAGAAAACGAACCTTATAAGAAAGAGGAGGACCCAGAGGTAGTGTGACAGTGAATGAGTGCCCAGAGGAAGTGTGAAGGGGGTGAGTGCCCAGAGGAAGTTTGCCCGTGGATGAGTGGCCAGAGGAAGTGTGAAGGGGTGAGTGCCCAGAGGAAGTGTGACAGTGGATGAGTGCGCCGAGGAAGTGTGAAGGGGATGAATGGCCAGATAAGTGGCCAGAGGAAGTGTGACCATGGATTAGATGAGTGGCCAGAGAAAGTGTGACCATGGATTGGATGAGTGGCCAGAGAAAGTGTGACCCTGGATTGGATGAGTGGCCAGAGGAGGTGTAAAGGGGATGGGTGGCAAGAGGAAGTATGACCCTAGATGAGTGCCCGGAGGTAGTGTGACAGTGGATGAGTGGCCAGAGGAAGTGTGACCGTGGATGGGTGCCCAGAGGAAGTGTGACCATGGAAGGGTGCCCAGAGGAAGTGTGACCGTGGATGAGTGGCCAGAGGAAGTGTGACAGTGGATGAGTGGCCAGAGGAAGTGTGACAGTGGATGAGTGCCCAGAGGAAGTGTGAAGGGGGTGAGTGCCCAGAGAAAGTCAGACAGTGGATGAGTGGTCAGAGGAAGTGTGACAGTGGATGACGGGCCAGAGGAAGTGTGAAGGGGGTGAGTGCTCAGAGGCAGAGTGACAGTGAATGAGTGGCCAGAGGAAGTGTGACAGTGGATGAGTGGCCAGAAGAAGTGTGAAGTGGGTGAGTGCCCAGAGGAAGTGTGAAGGGGGTAAGTGCTCAGAGGGAGAGTGACAGTGGATGAGTGGCCAGAGGAAGTGTGAAGGGGGTGAGTGCCCAGAGGAAGTGTGAAGGGGTGAGTGCCCAGAGGAAGTCAGACAGTGGAAGAGTGGCCGGAGGAAGTGTGACAGTGGATGAGTGCCCAGAGGAAGTGTGACAGTGGATGAGTGCCCTGAGGAAGTGTGAAGGGGATAAATGGCCAGATAAGTGGCCAGAGGAAGTGTGACCATGGATTGGATGAGTGGCCAGAGAAAGTGTCACCGTGGATTGGATGACTGGCCAGAGGAAGTGTGAAGGGGATGAGTGGCCAGAGGAAGTGTGACCCTAGATGAGTGCCCAGAGGTATTGTGACGGTGGATGAGTGGCCAGAGGAAGTGTGATCGTGGATGGGTGCCCAGAGGAAGTGTGATCGTGGATGAGTGGCCAGAGGAAGTGTGACCGTGGATGAGTGCCCAGAGGAAGTGTGACAGGGGATGAGTGGCCAGAGGAAGTGTGAAGGGGTGAGTGCCCAGAGGAAGTGTGAAGGGGGTGAGTGCTCAGAGCAGAGTGACAGTGACTGAGTGGCCAGAGGAAGTGTGACAGTGGATGAATGGCCAGAAGAAGTGTGAAGAGGGTGAGTGCCCAGAGGAAGTGTGAAGGGGGTAAGTGCTCAGAGGCAGAGTGACAGTGGATGAGTGGCCAGAGGATGTGTGACAGCTAATGAGTGGCCAGAGGAAGTGTGAAGGGGTGAGTGCTCAGAGGCAGAGTGACAGTGGATGAGTGGCCAGAGAAAGTGTGACAGTGGATGAGTGGTCAGAGGAAGTGTGAAGTAGGTGAGTGCCCAGAGGAAGTGTGACAGTGGATAAGTGCCCAGAGGAAGTGTGGCAGTGGATGAGAGCCCAGAGGAAGTGTGGCAGTGGATGAGTGGCCAGAGGAAGTGTGGCAGTGGATGAGTGGCCAGAGGAAGTGTGACAGTGGATGAGCGGCCAGAGGAAGTGTGACCGTGAATGGGTGCCCAGAGGAAGTGTGACAGTGGATGAGTACCCAGAGGAAGTCAGACAGGGGGTGAGTGCCCAGAGGAAGTGTGACAGTGAATGAGTGCCCAGAGGAAGTGTGAAGGGGTGAGTACCCAAGGAAGTGTGACAGTGGATGAGTGCCCCGAGGAAGTGTGAAGGGGATGAGTAGCCAGAGGAAGTGTGACCATGGACTGGATGAGTGGCCAGAGGAACTGTAAAGGGGATGAGTGGCCAGAGGAAGTGTGACAGTAGATGAGTGCCCAGGAGTAGTCTTACAGTGGATGGGTGCCCAGAGGAAGTGTGACCGTGGATGGGTGCCCAGAGGAAGTGTGACTGTGGATGGGTGCCCAGAGGAAGTGTGACCATGGATGAGTGGCCAGAGAAAGTGTGACAGTGGATGAGTGGCAAGAGGAAGTATGAAGGGGGTGAGTGCCCAGAGGAAGTGTGAAGGGGGTAAGTGCTCAGAGGCAGAGTGACAGTGGATGAGTGGCCAGAGGATGTGTGACAGCTAATGAGTGGCCAGAGGAAGTGTGAAGGGGTGAGTGCTCAGAGGCAGAGTGACAGTGGATGAGTGGCCAGAGAAAGTGTGACAGTGGATGAGTGGTCAGAGGAAGTGTGAAGTAGGTGAGTGCCCAGAGGAAGTGTGACAGTGGATAAGTGCCCAGAGGAAGTGTGGCAGTGGATGAGAGCCCAGAGGAAGTGTGACAGTGGATGAGTGGCAAGAGGATGTATGAAGGGGGTGAGTGCCCAGAGGAAGTCAGACAGTGGGTGAGTGGCCGGAGGAAGTGTGAAGGGGGTGAGTGGCCAGAGGAAGTGTGAAGGGGGTGAGTGCCCAGAGGAAGTGTGACAGTAGTAGAGTGGCCAGAGGAAGTGTAAAGGTGGTGAGTGGCCAGAGGAAGTGTGAAGGGGGTGAGTGGCCAGAGGAAGTGTGAAGGGGGTGAGTGGCCAGAGGAAGTGTGAAGGGGGTGAGTGGCCAGAGGAAGTGTGAAGGGGGTGAGTGCCCAGAGGAAGTTTGCCCGTGGATGAGTGGCAGGAGGAAGTGTGAATGGGGTGAGTACCCAGAGGAAGTGTGACAGTGGATGAGTGCCCCGAGGAAGTGTGAAGGGGATGAGTAACCAGAGGAAGTGTGACCATGGATTGGATGAGTGGCCAGAGGAAGTGTAAAGGGGATGAGTGGCCAGAGGAAGCGTTAACCATAGATGAGTGCCCAGAGGTAGTCTTACAGTGGATGGGTGCCCAGAGGAAGTGTGATCGTGGATGAGTGGCCAGAGGAAGTGAGACAGTGGATGAGTGGCAAGAGGTAGTGTGAAGGGGGTGAGTGCCCAGCGGCAGAGTGACAGTGGATGAATGGCCAGAGGAAGTGTGACAGTGGATGAATGGCCAGAGGAAGTGTGAAGGGGGTGAGTTCCCAGAGGAAGTCAGACAGTGGATGAGAGGCCAGAGGAAGAGTGACTGTGGATTGGATGATTGGCCAGAGGAAGCGTGACCGTGCATTGGATGAGCGGTTCAGGTAGCAAGCTGTTGTGTAACACAATGACCTCTCCTGCCAGACACATTTGACTCAGCAGTTACTATTACAAAAAATTTCTGTTTGCCATACACCTCCTGCATTCACCGATAATACATCGTTTTGTACAATGATACAGTCTATTATTATTAGATGCACACAGTGTAGGGTTATATGAGTGTCACACACGCTGTAGGTAGGAGCACTTGTGTGATTAGAGAAGAATATAATGTGATGTGATCTCGCCCTCCCGCTTACTACTGAGCTCTGTGAACACAAGAAATAAAGGGGAGGTCAGAGCGGTGGGCGGGGTCGGGCTGTCATGTGACTGTGCGGAGTGTGGTGCAGTCGGTGTGATCGGAGTAGACCAGCTGTACGGAGACGATGGAGCGCTGTCTGTGTTATATGATGCTGTGCTTGCTGGGCCTCGGTAAGTGGGAGAGGTGGGTGTAGGCCGGTCGGGGGGCGGTAAACAGCGGGGCTGTGATGACAGATGGAGGAGAGAGGCGCTGTGCCAAGACTTGTGTGATCCTCAGGAGGGAGGTGATACCAGGGGAGACCATCGCATTAGAAAACAATGGACAGCCTTGTCATTGTCAGCAGTCACATGAGCAGGCCATTACACAACATGCTGTCAGGGGAGACTTGTCATCACATTGTGTGCTATTACTGGAGCCCCTGTCAGCTTTTATCGCTGGAAGGAGAAGAAAGGTGAAGGGGTGCCGGACCCCTACTTCAAGTAGAACTAAAGCTTTTCTTTCCATTTCAGAAAGCCTAAGAGAGGCTTCTAACCCCTCTTAGACCTCTCATTGGGGAGATTTGCCTTCACTTCCTGTCCTAAAGCCAACACAGGAAGTGAGAGGAAATCCCTGCAAAGTGAAGGAATCCTGGAGTGTCCCCATTGGAAGATCTGCCTTCTATAAGGCCTTGTTTGCTGTCTGAAGCTCAATCCACATTTCTTAAGCTGACCATACACTATACAATCTAATATGTTCTCCTTTAGACTTACCAAACCGACAAGGCCCTTGCCCTACATAGTCTATGGTAGTTCTAAAGGAGAATGTACAGTCAGATTGTATAGTCATCATAATGGGGACACAGACTGCAATATAGAACAGGTGTTCTATCCTATCTCTTCCCTATCTGAAACTAAAAACAATTTTACATTTAGTTACACTTTAAGTGCTTTGAGTGTTTTAAGAACATAATAATGGCAGATGGTAAACATTTACTTAAAGGTTAAGTTCACCTTTTGGACCATGTTACATGCTGCTGTGGGGGACGTTTAAGGATAGAGAGCTAGAAAGATGCTGGTAAATATGTAATTTGCTGGCCTCTTCCTTTTCTGAATCAACACAGTGGGTGATCAGTACTGATCACTCACCGCTCATTTATAACTGAAGCACAGTAAACTGCTTACTATGCTTCAGTTTGTGAATGGACAGGAAGCAGCTCTGCTCAGAGCACTTCCCATTCATTCACTGTCCAGTGCAGCTGAGGCTGCAGAGAAAAAGACTGGGGAATCTCTGTCCTTGGTAATTTTCTCTGTCTCAAAAGTGAGACATCAGGGGTCTGTTTAGAATATATTTCACCAAAGGCCTGCAACAAGGCTCCTAAAAAAACACAAATACCGTATATACTCGAGTATAAGTCGAATTTTCCAGCACATTTTTTTGTGCTGAAAGTGCCCCCCTCGACTTATACTCGAGTCAAGCACTTTTCTGCAGCAAAAAATTTCATTTTCCGAACCGACTTTGGGGCCCCGTATCTCAGGGCCACTTGGTGCTAGAAACCCCAAATTTGGTATGCAAACCCAGTGGACCTAGTACCACAACATATCCAAAGCTGAAGTTCCTAGCCCTAAGTGGCCCCGAGATACGGGGCCCCAAAATCGGGTCGGAAAATGTCATTCTCTGCTGCAGAAAAGTGCTTGACATTTTCTGAACCGACTTTGGGGCCCCATATCTCAGGGCCACTTGGTGCTAGGAACCCCAAATTTGGAGTACAAACCCAGTGGAACTGGTACCATAACATATCCAAAGCTGGGGTTCTTAGCACCAAGTGGCCCTGAGATACGGGGCATTCTCTGCTGCAGAAAAGTGCTTGACATTTTCTGAACTGATTTTTGGGGCCCTGTATCTCAGGGCCACTTGGTGCTAGAAACCCCAGCTTTGGAAATTTTATGGTGCTAGTTCCGCTGGGTTTGCACACTAAATTTGGGGTTCTTAGCACTAAGTGGCCTCGAGATACGGTGCCCCAAATTTGGTCAACTGTGTCTATCTGCAGCAATGTCATTTCGGGACCCTTTGGGTTCAGAGACCCCAAATTTTGGCTGCAGCTAGGGGGCATCTAGGAACCCTTAACTACCGAGTTTGAAGTTCAGGGGACCTATGGCTGCAAATGGGCACAGTGATGCTGCAAATGGGCATTGTTGGCCCTCTTTTCCACTTACAGTAGCTGTGCATTTCTCACCCTCGTCTTATACTCGGGTCAATAAGTTTTTCCCATTTTTTTTGTGTTAAATTAGGGCCTCGACTTATACTCGGAACGACTTATACTCGAGTATATACGGTAATAAAATATATATATTATAAATAATAAAAAACATAATTGTAAAAAATAAACTGACACTGTCCACCATGAGCCCAGGTTCGCACTCGTGCGGGACACCAAGTAATTCACACAGGAATCGCAGCACATTCCTGTGCGAATTACATACAGTGTCTCTGTGGTGTCATTTGAGCCATGGATTTGTATGGCTCAAATCGCACTGCAAGCACACCAAACTTGTACAGGAACCCCTTTATTTTATTTTTCTTTGTCCACACCAGAATCAGATGGCATGGGTGCTCACTCCCATGCCATCTGATTACGAGGAGAGAGCTGAACTGGACATGCACCGGTGTGTTGACAAGTGACTGCTATGTCATTAGATGGAGCGATCATATTGTAAAGGGCCACAGTCATTGGCCCTTCACCCCGATCCATGATGCGCTGGATCCGGAGGACTCGGCAATCACAGACACTTCCAGGTGCATGCCCAAGGGGGTACGTGGGAAGCGCAAGTTTGTGAGGGAGTCAATGTACGCCCTTCCAGAAGTAGACGACAGCGCTGTAGCTGTCATTTGGCTATGGCCCGGTCGGGAACTGGTAAAAAAAAAAAAGGGCTTTGAACCCTGGTGATTTTTCAGGTAGATCTCCACCTCTCAAAGCTTGCCTACCCCTGCGCTAAAAGAAGCGTGAATAGAAATAACTTTCCAGCATGTCCCTAACCACCTTCCCTTCCTCCCATCGGGGCTTTGTGCTGCTCCCCATTCACTGCAAGTATTTCCCTTTGTTTCTGCTGTACACTGTGGCTTCTCTTGCTGGCTTGTACGTCTCTATAGAACACTGAAAGGAGCCACTGCGTGTTGTGTGGAAAAACGGGTATTGGACTCATCTGACCAATGGAATACTTGTAGTAGCTGGAGAGCAATGAAGTGGTGCTGTTTGTTTCTTTTAGCAGGTTTTTATATACAACTGACGCCGTTGTGAATTTACCCGCTTGCCGACCTTATACTGTACATTAGAGCTGCACGATTAATCGTTAGTGCTAGTTCACACCAGATGCAGTTCCGTGTGCTTTTGTTTCTGCACAAAAAAAAAGCATGCGCAGTGTTTTCATGTATTCCAATGGCTCTAGTTCACACCAATGCAGTCAGTTCCAGGTGCAGAAACTGACTGGAACTGACTATATTGGAGTGAACTAGAGCCATTGGAATACATGGGAAAACACTGCGCATGCTTTTTTTTTTTTTTTTTTTTTTGTGCAGAAAAAAAACATCCGAAACTGCATCTGGTGTGAAATGCTAAAGAATCAAAATCGCGATTCTACTCCCCTCCCGATCCTAAAACGGCATTTCGAGATACTATGTAACAAGTTCTCTGCTCACTTCTGACTAAATAAATAAATCCAGGCAGCCTGACAAGTTTATCTTGATGTGAAGATGAAGAGAAACATTGTAAACTTTAGTTCTTGGATCAATGATTTCCATCTGTAAATGAGGTCAGTTTAACCACTTAGGCCCCTTTCACACGATCGGACCGTTCAGGTCTGCCTGTCAGTTTTGACGGCGGACCTGAACGGGCGCTCCATGTTAGCCTATGGAGCGACGGATGTCAGCGGAGACATGTCCGCTGACATCCGACCCCGTCCGATCCGCTAAAAGCAGACGGATGCCTCTACGTTCGGATCCGTCGCTGGCGGATCGGGTGAGATCTGATGAAGACGGACATGCTGTCCGTTTTCATCCGATCTCTCCATAGGCAGCAGCGGCGCCTGACAAGCCCCTCCAGAGACCCTAGAGAAAAATAATGCCGGTTGTTGCCATATTTTATGTTGCACTGTATTTGCACAGCGCTCTTTCTTTGGGAAAAAATACACTTTAATAACTTTTTTTTTTTTTTGTATAATGTAAAAGATGTTATGCTGCGAGAATCGTGATCTTTATTCTAAGTGTAGCGATACCCCCGCAGGAGCTGCTTAGCTTAGTTCAGTCCGTTTCTCTGCCTCTCAACCCCGATAACAGTCTCAGCCCCCTCTGGCACACCTGGCAATAATGTAAGTGCAATGACCATTGAGAAACACACACATTATGACAAAACACAGAAATTTTCTTTACTGCAATATTTCTGTAGAAAAATAAAAGAACAGTAACAAAATATATTTGAGTAATCCACTAGAGAGCAATAACTGAGATTTAAGGGCAATATGGCTTTCAATACTATATTCAAGCTGCTTTCAGGGGATTCCAAACACTAGAATGTCCCCAAGAGCAGAGACACGGTTAAATGGCAAATAAAGCACAATATGACACTTTAAATTGGTTACCTGTACTCAGATTAGTTCTATGAGTCCAGGCAGGAGGAGAGCAGAGGGATGACCCCCTTTGTGTCAGGCCTCTCTCTCCTGTCCTCTGACATCACAGGCCCAACTTTACACACTATATACAAATCAAGAGGTAATAGCTTAACTTCTTAGATGAACTGTCCCACACATCCAATGCATATACAGAGCCCTGAGTATGTGTGTGCGGATCCGTATGGCACTAGTAGTTTCAGTTTGGTGTCTTCAGCTAGCCACTTTTGTTGGTGCACTTAAACTCCTGCATAGTAGGGTCAAACAACACAACTGGCCCAGATTATCAAGTGGAACAGACAAGGGGAGACGACAATGATGTCTGTATACAATGTCCCAGAAATGGGGAGCCTTATCCCTTTATCCCTGTGGTACTACAAGTGTCAGCAAGATGACTACGAGCAATGATGTCTGTATACAGCGTTCAAATAACCCCTTCTGTAGTGCAGTGTCTCTGTTTCCTACAGATGGGCAGAACTGCCCTCTCATCAAATCCTGCGATCAAGGCCCAAACGAACGTCCCAGAACAGACACGCTCTCTTGGCAACCCAACTGGTCACCTCACACTTCACACTGCAACGATTCACTGTGGGTGTGCTTGGGCCTTGATATACACCTGGGATCCCCCTCTCTCAGGCTGGACGTCCCAACTGTCAGTGGAGACAGTGAATCGCGCTGGGAGATCATCTGAGAGAAAGCACCTCTCCCTCAGGTCTGGTCTCTACCCTCCCTCAAGGCTGACTGACTTTTTCTCAGGACACAAAATGGAGTCTTTACTTTTCTGTCACAGAGCATCCTGGGCTTTTTGTAGTTCCTTCCTGAATACCAGGCTATAGAGCCGCTTTGTGAGGGAACTGCATGTCCCAGAATCCATTGCAGCTGCTTCCTGCAGCTTAGTATAGTCTCTCTGGCTGCTGTAACTGTGCCTTTTAATTGGCTTACTTCCTGCCAATAGGGGCACAAGAGACTACTGAATGCACAGCTGTGTGTGTTAGCTCACATTACATTAACCACTTCCAGCCTGAGGATGTCATATGACGTCCTTGACTTTCAGTGGGAATATCTGAATAATGCCTGCAGCTACAAGCATCATTCAGATATCATCCTTTTCTTCAGCCGCCGATTCTGTGCACCGTAAGAACAATCTTAGTGGCAGTTCAGCCGCTAGATCGTTCTTACGGGAGAGGGAAATCCAATCCCTCCGCCGCCCTCTGGTGCTTCTCTGGGCTCTCCTGTGCCATCGGGGACCCGGAGAAAGAATCGGCCCCTGCCGTATGACGATCATAGAGATTTCCGGTGAACAGATGGTCACCAGTCATCTCCACGACCATCAGTGGCCTGGGCGCGACGTTGTGATGTCACGTCCGGGCCGTACTTGTAAACAAAGCCACATTCGTGGCTGTAAAGCATGGGATCGTGTTTTTTTTTTTTTTTTTCTCATGCTTTCCAGCTTGGAGGAGAGATGTGGGGTCTTACTGACCCCACATCTCTCCATAAAGAGGACCCATCGCACGCCATGTTTACATTCTTTGTAATAGGAATAAAAGTGAAAAAAAAAAAAAAATTAAAAGGAGAAAGTGTAAAAAATGTAGGAGAGGAGCGCCAGAATAGACCCGGTATGGAAATGGTTAACTCAGCCAGTGAAACAGGAAGAAGAGAGGGAGGGTGAAAAATCCCCCTTGCAGCTTCTGGCAGGCAGCTCTCCCTAACTCAAGCTGGAAAGCCTGTGTACGTTGTTCTGGCCAGCTTGGAGGGGTCATGGGTTATAGAGTGAGACACCCGCTACATAAGCAAAAAAAATCAACACGATTTTGGCTAAAATAAGAATCGCGCTCTACTGTACATATACAGCGGTAAGGCGGTTCTGCTGCGCCGGATCACATACCTAGTATGTGATCCTGTACTTCTGGGTCTGGGGTGCACATGCGTGCCACCGGCAACCTACTCCCGCTATGATTAGACACTGCGAGAGCTCATCTGCGGGTACCCACGGACTCCATGTCTGCCGGTACCCGCCGATCATTGGATGGAGAGCTAGAAAGGCTATCTGCCTATGTAAACAAGGCAGATTGGCGTTCTCTCAGTAGGGATGGCATTGATCCTGTGTTCCTGCAAAGCAGGAACATGAATCAATGCTTTCCCAGGGCTGGTGCACCTACTAGGTGAACTAGGCAGCCGGCTAGGGCGCATTGCCGCTTATGTGCGCAGCTGACCCTTGCCCCCCCTTCTTCCTTGTCTCCCCCCCATAAGCTCACGGCAGAGCCGCTGATAGGGGACCCGGACAGCAAGGTGTTTGGTGCGGCGTGCAGCTTCTCCCCTCTCCCTCCCATCGGCTTTCACATGCTGGAGGGAGAGGGACATGTGTAACAAGGCAGGCAGCCAATAGCGCTGCTCTTCTGAGTGGGAGGGCGTGACTGCTAAGTTGCTCCGCCTCCCACTACCTCCTTAGCCAGATTGTCCAGCCCGCCACATTTGACCAGAAGATGTTAGTGGCCTGAGCAGGACGGGATGGAGAGGACTCGACATACCTGAGCATGAAGAAGGTCTGAGATAAAGCATATCACAATGCTGGCTGCAGGATCAGTGTGTTCTCCTTCTCCCATTATCAAGGGATTCCCCTCCTTCTCACACTGCTTCTTATCTTTGTTTTTTATTTACACTGAACACAGGACCTGAGAATGCTGATTAGACTTCTGCAAGACCTGCAACTTCAGCTCTTTATATGTGCCAGAGTCCATCCATGATTTGTTTGACCTTTTTATTTGTTATCTTGGAAGGAATTAGGTTGGTCAGGCTGGGAGCTTCTCAGACCTGTTAACCATTTACTGTCCTCCTGTGCTTGAGAAATGACTGTTGGGGCCCTTTCACACTGGGGCAGTTTGCAGGCACTATTGCGCTAATAATAGCGTCTGCAAACCGACCCGAAAGTGCTGCTGCTGTCTCTCCAGTGTGAAAGCCCTCGGGTCCTTCACACTGGAGCGGTGCACTGGCAGGACGGGAAAAATAGTCCTGCTAGCAGCATCTTCGGAGCGGTAAAGGAGCGGAGTGTATACCGCTCCTTCACCGCTCCTGCCCATTGAAATCAATGGGACAGCGTGGCTATACCGCTGGCAAAGCGCCTTTGCAGAGGTGCTTTGCTGTGTTTTTAACCCCTTCTCGGCCGCTAGTGGGACGGTTTTACCGACGGTAAATCGCCGCTTACAATAGCGGCGCTTTGCCCCGCCCCAGTGTGAAAGGGCTCTTAGTAAAGTTTTTTTGTTTTTTTGGCACATTGTTATATCTTGTAAACTCCTGTTTACACATAGTGCAGTGATCAATGTTTTTCCACACTGGTCACTGCTAGCCTAGGAAACACTTGTACTATGTCTGCAGTCTCTGACCGTCTCCCGTGGTATGTCTGCAGTCTCTGACCGTCTCCCGTGGTATGTCTGCAGTCTCTGACCAGGGAAGAGGGCTGTGGGTGCAGTGGGTGGTAAGGCAAGGGAGGCTGCAGGCATAGTAGATGAGGAAAGGGGTCCCAGGTGCAGTGGGTGGTGATGGAAGGAATGCCTAGGCACAAGTGGTGGTTAAGGTGGGACTGTAGAGAAAATTTTAATGTATCATGCAGGGCAAGGGGCTTCATAATCCAGAGCCCACCAAAATCCTCAGCACCAGGCCCATGATGCTCTTAATCCAGGCCGAACGGCCAGGGTCGCAAAGGTCACACTTGCAATCGGGCCAATCAGTGAAATAATTAAACAGTGCACTGACAGATTGTCACACAATACACGCTGGGATCTGTGATCAAAGAGTGTGCTGTGCTATTATTTAATGACACTGCTCAAAGCCATTCAGTGTTTTTTTTTTTTTTTTTTTGGGGGGGGTGGGGGTGCAAGTAGCTGGTCTTGCCTAGGGTGCAGAATAGTCTAGCACCGGCCCTGTGCTTTCCCATAGTAAAGGCAACTCTCCCATGGTGAGAAAACACATTGTTATGCACATAGTTAACCCTTTGATCGCCCCTGATGTTAACCCCTTCCCAGCCAGTGACCGTTTATTTTTAGCGCTGATCACTGTATTAGTTTCACTGTTCCCCAAGAAGCGTCAGTTGGTGTCTGTCCTCCACAATATTGCAGTCCCGCTATTAATTGCCGATCGTCGCCATTGCTAGTGAAAAATAATTAAAAACTTCTTCAATAAATCCCATAGTTTGTAGACGCTGTAGCTTTTGCACAAACCAATCAATATACGCTTACTGGGATTTTTTTTGTAGCAGAATACATATTGGCCTAAATTGATGAAAACATTTTTTTATATTGGATGTGTTTTAGAGCAGAAAGTAAATATTGTGTTATCAAATACCACCAAAGGAAAGCTATTTGTGGGAAAAAAAGGACATCAATTTTATTTGGGTACGGCGTCGCCCGCCCGCACAATTGTCGGTTAAAGGTCATGGAGGAGGGTAATCTTCCGGAGGTAAAGTTTGTTAATGACTTGTAACAGAGTATTTCCAAGCACAAGTGTTTGTAGGGACACGATGCAAGTATGCATATTTCATACCTGGCTGATCCCCATGGAAATGGAGAATCGCTTTAGTAGTCTACTACAATGATCCACGCTATCTTCTGGGTCCTGTGCACAGGTACCATTCAAAGAATGCCTTGTATTTTCCCTATGGGGGAAAAAGGTGTTCTCTGATTGGATGAGGTAGAGAGGCGGGGTGGTGGTGTCGCACCTCTTCATCATGTGGAGAGGTGTTCTTGCATAAAGTATAACCATACAACTGTGTAGCGTCTACCCTCTGCTGCCACATCTTTTTGAGGCAGGGGGGGTTTAACCTGGAGTATCTTCTTGGTTTATATGGGACTAGATCTCTAAATATAAAAAAAAATTGCATTTCACCCCTCCTCCTCCTCCTCCTCCTCCTCCACTGCCACATATGGCACATTTTGGGGAGGGATTTAACAGATAACTGTGCCACTTTCAGACCGATCGACGTGGCGATCTGAGCAGAAATTGGCTCGGGTGAGGACATCGCTGAATCCCTGGACAGTTAAGTATCCTTATTTTAAAAGTAAGCAGCTACAGTATTTTGTATCTGCTGATTTTTTTTTTTTTTAATTATTTTTGGGGGAGACTGGAGCTCCACTTTAAAGTAGGGAACTTAACTTGATGTCCTATAAAATGTGAGTGCCGCCGTGGGTAGTCATTATGTATACATAATACCGCTCCAGGTGGTCTTCTCGCTTCAGCCAAAATTTGAGCTTTGGATGGCTCTGTTGGCACCATCCAACTCAACAAAAAGAGCCAGGTAGCATTTTATCATCCAAACATTGACTAGGTCCTGTCAGCATCACAGCTGTCTGAATACAGAGTGAATGGGGTAATCAAGTGATTTCTCTTGTTCATCCCCTGGCTGCCTAGATATAATGGTGAGCAGTGGAGAGCCATCATCCATTAAAAAAAAAATAGTGAGGGTCAATAAAAGGATCCCCCCCTCCACTCTGCCATCCTGAAATCTGACCTAATTAGTATTTGCTTGGGGTACTATGTAAAAACTGCTACCCCTAGTAGCAATCGGGATAAACTGAGTTTACATTTTGAGCCCGACTAACACTTGGTGTAAAGACTAAGGAGGCTGAGGAACTTTTCAGCTGTAGAAAGGGAATTCTGAACAAGATAATAATTTTAAGTGCTGACTGTCAAGCAGTTAGCAGGCTTTGTAAGCTTAAAGTGGTTCTAAAGTCAGAAGGTTTTTTTTATCTTAATGCATTAATATAAAAAATCTTGTGTGTGCAGCAGCCCCCTTAATACTTACCAGAGCTCCCTCTCAATCCAGCAATGTTGCACGAGAGCCAGGAAGTCCGAGGACTCTCCCTTCCGATTGGTACAGTAGGAGAGAGAGAGAAAGACGGACACGCAGAGGAGCGGCTCGGCTTGGGTGCCCCCATGGCAAGCTGCTTGCTGTGGGGGCAGGAGGGAGGGGCCAGGAGCACTATCGTTGGACCTGGGAAGAGGAGGATTGGGGCTGCTCTGTGCAAAACCACTGCACAAAGCAGGTATGTATAACAATTGCTATTTTTAAACAAACAAAAAAAGACGTTAGTATCACTTTAAAGAGAAGCCCTGCCAACCACTGCAAAATTTAAAAGCCAGCAGCTAAACATCCTGCAGCTGCTGACTTTTAATAATGGGACACTTACCTGTCCTGGAGTCCAGTGATGTCCGCACTGCAGCTGTTTCCATCAGCTGTCGGGTGCTGCCATTGCCAGTAAGGGAACCCAACAGTGCAGCATTACAGCTTCATGCAAGGGTCCCTGCTGCGCATGAGCGAAGCACCGCTGTGCTCTCCTACTGGCCCGGCGGTGGAGGAAGCCGTGCCGCTGGCGTAATTTGCCACAGGCCCAGACATCTGGAAGTGGGGACAGGATACCTGTCAAAAACAGGTATCCGCCCCCCCCCTCGAAAGGTGCCAAATGTGGCCCGGGGGGGGGGGGGGGGAGACAAATGAGTGGAAGTTCCACTTTTGGGTGTAACTCCGCTTTAAGTGCTATGTGAAGTTGAAAGCCTGCTAGCAGCTTGTTTAACGTGGCAGTCAGGATCGCAATTAACAATCCCAAACTGAATCTAAATGGTATTTTACTTTAAAGACTTCTACAAAGCTTGTTGAAAGTTCTGCAAATGCTTTGTAAAGGCTTGCAATACACACTGTTCTTGTGTAAGCTGAAGCCTGTGTGAACAGGGGCTTACTCACCCAGAACATGTAAGCATGTCTGGTACATACTTTTGGGTCTCCGTGCAACCAGGCAACTTGCAGTTTGGCAGTGCCAGTATTTTTCATGACCAGTTCACTTTTAATGTTCTGCAAAGAAGGAATTCAGAGAGTCCAAGAAAGGCAAAAGCTTATTTAATCATTAATTTTTGCTAGTAAAGGCTTTTTTTTTTTTTTTTCTTTGATTGATGAACTATTTTTTCATATGCCTATCTATATACTGGTCTATGGGAAATCACAGTTAGGAATAGAAATGCTAACCTGAAAAGCACTGGGTACAACAAACCTTTACAAGGTATTTTCACAGGCTTTAGGCAGATTAAGGGAATGTTTCTAGAAACTTTATTTTCTCTATTTATTTTTTTGTGACAGCCAACACTATTAAAGCCCAACTACAGGAATAACAAAAAAGTTACATTTTGTGG
The DNA here is from genome assembly GCA_037952925.1 of Lithobates clamitans. Classification (NCBI taxonomy): domain Eukaryota; kingdom Metazoa; phylum Chordata; class Amphibia; order Anura; family Ranidae; genus Lithobates; species Lithobates clamitans. The sequence goes on from JBBGZY010002645.1 coordinate 399,380, forward strand.
CTCCCCTGTGCTGCGAGGGGGTAAATGCTCGTACAATAATACTTGCCTTACTCCTTACTCCTTGCTCCAAGGCTCTCCTCCATTCCACCATTCCTGCGTCCCTTGCCATCCTCGCGTACATTGGTGGGCTATTGGATTTGCATTAACCGCTTGCCGACTGCGCTATAGCCGAATGACGGCTACAGCGCAGCTCGATAACTCTGGGAGGGCATGCATTGATGTCCTCCCAGAATCGCGCGCACCCAGGAATATCCGTGACTATCACGATAAATGGCTGCTGATAGCGTCCGTTTCCCACGTGATCGCTCCGTCAAATGATGGGGCGATCGCTTGTAAACAAACTGACGTCACGTCCAGTTCCTCCCCCCTCTCTGTACTGATCGGTACAGAGAGGGGAGAGATCAGATGCATCAGCGATGTGGGCTGGATGTGTAGTGCCCTCAGCGCTGATAGGGGACAACTCCAGCACTCATCCAGCCATCCATGCTCAGCCATCCATCCTCAGCAATACTCCTCCATCCATGCTCAGCCATTCCATCCATACTCAGCCGTACCCAGCATACCCGTTCATGCTCAGTCATCCCTATCCACGGCTCATCCATGCCACATCCATGCCACTACAGTGCCTAACAAAAGTGTAATAGGTAGTCACATTAGATTTGACATTTATGCCCCTAGAACACCTGATGGTGCTCCTTGCATGTTGGGCCTCTCTATGTGGCCAGGCTGTGTAAAAGTCTCCTACATGTGGTATCACTGCACTCAGGAAGAGTAGGAAAATCTATTTTGGGGTGTAATTTTTGGTATGTACATGCTATGTGTGAGAAAAATTGTACAAATGGTTAACTTTATGTAAAAAAAAAAAAAATAATGCATTTTCTTTACGCATTTTCCAAAAACTTGTACAAAAAAATGGCATGTTCAAAAGACACATTATGCCTCATAGATTATACATTGGATTGTTTTCTTTCCAAAATGGGGTCATTTTTGGGGCGTTTCCATTGTCCTGGTGCTCCAGGGCCTTCAAAAGTGTAAGAGGTAGTCAACCTGCTAATATAAAAATTTTGGGGAAAAAAATAAAAAAAAATCTTCTTCATTTTGCTAAGAATTGTGGGAAAAAAATTACAACTTAAAAAAACTCACCATGCCTCTTACTAAATACCTTGGAATGTCTACTTTCCAAAAAGGGGTAATTTGTGGGGTATTTGTACTTCCCTGGTTCGTCAGGGTCTCAAATGAGATAGGCCGTCAGTACATCAGGCGTGATTAATTTTCAGAGATTGGCACCAAAGCTTGTGAGCTCTATAACTTTCACAAAGACCAAATAATATACACTGATTTGGGTTATGTTTACCAAAGATATGTAGCAGTATAAATTTTGGCCAAAATTTATGAAGAAAAATTACTAATTTGCAAAATTTTATAACAGAAACAAAGAAATTCATTTTTTTTACAGAATTTTCGGTCTTTTTTCTTTTATAGCGCAAAAAATAAAAAATAAACTGTGGTGATGACCACCAAAAGAAAGCTATATTTGTGTGAAAAAAAGGACAAAAATTTCATATGGGTACAGTGTTGCATGACTGAGTAATTGTCATTTTAAATGTGAGAGCACCGAAAATTGGTCTGGTTAGGAAGGGGGTTTAATAGCCCAGTGGGTAAGAGGTTAAAGAGGGAGAGATGAGGGTGCTCTGGTGAGGCTGGATGTCCAGTACTTAGTAGCAGTGGAGAGATGGCACTGAGGGCAGCACTTTGTGAGAAGAAGCAGCTCTGGAGGCTCATAAAGGGAAAAGAAAGGCGCCTCCTAAGTGCAGTGGTTAGAAGATTTATTATCGGCACAGTGGGATTAAAAATGCTTACGTAAGAGGTAACGGGCAATGAACGCTTCAGACATTACAAATTGCATGTCAACAGCAGGTACTGCACTATTGAAAACATTTTCGTTTTCTGTCGTTTTGGAGCTGCTAGTGACCATTGTGGAGCCATTTTTAAAGGAGAATTACACTATGCAGAGCGTGTTTTGACCCTTTACAGGGTCTGAGGTGAGCTTGCATTGCATCCTGTGAAGGGAGCGCAAGTCACGGAGTGGAGTAAAGTTATTTGTTAAGCACGTTTCATACGGAAAAGTTTTTTGTATACATCTTTTACATAAGAAGATTCTTGTTTTATCACATATGGACTTTATTTATACTGTGTGCACCTATTGATTTATTGGCAATGACACTTTTTAATATTTGTTTTTTTCACCACACGTATTAGGTTTCATAAGCAGCGCTATCACATAGATTTCATTGTTTATTTGCAAGGTTTTTTTCCCCTCCTAATTCTGGGGTAGGATTTGCCAAGGTCAGGTTGCACAATATAAACTGTGACAATGAATGTGAAATAACAATACTGATGAGTGATAAGGAAAAGAACTGGCTTCTAAGTAATCAGTTTGTGTGACGATTCATTTCCCAAACCTGCTGAGGTCTTTCTCTGGTTTTATTCTGTCCAAGTACTATTTCACAGCAGCTGAGAGATTTATAAATGGAGCTGCAATATAATTCTTAGAATCTCTCCTGTTTAGCATTGCCAGGATGGCAACAAAATCTGCCCACAGTTGACCTTTTGATCTCATGTAGCCAGAATTATAAATTTTCTTTGGTTTTACCTACTATTTATTTTATGATTCTGTGCTGCAAGACCAGCCTGAATGACTGACTGATAGGGTGGATTTGATTTAACCACTTGCTTACTGGGCACTTAAACCCCCCCCCCCCCCCAGATCAATTTTCAGCTTTCAGCGCTGTCGCACTTTGAATGACAGTTGCGAGGTCATACAACACTGTACCCAAATGACATTTTTTATCTTTTTTTTTTCCCCCACAAATAGAGCTTTCTTTTGGTGGTGTTCGATCACCTCTGCGGTTTTTATTTTTTGCTAAAAAAAAATTTAAAAAGACCGAATTTTAAAAATATTATTATTATTTTTTTTTTATTTTGTTATAAAATTTTAAAACGGGTAACTTTTCGCCTTCATTGATGTATGCTGATGAGGCAGCACTGATGGGTGGCAGTAATGGGCTCTGATCGTTTACACTGATAGGCAGCACTGATTGGCACCACTTGTGGGCATTGATGGGTGGCCCTTGCAGATGAGCCGGTGATCGGCTTTTTTTTTTCAGCGTGAGGAGAAAAAGAAACTGATTACGGAGCTTTTGTTTACATCATTGGCTGACAGCTGGTTACATGGTAAGGGGCTGGCACCGGCCCCTTACTCGGATCGGTGATCAACCGAGTCTCAGTGACTCGGTGATCACAGCGCGTGCTGCAGGGAGCGTGCACCGGTCAGGTCAGCACTGTGGCCGTCATTCGGCTATAGCGCGGGCGGCAAGTGGTTAAATCTTAAGAGCAACTGTCATCTCTGTCCCGCAGCGGCTCCTCCTCTGACTCGCTGTTGACTCACCAACAGTCCCATTCACTTTAATAGGATGGCTAGTGATGCGGCAGTGTGACAACAAGGTGAGGGATGTGGTGACAGAAGGTGAGTGGATGCCCGCTAACAGGCACTGCCATGATGGATCTGAAATGACAGGTGCTCTTTAAATGTAAGGACTTATTCTTACTGGTAGTTAGAATTGTTTAATACCTGCAAACAAAATGAAGGTTTACTATTTAAAATAATAAGTTGTCGGGGTAGTAAAACAGCGATATCAGAACCGATTCAATCATACAATTTGTAGTGTACATAAATTTGCAAAACAATGGGATAAAGGAATATTCCTGAACTTTATTTTATCTTATGGTTACAGTGAAATTGTGTGAATGCATCAATGCAGTGCATGTTATCTCTGCTTGGATTCATTAAATAAGTTTACCAAAAATGTAAATATTGCAGATTGTATAGCCTCATGCAACATAACTAAGCTCCATTTCATGCTGAATAAACTAAATTATTAATGTATCCTAAATAGAATATCTTTAGATAGATTTTTACTCCAAAAGCATTTTATTAAAATAAATTTGATAAGAATCAAAATTCGATTTAACCACTTCCAGACCACCACACACTGATATACGTCCTTACTTTGAAGGGGGATATCTTTTTTATTGCAGCAGTAGCTGCTATAACCCTGGTATCCTCTTGTTCAGCCGGCGGTCCGGTTTCCGATAAGCGTGGTCTCTGCACCGAATTTTCCGCAAAATCACTTTTATTGGCGGCAGGAGAGGGGGCCCCTCCCGCTACACTCCTGTGCCCTCTGCCACTTACCGGAGCAGTCGGCAGCGGCGGAGGCAATCGGATCTTCGGATCGGATGCTTGCTGGGCATGGAGACGAGTGAGGGGAAGATAGCCCCCACCCGTCTCTATAACAATGCAGGGCGGAAGCAACTTTAAAACATCACTTTCACCCATAGCTCTTAAAGGGCTAATTTTTTTTCTTTGCATTTAAGACCGCTTTCACACTGAAGCGTTTTGCAGGCGCTATAGCGTTAAAAATGAAACGGCAGCTCCATTCACTCCAGTGTGAAAGGCAGAGGGATTTTTTTTTTTTTTTTTTGCTGTCTGTGCTCCTGTTATTACGTTTTACTGTTATCACCGAAAGTGAAAAATTCTGACTTGAGTTAGAACCTTACTCTATCCAAAATGAGTACATGCTTTGCTTTTAGTTCTAGTTTAAATTAAAAAAAAAAAAACACTAAAAGTAGCAAGGCGTCAGGGAAAATAGCAGATTTTGAGACCTAGTAGTAGAATAGCTAATGGAGGGTGGTGAGTATATGTGATTTGATATCATATGTGACTGCAGAATATTCCTGTGGGTACAGCAGAGCAACAATGATGTTGCTCAATAATATCATGACTGCTGTAGAATGCTTTGTTTTTACTTTTTTCCAGATATGATCTTGACTGGGTATAAAAAGCGCATCTAAAGCCTGGTACACACTGACGTGTGTGTTTTTTTTTTTTTTTTTTGTTTGTTTTTTTTGCCAGAGGAGACTGGCCGCTCCTCAAATTTCAGGGAGCTTCTAGCTGTGGGGAAAGCTCTTATGTCCCTGGAAGAGAGGGTCTATTGGAAAAACCTATTGATTTTCTCAGACAATGCCACAACTGTGGCGTACCTAAACAGGCAAGGAGACACTCACTCAAAGTTGCTTCTAATGTAAACACAGCTGATTCTGCCTTGGCAGAAATCAAGATCACTTCATTTAGGGCAGTCCACATCAGGGGATCAGAGAATGTGCTGGCGGACTACCTCAGCAGGGTGAGCATCAGTTCCAGCAGTTGGGAGCTACATCAAGACACGTTCCAGGAGGTTTTGCTGAGATAGGGTCTTCCCAAAGTGGATCTTTTTGCCTCCAGTCTCAACAGGAAACTGCCAGCGTTTTTTCTCGTTGGAGAGAGAGACAGTCCTTGGATGGATGCTCTCTCCTTCCAGTGGGATTTCACTTTGGCCTACGCCTTCCCTCCTCTTCTCCTCTTACCTCTAGTAGTTTGGAAAATTTATTCAGGACCAGGCAGAAGTGGTTCTGATTGCCCCCTGGTGGCCCAGGAGGAGTTGTTTTTCCTTTCTGATGGCCCTCTCTGTAGATCCTCCCTGGCCCCTTCCAGTTCGGAAGGATCTGCTCCATCAGGGACCGGTGTTGCACCCAAACCCTCAGACCTTCCATTTGACGGCCTGGAGGCTGAGTGGCGCATCCTACAGCAAAGGGGGGGTTCAGAGAGGGTTATTCAAACTATCCTGGATAGCCGTAAGTTAGTCACAAGAAGGATCTTTGGGAAAGATTGGAAAACTTTTTTTTTGTTTCCTGACAAAGGAAAGCCGGTTTAGATTCTTTTTCGACTCCCTGTGTTTTAGATTTTTTGCAGAGGGGAGTAGAAAAAGGTCTCTCTGTCAGCACCCTTAGGGTTCAGATCTTGTGCTTATCTTTATTTGCAGAAAGAAGACTAGCGGAAGATCCTTTAGTCAGCAGGTTCCTTTCAGCCAGATCTAGACATACTCCCAGGGTCATCAAACATATTCCTCCCTGGGATCTGTCGTTTAGTATTGAATGCGCTGAGCCTTCAATCTTCAAAGAAATTTCAAGTAAGCCTTATGCAAAGGCTCCTTTTGAGCCTTTGCATAAGGCTTCACTGAAATGTATTTCTTTGAAGATTGCCTTCCTTTTGGCTTCTACGTCAGGGAGAAGGATTTCTGATCTGGAGTCTCTTTCCCGTAAAGACCCCTTCCTGAGGATTCTAGAGGACAGGGTAGTGATTAGGCCTGATCCTTTCTACTTACCCAAAAGTTTCTTCCAGCTTTCGTAGGTCCCAGGAGGTAGTCCTTCCTAGTTTCTGTACCTCTCCCAAGAATGCGTAGGAGGAAAGGTTTAACCTTTTAGACATAAGGAAATGTCTTTTGCTTTATCTAGAAAAGTCCAGTAGTTTTTAAGAGTTCCTCCCAACTGTTGGTGGTGTTCAGTGGCCCCAAGAAGGGATCCAAAGCGTCTAAAAGTTCTATTGCTAGGTGGATTAGGGGGCTATTTGTGAGTCATACAAAGCATCAGGTCGCACCCCTCCTCCTTCTAAACTTAGGGCTCATTCAACGAGATCCATGGCCACATGGGCAGAAAGAGTGGGGGCTTCATGGGAAGGAATTTCTAAAGCTGCCGTCTGGTCCTCCTCTCATGTATTTGTCAAACATTATAGAGTACAGATGCTTTCCAGCCAAGACCTCTCCTTTGGTAGTAAAGTGCTTCAGGCTGTCCTCCCTCCCTAATGTATAGAATCTTGCTTATCCTCTCAAGTAGCTGTCCTGGAAGGTAAGGGGGGAAAACCCCCATTAGAATTGCCGGTAACGGTATTTCCAGGAACCTACCAGGACAGCGTCTATATTCCCACCCTATTCTGTTTTTCACTGGTCAACCTTGTTTACCCGGTGGTGGTGTTTTTTATGAGTTTTTTTTCCTCTGCCGAGTACACTTTGGAGGTTTACTTGATTTAAACCAGTGGTCATCAACCCTGTCCTCAGGGCCCACTAACAGGCCAGGTTTGCAAGATAACTGAAATACATCACAGGTGATATCATTTTCTGCTCAGTGATTGCAGGATTCTTGTCTGCATCTCCCCAAGGTAATACATAAAACCTGGCCTGTTAGTGGGTCCCGAGGACAGGGTTGATGACCACTGTTCTAAACAACTGAGGGTCAGAGGAAAGGGAGGGGCCTTTTAAATTGTATCTGATTTGTGTTTCCTGTGGTGGGTGGAGCCGATCATCTCTCAAGTAGCTGTCCTGGAAGGTTCCTGGAAATACCGTTACCGGTAAGTCTAACGGGGGTTTTCTCAGTATTTAAACATTTTGATATGGATAAAGGACAATCCGCAACTCCTCCATACATGCTCTTTAAATCAGTCCAAATTTATTATATCTTCATCAAGATAAAAGTACAGCAGAGGTATACGCGTTTCAGCCGCAACAGCCTTGTTATCAAGGTTGTTTGTGTACAAGGCCGTTGCGGCTGAAACGCATATACCTCTGCTGTACTTTTATCTATATGGAGATATAATAAATTTGGACAGATTTAAAGAGCATGTATGGAGTTGCAGATTGTCCTTTATCCATTCATTACTTTGGCGGCTGAGCAACTGCACATCCTATACCTGACAGCTCAGGAGGAGTTTCATTAATTTGGGGTGGTAGCACCTTTTTGTTGTTTATAAACATTTGATATGTTTTCTATTGTGAATAAAATATGGGTTTGAGATTTGCAAATCATTGTATTCTGTTTTTAATGTAGATTTTACACAGCAATCCAATTTTATTGGAGTTGTAACATAACTTATAAAGTCAAGGTTTTATAAAAGGTCATTTATTCAGGGGGGAGTTGCTGTAGATCGTATTTCATTGTAACAGGCTATAAGGTAACATAATGCAGTTTCCGAGACTAAGCTAAACACCGAGAGGGAGATCTGTACAGCAGGCCGTTTATCAGTAGAGCTATAATGAAAGATAATCTGTTCAGTTACTGCAGAATTCAGCCTTTTACAAATTAAACAAATATACTGTAGTAGCTTTTGGAATACTGTTTATGGTAAGCTAAACTATAGTGCTGTGCACTGCATACTTTGGCAACCCTGTTGATAAACGTTGTAGGCAGTTTGCTTAAAGCCGTACAATTATTATTACTATTATTATGCTTGTGGTTGCTTTAAGTTAAAGTGGTTGTAAACCCGAATTTTTTTTTTTAATCATACTGTAGAGTATAAGATTTGCTATCATTTGAGCCCAGTCTTGCCACACAGAGTTAATCCATCTCTGAGCAATCCTCTTTTATTGTTCAGTGAGACAATTCTTGACAAACTGAGAAAAACTTTGTCAAATCCTCCCCCTTGCTTTGAGTGACAGGTGATTTACATCTCATGCATTAGCATAAGACATGCATTATTTTTTAATTCCCACCCCCACTCCTTTCTTCAGCAGCTCTGCAAGGATTGGCTGTTCCACACCTCAGCATGATTTGGCATGCTGAAGTCATGTGGTTACTGTCTTTTCACTGGATGTTAGAGATCATAGCAGAAGTTCAGTGTTAGAAATAGGAGAAAATGCATATTGACAAGGGGAGTGTAGAGGTGGACGGGGAGTCTACTGACATCACGACTCCACCCACCGAGCTCCAGACAACAGACCCACCCACAGAATCTGCAGTTTTTTGGGTCTCGTAACAGACAGAGGGGAGACATTTGACAGGTAAAGATACATGCAGTAGGCATGTATATCCTTTATAGATAACCCCTATGGCAGTAGGGATTTTGACGGTGCAAGCAAACTATACATAGAGAAATTATTTTTTTTTTCTAAAAAAGACAATTTATTATTTCAGCCATTAAAAAAGAACATATAAATTGTAAATAGTATCAGAATTTTTTTTTTTTTACAATTCTAAAAACATGGTGGTCAGATGGGATAGGAGTGTGTATTATGATACAGATGATATTTATTGCATACTAGCCCGACATGTTTCGCATTGTCGCTTTTTCAAGGGATATGCAAACTGGTGGTGATATCATCTGACACTCTTAATGATTCTAAAAAATAAAAAATTACATGAATGACATTGAATTTATATTGTAGCAAAAAATAACATAACACAAAAAATATATGAATAACAAAGAAACTGCGCATTGTCGCTCTGAAACAGCATTAGTTGTAGTGCTTACCCCTAGATTGACCCAACAAAACCTCGTCAAACCCAGCGCGTACAGACCCAAACCGGGGCAGCAATGAGGCCAGAATTTGCAACCACAGGGAACAGAAGGATGGAGCTGTGTGTAAATTATAGATACCATATGTCAAAAAAAAACAAAAAAAACTTGTTGGTAATCACAGAGGATGTGTAAAAGAGGTTGGCGTGTGACGTCGCCAGCTCGATGCGGACGTGTTGGCGCCAGTGCGCATGCCCGGGGAGCCGGGATACCCGTCCAAACTACAAACCCCATAGGGCACAGCAGCCGCAGGCTGAGCCGACATGTGCAGAGGCAGCGCGCGGCGGCTCCTGCCGCCGACACACTATGTCAAGGGCTGAAGGGACGGGGAGAGGGACACCGATTTACCGATCGGATTGGAAGGTCTGTGGTCCTTTCCTATCCGATCGGTTAACCTCTTTGTCCCCTCTGCCAGATCGCTCCCAGCCCCCCACCCTCTCTGGGACCAGGGGCCCCGCCGCATCCACACGGACGCCCAGGGGACATCCTTGAGATGTGCCCACTCCGCGCCGCGCTCTCCCGGTAGATCGGCTCCAGCATAGGTTCACCCCGGTGTCCCTCTCCCCGTCCCATCAGCCCTTGACATAGTGTGTCGGCGGCAGGAGCCGCCGTGCGCTGCCTCTGCGCATGTCGGCTCTGCTTGCGGCCGCTGTGCCCTAGGGTTTGTAGTTTGGAGAACAGTATTTAAACCGGCTCATCTGACAGCTATGTCTGCCAGCGCCGGAGGATGGAACCTATGTCCCAGCAGTGTGAGTGACTGGTGAGTACACCACACACTGCACTACATCCATATATCTTGCTTACTTTTTATCTACCATTTTCAGATCCCATAGAATCTAGCTCATAAGTGTTTAAACTGCTGTTTTAGTATGCAAACTTTGAGACAATGTGTCCACCTTTATCAGAGTCTAATCTTACTAGATGAGTTAATTTTAAATTCTCACTATCACCCTATGTAGAAACTTCAACTCTGTTTATACTACTTCCTTGTAATTTCTCCATCTGGAGTAAAATTTCTCCTCCTCCTTACTCAATTTCCTAGCTTCATTTACCAGCAATTGAAGTATTCCCTGTAACTACAATTTCAATCGAAAGTGATGACTACTTCCACCCTTTGGGTATAGCTCTGATCAATCAACAGAGTAAGTGTTAAATTTCCTTTTTAACCCAATCAACCTCTTTTACACATCCTCTGTGATTACCAACAAGTTTTTTTTTTTTTTTGACACATGGTATCTATAATTTACACACAGCTCCATCCTTCTGTTCCCTGTGGTTGCAAATTCTGGCCTCATTGCTGCCCCGGTTTGGGTTTGTACGCGCTGGGTTTGACGAGGTTTTGTTGGGTCAATCTAGGGGTAAGCACTACAACTAATGCTGTTTCAGAGCGACAATGCGCAGTTTCTTTGTTATTCATATATTTTTTGTGTTATGTTATTTTTTGCTACAATATAAATTCAATGTCATTCATGTAATTTTTTTATTTTTTAGAATCATTAAGAGTGTCAGATGATATCACCACCAGTTTGCATATCCCTTGAAAAAGCGACAATGCGAAACATGTCGGGCTAGTATGCAATAAATATCATCTGTTAAATCATAATACACACTCCTATCCCATCTGACCACCATGTTTTTAGAATTGTAAAAAAAAAATTTCTGATACTATTTACAATTTATATGTTCTTTTTTAATGGCTGAAATAATAAATTGTCTTTTTTAGAAAAAAAAAAAATTCTTTCTCTATAGTTTGCTTGCACCGTCAAAATCCCTTTAGTCTTCTTCGTATTTATAATTTTGCTCAGGGATGTGGTGCCTACCATTGAGGGTGTTTTTCCCATATTCGGAACCAAAACCATAAATACCCTATGGCAGTAGTTTAGAAAGGATGACATTGGGTTTACATCCACTTTAACCACTTGAGCCCCGGACCATTATGCTGCCTAAGGACCAGAGGTCTTTTTCCAATTTGGCACTGCGTCGCTTTAACTGCTAATTGCGCGGTCATGCAATGCTGTACCCAAACGAAATTTGCGTCCTTTTCTTCCCACAAATAGAGCTTTCTTTTGATGGTATTTGATCACCTCTGCGGTTTTTATTTTTTGCGCTATAAACGGAAAAAGACCGAAAATTTTGAAAAAAAATGATATTTTCTACTTTTTGTTATAAAAAAAATCCAATAAACTAAATTTTAGTCATACATTTAGGCCAAAATGTATTCGGCCACATGTCTTTGGTAAAAAAAATGTCAATAAGCGTATATTTATTGGTTTGCGCAAAAGTTATAGCGTCTACAAACTAGGGTACATTTTCTGGAATTTACACAGCTTTTAGTTTATGACTGCCTATGTCATTTCTTGAGGTGCTAAAATGGCAGGGCAGTACAAAACCCCCCCAAATGACCCCATTTTGGAAAGTAGACACCCCAAGGAAATTGCTGAGAGGCATGTTGAACCCATTGAATATTTATTTTTTTTGTCCCAAGTGATTGAAAAATGACAAAAAAAAAAAAAAAAAATATTTACAAAAAGTCGTCACTAAATGATATATTGCTCACACAGGCCATGGGCCTATGTGGAATTGCACCCCAAAATACATTTAGCTGCTTCTCCTGAGTATGGGGATACCACATGTGTGGGACTTTTTGGGAGCCTAGCCGCGTACGGGGCCCCGAAAACCAATCACCGCCTTCAGGATTTCTAAGGGTGTAAATTTTTGCTTTCACTCTTCACTGCCTATCACAGTTTCGGAGGCCATGGAATGCCCAGGTGGCACAAAACCCCCCAAAATGACCCCATTTTGGAAAGTAGACACCCCAAGCTATTTGCTGAGAGGCATATTGAGTCCATGGAATATTTTATATTTTGACACAAGTTGCGGGAAAGTGACACTTTTTTTTTTTTTTTTTTTTTTTTTTTTCATAAAGTTGTCACTAAATGATATATTGCTCACACAGGCCATGGGCATATGTGGAATTGCACCCCAAAATACATTTAGCTGCTTCTCCTGAGTATGGGGATACCACATGTGTGGGACTTTTTGGGAGCCTAGCCGCGTACTGGACCCCAAAAACCAATCACTGCCTTCAGGATTTCTAAGGGTGAAAATTTTTGATTTCACTCTTTACTGCCTATCACAGTTTCGGAGGCCATGGAATGCCCAGGTGGCACAAAACCCCCCCAAATGACCCCATTTTGGAAAGTAGACACCCCAAGCTATTTGCTGAAAGGCATGGTGAGTATTTTGCAGCTCTCATTTGTTTTTGAAAATGAAGAAAGACAAGAAAAAACATTTTTCTTTTTCTTTTTTCAATTTTCAAAACTTTGTGACAAAAAGTGAGGTCTGCAAAATACTATACCTCTCAGCAAATAGCTTGGGGTGTCTACTTTCCAAAATGGGGTCATTTGGGGGGGTTTTGTGCCACCTGGGCATTCCATGGCCTCCGAAACTGTGATAGGCAGTGAAGAGTGAAATCAAAAATTCACGCCCTTAGAAAGCCTGAAGGCGGTGCTTGGTTTTCGGGGTCCCGTACGCGGCTAGGCTCCCAAAAAGTCTCACACATGTGGTATCCCCGTACTCAGGAGAAGCAGCAGAATGTATTTTGGGGTGTAATTTCACATATTCCCATGGCATGTTTGAGCAATATATCATTTAGTGACAACTTTGTGCAAAAAAAAAAAAAAAAAAAAAAAATTTGTCTCTTTCCCGCAACTTGTGTCGCAATATAAAATATTCCATGGACTCGACATGCCTCTCAGCAAATAGCTTGGGGTGTCTACTTTCCAAAATGGGGTCATTTGGGGGGGTTTTGAACTGTCCTGGCATTTTATGCACAACATTTAGAAGCTTATGTCACACATCACCCACTCTTCTAACCACTTGAAGACAAAGCCCTTTCTGACACTTATTGTTTACATGAAAAAGTTTTTTTTTTTTTGCAAAAAAATTACTTTGAACCCCCAAACATTATATATTTTTTTAAAGCAAATGCCCTACAGATTAAAATGGTGGGTGTTTCATTTTTTTTTTTCACACAGTAATTGCGCAGCGATTTTTCAAACGCATTTTTTGGGGAAAAAACACACTTTTTTTAATTTTAATGCACTAAAACACGCTATATTGCCCAAATGTTTGATGAAATAAAAAAGATGATCTCAGGCCGAGTACATGGATACCAAACATGACATGCTTTAAAATTGCGCACAAACGTGCAGTGGCAACAAAATAAATGCATGTTTAAAAGCCTTTACAGGTTACCACTTTAGATTTACAGAGGAGGTCTACTGGAAAAATTACTGCACTCGATCTGGCCTTCGCGGTGATACCTCACATGCATGGTGCAATTGCTGTTTACGTTTGACGACAGACCGCCGCTTGCGTTCGCCTTAGCGCGAGAGCAGGGGGCGACAGGGGTGTTTTTTTTTTTTTTTTTTTCTTTATTATTTTTTTGCTTTTTTAATCTTACTTTTAAACTGTTCCTTTCATATTTTTTTTTTTAATCATTTTTATTGTTATCTCGGGGAATGTAAATATCCCCTATGATAGCAATAGGTAGTGACAGGTACTCTTTTTTGAAAAAATTGTGGTCTATTAGACCCTAGATCTCTCCTCTGCCCTCAAAGCAAATGACCACACCAAGATCGGTGTGATAAAATGCTTCCCCAATTTCCCAATGGCGCTATTTACATCCGGCGAAATCTAAGTCATGAAATACTCGTAGCTTCCGGTTTCTTAGGCCATAGAGATGTTTGGAGCCACTCTGGTCTCTGATCAGCTCTATGGTCAGCTGGCTGAATCACCGGCTGCATTCTCAGGTTCCCTGTTGAGACAGGAGAGCCAGAGAAAAACACGGAAGACGGTGGGGGGGGGGGGGCATTCCCTCCCACGGCTTGTAAAAGCAGTCTAGAGGCTAATTAGCCGCTAGGATTGCTTTTACATGAAAGCCGACCGCTGGCTGAAAAGAATGATACCAAGATGATACCTAAACCTGCAGGCATCATTCTGGTATAACCACTCAAAGTCGTGAATGGCGTACCTGAAGACAAAAAAATGGTTAACAATGGTTAACAATAAAGCACAGTAAAGTGTAAATAATTACACACCTGAAAAACAAACATGATAAAACATAATAACAATAACAATAAAACATTGCAGAATAGAATACAGTAAAAAAGAACAGAACAATAGAGAGAGAGAATAGAGAGAGAGAGAACAATAAAACAACAACTATTTTTTTTTATTTCATATTTTTTTTTTTTTTTTACACTTTTTTTGTAACTAACTTTTATAACGGTAACCGGTTCCAGGTTCGGGTCTCTCAAAATGCGATGGCATCTTGGGAGACCCTGTAAAAGTGTGCCTAGTCTGTGCAATGCTGTACCCTACGCTAATACTCAACTAGTGAATGGTAGCGTTCAAAACATTCACCAATGCAAAGACCAGGATTGTCAGGACAGGAGGGACAATAATAGCGGGTGTCACGCCTATATCCTCGCTTGCTGCAGACACGACATCTTTTTTGGGGGGTTCGTTGGGTAGGGGTACTCGGGAGGACATAAAAATGCCTCTCATGCAGCCGACTGCATTTGGTTGGGGATGTGAATGGGGGAAGTACGGGCGCTGCAGAAGCGGTGGGTTCCCAATTAGGATTGGCGAATGCAACAGGAAGGGCACTATGGGCACGACGGGCCTGTGTTTGTCTTTCTGGTGGCAGCGGGACACTACTTGTGCTTGCCACCTCACCAGCTTGAACTGCACTTATGGGACTCGCCACGTCACCAAGTGTTACTGCAGTGCTGGTTTGACTACGACCGGGGTGTACTAGGCCGCTGGCGCTTGCCAGTTCACCAAAACACTACCAAAAAACTGTTAGCGATCGCAGGGATCAGGCCTGACTCTGCGAACGCTGCAGTTATGCGTTTAGTGTTTTGTAAGTGACAGTGATCGATCGATACCGCACTTGGGTGGGCTGGGCTGGGCCGGGCGGAGGGGCAAAACGCAGGTGCTAGCAGGTATCTGGGCTGATCCCGCTAACACTGCGTTTTTGGGAACCCTAAACTGCTGGTGACGCTAGTATAGATCTGATCGGATCAGATATTGATGCGATCAGATACTATACCACTAAGGGAGGTGTACAGTGCGTGCGTGGGTGTTAGCGGTACTGGCGCTAATCTGACGCTGCCTGGGGCTGGTGCTTGCCAGTTCACCAAAACGCTACAAAAAAAACTGTTAGCGATCGCAGGGATCAGGCCTGACTCTGCGAACGCTGCAGTTATGCGTTTAGTGTTTTGTAAGTGTCAGTGATCGATCGATACTGCACTTGGGTGGGCTGGGCTGGGCCGGGCGGAGGGGCAAAACGCAGGTGCTAGCAGGTATCTGGGCTGATCCCGCTAACACTGCGTTTTTGGGAACCCTAAACTGCTGGTGACGCTAGTATAGATCTGATCGGATCAGATATTGATGCGATCAGATACTATACCACTAAGGGAGGTGTACAGTGCGTGCGTGGGTGTTAGCGGTACTGGCGCTAATCTGACGCTGCCTGGGGCTGGTGCTTGCCAGTTCACCAAAACGCTACAAAAAAAACTGTTAGCGATCGCAGGGATCAGGCCTGACTCTGCGAACGCTGCAGTTATGCGTTTAGTGTTTTGTAAGTGTCAGTGATCGATCGATACTGCACTTGGGTGGGCTGGGCTGGGCCGGGCGGAGGGGCAAAACGCAGGTGCTAGCAGGTATCTGGGCTGATTCCGCTAACACTGCGTTTTTGGGAACCCTAAACTGCTGGGGACGCTAGTATAGATCTGATCGGATCAGATATTGATCCGTTCAGATACTATACCACTAAGGGAGGTGTATGGTGCGTGCGTGGGTGTTAGCGGTACTGGCACTAACCTGACGCTGCCTGGGGCTGGTGCTTGCCAGTTCACCAAAATGCTACCAAAAAAACTGTTAGCGATCGCAGGGATCAGGCCTGACTCTGCGAATGCTGCAGTTATGCGTTTAGTGTTTTGTAAGTGACAGTGATCGATCGATACTGCACTTGGGTGGGCTGGGCGGAGGGGCAAAACGCAGGTGCTAGCAGGTATCTGGGCTGATCCCGCTAACACTGCGTTTTTGGGAACCCTAAACTGCTAGGGACGCTAGTATAGATCTGATCGGATCAGATATTGATGCGTTCAGATACTATACCACTAAGGGAGGTGTATGCTGCGTGCGTGGGTGTTAGCGGTACTGGCGCTAATTTGACGCTGCCTGGGGCGACGCATATCACCGCCGGGCGATCAGGGGGCTAAACCTTTATTCGGTAATAAACGGCGGGTCCCCTGACACTATAAAAAATAAACGAACTAACCAGCGTCAACCGTAACGGTTATACGGTGATCAGTGGTGAAAGGGTTAACTAGGGGGCAATCAAGGGGTTAAAACATTTATTAGGTAGTATATGGGGGTCCCTGACGCTATAAAACGCTGACGGCGAACCTAAATATTTACCTCACTAACTAGCGTCACCAGCGACACTAATACAGCGATCAGAAAAATGATCGCTTAGTGACACTGGTGACAGGGTGATCAAGGGGTTAAAACTTTATTAGGGGGGTACCCTAGACCTAAAGGGGGGTAATATACACTGTCCCAACACAGTAACTGTCACAAACTGACACTATGCAGTAATCAGAAAAAAAACAAAAAACAAAAAAAAAAAACTGCTGGTGTCAGTTTGTGACAGGGGGGGGGGTGATTGGGGGGGGATCGGGGGGCGATCGGGGGGGGGGATCGGGGTGATTTGTGTGCCTGGCATGTTCTACTGTGTATGTAGTGTTTGTGCACTCACATACTTGTCGTCTCTCCTCGGGCCGGAACGGAAAATACCGACCCGAGGGGAGATGACATCACTTCCGCTGGACAAACGACGACCGCCTCGGGCACCGGGGGGGGGTCCGATCGGACCCCCCACCCGCGGAAGGCAAATCACGTACCCTGTACGTGATTTTGCCTGTCCGTGCCACTTTGCCGACGTACATCGGCGTGAGGCGGTCGTCAAGTGGTTAAAGGAAGTGTTGAAGCCTTCCTAAGGGTGCTTTCACACCGAGGCATCAGCAGTAAAGCGCCGCTATTTTTGGACAGGAGCGGTGTATACACCGTTCCAAAGATGCTTGCAGGAGTTTTTTAAAACGTCCTGCCAGTGCATCGCCTCAAGCTTTCACACCAAGATTGCAGGGGAGCTGTTTTTCAGGCGCTATTTTTAGCCCTAAATTGCTTGAAAAACTCCTCGGTGTGAAAGGGGTCTAAGACATTTTGGATTTAGCAGCTATTGTGCAACCTAAAATCTTTACCAGAGAAAAATATGGCTTAAGATTTATCTCTAAAGATAAATGGTTCCATAAATCTATAAACTTTACAGGTCAAAGTGAACATGACAAGTCCAAGGTACACAGTGATGGCATGCTAATATTGTTACTAGTGAGTTTTTAATTTTGTTCTATTATATTTCAAAGTCGCACATCCACTTCAGGTTGATATGACCCAATACTCTTGTCTGTTCTTCCTTCTTTTTTTTTTATTGCTGAATTCCAAACTGCTTGGTTCAGTAAAATGTACTTTTATTCAGGCAGCACTTTACAGTAAAACAAAAAATATATGTAGCGCTAAGAGTTCAATATAGGGACACTGAAGTCCAACCAATAATGAAAAACATCTAAAAAAGGGACGATGTCTAAGAGGACGAAACGAGTCGGGTAGGACCCCACTGCCGCCATTTTCTGTACAGCGCTGATTTTACAAGACGTACATGTGAGTGTATTTCTTATTTTAATAAATTTGGATACTTGTTTTACGGAATTACGCTATGTGGCCTTTTTCCTCCTTGTTTTATATCATCACCATCTACTCTTCAACCTTATCCTGAGGGACACACAAGTCCACGGTTTATTTCTTGATGTCCATCCTCATCATATTTTTGGAATATCTACTATCACCCACCACCCAAGCCTGATTTGACCCCTTTGGGCGTACGCCCTCTAGGGTCCACGAGATCTGGTAAGCCTTCCCATTTGCGGTGGTGGTGTGCCTCTTCTGTCTTCACCTTGGATGTCATCACATTTATGTGGACTATGTCTGAGTCTTATAATTATTGAGGACTTTTCTTCCCTTTTTTAGATGTTTTTCATTATTGGTTGGACTTCAGTGTCCCTATATTGAACTCTTAGCGCTACACATATTTTTTGTTTTATTGTTATTTGCTTATATCCTATTGGCCGTGTTAGCTGCTGACTTTACCTTTTTGGGCAGCGCAGAATTATTGATATTCTTTTCTCAGCAATTTACAGCAAGTTAAAGCTTGGCTGAAATACAGTTCGCACAGAGCGGGTTGCTTGCTCAGCACCTCCTTACATTCAGAAAATTTTTTGTATCCTTTTAACAGAAGGATCTTTGCCACTTGGGCTACTTTCACACTGGGCCGGGGGGGGGGGGGGGGTTAAGCGCTGCTAATTTTAGATTTTAGGGTGTATTACCGCTGTAATAGCGACTCTTTTTGGCTAGCAGGGCACTTCTAACCCACTGTTAGCGGCCGAATAAAGGGTTTAAAAGGGGCCCGCAAAGCGCTGCTGCCGAAGCGCTGGAGAGTGCAAAGTCTGGTCGACTTCCAGTTTTTGTTGTCAAAGCTGAATTGAACAAGCTGAAGTTAGAAGCTGATTGGCCACCATGCACAGCTGTCTCAGATTTTCCACTTTTTAGTTTTAGTAAATTAACCCCTTGTCATGCTGACGCAAAATGCAAAATCCATCTGGTACATCACCATTTGCCTCTGAGCTGCTCAATGAAAAGGCTGTATTGACAAACCTAAAGTGGGGTTCCACCCAAAAAAACAAAAATACATGAAAAATCCTAAAAAAACAAAAAAAAATGCCTGTTGCTAGGGGGTCCCTCGTAGTCTGCCCCTTCCAGTGCCTGGGCTGGTGACATCCCTTCCCCCTCGGCACAGGAAGGGCTCTGCTCTGCTCCCTCCCTCCTGTCAATCATCTGGGACCCATTACAGGTCTCAGGTGACTGAGCGGCCAATCGCGGCGCCGCTCGCGCATGCGCTGCGGGTGCCAGGCTGTGAAGCGGGTGCCCACAGTTGCAATGCCGGCGCCGCTGAACGAAGTGGGAGACGAGCGGGGCTTCGATCCCCCGCATCGCTGGACCCAGGGACAGGCAAGTGTCCAATTAAAAGTCAGCAGCTGCAGTATTTGTAGCTGTTGACTTATTTATTTATTTATTTATTTTTTACTGGACCCCCTGGGTGGAACACCTCTTTAAAATGTGTATATAATTGTCAATACCATTGTATTATGTTTTCATAAAAGGCACCCCTGAACAAGCAATCAATTTGGAGATTGAAGAAAATTACAGCCCTTTAGGCCCCCTTCATACGGGCTGAATTTGTTTTTGCTCAGCAGGGGATCCGTCCACGGATCCCCTGCTGAGCTGTGCAGAACAGGTGGATGACAGGTCTGTGCTCGCTCTGCTTATGCAGAGCAGACATGGCCACAGCCTGCTTTGCTCTATGGGCAGCCAGATGTGAACGGACCGGCTCTGTTTACAACCAGCTGCCCTCTGATCTGGCCAGCCAGAGGGGAATGGATCCAGTATCTAGCAGCCACCTAATTTGAAGCCGTCTTTGAAAGTCGTCATAGATTCACACACTATCTTTTGTAACAGTATCTGTACCATGAAAGGTAGCTGTTCTGTAAAGATGTCTTGTGTTACAAAGTGTCTCCATGGTATGACCTTTTTTTTTTTTTTTTTTTTTTTTTTTAGTACTTTTTTTAGTAGGAATGTACGTGCTGTGTTGGGTAGGATGGGTTGGTAATACAAATAGTTTCCCCGTAGGGTTTCTGGTTACAGCTATGACTCTGGTGCAGGTCTTTTCTTAGAAGCCTGTACTTCGCTCTAATGATACGGTTTACTGCACACTCATCTAGGTATTTGTTTACTTCATGTCCTATGACTAATCTGGTGATTGTATATCACTGACAACCTGACCCCTTTTTTTTTTTTTTTTGTTTACCAGGCCTTTTGGAAACAAATGCTTTTGAAGTGGAGATAAAAGAAGCCAATACAACCTGTATATCTGCCAAATTGAGAATTAATTTCACAGTGGAGTATGAGACCACTAATGGCACATCTGTAAGTATACTTTATTTGTTAATTTTTTTTTGTAAAAGTCTGGGAATATATTCAGTAGATGTCTGAAATAGGACACAAATGATAGATTAGAAGGGAAACGTCAAATTTGCTGGTTGGTTTACTGCTAATATTTTCAAACCTAGCACCAAATTTTTAAATTTTTTGTTTTCTGATCTTGCCTTCCAGGACAGCAACACATAAGAGAGATGATAGGCTCCTCCCTACAGGAAACAGAATCAGTTTATCGCTGTTTAAAAGGCCCCACCTTACCCCTTGTCCTCAGTATTGATTGTGTTCCTCCCATAGGGAAACTTTTTTTTTTTTTTTTCTCTGACCAGAAGACTAGGAGTCAAATGGTCCTACTGTGAGCCAGGTTTAGGAATGCCAGTGAGGGCTGCACTAATCTGCTCACCTCAGAGCTTCTCACAGGTCGCCACCACAGCATTGTGCAGGCGGTTCTCGGCGTACCCAAATCCCCTGACGTTGCATGCCGCTCAGCAGCTCGGGTCTCCTCCTGTCTTCCTCTCTGTGCAGCGAGTGCCATTTCTCTGGATTTTGGGTGGCGTAGACACCAAGGGGAGGACATCGCATGCTCCAAGCCTCGCTCTGAGCCGGAGCTTCCGGTCAGGGCAGATAGAGTGTGGAGCGCGCCAAACGCGTCCCAGGAAGTGGGTTTAAAGTGTGGAGGAGATGCCGGACCAGCGCGTTGCTGCGGAGGCTGAAGCTTTCCTGTTTGCACCAGGACTCGGTGAGCTGCAAGGCGCTGAAAATGCCACAACCCACCTCATGGAAAAGGAGGATGGAAAGGCAGCGTGGGTGGCTGCAGGCAAGAGCAAGTCGGAGCCGCGTAAGGGCCTATTACCTATTATGGGGGGTGACACCAGGCTAGCCCTTAGTTGTCTCCGGTATACTCCCATGCTTTTACCTCTGGGGATTAGGGGCCTGCAGCCATGTTAAATGGGACAGGAAGACTGATTGTTTCCTCTTCTCTTGCAGATTCCCCAAGCGGCGTTTAGGAAGTCACTGTTAAACCACCTTCTACATCCTCTAGAAAGTGCGTTAATTGCAGGGAAAGATTGTCTAAATTTCATACCAAGCCTTTTTGTTATTGGTGTATTAACAAACTGGCTGGGATTAATGAAAGATTTCCTTAATGTGCAGGAGGAAATGATTGCCAATATTGTCTTTCCGCACCTGTGTAGCCACCC
Source organism: Lithobates clamitans (assembly GCA_037952925.1). Classification (NCBI taxonomy): domain Eukaryota; kingdom Metazoa; phylum Chordata; class Amphibia; order Anura; family Ranidae; genus Lithobates; species Lithobates clamitans. The sequence goes on from JBBGZY010002645.1 coordinate 420,977, forward strand.
CACAGGTAGTAGTCTCAGAGGAACTCATGCCTAAAGAGGGCCTCTACTCTGTTTGCTGGTAGCTTTCTGCCTCCATCTCAGGGAGCCCCCCCCCCCCCCGGCTCAGGCCAGGGAGGAAGAAGATATGTAGGATACAGAAAGCCAGGCAAAATCTGAGCCCAGTTCAGAAGAGGCAGCTGATCAAGGTTTGAATAGTGATGTGGAAGATATCGGACTAAACAGACATCTCTTTGGCTAGAGGACTTGGAGGGACTCCTTCAGGCTATCTATGCCACCAAAGAGATCCCGAACCACCTAAAGAAACCTCTTCACAAGATAAGATGGACCGGGGGTTGGTGAAAAAAACAGTCAAGAGTATTTCCCCTACAACAATCCTTGAAGGATTTAGTCCTCCAAGATTGGGAGTTTTCTGAAACAAGTCTGGTCAAGATTAAAGCCTCGTGCACACGATCAGATTTTCGGCAGGGAATTGTGTGATGACAGACTGCCTAAAATCCGGCCGATAGTAAGCTCCTTCAGACAATTTTTGTCCAACTTTCCGCCAACAAATGTTGGATGGCAGGCTAGTAAATTTTCGGCGGACAACGGTCTGTTGTCAGATTTTCATATCATCTGTACACAAGTCCGTCACACAAGTCCAAAGTACAAACACTCATGCTTTGAATCAATTCTCACTAAACACGACATTAGCAGAAGGTGCCCAAAAGTTGGCGCTTCAAGAGCTGAAATTCCCTTTTAGTACATCACTACGTTCACATTTGTTGGCCGACAATTGTGTGCCGTTGGTATGCAAGACAAGTTCCTGGCACACGCCCTAACGGTAAAAGTCTGATGCTTTGTTGGCCAACAATCTGATCGTGTGTACGAGGCTTAAGAGTTGGAAAAGGTTTCCCTTCAAAGAGGAAGAAGCGGAAAAAATTCTAAAGGTCCCTAAGTTGGACTCCGCTCTTAAGTATCAAAGTCTGACCTCTCTTTTGAGGATACAGGGACCATCCAGGATGCTATGGATCACAGATCAGAGTCCCTATTGAAAAAAGCATGGGAGGCCAATTCCTCAACTATGGTCCCAGCCTTAGCAGCAATCTGCGTTGCCTGGAATGCGGACTTCTGGGTAGAGAGACTTAATAAACACCTCTCACAGATTAATAAACTCAGGAAGGCTGTAGCTTTCTTGGCATATGCTACTGTGGATTCAGTGAAAGCCTCAGCCAAAACAGGTGCCCTGATTAACTTGGCCAGGAGGGCCATATGGGTTAAAGCTTGGGAAGGTGATATTACCTCAAAGACTAAACTGTGTGGTCTCCCCTTTGAAGGGTCTTTGCTGTTTGGGCCTGGCTTGGATAAGGTTTTGACCTGGTCCTCAGAAAAAGGGAAGACATTTCCTGTCAAACCCAGACGGGAAAGGTGCAGGAAATTTTTTTCGAGGCTCCTCGGGACAAAGTCAGCAAAAATCCAAGAAAGAACCCAATAGAAGGTGGGGCTTTGGTAGAGGTAGGCAAAAAGGTAATTTGGTACTTTGGCCTGGAGAAGGAAAGTGCAAAAGAGTCCAAGTGACGCCAGAATCAACTTAGGGGGCAGGCTGTCTCATTTTGTCTCACAGTGGGAGAGAATTTCAGACAGTCCATACATTATCAATTTGATCAGAGAAGGCTACCGCCTAGAGTTCTCATGAAAGCCTCTGTCTATGATTACATTAACACATCCTCCCAAGGATGCATTAAAAAGAAGGCCCTATTAGAAGGCATTCAGGAATTGGTGGAACAGGTGGTAGTTCTAGTACCAAAATAACAACAATGCCAACGCTTCTACTCCCACATTTTTGTGGTACCCAAGCCTTCAGGGAAGTATCGCCTTACCATAAATTTCAGGTACTTAAACAAATTCCTAGAATACAAGTGGTTTTCAATGGAGAGCATTTACTCCGCGTGAAAGAACCTGTTAAAGGAGGTTTTCATGACTACCCTGGATCTCGGGGATGTCTATTTACATGTTCCGATTTATTCCCAGAAAACACAAGGCATTCCTGCGATTTGCGGCTGTAACCCAGGATGAGGTTTTCCACTGGCAATTTAGGGCAACCCCTTTTGGACTAGCGGCCAGTCCAAGGATCTTCACGAAGATCCTAGCAGAGGCAGTAGCCTATCTCCATCTCCAAGGGATAGTGTTAATACCTTCCTTGGACATCCTGCTCATCTTCGGTCCGTCAGCCGCTCAGGTGGAAACAGACACCCAAAGGGTGATCTCTGCCCTACACAAGCTAGGCTGGCTGGTAAACGGGGAGAAAACTTCCTTGGAACCAGCTCAGGTCCAAACCTACCTAGGCTACCAGGTAGATTATCGGGCTAAAAAGCTTTTCCTTCCAATGGAAAAAGTGGAGAAAATAGTCGCAGCCATCAAAAGGCTGATATGAGCCCCTGTCTGTTTCAGAAGGGAAATCCTCAGGGTCCTTGGACTTATGTCAGCCAGAATTCCAGCAGTGGTTTGGGCACAACTGCACTCAAGAGACCTTCCATTTTTCCATCTTTCCTCTTGGGACAAAAGGAATGAATCCCTGGATAAAAGTCTGATCATCACTTCTCGGGTAAAATCCTCCCTGAAGTGGTGGGTGGTCCCAAGCAATCTGGAAAGCAGAAAATGTGTGATGGAGCCTACACACGGTCGGAATTTCCGACAACAAGGTCCTATCACACATTTTCCGTCGGAAAATCCAACCGTGTGTACAGGGCATAACAGTCGTTTTTGTTATCCAAAAAACTTAAATGGGGATTGTTTGTTCATTGTAGATAGCTTCACATCTGTACTTACTACTAGTGCATTACTCACAATGTAACATCATGCTTCTGTTTCAAAGACATGTTCTGTCTGGAGCTCAGAGTTTACAAACGTGAGCCTTCTTTTCCGATTTACAGTGGAATTCCATTCACTATGACTTTAGTTTGTTTGTGTCAAGCTGGTCCAAACTAATTCCATTACTTCCAATTCCAAGTGGATGTGGCCACTTTATGCACTACACAATACTGTAGTAGCGACAGCTACATACAGTCATGAGAAGACCGGAGCAGCCAAAATCTGGAGCAGCTGTGCATGGTTATCAATTTTACTTTTTTAGCTTTATTTTCAAAACTTAAATGAACAAGCTGAGGCTGGAAGCTGGTTGGTTACTATGAACAGCTGCTTCTGATTCTGTCTGCTTGTATTTTTTTTTTTTTTTTTTTTTTTATCTGTGAATACACGGCCGAGGTGGATATCGTGACATCTGCATGCCTCTCCACTTCAGCCAATCAGAGAAAGCCTTGTATAAATTGTACTTCTGTGAAAAAGCATCCCGTTTTTGTTTCTCTTCCTTTGTGTGAAAATTTGGTGATCCTGCCAGCCCCCCTGCTTTTGCGGTTTCAAACTGACCAGGCTAGGCATGGAAGTACACCTACCCAGTGTGGTCAGCTTTGTTCTTTGTATTCTACTTGAGAACACAGTCTGTAATCCAGTGGCCAGACATGTGCTGACCCCCTCCCCCTGAACAGCTATTAACTGGGAAGATCAGTGTACTGCTGTATTCCTCCCTCTTGTTGATGCGCACATATTCCCCCACCCCCAATTTTAGCCTCAGTTTTCTGTTCTTAGCTGACAGGAGTGGCACCCGGTGTGGTCTTTTGCTGCTGTATACCGTCTGCTTCAAGGTTTGATGTGTTGTGCATTCAGAGATGGTATTCTGCATACCTTGGTTGTAATGTGTATTTGAGTTACTGTTGCCTTTCTATCATCTCAAATAGGGCTGAAACAACTAATCGATTAATCGACAACTAATCGATTATGAAATTAATCGATTACTATTTTCATAATCGATTAATCAGCCAGTAACATAATGGGATTAAAAAAAATTAAAATGAGCCCTTTATAGTACAAAAAGAGCAAATAATCGCTACTGTAAATATTACTTTCACAGTTCTACAGTAAAAAAAATGAACCCCTTACAGTAGTGATTATCTGCTTTTTTTTTTTTTTTTTGTACTATAAAGGGCTAATTTTAGTTTTTTTAACCCCATTATGTCTAAACGTCTTAGACCTGGTTCACATCTATGTGTTTTTTGGTGCTTTTTGCAGAAACGCACTACAGTTCATTTACATGGTTTCCTATGGGACAAGTTCTGCTTTTTTCAGCCGCTGCGTATTTGGAAAGGGTCAGAGACTTTTTTTTTTTTTAACGCCAAACGGTGCTTTTTTGGTTCAATATAAAATAATGGAGAAGCTGCAGAAACGCATGTAATGTGTTTTTGCAGCAATTTGTGTTTTTTAATCTGCCCAACAACAATTTGGCCAAAAAAAAATGCAAAAACGCAAATCACAGCAAAATCACGTACACAAAAATCAAAACGCACTGCAGAAACACATCAAAAGCAAACTGCATAGGTGTGTACCGAGCCTTATGTTGGCCACACAGATCAATTTTCAGATGAGAATATTCAAACGAAACGTCTTTGTACATTCCCTGAATCAAAGAATGTTGTTTGAAATTTTCACTTGTTTTAACATTCTCTTTTTTTAAATGAATGTAATTTCTGAACGAAAACCACATACACTGTGTGAAAATTCCTTTGACCTAGAAGTTTTCTATTTCCAAATTTTCCCGTCACTGTGGTTGAAAATGAACGTCGATTTGACCCCACTAACAATTAGAAAATCGAACGAACGTTCTTAAAATGACATTTTTTTTGGAAGGAAGACATTGTTTGTTTGTTTTTTGTAAATAAAAAAAAAATTGATCTCTGAGTCTGATATTTACCAGATTCACCCTTTTAATAGTACATACAGCATATCTCTCCTCTAATAGTGTATACAGTATATCTCTTCTGTCTGTTATTCTCAGCGTGGGTTAGATATTTTGCTCCCTAATCATATAGTTGGTTATTAATATTTACCACTGCATAGATATATTTAAGAATAAATTGCCTTTATTTTTAAACTTTACATATTAACTAAATTATACACCACAATTTTTTTTTTTAACGTTATTAACCGATTAATCGACCAACTAATCGATTATAAAAATAATTGCAGCCCTAATCTCAAACCAGTCTGCCCATTCTCCTCTGACATCAACCAGGCATTTTGGTCCACACAACTACCGCTCACTGGATATTTTCTCTTTTTCGGAGCATTCTCAAACCCTAGAGATGGTTGTGCATGAAAATCCCAGTAGATCAGCAGTTTTTGAAATATTTAGACCAGCCTGTGTGGTACCAACAACCATGCAATGTTTAACGTCACGTAAAAACCCCTTTCTTCACCATTCGGAAGCTCAGTTTGAACTTCAAGTCCTCATCGCCACATCTAGATGCCTAAATGCATTGAGTTGTTGCCATTAGATAGCTTGGTTACACAAATTGCTAATAAGCCAATTTAACAGGTGTATCTAATAAAGTGGATATTTTCTATTGCTTTATGAAGTAGGGGGTCACAGAGGTAACTCTCTTCTTTTGCTTGTGTCCTGGGTCTGAGTCAAGCTTCTTTCGGCACAGTACAATTTCTCCAGTTCAGTCTGTTGCAGTTTTAGTCTGGCTGGCTCCTGGCTGCTATTCTGACCGCTCAGGACCAGGATGGCTGGTGGCTCACCAGTCCAGCCCTGGAATTGGGCAAATCTTTTCTTCCATTATCCTGAAGGATTCTCACAATAAGCAGCCAGAAAGCCTGGTAAGACTAACCGGACATCTTGTCAGTGTTGGGAACTTTGTCGCCAGCAGAAGTGCATCTCCATATCAACATACTGGAGCTCCGATTGATTAGTCTATTCCTTCAGTGCTTGACTGCCCGACTGCAGTCATTTTGATCTGGATTCAATAGAACGCCACAGTAGTGGCATACACCGATCATTAGAGGGAGGAACCAGAAGTCTTGCTGTAGATCGATAAACCAAACCAATTCTGACTTGGGCATTACTTCATGTTCCAGTCTGGTCTGCCTTCCAGATTCCAGGCCTGGGCAATTGGCAAGCAGGTTACCTCAGCTGTTCCCTGGACTCAGGAGAATAATCTCTTCACACTGGGATCAGCACAACTTCTACTAGCTGGCTTTAACTTGCTTGGCTATAGAAGCTTGGGCTCTAAGAGATCGGGGTCTTTCTGACTGTCATTCCTATGCTCCTGAAAACTAGAAAGTCCACGTCACGCAAGGCATGTTGCAGCCAGGAAATTTCATCCCAGAAAATACTCAGTGGAACGAATACGACCCTTTCTTCATTCAGTTCTTGATCAGCATTTGGCATCAAGTCCTAGTCCAAGGATTTCTTCCTTCTCATTCCTTTGTCTTGCAAAGAACATTTTCTTTTCCTTTACAAGGATAAAGTTGTCTTGAGGCCTAGAGCCTCTCTTCTTCCTAAGGTTGTCTTATCTTTTTTTTTTTTTTTAAATCAAACGGTTTTATTTATTTACTGGTGCATACAAAATATGATTGCTTTAGTACATAGTTACATAGTAGGTGAGGTTGAAAAAAGACACAAGTCCATCAAGTCCAACCTATGTGTGTGATAATGTGTCAGTATTACATTACATATCCCTGTATATTGCGGTCATTCAGGTGATTATCTAATAGTTTCTTGAAGCTATCAATGCTCCCCGCTGAGACCACCGCCTGTGGAAGGGAATTCCACATCCTTACCGTTCTTACAGTAAAGAACCCTCTACGTAGTTTAAAGTTAAACCTCTTTTCTTCTAATTGTAATGAGTGGCCACGAGTCTTATTAAACTCTCTTCTGCGAAAAAGTTTTATCCCTATTGTGGGGTCACCAGTACAGTATTTGTAAATTGAAATCATATCCCCTCTCAAGCGTCTCTTCTCCAGAGAGAATAAGTTCAGTGCTTGCAACCTTTCCTCATAACTAAGATCCTCCAGACCCTTTATTAGCTTTGTTGCCCTTCTTTGTACTCGCTCCATTTCCAGTACGTCCCTCCTGAGGACTGGTGCCCAGAACTGGACAGCATACTCCAGGTGCGGCCGGACCAGAGTCTTGTAGAGCGGGAGAATTATCGTTTTATCTCTGCAGTTGATCCCCCTTTTTAATGCATGCCAATATTCTGTTTGCTTTATTAGCAGCAGCTTGGCATTGCATGCCATTGCTGAGCCTATCATCCACTAGGACCCCCAGGTCCTTTTCCATCCTAGATTCCCCCAGAGGTTCTCCCCCCCAGTGTATAGATTGCATTCATATTTTTGCCACCCAAATGCATTATTTTACATTTTTCTACATTGAACCTCATTTGCCATATAGTCGCCCACCCCATTAATTTGTTCAGGTCTTTTTGCAAGATTTCCACATCCTGCAGAGAAGTTATTGCCCTGCTTAGCTTAGTATCGTCTGCAAATAGAGATTGAACTCTTTATCCCATCCTCCAGGTCGTTTATGAACAAATTAAATAGGATTGGTCCCAGCACAGAACCCTGGGGAACCCCACTACCCACCCCTGACCATTCTGAGTACTCCCCATTTATCACCACCCTCTGAACACGCCCTTGTAGCCAGTTTTCAATCCATGTACTCACCCTATGGTCCATGCCAACGCACCTTATTTTGTATAGTAAACGTTTATGGGGAACTGTGTCAAATGCTTTTGCAAAATCCAGATACACCACGTCTACGGGCCTTCCTTTATCTAGATGGCAACTCACCTCCTCATAGAAGGTTAATAGATTGGTTTGGCAAGAACGATTCTTCATGAATCCATGCTGATTACTGCTAATGAAATCATTCTTATTACTAAAATCTTGTATATAGTCCCTTATCATCCCCTCCAAGAGTTTACATACTATTGATGTTAGGCTAACTGGTCTGTAATTCCCAGGGATGTTTTTTGGGCCCTTTTTAAATATTGGTGCTACATTGGCTTTTCTCCAATCAGCTGGTACCATTCCAGTCAATAGACTGTCTGTAAATATTAGGAACAACGGTCTGGCAATCACCTGACTGAGTTCCCTAAGTACCCTCGGATGCAAGCCATCTGGTCCCGGTGATTTATTAATGTTAAGTTTCTCAAGTCTAATTTTGAACATTACATGAACATGGTAACAGTACATTACTTGTTGTAACTTTAATACGTATGTTATCTAGTACAAGATCCTTGTCGTCATGTAAGGATATTCAAGGTGTATATATTTGGCTTATACAAACTACATATTCAGACACACATCCAAGAAATTATTCTATGTCCAATTAGTTACTTTAAACACAGGTAGTAGATTCTTGAAGCCAGCGATCCCATATCTTATTGTACTTGGCAGGGCAACCTCTATTAATATATATGCATTTCTTATACGGCAAAGTATTATTCACCTCCACCTTCCATTCCACTATTTTAGGAGGCTCTTGTCTCATCCATTTTTTAGCTATAACCTTTCTTGCTGCAAAGAGTGTTTCATGTAGAAATGTTTTTGTGTATTTATCAATTGTGTCCGGAATTATACCCAAAAGGCATTGTTTTGGGTCTAGAGCTAGGGGTGAGCCCATTGTGTCGTGTAGAAATGTTACAATTTTTTCCCACAGGCCTTGGCCAAGTGGAAAAAAGTGCCCGTCTCCCTTCCGCACATCTGACACGTGGTGGGTTGTGTACGTTTATATCTTGCCACTCTAATGGGTGTAAGATATGCCCTGTGAAGAATGTAGAGCTGCGACAGTCGGTCTGATAGTTTAGGGGACACAGCTTTACAGGTTTCTAATGCCTCCCCATTCCTCATCCTCCATTGGTCCCACCTCCCTTTCCTATCTTGGTTTGAGATCATATGCTATTTTAGTAGATACAGGAGTTGAGAGCATCTTATAAAAAGCTGAGATCAATTTATGAGAGTCTGTGCTCTTGATTACTGCCATAAGAACATTAAGTGTGGGGTTTGGGAGGGAGTCAGGGAATTGTGATTGTGTCGCGTGTCGGATTTGTAGAAATCTGAAGAACATCTGGTTCTGAATTGGAAATTCTTCTTTAAGTGAATCGAAGGTTTTAGGTTGCCCATCTTTTACTAAGTGGTGTAGGTAAAATACTCCCTGCATGGACCATAGGAATGTGTCATGGATTTTATTAAACTCAGGAAGGTGCTTGTTATGCCACACCGGCGTGTAGTCATTGAACTGTGGAATTTCAAGTTTAGAGGCAGCTAAATCCCATATTTTCCTGAAATGGTATATCATGGTATGTTTATTTTCTCCTAGTTCCATCCCTCCCGAGCCCGATGCTATTGCATATATCGAGTCCTTGGTGTGTTGTGCCCACTTTGGACATAGGAGCTTGAGAAATCTCTCGCTGTCTGTTTTATCTAAATGGAAAAGCTGTGATAGCTGTGCTGCAATGTAATATAGGTTGAAGTCGGGGAGAGCTGTGCCACCAAGATCAGTCAGATTCTTAAGGGTTTGCCATGCTAGTTTGTGTCTGTTGGTACCCCACACAAATGGATTAAGGAGGGACTCTAAAGATTTAAAGTGTTTCAAGGGTAAGTAGATTGGGGTATGCCAGAGAACATAAAGTATTTTGGGGAGTAAGATCATCTTGATTAAATTTATGCGACCCCAAATTCCCAATGGTAGTTTGGACCAAACCCGTATTTTATTTTTAACTGTGGAAATGAGAGGATCTATATTGAGGGATACATAGTTCAAAGGGGATCTAGATATATGAATTCCTAAATATTTAATAACGTCAACTCTCTGAAGCGGGAGCCTGGCTTGGGATTCTGGGGGTGGGAAGCTGTCAATTGGTAAAATTTGTGACTTGTCCCAATTGATTTTCAGTCCTGAAAATATTCCAAATTGTTCTATCGTGTGAAGTGCAATACATAATGGATGATAGTGGATGTGGGAAACAGTTCCCTTAGATTAAGAACGTCCTGAAAGGCAGTGCATCGCTACACATCCCTCCCAAAACGAACAACAACCTTACCATACCCAATGCAGCACATTAATGGTACCTAACACAACCATATAGATGTGAAGTTGGATGTAAAAATGTGGTAAGGTTCTATAAAAAACGTTATCAAAAATGCTCCCATCCCAAATTAAATGCATATGGAAAGTGCATAAAGAGACAGCTAAAATTAATCAATGTATGGTAATCACCATACATTAACAGGGACTATGATGTTAACAGAGAGAGGCCTGTATTATGTTACGTGTCCTCTCATAAGATTAACATTAAATGTCATAAATCAAAAAGGTGAAAACTAAATGGTGAACTTATTTAAATGTATGAAATAAATTTTAAATTTACATGAAAATCAATTATCTGATCTCAAACAAATATCGTGCTGTGTGTTTGCCTAATTAAATCACAAACCAGAGCTAGGAATGAAAACGTGATATGATGTGAATAATAAAATAAAAAATATAAAAATATAAAAAATATATATAAAATATAATATAATATAAATGTGAATCAGAAAAAAGAGGAAAAAGAAATTCCCGATCAGCATCAGAAATCTCTTACACGATTCTGATAAAATTATGATGAATGATCATCAACAAAATATATGTGGCTAATCAAAAGTTGTAATGATGCAAGTGTCAAAAGTACCACCATAGGTTATAATATTTAATGTAAGCCTCAAAATTGAAAGAGGGGGGGGGGGACGAAACACCCACATACTCGTAGTTCAAATCGAGTTCACAAGCCCCTAACACAATTTAAAATGAAAATTCAGAATGAAAATACAAATGTAAATAAAAAGAGAAATTCAAACACTATGGACCAAATCCTATAACCAACAATGCCAGAGAAATCATGAATTATCGATGAAAGCGTTGACATCAGTATCGATGTTTAGTCCATAGGGTGCATAAGTTCTTAATCTATGGATCCAAACCATTTCTAACTTTGATATTTCCCTAACTAAGGAACTTCCTCTCCAGTGGGGACTATATTTGTCTATACCCAAAAAGATTGTGTTGGAGGGATCTCTGTCATGTACTTGTAAATAATGTTTTGATACGGAATGGTTCCTAAACCCACTTTTAATATTAGTGATGTGTTCGTTGAGGCGAACCTGAAGAGGTCGCTTGGTCCTGCCCACATATTGCAGGCCACAAGGGCACTGCAACATATAGACAACCCCCTCTGTGGTGCAGGTAATAAATGGTTTAATGGTATATGATAGTTTGGTACTACTGGAAGAAAAAGTAGTAGTCCTTCTATGTGGACATGCACTATATGCACAGACCCTACACTTTCTACATTGATAAAAACCTTTTAGGTGTCCAAAAAAACTGGGTTTGGAAATAGGTGGGTTCAAAATGTTGGGGGCCAACTGGTTACGTATCGAGGGCACTCCCCTAAAAATAACTCGTGGTTTCTCTGGCAACACTTCACTCAGGATCCTGTCACTACGTGCCACATGCCAGTGTTTGTATGAGGTTCTTAATGGAATTATGCTGTAGAGAGTATGTAGTCAGAAAGGGGACACCAGAAGAAAAATTATCATTGGTGCGTGAGCCCCTTTCCGCCAATAAATCTTCTCTATTCACCTCCTTGACCCTCTCCAGGGTCTTCACCAGGAATTCCTCAGAATATCCCCTTTCCAAAAATCTATCCGTGAGGACACCCGCCTGCTCAATAAATTGGATCTGACTGGAGCAGTACCTCTTAAGGCGAAGATATTGGCTCTTTGGAACCGACTCCAACCAGGGACGATGGTGGCAACTGTCAACCGGTATGAATGAATTCCTGTCGGTCTCCTTAAAAAAGGTTGATGTAACAATATTGTCCTCGCTAATAGAGATTTTTAAATCTAGAAAATTAATGCTGGTCTGACTCATCTCATAGTTTAGAATGATGCCCCTCTGATTATCATTAAGGAAAGCCATAAATTCCTGCAGGGCCACTTGTTCGCCATCCCATAGGAGGAGGATGTCATCTATGTACCTTCTTTGTAAGAACAAGGATCTGGTTATAAGACCTGGTTGGAGTCGGTTCCAAAGAGCCAATATCTTCGCCTTAAGAGGAACTGCTCCAGTCAGATCCAATTTATTGAGCAGGCGGGTGTCCTCACGGATAGATTTTTGGAAAGGGGATATTCTGAGGAATTCCTGGTGAAGACCCTGGAGAGGGTCAAGGAGGTGAATAGAGAAGATTTATTGGCGGAAAGGGGCTCACGCACCAATGATAATTTCCCTTAACGTCTTTCAGGACAGCACCTTGAGAGCGTGGCTCCACCCACTTGACAGGAAACACACCTCCACCAAACTTTAAAAGGAGGCTCCTTCCCACTTATCATCAGTTTATGTGTTTCCTCCGGCGGGAACACATGTGGGGGTTTGGAGCTCTCAAGGTTCTGTCCTGAGAGAACAGGCTCCCTACTCCACTATTTTTACCTACCTCAGGAGAGCCGATTCCTCCCATTTTCCACAGGCTTACGGGTGCCGGGTGGATGGGCTCCTTCTCCCTCGTCAGTGCTCGGGGAGATCCAGGACTGCTCCGGGTATTGCTGCTCCCAGGCAGGGGCGTCAGGCATGTCAGGCATTTCTGTTTGTTTTTTTCTTGCCTGCACATGTTTTTTCCCTGACGCCGCCGCCATCTTGGGAAGGGCAGTCAGAGGACTGCATCCGCCGGATGTGAGGTATCCGGAAGTGGGGCGGCATCCATGGAGCAGGCGCCAGGCGTCATTTCCGCCGGAAGCGCAGGGGGAGGAGGGAGGAATAGGTCTGGTGCCTATTTATTGCCGGTTCCGGTCCGGCGCACAGGTGCTATTGGAGTCTGGAACCGGCGTTTTTCGCCACAGGCATCACGCTGCTGCCTCAGCATGGATTCAGGAACCGCAGCGAGTGGAACAGGCACCAGCAAGGCCCAGGTAAGGAGCAGACTGTAGTTTCTGCTCAGCTTTACTGTGGGGTCTCTCTCTAGCCCTCTTCTCTCTAAATGTTAGTGAAGTTTGAGGGTATTTTTTCCCCCTGGTGGCGGAGGGGCCTGTCAGGGCACATGAGTCTGATAGCTTTTCTCACTGTGCACCTGTGGTGAGCAACCTTGAGTAATCAGGCTGACTCTAAAAGATGGTTTGTCTTTTTTCTCTCTTTTTTTTCCCTTATCATGGCAGGCCAAGAGCTCTGACCCTGGGATTAGAAAGAAATGTCCTTCATGCAAAATTAAGTTAAATGAAGGCTGGAAAAAGGCTTTATGTCAAGCATGTATTGACTCCTTGGTGAGGGAAGAAACCACTTCCGCATGCAGTGATCTAATCGTATCTGCCAAAAAGGAATTGGATGCTACCATTCAATCCTTCAGATCCTCACTCACCTATCCATCTGCAAGTCAGCCCACTACCTCAGTCCTCTCAAGGCTCACTGTTAGTCCCGGCAGTAGAGGTGGAAATGGGTCCTCTGAACCGGGAAGGGCTTTCCCCATCCCATTCTAATGAATCGAATGAGGATAGTGATGAGCTGGAAAATATGTCTTCCAAGTATAAATTGTCTTTGGATCAGGTGGATGGCCTTTTAAAGGCTATTTATGCTACTCTAGGCCTTGAGAAAGAGCATAAGGAGATGTCTTTACATGACAAGATGTATGCAGGGCTTAGTGAGTCTAAGTCCCGTACCTTTCCAGTCCATGCAGTGATTTCTGAAACAATCAGAAAAGAATGGGCTGACCCTGATAGGAAACCATTTTTCTCTAGGGCTCATAAGAGAAGGTTCCCTTTTGATGAAGACCCAGCAGCTCTTTGGAATAAGGTTCCAAAACTTGATGCAGCCTTTTCTCAGGTGTCAAGATCTACTGATCTAGCATTTGAGGACATGGGGATCTTAAAAGACCCCATGGATAAAAAAATGGATCAACAGCTCAAGCGGACTTGGCAATCCATTATGGGCAACCTTAAGCCAGCAATGGCAACTACTTGCATCTCCAGGAACTTGGAGTATTGGGTAAATCAGCTTAAAGCTCATATAATAGCAGATTCCCCTAAGCAAGAAATCCTTGACTCCTTTTCTACCCTCTCAGCAGCCGTAGCCTATGTCTCTGATGCCTCAGCAGAGTCTATCAGGATGACTGCTAAGGCGGCAGCCCTTGCTAATTCGGTTAGACGGGCTTTATGGCTAAAGACTTGGCAAGGGGACACAGCATCTAAAAACAAATTATGCGGGGTCCCTTTTCTAGGAGACTTACTGTTCGGCCCTGATTTGGATTCAGTTCTGGACAGGACTGCAGATAAAAAGAAATCTTTTCCTGTCAAAAAGAAGAAACAACCAGTCAAACGGTTTTTTCGTCCTCAAAAGGCTCAGGAACAGAACAAGTCTCAAGAGAAAAAGAAAAGCTGGTCAGGGCAGAGGGGTAAGGGCAGAGGAAATGTCCTTTTCCATCCTCCTGCGTCAGCCAGCAAGACGCAATGACAGTCGGTTACAGGTAGGGGGAAGACTACAAGACTTTCTCCCCTATTGGGCAAGCATAACAGAAAACCAGTACATTCTGAATATGCTAGCCCAGGGTTACAATATAGAATTTTCAGATCTCCCCCTAGAAAGGTACTTGGTGACAAATCTTCCAAGAGATGTAACTAAATCCCTGTCAATGAAGAGCCTATTAAAGGATCTGATAGATCAGGGGGTTATGACTTACGTCCCACAGGGGGAGCTTTATCAGGGATTTTATTCCCGTATATTCCTGATAAAGAAACAATCCGGAGATTTTCGGTTAATCCTAAACCTGAAACCGCTGAACAGATCAGTCCAATACAAAAGGTTTCGTATGGACTCCATCTTCACGGTCAAGAATCTATTGACGAGGGAATGCTTTATGGCATCAATAGACCTTCGAGATGCCTATCTGCATATCCCTATAGCCCCGCAGTCCCAAAGATTCCTAAGATTGGCGATAAATTTGGGAAAAGAGGTTCTGCACTTGCAATTCAGGGCCCTCCCCTTTGGCCTGTCTTCTGCCCCACGAATATTCACAAAAATAATGGCAGAAGCGCTTGCACCTCTTCGCATGCAGGGGATTGCGGTAATTCCGTACTTGGACGACCTACTCCTTTTTGCCCCCTCCAGGGAAAGACTGCTAGACAACCTCGGAAAGACCCGAGGTCATCTAGAAACCCTGGGTTGGATCATAAATATGCAGAAGTCAAATTTCGTTCCAGCCCAGAAAATACTATTTCTGGGGTATCAGATCTGTTCAAGGGAACAAAAGATTTTTCTCCCAGAAGAGAAGGGGAAAGTCCAGAAGGTGGTAGCGTCCTTGCAGGCAAGCCAGCAATTATCAGTCCGACAAGTGATGTCATCCCTAGGAACCCTAACCGCAACCATACCAGCCATTCAATGGGCAAGGTTACATTTCAGGCCTCTCCAGAGCTTTCTCCTGAGAATATGGAATCACAGGTCAGAATCTCTGGAAGCAAAAGTAAAGATACCCACCAAAGTCAAGAGATCACTTTGGTGGTGGAGAAGACAGGAGAATCTGTCAAAAGGCCTGCTCTGGTCATTTCCAATAGAAAAAGTGGTAACGACAGATGCCAGTGTATGGGGTTGGGGAGCTCACTTAGACCAAGACTTCGCGCAAGGAATGTGGTCTCGGACAGAGGCAAAGAGGTCCTCAAATTGGAGGGAACTAAAGGCAGTCGCCTTAGCTTTAGATGCCTTCTCTCCTATCCTTCAAGGTTCTCATGTCCGGGTCCTCTCAGACAACGCCACTACCATAGCCTACCTAAACAAACAGGGGGGTACAAGAAGCAAAACACTTCAGTTGCTAGCTTCAAAGATCCTGGTTTGGGCAGAAAAGCATGTTCGGTCCTTATCAGC
Source organism: Lithobates clamitans (assembly GCA_037952925.1). Taxonomy (NCBI): domain Eukaryota; kingdom Metazoa; phylum Chordata; class Amphibia; order Anura; family Ranidae; genus Lithobates; species Lithobates clamitans. The sequence goes on from JBBGZY010002645.1 coordinate 436,725, forward strand.
AGTCCACCTCAAAGGCACCTTAAATGTAGTGGCAGATTATCTAAGCAGAAGGCGGATTCAGGAGTCAGAATGGAGCCTGAATCCGGAAATCTTTGCAATGATTACCAGGGCCTGGGGTCAACCGCAAATAGACCTATTTGCGTCACAGGAAAATACACAACTCCCAGTATTTTTCTATATTCACAGAAACGACAAGGCCCAGGGGACAGATGCGTTAATCCAGCCCTGGATCTTCCACTGGGTTACGCATTTCCTCCTTTCCAACTTATCCCGTTGGTGTTAAGGAAGATACAGAGGGAGAAGGTGGCAGTAATCCTAATTACTCCATTTTGGCCAAAGAGGGCATGGTTTTCCACCATTCTACAGATGGCAGTCAAACCATTTTGGCGGCTGCCTCTCCGGCAGGACCTGCTCCTACAGGGTCCAATACAGCATCCGGGAGTGGCCAGTCTAAGCCTCACGGCCTGGTTTCTGAGGAGCAGTTGTTAAGAAACAAAGGTCTGTCACAACCCTTGGTAACTACCTTACTTTCCAGTAGGAAGATAGTGACCAGAAAAATCTATGCTAAATATTGGAAGGTCTTCAACTCTTTTTGTCATTTGACTAAGAGAAAAGTAAAAAATTTAGTGTCAATTTTGGAATTTCTTCAAGAGGGGGCAGACAAGGGATTGTCAGTCAGCACCCTTAAAGTTCAAGTAGCTGCTTTGGGAGTATTTCTAGAAAGACCAATCTCTTCTGAGCCCTTGGTTATAAGATTTTTCAAGGCACTTACCAGATCTAGACCAGCTCCGGCTAAGCACTTTCCCAATTGGGATCTATCAGTGGTCCTGCAAGCCCTTACAAAGGAACCTTTTGAACCACTACAAGGAATCTCTCTAAGGAATCTTACTCTTAAGACCTTGTTCTTAGTTGCAATAACGTCAGCAAGAAGAATTGGTGAGCTGCACGCCCTATCTGTTAAGAAACCCTTTTTAACTATCTACACAGATAGGATTGTACTTAAAACCGATCCGGGTTTTTTGCCAAAGGTAGCGTCAGCACACAATAGGTCGCAGGAGATCATCCTGCCAACCTTTTGCTCTAACCCTTCGGGGGAAAAAGAAGGCAAATTCCACAATTTGGATGTAAGAAGGACTTTATTACAGTATCTGGAGGTAACAAGTAACTTTAGATCCTCGGATTCTCTATTTATACTTTTTTCGGGTAAAAAGAAGGGCCAACAAGCTTCTAAGGGGTCTATAGCTAGATGGCTTAAATCAGCTATTCTAGCAGCCTACTCTCAGTCGGGGCTCTCTCCCCCGCTGGGAATTAAAGCACATTCTACCAGGGCTCAGGCCACTACATGGGCAGAAATGGCTGGTGCCACCCCAGATCAGATTTGTAGGGCGGCTACGTGGTCAAGTTACCTTACGTTTGTCCGTCATTACAGGCTGGATCTTCTGTCAGCCAGTGAACAGGCTTTTGGCAGAAAGGTCTTGCAGGCTGTGGTCCCTCCCTAAGTGGGTAAGTCTCTGTTATCCTCTCAAGGTGCTGTCCTGAAAGACGTTAAGGGAAAAATCAAGTTAGACTTACCGGTAACTTGTTTTCCAGGAGTCTTTCAGGACAGCAGCAACCCGCCCTTATTGTATTAAATTACTATGCTGTGACTAACCATATTCTGATTATGTGTTCCAGCTTGGGCCGGAGGTTCTCTACTACTACTGATGATAAGTGGGAAGGAGCCTCCTTTTAAAGTTTGGTGGAGGTGTGTTTCCTGTCAAGTGGGTGGAGCCACGCTCTCAAGGTGCTGTCCTGAAAGACTCCTGGAAAACAAGTTACCGGTAAGTCTAACTTGATTTTTTTCTTCTGGTGTCCCCTTTCTGACTACATACTCTCTACAGCATAATTCCATTAAGAACCTCATATACAAACACTGGCATGTGGCACGTAGTGACAGGATCCTGAGTGAAGTGTTGCCAGAGAAACCACGAGTTATTTTTAGGGGAGTGCCCTCGATACGTAACCAGTTGGCCCCCAACATTTTGAACCCACCTATTTCCAAACCCAGTTTTTTTGGACACCTAAAAGGTTTTTATCAATGTAGAAAGTGTAGGATCTGTGCATATAGTGCATGTCCACATAGAAGGACTACTACTTTTTCTTCCAGTAGTACCAAACTATCATATACCATTAAACCATTTATTACCTGCACCACAGAGGGGGTTGTCTATATGTTGCAGTGCCCTTGTGGCCTGCAATATGTGGGCAGGACCAAGCGACCTCTTCAGGTTCGCCTCAACGAACACATCACTAATATTAAAAGTGGGTTTAGGAACCATTCCGTATCAAAACATTATTTACAAGTACATGACAGAGATCCCTCCAACACAATCTTTTTGGGTATAGACAAATATAGTCCCCACTGGAGAGGAAGTTCCTTAGTTAGGGAAATATCAAAGTTAGAAATGGTTTGGATCCATAGATTAAGAACTTATGCACCCTATGGACTAAACATCGATACTGATGTCAACGCTTTCATCGATAATTCATGATTTCTCTGGCATTGTTGGTTATAGGATTTGGTCCATAGTGTTTGAATTTCTCTTTTTATTTACATTTGTATTTTCATTCTGAATTTTCATTTTAAATTGTGTTAGGGGCTTGTGAACTCGATTTGAACTACGAGTATGTGGGTGTTTCGTCCCCCCCCCCCCCTCTTTCAATTTTGAGGCTTACATTAAATATTATAACCTATGGTGGTGCTTTTGACACTTGCATCATTACAACTTTTGATTAGCCACATATTTTTTGTTGATGATCATTCATCATAATTTTATCAGAATCGTGTAAGAGATTTCTGATGCTGATCGGGAATTTCTTTTTCCTCTTTTTTCTGATTCACATTTATATTATATTATATTTTATATATATTTTTTATATTTTTTATTTTATTATTCACATCATATCACGTTTTCATTCCTAGCTCTGGTTTGTGATTTAATTAGGCAAACACACAGCACGATATTTGTTTGAGATCAGATAATTGATTTTCATGTAAATTTAAAATTTATTTCATACATTTAAATAAGTTCACTATTTAGTTTTCACCTTTTTGATTTATGACATTTAATGTTAATCTTATGAGAGGACACGTAACATAATACAGGCCTCTCTCTGTTAACATCATAGTCCCTGTTAATGTATGGTGATTACCATACATTGATTAATTTTAGCTGTCTCTTTATGCACTTTCCATATGCATTTAATTTGGGATGGGAGCGTTTTTGATAACGTTTTTTATAGAACCTTACCACATTTTTACATCCAACTTCACATCTATATGGTTGTGTTAGGTACCATTAATGTGCTGCATTGGGTATGGTAAGGTTGTTGTTCGTTTTGGGAGGGATGTGTAGCGATGCACTGCCTTTCAGGACGTTCTTAATCTAAGGGAACTGTTTCCCACATCCACTATGGCGCCTTGATGCTCGTAGTTCAGAACGAGGCTTGGCTCCCTTTATATTGTGGTGAGTCGCTGCGTTGCCCGTTCCCCATTGACAACGTCAAATGATGACGAAACGCGTCTGGGAAGGTACGCACTGACGTCACCACGCTTCCGGAGTGAGAGGACGGGCTCTGTATGTTTGCATGCCGGCCGGCTTTTCGTATATGCGATTTTACTAACTTAACTGTAAGTTACTACTTTTTTAAATAAATATCAGAAAGATTTTATACTATGGTGAGTTCTCCTTCCTTTTGGGTCACCCGTGGTTCTCGTGGCAAATTGTGATCTGTGACAACCCAAGTGAACCTGGAGAATTACCCCCCACATGAACACCGGGACTGCCAGCAAGCTAAAGGCCTTGGCTGGGCTATAGCCACCTGCCCTTTACGCTTGCCATCTGGTAAGCAGACTCAACTACTAGGGTGGATTGTCACTACTGCTTAGAAGTTCACGGTGGTGGTGTTTTTACTTCGGAAGGATTTGAAAATCTCCTTGATGTCATTTGCATAGACTTTCTTTTCTGAGCGCAGCCTTTTCTTGTTGGACTATTTATGTTTGGTGTAATCGCACTGTATTGCTGCTGCCGTTTTTTAGTATTTGGTCAAGCGCGGTTCCCTCCATCTATGTAGTATTTCACTGTATTGGGAATAAAACTCAATTGGGAGTCCATCTGATCCTGGGGATTTAGACCTAGCAAAACTGGCCATAGCAGTTGTGATTTCGTCTGTGGTGAGGGGTGCCTCTAGGAGTTCTATCTGTTCTGTCAACTGTGGAAAAATCACCTTCTCAAGAAAAAGAGCCATAGATTGTGTCTCAGTGGGAGCTGTCGTTTTGTATAGGTCAGCAAAAAAATCTCTGAACATAGTTACTCTAGGTGGGTCTGTTTATTTTTTGTCCTCCGGGGCCATGTAGTGTAATAACCACCGGGGGCCTGTCTTCACTATGTACCAAGTATGCTAGTAACTTCCCCATGTTCAAACATTTTTTGTTTGGAGAAGAATATTTTTTGTCTAGCTTTCTGGTATTGTAACTGGTTAACTATTCTAGTTTGTAGTTTAAGTAGATCTGCATTTGTGGGGGTTGGTGTGGTGGCAAAGTCTTTCAGCAGAGGATAGATCCTCCAGCGCCTTACCGAGGGCACTGGAAGAGTTTGTTTTAATTTTATTAATGGCAGTTATTAATGTGGATCGGGTGAATAGCTTAAAGGAATCCCATACTGCAGATGGTGATGCTGACTTGTCCTTTTCCACAAAGTACATTCTCCATTTATCAATAAGCTCATCATCCTCAGGTAGAAGAGAGAGCCAAAATGGGTTCAGACACCACGACCGTGGTGGTTTTGTTACAGGGATACTTAATGTAATCCAGTAGGGACTATGGTCCAAAAGTATTCTAGGGCAAAATATAGCCTCTGATAGTCTAGGTGTCAGTCTGCGGGAAATGAGTATAAAATCTATACGGGACATGGAACCATGAGAAGACGAGAAGCATGAGTATGATTTGGCCTGTGGGAACTAGTGGCGCCATGTGTCTATTAAGTGGAAGGTAGAGATGAGCTTGGAGAACCTAGTCTCATTTGGAGTATTACGGGGAGGTGAGGTGCCTTGGAGTCTGTCTAAAGTCGGATTTAGTGTAGTATTGAAGTCGCCTAGCCAAACTGCAGATACAGTGGAGTGGCGGGCCATGAACGATAATCCCTCCTTAATTATGGAGATGTTAAATGGGGATGGTATATAAAAAGCCATTATGAGTAGGGGTTCTCCATATAATTTAGCAAGAATAAAGACATATCTGCCTAGTGGGTCAGTGGATAGCTCACACAATTCAAAATGTACCAATTTGGCTATCAAGACTGAGACTCCCCTGGAATGGGACGTATGGGTAGAATGATACGCCCATCCAACCCATGGCCGGCGAAGTGCCATCTGGACACTCCCCTCAACATGTGTCTCCACCAATGCTACTATATCAGCATGTTGCTTCTTGAGGAATGTGAAGACTGCTGCGCTCTCGAATTTATCGCGCATGCCCCTCACATTCCACGTGAGAAACTACAGAGATGCCATAAACAAAACCTTTTAATTTCTAATAAAACAGTTATTTTAAACAATTTGCTCTCTATGCGTAAGGCACACATGTTCTTAGTACTCAAACATAGCTGCAGCAGTCTTGTATCGCACGACCTACATGTATATTCACATGAATCTATCATTTGAGATGTTACCTGTTTTCTATGATTAGTATGCACAATCAAGTTTAACCAAACTATAAACAAATGAACTCCCACCCCCCTCTCTGCCCTGCACTGTCCCAAACTGGTGCGGGCATATTCCCTTAACTTATGTCGGACTGGGAAACATTCCATCTTCCTGGTTATAAGTAGAATGCAAAACATCTGGTCAAGACCTCGGAGATTGAGTAAAACGAGGAGTATCATCCATATAATTTGTATAAGGTATGGTCTCCCGATCCCCGTGCTTCCAGTTAACTGCAACAAATAAGTTCCAGAAAAAATGCCAGTAGTCATGGTGCTGCTTCCCAGGACTGTGTGGGGTAAAGTCTCGCTGCACGATGCATGTTGTCAGTAGGACTTCTGCCTCTCCGGAACCCCGGAGAGTAAGTTGACTCTTATACTGTGGATATTAAGGATTTGTACTTTGTACTTGCCCTGGTTTGTGGACAGTTCTATGTCACATTCTCAAAGTTGTTGGGCCTTAATCAATCAGCTCTTTCAGGATTAGCACGACGTTCCAGTCAGGTGATCACTTCCTCAGGATCCTCAAAGAAGACTGCGTGACCTTCATGTTCTATTCTGAGGCGGGCAGGGAAAAGCATGGAATATTTGTATTGTAGGTTCCTTAGCCTACGCTTGGCCTCCGTAAAGCTCTGCCAACGGCGCTGCACCTCCACCGAGAAATCTGGGAAAATTGCTACCTTAACATTCCCTACTGGGATTTTGCCTTTCTCCCTCGCCATTCTTAGAGCTGTATCTCGATCTTTATAGTTGAGGAGTTTCACCATGAACGTGCGAGGAGGAGCTCCTTGCGGGGTGGGGGTCTTGCTGGCATAAGATGTGCCCGCTCTACCACAAACATTGGGGAGAAGGCTTCTCTTCCATAGGCATTGATCAAAAGTTGTTCCAAGAATGTGGTAGTGTCCTTGCCCTCAGACCCCTCCGGCAAGCCGATCAGGCGTATGTTACATCTTCTCAGCCTATTCTCCATATCATCCTGTTTTGTTAGGAGTTGGTGTATTTGCCGTTGTATGCGATCTGAGGATGTTTGTAAGGGTGGGATGGCATCCTCCACCGTGCTCAGTCTGGTCTCAGCTTCCTTCACCCTGTCCCTAAATTTTTTGAAAGTCTTGTCTAATAAGGGAAATATCCATCTTGACTTCCTCAATTTGTGCTGTGAGAGAAGTTCTGCAAAAGGTGATTGCTTCAAGGAGTTTGTCAGTGTCACTCGCTGTTCGTTCTCCCCCCCCAGCTTTCTCAGAGGCTCCTTCTTCCTCCATATCCTCCTTGTCTTGTCGGCAGTACTGATCCAGTTTTGCCGCCGCTGCCTTCTGTGCTTTGGTTGGTGACATGCTGTGAGGGTCCGGGGTAGCAACGAACGAGTCCCCAATCTTGTGTTGGCGAAATTAGCTGCCTGTGGGACAGGAAAGAGTGCTGGCTGGGGTTTCAAGGCTACTAGTATGTCTGAGGGCAAGGACTGTCCTTGTATGACAAGTGTTTGATATGCTGCTGCTCCGTTTGGGGTTCTGGTAATCTGGGGCTGCAGTAGGAAGTGTGAAAGGACCCCAATAGAATTTGTTCACAGGGGATTAAACAGGGCATCAGGCTGAAGATGTAGCACAGGCTGGATGTGCAGGTGTGCTAATATGGCCGCCGGCCTCCACATATAGTTCTAGGCCGCAACTCAGCCTAAGTACGAACGTCGTTCCTTCTGGGGTACTGGGGGTCAGGAAAGTCTATAGAGATGAGGATTAATGTGTTCCAGATCCCCTATGAGGTTTTCCCGTGACTGGGCATCGGCAGGGTGCAGCTATCCTCGGATAAGTCTGGGGTAAAGGAGGACCAAGATGGCCGCGGACTTGCCTGAATTCGGCCGCCGTGTGGAAGATCTCTGCTCCGCTCGGGCTGCAGTTTATCCGGTCGCTTCAGATGTTAGTTCTGGGGGTTGTAGATGTCCCAGGGAAGGTGATCCAGCAATTAAGGCAGTATAAGAAGTCCAGGAGTAAGTACAGCAGGAGTAATGGACGGAGCTCAGGGAATACACGTCCTACTCCATGCTGTGTCAGGCCACGCCCCCAGGTTGTCTTATCTTTCTACCTGACCTGCACACTGTTCTTCTGCCTCTGTCCTGTTTGGGTACGTATTAAAGTGATTGTAAAGTCCTTCCGTGTTTTTATTTATTTATTTTTTTTACTTCAAACATGTTATACTTAACTCCTCTGTGCAGTTGGTTTTGCACAGAACATCCTCCTCTTCTCAGGTCCCTCTTTGCTGCTTCTGGCTCCTTCCTCCTATTGAGTTCCGCCCCCTCAGCCAGCAACTTTTTTATGGGGGCACCCAAGCCGAGTCAGAGCTCCGTGTATCCATTCAGACACAGACCCCCGACCTGGCCTCACCCCCATTCTCTTCTGATTGGCTGGCTGACTGAGCCAATGGTGCCGCTGCTGTGTCTCAGCCATTCAGGAGGAGTGTCCCAGGTGGCTTGGACATACGTGGACATCGCTGCAGAGAGATGGGACTCGGGTAAGTAATTAGGGGATGCTGGTGAGGCTGCTAAACACAAGGTTTTTTTTTTTTTTTTAATCTTGATGCATAGAATGCATTAAGATAAAAAAAATACCTTCTGCCTTTACAACTCCTGTTAGGAAATATCTCTACATTGCTTGGCTGTGGTTAGTAGTTTGTGTCTACCTCCCTCCCTTGGTTAAATCTTCTTCAGGTAGACCGATTCCCAGTGTATTTCACATTTTTTGTTTTTCTTGGCTTGTTAGCATTGTGTTCCTTTATTGGAAAGGAATACATTCTATCCTGGGAATTGCATAGAAAGTGATGGGGAAATCTCCCTGTTTGGGGACACAGCAAATAACTCTCCCTCAGTCTGTTCAAAATGATAAAATTTATCTTTGGCTATCAACTTGAAATTTCTGATAATCATACTATTGGCAAAGGTATCTATTCTTTCCAACAATTTTATGTTTGTTTTGTCTTTTTGCAGAAAAATGTAACTTTTACAGCACCTGAAAAGGTCACCACCGACGGCAGCAGCTGTGGACAAAATGGTGCGGCCCCTTTACTGAATGTCCACTTTGGCAATGGAAACTTGTGGAGTCTGAACTTCACAAAAAATGACAAAGAGTACAGAGGCAGTGTCCTCAGCTTCACATACAACCTTAGTGACTCTGCGTTGTTTCCAGATGCAAAGAAAAAAAGTAAGTCCTGTGCCAAGCAGAAAGGACCGACATTCTTCTACAGACACGTGTTTCTTTTGACATACACATTTATTTTTTGGGGGTGCACATTCATTGTTTCATTTGGGGAGTGGTAAAAACAGGTGGTTCAATACAGGAGGGATCAGAGGGCCCTGCTCGTTAGAGCTTACAATCTAGAAGGGAGGGTCAAGTGGAGCAAAGGGTAGTAGCTGTGGGGGATGATCAGATGGAAAAAATCAAAATACAGGTGTTAGGTGCGGGTAGCATAGGCTTCTCTGAAGAGCAGGGTTTTTAGGGATCGTCTAAAAACTAATAGAGTAGGAGATAGACGGACAGATTGGGGTAAGGAGTTCCATAGGCTTGGAGAGGCTCTGGAAAAGTCTTGGAGACGAGCATGGGAGGAGGTGATTTTATATATATATGTGTCTCCCCCCCACCTCCTTATAAAGAATGAAGACTACTGGCAAGAACAGCAGCTGAACACAGATGAAATACATTTTTTTTTTTTTTTAAGCCTCATCAGCGCACATCGGAAAAACTACCTGTTTGTTAAATTTTATACTTTTTCCAAAATTAACAGCAGGTGATCAGCAATAAAAAGAAGGGGAAGCACCACCTAAATGCAGTATCACAGGGGGTTTATTAAAACATCGGTTAAAAACACTTGGGGTCCTTTCACACTGGAGCGTTTGCAGGCGCTATTGCGCTAATAATAGCGCCTGCAAACCGACCCGAAAATGCCGCTGCTTTCATTCCAGTGTGAAAGCCCGAGGGCTTTCACACTGGAGCGATGCGCTGGCAGGACGGTAAAAAATGTCCTGCTAGCAGCATCTTCGGAGCGGTGAAGGAGCGGAGTGTATACCGCTCCTTCACCGCTCCTGTCCATTGAAATCAATAAGACGGTGCGGCTATACCGCCGGCAAAGCGTCTCTGCAGAGGCGCTTTGCAGTGGTTTTTAACCATTTCTCGGCCGCTAGCGGGGGGTAAAACTGCCCCGCTAGCGGCCGCATACCGACGGTAAAGCGCCGCTTACAATAGCGGCGCTTTACCGCCGCCGCCTGCCCCAGTGTGAAAGGGCTCTTACAACTAAGATCAAAGAAGGCTTTTTGTGAAACTGCCTAGTCTGCCAGAAGGTCCTGGTTCCTTAATCCTGCATGGTCCACTGGGTTCAGTTTCCCTGGGAAGCAGTGGAGGCGGAAGAAAGTTCCTGTGGTGTGTAGGAAGTCCAAACCAAACCAGCCTGGGGCGCTTGGGCGGACTTGACGTCACCAGAAGGGGACAGAGTTGCTGGAGTACTGAATAGTAACAGGCTGCGCACTTGGAGCTGTCTGCTCCTTCTGAAGGCCTGGGATGGTACTGCAGGCTCATGATTTATATAGGGAAAAGTGTGCAGTAACACTTGTGGAACTAGAGGGACCAGCGAACCCGGTAAAGGAACACATGGCACCACAACAAGAGATTAATACAAAACCTGGCACAATTGTGGTAATAAAACTAGCAGATCAAATTGACAACGGTTATGAACTGGTAATTTGGACAATGCAAGATGGAATAATGTATAAATGACCCAAATGATGTCAGGCATGAACAAATGGGTAGAATATGACCCGAATAATATCACACATGAGGAAATGGGAGGGATACTGTGTGAATGACATAAATAAATTGAAATGGCACAAAAATAAAAAAAGTAATCGTAATAAAAAATAAGCATGAAAATTGTAATGAATTGACTGCAATGGTGGAAGGTTTCAACAAGGTACCTAATACTGTTATGCTAAAGTTACTTACTGTAACCACCCCCAGGGGACAGACACTGGCTATATAGGCCCAAGTATCCAGGGAGAAGACCATAAGGGTCCACTGTGGGAAAAAATAAATTAAAAATGAGTAAGCATGGTGAATATTAACAAAAATACATTACATGAAACGCCGAAGAGCTAGAAACACACACCCTGCTTTAAACACCTTCCTGGCCAAGCACATGCCCGCAGTGTCATTATTCCTTCAGTTTCATGTAATGTATTTTTGGTCTTCTTCCCGGATACTTGGGCCTATATAGCCCCTGTCTTTGTCCCCTGGGGGTGGTTATAGTAAGTAACTTTAGTTGACAAGTTTAGCATAACAATATTGGGTACCTTGTTCAAACCTTCCACCATTCCAGTCAATTCATTACCATTTTCGTGATTATTATTTATTACTTGCTGATTACTTGTTTTTATTTTTAATTATTATTTTTCTGTTATTCCAATTTTTATTTATGTCATCATTCACACTGTTTCCCTCCCATTTCCCCATGTGTGATTATTATTCGTCTCATATTCTACCCATTTTTTCATGTCTGACATTATTTTGGTCATTTTATATATTATTCCATCTTGCATTGTCCAAATTACCAGTTCATAACCATTGCCAATTTGATTTGCTAGTTTTATTACCACAATTGTGCCATGTTTTGTATTCATCTCTTGTGGTGCCTTGTGTTCCTTTACCGGCATCGCTGCTCCTTCTAATTCCACAAGTGTTACTGCACGCTTTTCCCTATAAAAATCATGAGCCTGCAGTACCACCCCAGGCCTTCAGAAGGAGCAGGCAGCTCCAAGCTCTTAGCCTGTTACTATCCAGTATTCCAGCAACTCTGTCCCCTCCTGGTGACGTGACGTCCACCCAAGCGTTCCAGGCTGGTTTGGTGTTGACTTCCTACACACCACAGGAACTTTCTTCCACCTCCACTAGTTCCCAGGGAACCTGAACCCAGCAGACCATGCAGGATTAAGGAGCCAAGACCTTCTGGCAGACGAGCCAGTTTCACCATAAGCCTTCTTTGATCTTGTAAGTGTTTTTAGAGTCAAATTATGTTTTTATTGTTTTAACAGAATATAACATGTGATCGTTATCCAGAAAGTGTATTACAGATCGTGATATGAGGGAAGGGGATGGAAACCCCCATATCCTAGTCATGGCAAAATAGAAATGGGGGGGGGGGGGTAGGAAAAGATGAAGGGGGTTAGAAGTTTGGGAAGGGGAGAATAGAGAGGGATGAGCAGGTCCTGGTGCAACAAATCAGAAAATCAAGAACATAAGGCGTGTTCAGTTTAGCTGTGAGGAGTTAATAGGGCTTTCAGGAAATCAGAGGAAGAATATTGTAAGTGTTTTTAACCGATGGTTTAATAAACCCCCTGTGATTCTGCACTTGGGTGGCGTTTCCCCCTTCTTTCCTTCTTGCTATTGCTGATCACCTGCTGTTAATGCTACTTGCCCGGTTGTCTTTTTATTATCAACGTTTTCTTAAACTCTGACTCAAACTAGTACGCATATCAAGCAAATAGAGAAAAGACCCTAATCCGTATACTTACTCCGGATCAGTGACTAGATCAGAGTTCAGCACCCACTGAACCAAAAAATTTAGAATTTCAAAAGGGAAGATTAGCTATTGCAGCATCTATACTTAAAGGCTAAATCCCCCCCCCCAACCCCCCCCCCCCCAAAGCATTGTACCAGTGATCAGTGGATTACAGGAGCAATCCTAGGCTCCTGCCGACTCTTCCTCCAGCTCTGTCCATATCAAGGAGGAGGAAGTGTCAATGGACTACAAGTGTGGCGATTACCGCACAATGTCGCCTGCTGCAATGGCAGTACTGTGTAAATGAATTGTATGACTATGCGATCGGATCCCTACATGGCCACGACAATTTTAAATGTGACAGCGACTGTGGGGACAGAAGAACCCCTGTGAGGGTGGCTCTCATTTGCACCATGTTGCATGTTGCACCCTAAATACGGTTGTAACCTGGTGAAAAAGTTGCAGTTTGCCTTTTTAAAGTGGAAGAAAAGTCTAATGACATCTATTTTTAAATTCCCTCCCCTCTCCTCCTACCTATCCTGCCTAACGTGCAAAAAAAGATCTGTATTTTTTCATGTGAATCTCGTCCAACAAGGGCTCTGAATTCCAGGAGCTATGTCACCCATAGGCTCCCATAGCCCAGCCATTGTCAGCACTACCTCTTCTTCTCTGCAGCAGCCAATCCGACACAGGAGCCGGCACTATGAGATCACGTGATTGGGCCTGAACAGATAGAAAATGGGCAAGTATACAGAATTTTACGGCACGTGCTCTGAAGGTCGGACCTTCAGAGTGCATGTGCCGGTAACGTCACTGGCTGCATGGACTCTGAATATCTCCTAAACTGTGCAGGTTTAGGAGATATTAACCGTACCTACAGGTAAGTCTTACTACAAGCACAAGTGGTAGAACAGAGTTTACTACTACTTTATGTGGAACTGGAGTTCTGCTTTAACAAACGGTGAGCAGGCATGCTTTTATTGCAGAAGAGACATGCAAATGCTCCTGCCTGCTTGCTGTCTTCTCTGGTGCTGCAAACTGAGCAGCGGGGTTCAGCTTATAGCGCTGGGGTGGTATGTAAATGCCGGGATTACATCATCCTGCGCCAGCTAATGAGGGGTCCCAAAGACCAGCACTCAAAAGAAGATGCCAGTGCCAGCGAGGGACTGTTGGACAGTTTCTTGGTTTATTGTGTGATTTGTCTGCTCACAGCAAAGCAACAGATTTCCTTTCCTGCAGATGTCCACAGACAAATGTTTCTTCTTTTGCTCCTTTTCAACTGCTAGGAGTGATAACCAAGCCTTGTGTAAGCTACAAGGTACTGTAATCGCTGCTCACAGGTAGAGATGGTAGATTTCACACTGGAGCGATGCGCTGGCAGGACGGTAAAAAATGTCCTGCTAGCAGCATCTTCGGAGCGGTGAAGGAGCGGAGTGTATACCGCTCCTTCACCGCTCCTGTCCATTGAAATCAATAAGACGGTGCGGCTATACCGCCGGCAAAGCGTCCAGTGTCGCTCCAGTGTGAAATCTATACATCTCTACCTTAAGCCATGTATATTTTATATGCTTGGAGCTTAGGTTTCCGTTCAAAACGTTTTTCTTTTTTTTTTTTTTTTCTTTTTTTTGAGTTTTTGCATAGGTGACGGCAAATGTGTAGCTCATGCAGGAGCTGCGATACTGAACAGAGGCACAAGTCATGCAAAGTCATAAAACATAGCAGGCAGTTTGAAAAAAAAAAATATCCCAATGCGATGTGGAGCTTTAAAAGAAATGGCAGCCAATAGTCTCTGCTACCGCTTGGCAGTGAATGCCCTCTTGTGGCAGATCCTTGCAATTACATATGTAGTTTTTGGTTCTGAGTTTCTCACAAATGGTATTTTGTCCACCATTGTTTGGAATGTAATATTATTCATTGTTTACTTTTCTTCTTATTTTTTGCATTTCTTCTTAGATCTGGTGATATCTACTACAAACACAAGCTTCTTTGTTCCAGTCCCACTGAATTCATCATATAAATGTTTACATGATGACACTGTGACTGCACAGAATGTTGTTCAGTTATATTGGAATGTCACACTGCAAGCGTATATGGATAATTCCACTTTAGGCAAAGGTAAGCAAATCTTTTTGGTATATTTTACTGCAGAACTCCTAATCCTGCCTATTTACCAGAATTTGGATTCACATCTCCATAATTCTCTTAAAACATGCTGAATGTTTGCAGGAATAAATGAATGCTTACCCACTGTGGCCCATTCATATTCACCCTTCATTCTTCCAGTGTACTACTGGAAATTAAAGTGGTGTTCCAGCCGAAATTATACTTTTTAAATAAAAATACCCCTATAATACACAAGCTTAATGTGTTCTAGTAAAGTTAATCTGTAAACTAAGGTCTGTTTTGTTAGTTTATAGCAGTAGTTTGTTATTTTATAAACTTACAGCAGCCTGTGGCCATCTTAAGTGTGGGCATCTGAAGCCAGACTGTATTTCTTCTTGGATCTCATCCTTGCAGATCTTGCACATGCTCAGTGCAGCACAAGCAGTGTAATAGGTTTCAGGTCAGGTTTCCATAGCAATGGCAGTGTCAGAGAAAGTTGCCGCCCCTTCCCAGAAGGCATTGCAAACAGGAAATGATGCGATGGGCCACGGCCAGGGAGGAGGAAGTGAAAAATTAATACAGCAGATATACAGTAGGTGCTGAGAAAAAAGGTAAAAAAAATATCCAATTCGTTTACAGTGCACAGTTTAGTGAGGGATTCTGAAGAGTTGTAAAAGTGGGTGGAACTCCACTTTAACTGCTTGCCGACCACCTCACGCAGATATACTGCAGCAGAAGGGCTCGCACAGGCAAAACCACGTACCTGTACGTTCCCCTTTAAGAGGCGGCCAGCAGAATGGGGAGATGCTAATGTAAACAGCATCTCCCCGTTCTGCCTAGTGACAGTGTCACTGGATCTCTGCTCCCTGTCATCGGAGCAGAGATCAGTCACATGTCACACACAGCCACGCCCCCCACAGTTAGAAACACGCCCCTAGGACACACTTAACCCCTACACTGCCACTTAGTGGTTAACCCCTTCACTGCCAGTGTCATTTACACAGGAATCAGTGCATTTGTATATCACTGATTGCTGTATAAATGACAATGGTCCCAAAAATGTCCGATGTGTCCGCCATAATCTCGCAGTCACAATAAAAATTGCTGATCGCCGCCATTTAAAAAAAAAAAATTAATAAAAATGCCATAAAACTATCCCCCATTTTGTAAACGCTATAACTTTTGCGCAGACCGATCAATCGCTTATTGCGTTTTTTTTGTTTTTTGTTTTTTTTTTTTTTTTTATATGTAGAAGAAAATATGTATCGGCCTAAACTGAGGAAAAAAATTGTTTTTTTTTACATATTTTTGGGGGATATTTATTATAGCAAAAAGAAAAAAATAATGCTTTTTTTTCAAAATTGTCGCTCTTTTTTTTGTTTATAGCGCAAAAAATAAGCGCAGGGGTGATCAAATACCACCAAAAGAAAGCTCTATTTGGGGGGGAAAAAAAAGACTTCAACTTTGTTTGGGAGCTACGTCGCACGACCGCGCAATTGTCAGTTAAAGCGACGCAGTGCCGAATCGCAAAAAGTGCTCTGGTCAGGACGGGGATAAATTGTTCTGGGGCTGAAGTGGTTAAGACTGATAAGAAATGCATGAGTGTTACCAGGTTAAATTCATATTGACAATGATTTATCTTAGTTTCTTAAAGCTAAACTGCATTAATAACCTTTTCCCCAACTGTACATGTTGTACCACAACATTCACAACTGGGGAAAAAAAATAACAGACCTCAGGCCAGAATGTAGCTTTCTCCTCGTAAGCGATGCACTGAAATTTCGGCCGCCAAAACCTATCGCCCAAAAATGGTGTTTTCTGCATTGTGCCGATAATGGCGCTGAAAACGCACGTGATTCTACCTCGATTTTACTGTGCTTATGGTGCTTAAAACCGCATCAGAAAGGTAAGATGGGTGTGTTTATTGATGCTTGCTTGCATTTCAACTGGGAGGTATGGGTTTTTTTTTTTTTTTTTTTTTTTTGTGCGGTATTTTTAATTGACTAAAAATGCAGCAAGCAGGATTTTTTACCACCACAACGGAAGCGCAACGGACCATTGTGAAGACTTGCATAGAATTTAAAGGGATACTTTTTTTTTTTTTTTTGAGCTTTTGTTGCGCTAAAGGTGCTAATAATAGGCAACAGTAAATTCATATTCATTTAAATTCATGACAATAATTAAAAAGTCAAATGTATAATAGTTTTTAAAAAAACTGTTTCTCTTTTCGTTTGTTGACACACACCGCTCCATTACTCAGAACCATAGGGTTATACCGCCCCCTACAGGAGTAGGACACTAGGCAGAAAAAAAGACTTGGCTACTCCTATGGGCAGTCCTAGGTGGTATACACCCCCCCTCTCTGCTATAGGCCTTCAGTTTTTCAGGTCTTCTTCAGCGTCCCCTGGTCTCACACTCCCTGGTGCGTATCTTTTTTTATTCAAGGGATTCGACATCTGTCTCCACCGGTGTGGGATCTGATATGGTGCTCTCGGTTCTGCGGAAGCCTCTTTGAAAATATTCGGTAGATTCCCCTGCTTACTTTCTCAGAAGGTTTTTGGTGGCTATCACCTCTGCTCACAGGGTGTCGGAGCTGGTGGTGTTATCTTGTCATACGCCTTACCTGGTGTTCCACAAGGATAGGTGGTTCTTAGCCCTTGTCAATCGTTCCTTCCTCTGATTTCCGTTTTGAATAAGGACATTGTGTTGCCGTCTCTGGTCAGCATATCCTAAGGAATTTTGCCTTGCATGTCCTGGGTGTGGTTTGGGTGTTTCAGGAGCCACTGAGTCTTTTCGGAGGTCAGACTCGCTGTGATCATGGGCGGGCCAAGAAAGGGGCTGTCTGCTTCTTCTGACCATTTCTGGATGGATCAGACAGATGATGACTCTGGCCTATTCTGTCAGGGGTCCGGTTCCTCCTTCCCTGTTACGGCGCATTTTACTTAGGTGCTTAGTGCTTCTTGGGCCTTTTGTCATCAGGCAACTGTTGCGCATGCATGCCAGGCGGCCACTTGGTCGTCGTCGTACATTTCACAACATTCTACAAAGTGGATGTGCTGACATCTGCAGATTTTTTTTTTTTTTTGGCCGCAAGGTTTTGCAGGCTGCTCTTTAGAGGGTCTATTCCCTCTTGAGGGTGTATTGTTCAGATTGGGCTCCTGTTGCCTGGTTGGCTCTTGTTAGCCTTGGGATTTTTCGTTGTCCCACCCCTCATGTTTGGCACTGCTTTGGGAAGTCCCTATGGTTATGAATAATGGAGCACTGTATCTGTCAATGAACGAAAGAGAAAATGTTTTTTTTTGACTTACCGCAAAATCATTAGTTCATTGACAGACACAGCACCCACCCTCTAAGAAGTTTTAATACTTCTAACACTGCTTGTTACTAAACTGAAGGCCTATAGCAGAGAGGGGGTGTATACCACCTAGGACTGTCCATAGGCAT
The DNA here is from genome assembly GCA_037952925.1 of Lithobates clamitans. Taxonomy (NCBI): domain Eukaryota; kingdom Metazoa; phylum Chordata; class Amphibia; order Anura; family Ranidae; genus Lithobates; species Lithobates clamitans. The sequence continues at coordinate 454,541 of JBBGZY010002645.1, forward strand.
AGCCACGTCTTTTTCTCTGCCTAGTGTCTTACTCCCTGTAGGTGGCGGTATAACCCTATGGTTCTGAATAATGGAGCGCTGTGTCTGTCAATGAACTCGGAGAAATGAATTTTACGGTAAAGCAAAAATCCAATTTTTTTTTTCTGTTTCCAGCCAGGTGTATTCTGCATTTTCGGTTTCGGCACCAAAATTTCCATTCAGTGCACCTCTACTCCTGGTTTAATCAAAACTGGGACCTAACTGCCTTTTTAGAAAATACAGAGCCAGTAGGTTTTACAGCTCTACTCTATAAGCTAGAATTTGAAAACCTATAGTTTATTATAGCGCATCTGTAGTCTTGGAAGGTGAGCTGCATATTCACATCCCGCCATCTTTGTTTCTGATTGCTAGTCTGATTGCCAGATTGGGTGGATGTTGGGAGAACTCTGCGTTCTAGTCTTTTTCTCTGTAAATGTAAATGAGAGCGTTCCAAAAGGGGGGTCTATTAGATTAATACCCACAAGTGCCTTTTAACCTTTCTAAGAAATAGGTCATTTTTGGCTAGTGAGTGTACCTGGCACATAGCTGGAGCAAAGAGGTGGATTTAAAGTACCCTGAAAAACATTTTTACATTATCACAGTCCTTTTACTAGTATTAACAAACATTTGGATTAAAAAAAAATGTTTTTACTCACCAGAAATGCCCTGTTACTATGTGGTGGCTCCTAACCTGCCACTTTCGGGTCCACGGTGCTCCGAATCACTTCCACTCTCGCCTGTGCTCCTGGGAAATGTGAGTCATTTCCCAGGAGTCAGTGAGCAGGAGTGTCAAAAAAAATCGCATTATTCCCTGACAGGAAATTACGTGATTTAAGCCGGATCTATCTAGGTTGTCATAACTGGGCAAAACCTTCCTCCATCACCACCCATTGTTATAGCAACTTGGTAAACAATTGGCACTACAACCGCCGGAGCATTGCGCATGCTGGTTACCCAGCATGCACCTCTCCATCGCTAATACAGGAAGAGGTTGCGATTGGGCTTCACATGCCCATAATCATGGCAAGAGGATTTTCTAAATCTTAAGTATAAAAGATATAATTCATATACACTAGCAAACCTGTATATACTTTATTTGGGTTGTTAATGCATTATGATGGGATGCCTGTAAAAAAAAAAAATACTGTGGCCGTAACTCTGCTTTAAGGGAATCTTCACAACGGATTTGGATTACTTTTGTATAGGAAACATGTAAGAACACACATTAGGTGTAGATTACTGGAAACTATTGGTACCTTGTATGTCAAAGGCTTAGTGGTGTTTGCTATATTTTTGCTATATTTTGCTATATATTTTTTTGCCTGTATGTATGGTATGTTGTAAAGTGCTGCGGAAATTGTTGCCGTTCTATAAATCTTGTAGAATAATTTTGTTCTATTGCATCCTATAATATAGGGTGAGTGGATAATGCATAGTAATTCAGAATGTTTTATGCTTTTCATATTTGGTCTTTTATTTTCAGATTTTCATTGCAGTGCTGACATTCCTTCTACAAGCACAACTATACCAAGCAATACGACCCCACAGCCAACCACTAAACCTGTAGACAAACCCTCTGTTGGCAACTATTCTGTTTTAAACGGTACAGAGCCATGTTTGCTGGCTTCCATGGGTCTGCAGCTTAATGCATCCCTGCTCTTTGAAGGAAAGGTAAATTTAGTTGCTGGTTTAAAATATAAATGTAAAATATATATATTAATTTTTTTTTTTTTAGAGTAAAATTTAGCCCAGTTTTTTTTTTTTTTAATATTGTGAAAGATAATGTTACGTCGAGTAAAATGATACCCAACATGTCACGCTTCAAAATTGTGCCCACTCATGGAATGGCGACAAACTTTAACCCAAAATGTCTACAGGCTACCCGTTTTGATTTAAAGTAGGTCTAGGGCTAGAATTGCTGCTGCCGCTCTAACGATCGCGGCGATACCTCATATGTGTGGATTGAACACCGTTTTCATACGCGGGTGGGACTTGCATATGCGTTAGCTTCTGCAAGCTCGGTGGGACGGGGCTCTTAACTGTTTTTTTTTTTTTGTTTTTTTTTGTTTTTTTTTTATGCTGTCCCTTTTTTAAGAAAAAAGTTGGGGTCACTTTTATTCCTATTACAAGGAATGTAAACCACTTGTAATAATAAATAGCATGACAGAACCTCTTAAAACGTAGTTCCACCCAAAAATGGAACTTCTGCTTTAAGTGAAGGTGACCTCTGACATGCCATACTTTGTTGGGGGAGGGAGAAGATACCCTCCTTTTTTTTTTTTTTTTTTTTTTTTTAGGGCATCCAGCTCCCACTTCCTCCCGGGGTTCCAGAGTGGGAAGGAAGTTCAGCTCTTTCCCTCTCCAATCTTCTGGGACATGTCACAGGTCCCAGAAAATTGCCCAGCCAATCGCAGCGTGCAGTGCGTGCCCGGCTGTGAAGCCACAGCCGAGCGCCCAGTCACAATTCCGGCACTGAGGAGGGGGGGGCGGGGCTTCATGTGCCCGCATCGCTGGACCGTGGTACAGGTGAGTGTCTGATTATTAAAAGTCAGCAACTACACTTTTTGTAGCTGACTTTTGCTGAACTCAGATCTAACATTTACACTATAAAATGCAATACAAAAATAAAGTGTGTTTTGGTTTGTTGGTTTGTTTGTGTTGTGTGGTAAGCCCACTGGAGACCACCGGAGCGTGGCGGGAGGGCCCTCTCCTGCCCCTGATTAAAAGTAATCTTGCAACGAATCCGCCGCTGAGACCACTTTTATCTGAAAGTGGACCGCCCACTCTTGAAGAGGATACCGAGGTTATGGCAGCTAGTTTCCCCCTTAACATTACTCCACTTCAAATAGCCGACATACAACTGTGGCGGGCAATTCTTTATTTTTTTATTTATTTTTTAATGGTTGAACTGGATGGACTTGTGTCTTTTTTCAACCTGACTAACTATGTAACTATGTAAGTAGTTCACACTACCTTTCTTGGATTTCATTGATGGACACAGCACCCATGGAAATTCTACTTTTACAACTGCTTTGTGAGTAACTGGCTTGCCTATAGCAGAGAATGTGTTTTATACAAGTGAGGACTGCCCATACAAGGTGTTGAGTTCTTCTCTGCCGAAAGTCCTACTCCTCCTGCAGGTGGCACTATAAACCCTGTTGGTTAAGATTCAGAAGCAAGGCTGAGTCTGTTAGTTTTAAAGTGGCTGTAAACCCTCACATACAGTCAGGTCCTGGTGATGTCTATGCGTTCCAGACTTCAGGCTGTAATTGACTGCAAAAGATTTGCAACCAAGTATTAAAAAGTGAAAGCTTGATGGATGATTGTTAATCTGTCCCATTACTTTTGGTCCCTTAAAAAGTGTGAGGCACATATACAAACTGTTGTAATTCCTACACCGTTCACCTGATTTGGATGTAAATGCCCTCAAATTAAAGCTGAAAGTCTGCAGTTAAAGCACATCTTGTTTGTTTCATTTCAAATCCATTGTGGTGGTGTATAGAGCCAAAAAGATTAGAATTGTGTCTATGTCCCAATATTTATAGACCTGACTGTATATCCAGTGAAGTGAACAGTCTCAGATGACACACAGATGAAACAAATCTGCCTATTTAACTTTTTTTTTTTACAAATAACGTGGTGTTTTTATTTGAAAAAAGGAGAACATTTTACATATGGTGTACACATTACAACATTGCTTTTATAGAATTCACGTTACAACATTGCATTTATAGAATATGTGCAGACAACAAAAAGGTTGCGATTCAATTACAGCTTATATACCAGTCATGTATATTACATCTTGCCATTTTTTGAACATAAAGTAACTATGGATATGCGCTTAACTTACATACGAGGCTCATAGAGATTTCTACGCAGGAATTAGCTTATAGTGGGTGTCTAGGTATTTCCGTGCATCTATCTGCATTCTCTAGCCATGTGTCCCAAATCTTGCCATATTTAGCAGGGCATTTTCTATGTACGTATATCTCTTTTTTTATATGGCAGCACTTGGTTAATCGATAAAATCCATTCCTGGATTGTTGGTGGTGTGGCTTGTAGCCACTTTCTTGCTATAAGTAGCCGAGCCGTGAACAATACCTCCTGTAGAAATATTTTATGAAATTTATCTGAGTCAGGGTCAGGGAATATTCCCAATAGGCACTGCTTCGGGCAAAGCGTCAGGGGTGATCCCATCTTGTCATGTATAAATTTGACTATTTGGGACCAATAGTCCTGTATCACCGGGCACGTCCATATAAGATGAAAAAAGTTGCTCAAGGGGCTATCGCATCTAGGGCATAGTGGATTCTGGTTGGGCTTAAATTTAGCCAATCTGTGGGGGGTTAAATATGACCTATGCATAATGTACAATTGCGTGATTCGGTCAGATAGCCTAGTGGATACTTTTTTATTAGTGCTCAATGCATCCTCCCATTCATCATCCTCCAGCTCCCCCACATCCCGGGCCCATCGTTCTTTTAAACCGTACGCCAGAATGACTGCGGGGGGGCGGAGTAAAGAGTTGTAGAACAATGATACAATGATATAAGCTTACGGGAATCCTGGTCAGTTATAATGTTTAAAACATCAAGACACTCCACATTAGGGGATTCAGCATTAAACTGTGTTTGGAGGGCGTGGCGGAGTTGTTGGAATGACTTAAATACATTATTATGGTACACATCAGACAGATATCTTACTCCCTGGTTTAACCACAACCGAACATCAGGAATAGTTAATAATTCTTGTAGACCAGGATTATCCCATAGTGGTGTATGGTAATGCGTAGGTGGTATTTTCAGTCTGCGGCCTATGACCTCCCATATCTTCCAATGATGATATACTAGACTTTTACATCCACCCAGATTTCCAGTATTCTTATGGTCCCTGAGCAGAATTTGAAAGGGGTGGGTTATTCCCTGGGTATAGGAGGAACACATCAGAGATAGATACCGCTCTTTGTCCTGTTTATCTAAGAAGAAAAAGTGGGACAATTGTGCAGCCAGGTAATACATGTTAAAGTCTGGTAACGCCGCGCCCCCTAATTCAGTTGGGTTTTTGAGTGCTTGCCAGGACAACTTGTGCCGTGCCGATCCCCATACAAATGAGTTAAGGAGGGCTTCTATAGATTTGAAAAGCCTAAGGGGTATATAAGCTGGAGCATGCCAAAGGACGTACAAGAATTTGGGGAGAAGGACCATCTTAATAAGATTGATCCGACCCATAACCCCCAGTGGTAGTTTGGCCCATGTTTGAGTTTTAGCTTTTAATTGTGCTATTAGGGGTTCTATGTTAAGCCTGACATAGTCTTCTGGTATGCGGGTTATGATGACTCCAAGATATGTCATGGAGCTAACTCTAAGAAGGGGAAAGGAGGCCATCGTATCAGTGAAACACTGACATCGATAGGGAGAATCAGAGATTTATCCCAATTGATCTTGAGGCCAGAGTATTTACCAAAATTTTGAATAAGCTCAAGGGCTATTTTTAGGGATGAGCCGGCGTCCGTCAGGTACAACAACATGTCGTCCGCGTATAGGCTGATCTTTTCTACTAAATCTCCCCGTCTCAGGCCCTGGATACCTACATGTGCCCTAATGGAGGAGGCAAGAGGCTCCACCGCCAGGGCATATAATAAGGGGGATAGAGGACACCCCTGACGCGTGCCTCTGGACAGGGGAAAGGAGTCAGATACTTTGCCGTTAACCAAGATCCTGGCACAAGGGTTCTGATATAGGAGTTGAATCCACCTGACGTACCTGGGCCCGAAACCAAAACGACGCAAGCATACCCAAAGATAGTCCCACTCGACAGAGTCAAACGCTTTAGCAGCGTCTAGGGACACTACTACTCTGGAGCCTAAGTGGTCATGTTCAGCTTGCATATTCATATGAAGTCTACGTAGGTTAAAGGCCGTGTTTTTAGCTGGCATGAACCCGGTTTGGTCAGGGTGGATTAAAGTCATTATCACTTTGCTCAATCTAAGTGCCAGGACCTTGGCCAATATTTTAATGTCCAGTTGAAGCAGGGAAATCGGACGGTATGACTCGGGGAGGTTCAGATTTTTCCCTGGTTTGGGTATCAGTACAATATAGGCTTCACTCATGGAAGGGGGTAGGACACCAGTTTTAAAGATATGAGAGAATAATTCATAGAGCCTGGGGACTAGGGTTTCAGCGTATGTCGTATAGAACTCAAGTGGGAGGCCATCAGAGCCTGGTGCTTTAGATGTGTTAAGTGTGGTCATGGCTTCTATTATATCATCTTCAGATATGGGAGCTTCTAGCATCTCACATTGTTCACCCGTCAGGGTGGGCATTTCTATATTGGCAAGGATTGTCGCTAATTCTTCCGGGGGATTGGTAGTAGTGGAACTGTAAAGCGCAGTGAAGAAAGTGCGAAACTCCCCGGCCACCATATCGGGGTCTGTAATCAGGGTCCCATCTGCAGCCCGAAGGGACACCACCACTGGAGGCCTGTGATCCAAGAGGGCTAGGTAGGCCAAGAGACGTCCCGCCCTCTCCCCACTCTCATACACCCTCTGTTTATTGTAAAAAATCTTTCTCTCAGCTTTTTGGAAATGGAGACCATTCACAAGTCTAGTTTGTAGTTTTAATTTATCTGCTGTGGATGGAGATGGATCAGCTGTAAATTCTCTTTCCGCCTCTGCAAGGGATTGTTCCGCCTGTTTTATTACCCGCGACGATGTCTGGCGGTATCTAGAAATACGTTGCATTAATATCATCCTAGCGTGTATTTTAAAAGCATCCCAAATCAGCTCCAGTGGCGCAGTATTGTGGTTGGTCTGAAAGAACAGGTCCCATTCAGTCCCAATGTCCTCTAGCCCAGGAATAGCTGTCAGCCAGAAAGGATTTAATTTCCACGTATATGTCGTGGGGGAGGAGTCTATCCGCAATGAAATCCAATACGGGGCATGATCTGATAGAACCCGTGGATTGAAACCCACCTCTCCCAAAATGGGGAGGAGGGTATGGGATATTAAAATTAAATCTATCTGCGACATTGAATTATATGACGAGGAAAAGCAGGAGTATACCCTATCATTTGGGTGTCGGTGCTGCCAAGTATCCACGAGGTTGAAGTCTGAAAGGAGTTTGCCAAATCTAGTGTGAGATTGGTTTTGGTTATTAGAAGGAGTCAGTGTCAGTCTATCTAAGTCCTTATTAATGAAGTTATTAAAATCTCCCAACCAGAGCACAGGGATATTAGGGTAGTGGGATATAAAGGTCAGCCCCTCTGTCAGGATTCCAAATTGAAACGGGGCAGGTATGTACATGGCCAGAATTAGGAGTTCCAATCCATGCACCCTGGCATGCAAAAACAAGAACCTACCCTGGGGGTCTGATTTGAGCGTTAGGAGTACGAATTGCACTGTTTTAGCCACCAAGATAGCCACGCCCCTAGAGTTTGCAGTATATGGGGCCTGGTATATCCATCCCACCCATGGTTTTTTGAGCGCCAGCACAAGTTGGCCTGTAAGGTGGGTTTCCACTAACACCACAATCCCTGCTTGCTGTTTTTTTAAGTAGGATAGGACTGCATTGCGCTTGAGTTTGGCTCTAAGGCCGCGCACGTTCCACGTTAAACACTTCACATCAGGCATATTGACAAGGTACATATATCCGGAGCCCGAGCACCCCGAGCCCGCGCGCCCACCCCACAAGCCCCCCCGCGTACGGGAGGGCATGCGGGGCCGCCCGTTGAGCCCGGGGCCCCCGGACCAGGATACTGCCGCACACACAGTATTTTTAATGGACCATTTTGTAAAAGTAGCTCTGCTTGCATGTGAGCATACCCGGTGATAATTGCAAGTGCATCATATATGGAATTTGCACTATACCAAGGAACAAACAAAAAACTCCACGTGTTTAAACTTAAAACAACAAAATTTAACACACTGGACTGCCCGGTAAGACAACACACCAGAGATCTATCGGACGTGGTCTTCAAGAGCCGGGCAGGCCAGGGAAACCATACTTGAAACAACCAACATTTGTTGCATTCATTAGTAACAATGGCGGATCCCCTAAGGGTCACCGCACCTAATGTGACGATTAACCGCTGAAAAACGTACAACAGTACAGGGAGTGTGACATCCGTTCTAGTGGCTTCAGGATGGGTTTGTCTGAATAATCTGAAGGATATGGAATGTCGAGACCATGTCGCAGATGTCATGCCGGTTGCCGCTTTGCCATGAAAATTAGAAACAAGAAAAATGGGGCCATACAGATCCAATGCAATACCGCGGTATTTGTGCGGGGACTTGAGTAGCGGATAAAATATGTGATAATTAAGGGGAAATTTGTACCCAAGTGAGGCAGGTTTAGGAGGGATTTTGCCCTTCTATGGAGGGGAAATAGAAAGAGACACAAAAAAAAAAAAAAAAGGAGCGGGGAAATAGAGCACCAGTCCCGGGGTACAAGGAGGTTCAAATAACACAGTACCTGTAGAGTTCCAAATGTTTTCAGCGCGGATAGAGAGGGGTATTTGTCTGTACCGGCATCTTAGATTAAGGGTTCGTTCAAGAAGAACATGAGAGAGTACAGCCGACTCATCAAGCAGGTTCTCGTGCTGGCGCCGCCGCGTTTTCAAGCCAGGAGAAGACAGCATCAGGTGTTTCAAAGAAGTGTGCTCGGTCTTCTCCGACTACCCGAAGTCTAGCCGGGAACAGCATCGCGTATGAGTAGTGACGTATCCTCAGCTGCCGCTTTGCTTCGGTGAATTGCGCTCTCTTTTTCTGTATCTCGGCTGAAAAATCTGGAAATACCTTGATCTCGCCGTTCTTAAAAGGGATGTTACCCTTCAATCTGGTAAGTCGGAGAACTGCATCCCGATCTCGGAAATTGAGTAATTTAGCTATAAGTGTCCTGGGTGGTGCCCCTTGAGGGGGAGGTTTGGCAGCCAGTCTGTGCGCTCTTTCGACCACAAAAGATGTAGAAAATTCAGCCCTTCCAAAAGTATTAATGAGAAGGTTTTCAAGAAACGAAGGGGGGTCTGTACCTTCTGAGCCTTCGGGTAATCCTACAAACCGCAGGTTACACCTTCTGAGGCGGTTCTCCATATCGTCCTGCTTTGCTAGGACCGCATGGAGTTGGTGTTGTAATTGCTCTGCAGTCACTTGTAGCGGGTGTATGTTGTCTTCCACATGACTGATGCGGTTTTCTGTCTCGGTAACCCGGTCTCTGAGTTTCTGTAAATCCTGGCGTATAAGTGAGACATCAATTTTCACCTCTTCAATCTTACCCGTTAGGGTGCTTTTGCAATCCGATATTGCCTCTAGTACTCTTGCAGTATCTTCTGCAGAGGAGCTCGTCGCTGCTGGAGATCCGGCGCCATCTTCCTCCTCGGCCTCCTTCTCTGCATGACGGTATTTAGCCAGTTTAGCAGCTGAGTCCGTAGTTTTTTTCCCCGGTGACATGTTCCTCGGTACCGCGGTATGCCTGGAGTTCAGTAATGTGTAGAAATTTAGCAGGCTTAGCCCCAGGATATAAAGATACGGATGTTAGGCAAGCGGAGCTCCCGTTCCACACTCCCTACACCATGCCGGTCCAGGCCACGCCCCCTGCCTATTTAACTTTTACATGTATATCTGCTCTTCATCTGTATATATCCTTTTAGAAAGTGCTCTTCGTTATATTTTCTCTTCCTGGTTAACACTGCAGAGAAGCCTGGGCATACAGCCAAGACAACTGATTGGAGGAAAGGCACACACCCCCTCTCCTCATAGGCAAAGGAAGAAAGGAATGTGCAGAGCTCTGCTCTTAGATGACAAGCTGATTGCTAATCTATAGCAACCTCCCTCGATGCACACTTCTATCTCCCGTCTCGAAGAACGTGTGAGAAGTTATTAGGCTGATAACAGAGCTACCGAGCAAGAGAACGCTACAGGACACAGGGCTTTGGCGAGAGATGAGAACAGTTCAGATATGTGCCCAGCTCACATTTCTTGAATCGGGTTTACATCCAGTTTAACTCGGAAAAAAGGTTTTTACGGTCATTAACAACCATCCCATTTTTCTTGCCTAAGGGCTGGGTCACACTGGAACATGCATGTCCCCGTGCTTTCCTGCACTGTCTGAATTTGACAGCCTATTCATTTTGAATGAGCTGCAAAGCACACGAGCCAAGGAAAAAGTAGTACAAGCACTACTTTTCAAATCACATTGTGGTCAATGCGATGTTGCCACAAACGACTGCGTTAGTAAGGTGTGTTTTGGGTTGCCATTAACGATTCATTAGCACCTGAACACTCAAAGTATTAGGACGCCTGCCCTTACACACACACACTCCTCCTTTAAATTTTCTTTTGTGAACTTATGCAAAGGGGGCCCCTATGGATCTCTGAATTGGTTCTCAGACAATACGTTGTCTTTTAATACTTCAAAGTATATACTATATGCTTGTCAAGTATGTGCTGAAAGACACTTTAAGCTAGAGATGTGTTAGTATATTGATCATGGGTGACTGGGCAGTAAAGGCGAAGTTTATCTTTAGACCATTCCACCCATATTTTGGGTGTAACATAGTGCCAAGCTGCCTACCACCCCTACCTTTCTACAGTATAATGGTTCTTCTCCCTGGTGGCTCCTGTCACTTTTTTTTAAAATTTTACACAACTGTGCATCATTCCTAGAAATCTGCGAATGAAGAAACAAAAGTTCCCATCTGCCACCACAGGAGAGGGACGACTTATCGCAGAACACAAATGTGTTTACCCCATTTATAGTTTGTTTGACACTTCCTCCAGCTCAGTAACCAAAAGTCCGTACCTTGGTATGGATGTAGAGCTCGAGGAGCCTGTGAATTGCACCCGAGATTTGGAGAACATGGATACAATGCTTTGCCATCTTTGCCTGGCAAAAAAAAAATGGTACATTCACTTCTTTTTTTTTTTTCTACAAAAGTTGATGCGTTGCATTTTGCAAAAGGTGGACATGGCCTTTGATTTGAATATATAACATGTTCAGGCGTTAAACTCTCAATCTGCTCCACATTTGTTGAAGGAAGTAGGCATGTGTGCCTTTTGTTGATTTTAGAATATTATGAGAGGAGTTTATCAAAACTGCTGGAGCAGTTGTATATGACAACCAATTCGCTTCTTTCTTCTTTTTTTTTTTTTTTTTTTTTTTTTCAAATTTTAACAGTAGAAGCTGAGGATAGAAGCTATGATTAGTTGCCATGTCCAGCTCTTCCAGATTGTCTGCTCCAGTAAATGTCCCCCTCCAATGTGCAAGTATACATGCACAACAGATTGTCAGTCTGCTAAACTAGTTTGGACAATAATAGGCAGAAGATACCTGCTGAAATCTAGGGGTATCTCTAGCCATACCACTTTTTTCACAGTTGCACAATCAGACGTTTGCATTTGAAGAGGTGTGTGGAGTAGATTTGCTCTCTTGCGTGTTTATTTATTACTGGTGGATCTTTTCTGTTTAGAATGTTTGGACTGCACTTAACATTGATCCCAGCAACACCAACAGTTCTGGAACCTGCGGAAATGAGACTGCTCTATTGAGACTGACTAACGGCACCACAGTTGTAGAATTTCACTTTGTCATCGTAAGTGTTTGCAATATCTCAATATATGTTCAATGTGTTTTTCTTTGTCTTCTCTGTGTACTAGTTTTTAGATGGTTTTTACTACTTTTAAATCTTTATAAAATATCTATTTTATCTCCAGTTCCCTTTTTTTTGAGGTTATATTTAACTACCACTATCCTCTTTAAAAATTAATTAAAGCATAACGCAGGATAAAAGGTTCTAGTTACTATCACAAGACCCCATATATTGGGTGTATGATATACAGTATCATGAATAACTAGAGTGCCACTAATTGTAAAGCAATTTTGTGCAGAGTGCCGCAGTAGGGGGGTTGAGCTCTGGCACTGGGGATGATTAACAAAAAGACAGTAAGACATTTAGAGAAGTGTTTTTTCAGCACCCCATATTTACACTTTAACTGGAAGCTTCAGTTGGACTTGAACCTTTACTGTGTGATACTGATTGTTTTATTATTCCAAATCTAGAAAGAAAAGAACTTCCACCTTAAAGAAGTTAATGTGACCATGCTCAATGGTTCAGGTACAAAACTTTGCTTTTTTTTTTTTACATGATTTTGTAATTACAGTTGTATCCGTTTTTTTGTTTGTTTTATTGTTCTTGATATTAACCGGCTAAATATAAATATGATATTTAGCCTGATTCTCTATAACCATTGCTTGGCCTGATTTGAGCATCACTTTTAAAGAACAGGGAGGAATCAGCCTTTAAACGTGGCAAAATCCTGCACTTCTGACTGTAATGAGTCCAGATTCTTCCCTTTTTTAACAGCCCTGCTGTGGCAGTGAAAGAATTTGGGCTCGTTCACATAGCTTAGCCCTGAGAAACATACAGACTTTACAGGCTCTGCATCCGGGTCCGTGCACCCGTCCCTGTGCACCTGTCAAACTCTATTGCGTAACGGAGTCCATACAGCTTTAAAAAACAAAACAAAAAAAACTTGAGATATAGATGTGCTATTACAAACATGGGAATTCAGCTTCTTATGGATGCATATTATTGACCTGTTTTAATCTAAAGGGTTTCAAATCCTTATTGGATTCATTTTTTTAATTTTTTGTTCATGGAAAATACAGCAGAAGGATATCCTAACAGTGTTCTGTTTAAAAGATATAAAGCCACTAAATAATTTTCCTCACCAACATCCACCCACCTGTAAACTTTTGTTTGCATTAACCGTTCAGGAGGCTGGAAATTATAGCTAGTATTGGCAGGCTTTAGTAGCCATTTATTTTTATTTTCACAAAACTCACTCATTTGCCTGCTGAAAGGCATAGCAGGAACGTGTAACAAAACCAGATCTCCCAAATCAGAAGTGCACGCTAAGTTTCTTGCTTGCGCTAGAACAGGGATGTCCAAACTTTTTTCAAAGAGGGCCAGATTTGATGAAGTGAACATGCGTGAGGGCTGATCATTTTGGCTGACGTTCTTTCAACCATTAAAATTCGGTCTAAGTGTGTTTTGTCAGAGCACTAATACGCTGCCTAACAGTAATTCTCTTGTCTTTGTGGCTGTGTGTGTGGAAGAAATGAGCTCGGGTGTGTTTTTTTTTGGTAAATCATATTTATCGACTTATAATGAGCACCTTCACTTTTAAAGAAGTTTCAGGGAAAAATTTTAAATAAAGAACTGTTAAGCAAAATAAGTGTCAGTGCCCATCTGCAGCACCCCCCGTTGCCATGGATGCAGTACCCCCCCCATTGCCATGCATGCAGCCTGATTCATACCCATCTGCAGCCTTGGAGGAGACGGGGAGGGGGCGGGACGAGTGCCAACAGACATACAGGAGAAACTCCTGTTTTCTCGGCAGCCTCTTTAATAGAAAGTCCAGTCGTCCAATGGCAGATCAGGAGACAGACCTTCCTTTTACAGAGGCCGTCTTGTAAACAGGCAATTATCCTGTATGTACGCCACTCGTCCTGCCCCCTCCAAGGCATCAGCATATATATCTTTTGTGGCCCTGCCCACCCCCCCCCCCCCCCCCCCACGGCGCTCGGATTCGTTGGGGGCAACAAAAGATATACTTGTCAAAATTACCAGGTGGACTGTCCGAAACTGTAACGCGGGCCTGACTTTGGACATGCCTGCGCTAGAACATTGCAGTTGATATGTGATTGGTGTAATCACCACGCCATAGTCTCTTGCCATTTATACTCCTCTCCACAAAGAGCTTTATTACATAAGTAATTTAAAATTAAATTGCTTTTGAACCCTCTTGAATTATTGCTGTGATACAGTCAGGGTGCATATATAGTAATACATATGGCTTTTCAACTTTTAAGGTATTTGGCAACTGCTACAGCAGGTGAGAAACCTCCTTGTGCTACCAGCACATAGTAATATCTAATCAGACCGGGGCTCTTGCACCCATAGGTCTTCTGTGGTCCGATACACCTAATGAGCACTACTCTAATGGACATTGCTTTTGCTCCGTATGCAATGTTCAGGGGGTGTGTTGGAGAGCTGGACTGCTTCTTGAGTGTGAGACTCTCCGAGTGCGGTTATTACAGTATTTTTTTAGTTAAAGTAGAAGAGGCTATTGCTGTATATGCAGCTTAACTGCCTTAAAGTAATAAAGTGAGGCTTCAGCTGGGCTTAAATTCAGTGCATGCAGCCACTTTTCCTCCATTATGTCACCTGATTTTTTTGTTCATGCCTCATTAAGCAGCTGTACTCGAAAAAATAAAATACATGTGTTTTTATTTGTAATGCTTTGCTTTTTAGACGTTTCTTACAAAACAAATTTTAATCTGAGTTTATGGGAAGCATCATTGGGTAACTCTTACCTGTGTCGCAAGGAGCAGCTTATCACTGTCTCGGAAGACCTCTACATTAATACATTTGACGTGAGAGTCCAGCCTTTCAATCTGAATCATGGCAACTATGGCACAGGTAAGAATGTGTGCATACGGCTGTGTGTTTGTTTTGTGTGTTTTTTTTTTTTTTTTTTTTTTTATTAATGTGAGACTAGTGTGAACAAGTGGTTTTCACAATTTTAGGCTGCATTTATAGAGAACTAGAAAGGTTCTTCTTAACCTGTGTACTTTGCACTCCCCTTTGCCCCGAAGGAGACTGGAAATGATATATCTTTTGCTCCTTCGGGGGCAATGATGTCTGTGACTGTAGAGTTGAAGACATTTCTAAAGTTCTAACTCCACCAAAGTCTGCTTTCAATTCTTATCCATTTTGGGACACAAAAGTGTTTTAGCTTCAAGTGGTGCAACCTACAGGAGGATTGGACGTGAAGCCAGAAAAACTGTAGGCAAGCCAGGCATAACCGTCCTACCTCAGTTTTTTGCTAGTGTCTTCGGAGGATGAACATCTTCTCCTTAGCTTTGCTGTGTGAAAGACTAAGCTATTTACCAGCTTTCTTTCTTACTATTCAAGATTTGTATTTTCTTCAAGTCCTTTTTTTTTTTTTTTTTGCTAGAGCTTGCCTCTTCGATCACGGGTATCTGGTGCAGCTGTCCTTAGCCCTTTTGAGTACTGACTTCACGTAGGGTTATTTTCAGACTCTGTTCTGGTATAATTTTAGCTAGATGGTACTTTCCAGGTCCAGAGCTGTTGGCATTGATTTGGATCTTACCCTGTCACTGAAGTCTCCCTTTGAGTAAAGTGGTTAGGAAGAGCTTCGGGAGCTACCCTAAATACAGTTTGCTGTGTGCCTTTTTGAAAATTCCCTGTTTTCCACCAGTTACCAGTATGAAGGGTTTTGAGAGAAGTATGGACATAATAAAAAAAACAAAAAAACTCTATACTCGTCTAGGTGGATGCAGCATCGATACTATGCTGCATCTGTCCTTGCCGGCTCTGCAGTGAGAACAGAGCGATCAGACACCGCTGATCGCTCATTTCTCCCCTCTGCTCTGAGCAGAGATCGGTGTACTGTCAGTCACCAGCTCTCTGCGCCTCTAGCGCTCACTGGAGCGTTGGGCTGTGAAGAGGGCGGGAGGGGTTGGCTCAGGCTCTCAGCAGAACTGTGCTTCAGAAACAGCTGTTCAAACCAATTAGAAACCTTTTTCTCTCTACTCTCTCTCACAAGATGGTATTCTTTGCAACCATCAGCCCTGTGAGGCGAGTGTCTGAACTGACAGCTTTATCCTGAATGGAACCTTTTCCAGTTTTGCATAAGGACAAAGTAGTGTTGAGGTACAGGACTTTCTTCTTGCCTAAAGTAGTTTCTGCTTTTCGTCTCCATTAGGACAACCACTGCTTTCTGCAGCACGAGAGAGGTTTTTATTTTTTTATTTTTTTAAATGCCAGGGTCCAGTCCTTCAGTAAAGTGCATTATAACTTAAAGGTGAGAGGTACATATATTAAAATATTTAATGGAGTAAAAAATTTTTTTCCTACATATGTCAGTACTTTAGGGGGTGTTTGATTTCATACAAGAACTTGGATTTTTCATGTAGCTTCAAACAGCTTTCGAGCATATATGTAAAAGCCTATTTAATTTTTGACAGTTTGAGGTTAATGTCCCATGTAACTTATTGTTCTGCCATTGTACTTCAAAAGGTGACTTTTATTGTGTCTACTTCCTTGATGGAGCATTTTTCCCTTAGTTCTGGTAAAAAGATTGACACTAGAAGCAAACTAAAACTTTTTCCCAAGAGCATATAGTGGACATTAGGAGGTTCCTTTTACTCTCCTATCTCCTGTTACACCTTAAAAACATACGTAGGATTTTACGTTTAAGGATTACTATATTGTTTTAGTACTTGTATTTGTCCATTTCATTTTGTTCTCTTTGAAATTTGTCAAGCCATAAACTCTGGAATGATTAGAATTCTTGTCAGTTTTTCCTAATTGTACATCACAGGACACGGAGGACTTCATATTTATGACTACTTGAGCTATGCTGCCAATCCACTCAATCGCCGAGGGCTTTCACACTGGGGCGCTGAGCTGGCAGGACGTAAAAAAAAAAGTCCTGCAAGCAGATTCTTTGAGGCGCTTTAGATTTATACACCGCTCCTTAAGCGCCCCTGCCCATTGAAATCGATGGGCAGCACCACCAAAGCAGCGGCGCTTTGCAGGCAGTTTTAACCCTTTATTCATCCCTCTAGCGGGGGTTAAAAGTGCCCCGCTAGCGGCCGAAAAGCATCTCTAAAATGCTTTTACACCTATAGGGTTCCCGCAGGTGTAAGGCTGCTTGTCAATCCACAATTTCTAGGTGGCTTCACCGGCCAGGACAAGGCCCATTCCACCAGGAGTATCGGTGCCTCCAGGGTGATTCAGAATCAAGCTTCTATTCTAGTTTGCAAGGCTGCTACCTGCTCTCTTTACACATTTACGAAGTTCCATCAGGTAGACATTTGTGCCTCTGTGGACTTCAGATTTTAGTGGAAGGTCTTACAGGTGGCTTTGTAGTTTGGTTCTCCCCTGTTCTGTTTTGAGTGTGTTTTTAGCTTTGTCACTGTGTATTCTACCCCACTTTTATAGTGCTTTGGGACATCCCAAATAGTAATGAGTAATGAAGTCTTCTGTGCCTTGTGATGTACGATAAAAAAAATTAGGATTTTTTGTTTACCTGCCAATCCTTTCTTGAAGTATTTCAAAGGACATGGAGATCCCTTCCCTCTTGTCTCTGTTCCTCCTCACTTGCTACAAAATTAAGGCTTAACTAGGAGAGGTTATTAAATAAGTAGGAATACCGCGCTCAGACTATATCTCCTAAGAACCAAAGCCGCAACAATAAACCGTCTAATATCTAATGGTAGTAATCAAAATAATAAAGTTGCGCTAAATTAATAATATGCAAAAATGACTAGCATATATAATCTTAAATTGATAAGAGTGAACACCTATTCGTGAACTCAGAAATCAAAAATGACAAAGTGAATACAAGTGACTAAAAATCAATACAAAAATTGAAGCATCAATGAAATTGAAAATGTCCATAAAGTAATATAATAAAGCTTGTCTTCCCTTGAATGAGAAGGGCTGATGTATAGAAATATATGTGTAATAAAGTCCACAATAACAAGGTCTTGATGGTGAACTCTGTGCTTCAGTGTCAACAAACGAAAGGCAACTCAGGTGTGCGACTCTGTATATGATAAAAAATGAATAAAAGTGCGGCGCTAAATATCACATCTACAACAGTGTGTATTAAGTGAATACATATAACAATGGTGAATCATACCAAAAATGTGTATGACCATGGTATGGATGGTGACAAAAGATATATCAATATTGATCACATATAAAGTAAATAACATACCGTATTTATCGGCGTATAACACGCACTTTTTTCCCCTTAAAATCAGGGGAAAATCGTGGGTGAGTGTTATACGCCGATCCCCGCCGATCTCCGCTGATTTTTTTCGATCGCGGCGACATACACATCCGAGTGTACAGATTCAAATATGGCGCCGGCTGACTCGGCGGAGCAGAGCGCCGCAGAGATCGGAGGGACTGGGCGGAGCCGTGATACACATAGCCGAATGTACTCGGCTCTTTTCGGCTCCGCTCACAGTCACGCCCAGTCCCGCCCTGGGCGTGACTGTGAGCGGAGTCGAAAAGAGCCGAGTACACTCGGGTATGTGTATCTCGGCTCCGCCCAGTCCCTCCGATCTCTGCGGCGCTCGCTCTGCTCCGCCGAGTCCTCCGGCGCCATATTTGAATCTGTACACTGTGTATGTCGGCGCGATCACAAAAAATCAGTGGAGATCAGCGGGGATTGCAAGGCTGCGCTGGGGCAAGGCTGCAATGGACACTGGGGAAGGCCGCACTAACAAGGCTGCACTGACATGGCTGCAAGGCTGCACTGGGACAAGGCTGCACTGACATGGCTGCAAGGCTGCACTGGGACAAGGCTGTAATGGACACTGGGGAAGGCTGCACTGACAAGGCTTCAATGACACTGATAAGGCTGCATTGATGGGCATTTAAATGTTAGTTTTTTTCCCTTAAACTTCCCTCCTAAACTTGGGGTGCGTGTTATACGCCGGTGCGTGTTATACGCCGATAAATACGGTAAATCCTAAATTATCAAATGTGCCAGTGATTAGTAAAAATCCGTGCTGCTTCAATGGACCAAACACAGTAAACAAAACAATGATCATAGAACATAACAGTCCATATTATGTATAAAAAGAAGTGTGAGGAGTGAAAAAACATCAACAGAGTTCAATGGGGGTGATGAATAGCCAGATGGTAGAACCTCCCAAATTCACAGATAGATGGTTGCACCAAATCTGGCGGGTGGGTAGAAGGAAGACCATAAATGTGCATAGGTTGTACATCAGTGCCGGGGCCAACACCAGGAGTAGAGGAGGCTTACCGGAAAGAATTGACCTGAGATGGCGTACGCCAGACAGGTCAAAAAAGCTTAATAACCACAGGTTCTGAGAGGTGCGTCTTGTCAGATGTCATCAACAGGTGGTGGAAAAAAGGGGAACTGCACGGCTTCCTCACCCATGGACAGTCCAGCATAAGTCAAACGTGAAGTTCATATGCCATGCAAGGAGCAAATAAGACTCACATAGCGTAATACCATTTTAAAAACACTCATTTATTAAAATAATAAAAACAGACTCACATTTTGGAAGAACGATAAAAAGCTCAAAAAACATCATATAGCGGCGATCGTGAGGGGTCCACCCGACATGTTTCAGCTAAGAAGCCATCATCTGGGGTATGGACCATCCTCACCTCACCGCTCTATAAACAGAGAATGACCCCCACTGGGAGTGTCTACAAACCGGAAGTCCAATAGGTGTAAATCATTTCCGGTTTCTAAGGTCATGGGGTGATCAATTCAATAGCTATACTGGAAACAAATATTAAAGCAAGGACCCACATATTCCATGCTTTAAATTCTAAAAAAATAAATGTGAGGAATATATATTTGAAAATCCCTAGGCTGTGTCCTAAATCCGTTCGTCTAATCAGAACTGATTATAGCGCTGGCCAAGCCTCTCTTTCAGTGCCAGAAGGCACTTCCTATGTAAACACATCGATGCACGTCATATCCTGGAAAGACGTCGTGACGTCATTCCGCACGGCGCGGCGGCGTCATTGCCAACCAGCATGCTCCTAAAGCCTCATTTTCGTATACAATACACCACCCATCGTATGAAGGGTGAAGTGCTACTGCACTCCACAGGGAGGAGCCAAGCCTCCATCTGAGGCAGGAACACCATCCAAAGTGTCAGCAGAGAGGGGAAATGGATCGATGCACTAAAAAGGAGCATTAATATTGAAAATAAAACGAATAATAAGGAAAGGAATATATATAAGGCTAATATTAACAATAGCATTACCTTAAGGAGATGGTGTAAGGGCATCTTACTGGCGTATATTAATATGTAGTATTAAAATCATAAATCTGAATGTTAAAGGGACTCTGCCAATGGGGGGCATCAATTGTGTACATAAGAATTAAAAAATATGATGCACAAGGCTAGTGTCCGCAATAGCATTACCTTATGAGGGTGATGCAAAAACATCTTACTGACGTGTATTAGTGTGCAGTATTAAAATCATAAACCAGAATGTTAAAAAGACGCTGCCAATGGGGGGCATCAGTTGCGTTCATATAAAAATGTATATTGCATTCTAAAACAAACCATAATAATCCCCAACTGCATACCATAAAATGAGAACAGCCAATAATCACCTAGTATGGTAAAAAATAAAAATATGAGATGAAAAATAATCTTTACTATTAGGATAGTAAAAGAGAGATCCTATTCACATTCAAGCCTGATTAATAAAGGAGTTGATGTCCCACTCCACATTGATACCCTGTGGATAGTGGGACCCCAACTCATATACCCAATATGTCTCTAACCGCGAGACACCTCTAAGGGTCGACCCACCCCGCCAGGGGGGCATGTACCTGTCTATGATAAGAAATTGGGTACCCACAGGATTCCGATCACGGACTTCCCTGTAGTGTCTAGGGACAGTGTGTTTCGTACTGCCCGATTTATTAAGGTTGATGTGTTCTGAAACCCGTATGGTAAAAGATCTGATGGTCCGGCCGACATATTATTTGCCACAAGGGCAAGTTAGAAGATAGACTATTCCCGTGGTGGCACATGTACAGAAATGTTTAATTTTGTAAGCACGGCCGGTTACGGTGGAAGAGAAACTATGGCTAGCCCTTCTGCCACAGGTATTAAATTTAGACCAGGCACTTTTTACAGGGATAAAATCCAATCAAATTGTGGAAAAAGGATGGTCTCTCTGGTGGGTTGATGACGTTAGGTGCTAACCTATTCCGGAGAGATGGAACACCCTTAAACACCACCTTTGGGGTCTCAGGCAACAAAGGTCCCAGGATTTTTTCTGTCCTTAGAACATCCCAGTGGCTTTCAAAGATTCTCTTGACATGCTTGTGCTGCATAGAGAAAGATTTCAAGAAGGACCTCTTGAATTCATCATTCGTTTGTCGAGGTCTATCTTCTAATAGTGACTGGCGGTCTATTGCACAAACATTTTCAATCTCACTATCTAAATCCGCAGAGTTATAACCCTTCTCCAGGAACCTATCTTTCAAGGTTATAGCCTGAAGCCTAAAAGTATCTAAATCAGTACAGTTCCTACGTAATCGTAAAAATTGACTTTTGGGAACAGATTTGATCCAGGAACTGTGATGGCAACTATCAGTCGATATATATCCGTTCCTGTCGGTGGATTTAAAATAAGTACTGAATGTAAATGAGGACTCACTTCTTCTGGTACTGGTCTCAAAGGATAAAGCAATACCCCTATTATTGTCGTTCAAAGTTGCAAAGAAATTAACCAAGCCATCATGACTCCACGTCCACAGGAGGAGGATGTCGTCTATGTACCGGGCCCACAACAGAAGGTGTGGGTTCTCCATGGCATAGACGACATCCTCCTCCCACTTGGCCATGAACAGGTTGGCCAGGCTGGGAGCAAATTTTGCTCCCATAGCCACCCCTTTATGTTGGCGATAAAATTTACCACCAAACCAGAAATAATTGTGTTGCGTTGCAAACTCAATTAATTCAACGATAACATTTATCTGGGGTGAAGCAAGGGAGGCATCCCTGTTTAAAAAACAATGCACATACCGCATCCACCCCTTCACGGTGTGGAATGCAGGTATAAAGGGACGCTATGTCCGCAGTGGCCATGATAAGGTCACCAGTATGGGAAACCTTTGACAGCAATTTGATCACATCCTTGGTATCTTTTAGATAGGACGGCATCTTAAGTACGGATGGCTGTAGAAAAAAATCAATGTATTTCCCGATTTTTGAGGTGACCGAGTTGATACCACTAATTATAGGTCGACCCGGGGGGTGGAGCGGGTCCTTGTGGACTTTAGGCAAGTAATATATAACTGGGATACGTGGGGCAAGGGGGACTAGAAAGGATCTCTCTTTTTTTTATTTAAAATGCAAGAGTCAAAACCCTTTGCTACTAAGTTCTTCAATTCCTTATATATATATATATATATATATATATATATATATATATATATATATATATATATATATATATATATATATATATATATATATATATATATATATATATATATATATATATATATATATATATATATATATATATATATATATATATATATATGGGATTCTTTGGTAACTCAATATAAGTCTCTTGGTCTCCCAAAATGTGATGCATTTCGTCCATGTAGTCAGATTTATTTAATAAGACAATACCCCCGCCTTTGTCGGCGGGGCGAATGACTAAATTCTTGTTGTCATACAACCTATTTAAACCCACTAAGGGTAGAGGATTGTAAAATTTGCGCTCAAGTGGGATAGCTGCCAAATCCCTCAGCACCAATTCTTTAAATAAATTAATGGTAGGTGGACGTTGTGTGGGGGGACTGAAAAGGGAGGGATTGGATAAGCCCGAATGGACAGTACCAGATGGTGCCGCCCTGGCCACATTCCTAGTGGGGTTTGAGATGATATACCTTTGGACATTAACTTTTCTAATGAACTTTTGAATGTCGATAAATGTATTGAACTTATTAAGTTTGTGTGGAGGGGCAAATTTGAGACCTTTGTTTAAAACAATTTTCTCTTCTTGTGTGAGAATGGTATCGCTCAAATTAAATACCCCCTGACATGTTAGGTTCGTTTGCGCTTTTCTTCTCTGGACCCTCCTCTGGACCCTCTCTTGTTTCCGGACCTCTTTTTTTGTTTTGGGGGCCCTCGTGAAAATCCCGAGGGGTCCGTGAATCAGAGTAAGGTCGTATACGTGGGGATGGATCATACCCTACATTTGGGAAAGGGTAGACGTTTTCATTATAATGGTCACGTAGAGGGGAATACCTATTATATGTAGAAACCGGGGGGTGTCTATAATAGGGTGGATTCGAATGGTAGGGGTGATGAGGGGGTTCATGGTGGCGAACCGGGGAGCCCCGATAGTAGGAGCTCTCCCGTTCATAATGTTGATAATCATCAGAATTATGATAGTCACTTTTGTTTCCACCTCTCCCTCTAGAAGGATGACCTCTTCCTCTCTGTTGATGTTTAGGGGTATGTATGCTTGGCTGACGTCCCCTTTGTGGAGGGGGGCCTCCGCCATGAGATCGTCCTTTATCTATCTAAGGTTTTGGACGAACCGCAGGCTCAATGGGTGGAACAAGAGTATCCTGACTGTGGACATTAATCTCCATCGGTGGCTGTGAAACAGACCCTGCAATGGATTTCTGCCATCCGAATACCTTGCCTGCCTTATAGTCCCCAATGTCACAGGAATACTTTTTTCTGCTTCTTGGTTTTTTGTTCCTTATCCTCCTTTATGAGGTGTGCCTGCAGATTGGAGGACAAGGTATTATATTCAACAGAATTTTTATAGGTAAGTAATTTATCCTTCAGTTCCTTAATCTCCTGATCCAAAACAGAGAGACGAATACGTTTCCTATTGATAAGGAAACCCAGGAACTTAATGCCAGCATCGTTAAAATAGGTGAACCAAGAATCAAGGTCTACTTCTCCTTGCTGGGGATAAAACATCCCATCTGAGACTCCGTGAGATCATACCTTCTGTTACATATTGCTCTAAGAAGGCTAAATCCCACTGCAAGTGTAGTTCAGAAACCATGACATTTTTTAATCTCATAAATAACCCACCAATTTCTGTGTCATTGGAGGTGGCAACAAATACACCCTCTGTATTGACTACTCTGGATGCACAATAATCAAAAATATCCATGTTTAGATGGAATATTATACGCTGCAGCTATACCAGGTGTCTAATGTGTAAAAAGCAAAAGTAAAAATTAAGTACAGCTCTACGTTTTTTAGAAAATAAATAAAAAAGCAGCCAACACACCTATAGACTCAAGGCAAGGAAATATCAAAAAATGAATAAAAGTGCGGCGCTAAATATCACATCTACAACTGTGTGCATCGATCCATTTCCCCTCTCTGCTGACACTTTGGATGGTGTTCCTGCCTCAGATGGAGGCTTGGCTCCTCCCTGTGGAGCGCAGCAGCACTTCACCCTCCATACGATGGGTGGTGTATTGTATACGAAAATGAGGCTTGGGGAGCATGCTGGTCGGCAATGACGCCGCCGTGCCGTGCGGAATGACATCACGCCGTCTTTCCAGGATATGACGTGCATCGATGTGTTTACATAGGAAGTGCCTTCTGGCACTGAAAGAGAGGCTTGGCCAGCGCTATAATCAGTTCTGATTAGACGAACGGATTTAGGACACAGCCTAGGGATTTTCAAATATATATTCCTCACATTTATTTTTTTAGAATTTAAAGCATGGAATATGTGGGTCCTTGCTTTAATATTTGTTTCCAGTATAGCTATTGAATTGATCACCCCATGACCTTAGAAACCGGAAATGATTTTCACCTATTGGACTTCCGGTTTGTAGACACTCCCAGTGGGGGTCATTCTCTGTTTATAGAGCGGTGAGGTGAGGGTGGTCCATACCCCAGATGACGGCTTCTTAGCTGAAACATGTCGGGTGGACCCCTCACGATCGCCGCTATATGATGTTTTTTGAGCTTTGTTTCGTTCTTCCAAAATGTGAGTCTGTTTTTATTATTTTAATAAATTAGTGTTTTTAAAACGGTCTTATTTGCTCCTTGCATGGCATATGAACTACACGTTTGACTTATGCTGGACTGTCCATGGGTGAGGAAGCCGTGCATTTCCCCTTTTTTCCACCACCTGTTGATGACATCTGACAAGACGCACCTCTCAGAACCTGTGGTTATTAAGCTTTTTTGACCTGTCTGGCGTACGCCATCTCAGGTCAATTCTTTCCGGTAAGCCTCCTCTACTTCTGGTGTTGGCCCCGGCACTGATGTACAACCTATGCACATTTATGGTCTTCCTTCTACCCACCCGCCAGATTTGGTGCAACCATCTATCTGTGAATTTGGGAGGTTCTTTCTACCAGCTGGCTATTCATCACCCCCATTGAACTCTGTTGATGTTTTTTTTTACTATCTTCTCACCCTTTTTTTATACATAATATGGACTGTTATGTTCTATGATCATTGTTTTGTTTGCTGTGTTTGGTCCATTGAACCAGCCCGGATTTTTAGTAATCACTGGCACATTTGATAATTTAGGATTTATGTTATTTACTTTATATGTGATCAATATTGATATATCATTTGTCACCATCCATACCATGGTCATACACATTTTTGGTATGATTCACCATTGTTATATGTATTCACTTAATACACACTGTTGTAGATGTGATATTTAGCGCCGCACTTTTATTCATTTTTTGATATTTCCTTGCCTTGAGTCTATAGGTGTGTTGGCTGCTTTTTTATTTATTTTCTAAAAAACGTAGCGCTGTACTCAATTTTTAATTTTGACTCTGTATCTGATGACTCTTACCAGAGATGATGGACCCCAGGGGCGTAATTACCACCATAGCGACCCATGCGGGCGCTATGGGGCCCGCAGCCGAGTGGGGCCCAGTGAGGATAAGAGCACCGCCTGCATAGTCTCCCAGCCAGGGGAAGAGAGAGGAAAGGAAGAGGCGAGCTGTCCGTATCAGCAGAGAGCTGAATTGCCCGATGTAAGAGCTTTCATTAGAACTTCCAGTGTTCCCGGGGCTCACATCACATAGCTCCACTTTTTGGCCCGGTGCCTTTGATAGACAGAACGCCGATCCAGTGCGGGACATGTGACGTCATCAAAGGCGTCGGGCCAAGAGGTTGGGCTATGTGACGATGAGCCCCGGGAAGACAGGAAATTCAAATGAAAGCTATTACAATGGGCAATCCCGCTCTCTGCTGACCTGGGTGGCTTGCCTCTTCCTCTGCATAGGTGGGCCTGCATGGGGCACAGGTCACGCTGCATGGGGCACAGGTCACGCTGCATGGGGCACAGGTCACGCTGCATGGGGCACAGGTCACGCTGCATTGACACTAGGGCAGCTATGGGGGGGGGGGGGGGGGCTGTTTGCAGGGGGGCCCCATACAACATTTTGCTATGGGGCCCTGCTATTTCTAGTTACGCCCCTGATGGACCCCCTAAAGAGCGGGGTCGGATGAGCAGGCAGAAATAGCCCTCTGCAGGGACACACGATCCTCCAATATCTGCGGTCCTAGGTTGTCTCAGATGTTCAGTGAGCAGAGTCGCCGTATAGAAGTGAATGCTTGTCAGCTGGAATCCTCAGTGGAAGGTGTTGCCGTATAGCAGTAAATGCTTACCAGCTGGATCATTCAATCTGTAAAAGAAACACACTCAGGCTCAAAGCCACGAGTGAGCAAACAGAGAGGGACTCCAATCGTGTAGTACGTTTAAACAATGGGTCTTTAATGCTAATAGAAACTAGCAAGGGCTCGTAGAATAATAGGTACAAACATAAAACTTGAAATTACATAGATTAATAAAAGCCGGCTAGCTAAACAAACAGATAAAAATCACCTGTGTGCCGGGTAATGTGGCGTGATTGCGTCAGCACGGCGCACCGCCCTACATGATTCGCAATACCTTGCGTCTTCCGGGGGGGGGGGGGCCCTGCTCATCTGACCCCGATCTTTAGGGGGTCCATCATCTCTGGTAAGAGTCCTCATATAAAGAGTCGCACACCTGAGCTGCCTTTTGTTTGTTGACACTGAAGCACAGAGTTCACCATCAAGACATTGTTATTGTGGACTTTATTACACATATATTTCTATACATAAGCCCTTCTCATTCAAGTGAAGACGCGCTTTATTATATTACTTTACAGACATTTTGAATTTCATTGATTTTTTTTTTATTGATTTTTAGGAGAGGTTATGCCTGGGTGGGGGATCAGTGTCCCTTGACCTGAAGGTGGCAGCGTAACCCAAATAGTCATGAGTACAAACTCATTATTTATTATGATCTCCGTTCAAGAGCTTTCCCCTCATTCTGTCCGCTGACAATGTATGGCCAGGCAGGAAGTGAGAGAAAGCCTGTAACCGACACACATAGAAATCCGAATCTAACAGGGGCCTTCCCCTACTCTACTAAAGAAAAGCATTTGTTTTCTGTCTTGTTTTTGGGTTGTTGCCATATATGGTTTTTGTTTGGGATGTGCCCTGGTGCTGTTCTTCTTGTCCACAAGATGGCATCTCTTAGTGTGTGTGCCCTTTTAAAGGTCAGCAAATTAGGGTAAATCTCTAAGAGGTCTGGATAGCAGTAAAAACCAAGTGCATTTAATCCTAAAAACAATTTAAAGCCTAAGTTTAGTTATTAAAAAGTTATAAGGACTTTTTAGAGATGTGGGGTCAGTAAGACCCCACATCTCTCCTCCAGGCTGGAAAGCATGAGATCAAAAATAAAATTCACGATCCCATGCATTCCAGCCGCGATCGCGGCTTGTTTACAAGCCTGGATGTGACGTCATAACGTGGCGCCCGGGCCTCCGACGGTCATAGAAATGACTGGTGACCATGTGGTCACCGGAAATCTCTATGATCGTCATCCAGCGGCGGCCAATTCTTTCTCCGGGTCCCCGATGGTACGGGAGAGCCCAGAAAAGCACCGGAGGGTGGCAGGAGGGGGGTGGATGTCCCCTCCCGTTGCCTGTAAGAACGATATAGCGGCTGAACTGCCACTATGATCGTTCTTACAGTGCACAGAATCGCTGGCTGAAAAAGATATCTGAATGATGCTTGTAGCTGCGGGCATCATTCAGATATTCCCACAGGAAGTCAAAGAAGTCATATGACGTCCTTGGGCGGGAAGTGATTAATATAAATGTATATCTCCCTTCCACCCTTCATATAGCTTCATGTCTGACTACATACTTTTGGGTGTATTTAAAATTATACATACACACCTGGGATTACAAGTAACGCGATTAACGAGCGTTTTGCAATACGAGCTATTATTTTTTAGTAATCCTGACTCTGTTTGCGAGTGTTGTCTCGCGAAACGAGCAGTATTCAAGCCTCTGCGGTGTGCAGCACCGCATTTGGCCAGAGGTGTGGGGGCGCCGGTGACACTCGGAAAAACTCTGTTCCTGAGCCTCTACGAGTGTTTCCGAGCCGCTCCGGTGCCCCCCCATCCCCACCTCTGGCCACTGCATACAATAGAAGTCTCTGTGGAACTAATTATCTGACCTTTCATTGACTTCTATGGGGAAACTCGCTTCGATATACGAGTGCTTTGGATTACAAGCATTCTCCTGGAACGAATTATGCCTGTAATCCAAGGATAGATAGAGATTAGATATATATCTGTCTCTATCCATCTCTCGATCTCACTCCTTCACTGCTTTTCAAAGTATAAATTAACCCCGTATAGTAGCAATTCTATGCTCTTTGTACTATAAAGGGCTAATTTTAGTTTTTTTAACCCCATTATGACATGTGCTGCAAAAAAAAAGCATGCTGCTACGGTACTAAACGTCTTAGGCCTGGTTCACACCTATGAGGTTTTTGGTGCTTTTTGCAGAAACACTACAACTCATTTAACATGGTTTCCTATAGGACACGTTCAGATCTATGCTTTTTTTTCAACGCAAAACTGTGCTTTTTGGTTCAATAGACTTCAATGGAGAAGCTGCAGAAAAGCATCTTTTTTCCGCAATTTGTGTTTTTTAATCTGGCCAAAAAAAGCATAAAGAATGCAAAGCGCAAAATCGCCTGTGTGCAAAAAGCACTGCAGAAACAGAGCAAACAGCATAGGTAAGATCCTACCCTTATGCTGGCCATGCACTTATCGATTTTCGGACGAGAATATTCATACGCAAAAACTTTTTACATTCGCTGAATGAAAGAATGTCGTTTGAAAATTTCACTTGCTTTTAACATTGTTTTTAAAATGAATGTAATTGGGGCTGAAACGATTAATCGATATTATCGATAATGGCAATAGTTGTCAACGATTTTCATTATCGATTAGTTGGTCTGCACCTGCCTCCCTGCCAGTCCCGCCTCCGCTTCGTCCCAGTGTTATGCGGCGGCGCCGCCATATTCTCATGAGAATACAGCGCATGTGACCAGGCACGTTCGCGCCTCTCCTGCTCGCTGACGTCAGCTTCCCCCTGATATTATCAGCCACGCCTGCTGCTGCCTCGAGGGAATAGACAGAGAGGCGGGAAACAGTCGTGAGAGCCGAGCTGCACCTGTGTGAAGTGAATGATAAGGTAGCGGCTAATGGCTATTCAATACTCAGTACAGTACATTAATTTCTGTGATGACAAGTGCCCCATGAAGTATTTCTGGGGGGGTGGGGTGCCCCATCATTTGTTTTCCTGGGAGGGGGGTGATAGTGCCCCATTGGTGTTCCTGGGAGGGGGGAGTAATTGTGCCCCATCATTGGTGTTCCCGGGAGGAATAGTGCTGCCCCATCATTGGTGTTCCTGGGAGGAATAGTGCTGCCCCATCATTGGTGTTCCCGGGAGGAATAGTGCTGCCCCATCATTGGTGTTCCCGGGAGGAATAGTGCTGCCCCATCATTGGTGTTCCCGGGAGGAATAGTGCTGCCTCATCATTGGTGTTCCCGGGAGGAATAGTGCTGCCCCATCATTGGTGTTCCCGGGAGGAATAGTGCTGCCCCATCATTGGTGTTCCCGGGAGGAATAGTGCTGCCCCATCATTGGTGTTCCCGGGAGGAATAGTGCTGCCCCATCATTGGTGTTCCCGGGAGGAATAGTGCTGCCCCATCATTGGTGTTCCCGGGAGGAATAGTGCTGCCCCATCATTGGTGTTCCCGGGAGGAATAGTGCTGCCTCATCATTGGTGTTCCCGGGAGCAATAGTGCTGCCCCATCATTGGTGTTCCCGGGAGCAATAGTGCTGCCCCATCATTGGTGTTCCCGGGAGGAATAGTGCTGCCCCATCATTGGTGTTCCCGGGAGGAATAGTGCTGCCCCATCATTGGTGTTCCCGGGAGGAATAGTGCTGCCCCATCATTGGTGTTCCCGGGAGGAATAGTGCTGCCCCATCATTGGTGTTCCCGGGAGGAATAGTGCTGCCCCATCATTGGTGTTCCCGGGAGGAATAGTGCTGCCCCATCATTGGTGTTCCCGGGAGCAATAGTGCTGCCCCATCATTGGTGTTCCCGGAAGCAATAGTGCTGCCCCATCATTGGTGTTCCCGGGAGGAATAGTGCTGCCCCATCATTGGTGTTCCCGGGAGGAATAGTGCTGCCCCATCATTGGTGTTCCCGGGAGGAATAGTGCTGCCCCATCATTGGTGTTCCCGGGAGGAATAGTGCTGCCCCATCATTGGTGTTCCCGGGAGGAATAGTGCTGCCCCATCATTGGTGTTCCCGGGAGGAATAGTGCTGCCCCATCATTGGTGTTCCCGGGAGGAATAGTGCTGCCCAATCATTTTCATTATTCCTTTAACTAAACGAAAAAATTGCATATTACGGTTTTTTATTTTATCCGATTTAATCAATTAATTTAACAATTGGCCAACTAATTGATTTTGAAAATAATCATTTGTTGCAGCCCTAAATGTAATTGCTGAACGAGTACCACATTCTGTCTGAAAATTTCCTTTGACCAAGAAGTTTTCTATTCGGCTCCTTCGAATTTTCCCATTACTGTGGTCGAAAACTAACTTCGATTTGACCCCACTAAATCGAATGAACGTTTTTAAAATACATTTTTTTTCTTTTTGAAGGAAGACATTGTTTTTGTATGGCCAGCATAAGTGACAGCAGGCGCAGGTAGCTTTTATCAAGCCACCGGTTTATGACAAGGCAGTCTGTCATACATAATCTATTACATTTCTGTCTGAAAATTTGCAAAACAGTCTTTAATTTTTTTTATTTTTCTTTAAATAAAAAAATTGATCTCTGAGTCTATTTACCTCAACCTCTAATATTATATCTCCCCTGTCTGTTCTTCTTAGAGTGGATTAGAGATTTTGCTCCCTAACCATATACAGTAGTTGGTTATTTATGTTTAGCACTGCATATAGATCTTTAATAATAAATTGCCTTTTTTTTAAATTTATTTTTAAACTTTACATATTACCTAACTTATACACCACACTTCTTTTAAGGATGTTCTCCGATTTAATCAAAGACATCAACGGCCAACTAATCGATTATTAAAAAAATCGTTGCAGCCATACAAGTTTTCACTGCCTATGTTGACAGGAGTAGCCATTTGTTTTTGGTATTAGGACACCTAGTGAAGTTTTGTATGACTGACACATTTCAGTATAAACTGAGAGAATAAGATGTCTTGGTCTCATCAGAAACGACACCTTCCTAATACTTCTTAGTCTCTGATGTTATGGGTTTGCTTACATTTTGCTTATTAAGTGTAGAAAACCATCTTTGTATTATACCCCAACAGAACCTTAAGTCTTGTAATGGTTTTCCCATTTTCATCTGGCCGGAAGAACAGAAGGTGACCTTTTTGTAAACTTTTACCTTGAGTTCTCTAGCACTTACAGGTCACTTTCCCAATTTTCAGGGTAGGAGCATTTATTAAAGTTTTAAAGACACACTCAATAATTTCACCTGCGACTGTTAAGAAACCTCAAATACATTGCTAAAAGCACCTAGAGACTCTGTCACTTAAAGATACAAAAAAATGTGATGCTTGCATATGTACTCCTGCCCTTCTTCTATTGTCCAGAAACTTGCCCACTCCTGGCTACCCCCCCCCCCCCCCCCAATTCATATTGGGCAAATACTTTGAGCTGCCTCTTTGCCCAGTAAGAATGTGTGAGGCAAGCGAGAACTGGCAAGTGCCTCTACTACCAGAAAATGCCAGAGCTCTACCTCTTCAGAATGTCTGGCATTTGGCTATGGCAGAGAGCTATAAAAGCTGCACTTTTTTTGTTGCTTTAAAACTAGTTTGGAATACACTAGTGTATATGATTTGTTATTGTGTATCATAGGCCTGGCTTACATTTGACATAATTTCATACTTTTTTTTTTTTTTTTTCTTCTTTTTTTTTTCTTTTCGTTTTCACCCATTTTATTTATTTTTTTTTTCCATCTACAGCTTCTGAATGTCACCTCGACGACGACTCCATTTTAATTCCAATCATAGTTGGTGCTGCACTTTCAGGCTTAATTATCATTATTGTGATTGCTTACCTAATTGGCAGAAGAAAAACCTATGCTGGATATCAAACAATTTAATTGCCCCCTCCTCAGGCCTGATTTGCACTTTTCTCTTTTTGAAGTAGGTGCAAGTTCTGAACTATAATCTACATACATGCATCTTCCTCTCTAATTTACCTTGGCAGTCTGGACCCCCTTGTAGAACCCCAACTAGTATGGAGCTACAAGTCTCACTGTGTGCTGGGCCCTGTGAACATGACTCTGCTTTGATATTCCTCAACGACTGGGAAGCTGCAGGTTTATTTTTTTCCTGCACATACTCACTATTTTAACTGCTTATAATGCTGCTAAATCTGCAAAGAGAAGGGAATGTTTCTAGTGCATCAATGTATTTCAGACCATGTCGTTAAGTCTTGCCATCTACTTCTCTATCATTCCACATGTTGAGCTATATTAAAAAAAAAAATCTGCTCCAGTACTGAAATCACTCAAAGATTTTCAGTTGTATTTAATTCAAGCACTGCATTATCTTCTCCTGCTGTTTTGTTGAGCTGGACAATGCGACTGTAAAAACAGCCTAGGAGACAGAAATACACTGCCATGGCTAGTAATAGCCAGAGCCCTTAATAGGCAGGGTCCTGTTTGCCCCAGCCAGTGTTTGTGCCCTGGTCATGTTGGCCTTGTGTTATGTGTCTGCAAAGTGCACTGTTCACAGGACAGAAGACCACTACACTCCCAAATGAACGCTTTCAATTTTTCCCTTTTTTGCCTGTGAGTTTCAGGGCAGAAAATTAGCATGCAATGAACACATAATGTAGCTATGATTTCTTGGTCCCATTGTTACCCTTTTAGGCAATACTTTCATGGCAGTTTAGCAGTCTGGCAGATTTCGGTCTTCTATTTTCTCTAGTGTTATTAGCTTATGATTGTGGTTTTCTTAAGGATCTGTACATTGTTTTACTTTATTTAATGAATGTAAAGCCCAGTGGTGTGCAGTAGCCCATAGCAACCGACCATTAGTCTTGCTGCATGACATTTTGGATTGGCTGCTAATGTTTACAGTACCTGCAGCATGCTATTACAGAAGTCTTTTCTCTTTTACAAGCTGTGTACAATCCTTTGTATTGTAATATTTCAGTATTGACCCAGATTTTACTGATATATAGATTTCTATTGATTGTGTGTTCTCTTAAACCAAATCTGTAGATGTGGAGAAAGAAGAAATGGTAGTCCTTCACTTGAAAGCTACCATAATTTAGGGAGATGTATTAATATACTATAAAAACTATCTTGAAAATATCATTTTAAAAAGCCTTTAATTTGCCATTTTATTTTAAGGCTAACGAAAGACCGATGTGTTAACAGCATAATCTATATAAATAATAAAGCTTGATGACCTCACAGCTGTAAATTTCTCTTGCTGACTGTTGGGTTGTCTCTTGATATTTCTGCCCCTTGAAACTGATGTCAGGGTACAGTTGATGGGTTTTCTTCCTATCGAGTTTTTTGTAAATGGTCGTTTGGGCTTAAAATGCAGACAAGCAGGAGGAGAGTTTGCTGAATGGCATCATGGCTACGATTATCAAGGTGGAGCATACAGAAGGGTGGTAAAGGAAAGGTGCACCTTTTATACAACAAAGGTTATAATAACCATTCATAGCAAAAGGAAGGATGTTCTAAGGCTGGCCATACACTATACAATTTTCTGATTCAATTTCCTTTAGATTTACCTTCAACTATGTGGTGCAAGGGCCTGTCTGATTGCATACAAATTGAAAGGGTTTAGGTTTGACCTCATATTATATGGTTTTGGTAAATCTAAAGGAAAGTTGAACAGGAAAATTGTATAGTGTATGGCCAGCTTAAATCTATTTGTTTTATAGAGTTGTCTCCCAGGTGTGCGCCTAAAAGTAAACCTTCAAATAGTATACCTGTGCATGCCTCAAAAGAAAAGGCCACGCTGGTGATTTATGGCTATTCCTTCTCTTCACTCCTTTGTCATTCTTCCTTAGTATACTACTCCCTTCCCTCTCCTTCTGAGAAGGGCAGATGTGATGGCAACTGTGGAAAGTCCTTGTGTGTTTTCAGCAGCCTAATTGTTAAAGTCCATAAACTCTTCTTAAGCCTACAAAGACAGGCACATGGCTACTGACTAACTGCTATCGAGGGTCAGATCAATGTCACAGGTCAGAAAGTCTTTCCTTGCCCATCTCAAACACCTTTTATAGAGCACTCAGGCTGGAGGGTGGACGGATTGTCAGAAGACACTGTGAAACGGGTCAATTAACATTTGCTTGAAATCCTTTTTGTTTTGCTGTGAAAGGTTATAACTTACGTTCTATAAATTTGCAATTATCCTTCCACCTCCATTATTGCATCTTTCATTTTGAATATTTTAGCAATATTTAATTACTTAAAATTGATCACTCCACAAAATAAAATATATAAAGCCCTCGATTTTTGTGTTTTGCAATGGTATTTAGACATCTATGATTTCTTTTGTTCCTATCTAGAATTTTTGTATGTTTTTGGTCTGATTTAAATTAATTCAATTTATGAATACAATTCTAACCAAACTTCAATAAAATTGAGTGGAAACACTTGTCATTGTTTTTATATTTGCTATTGCCCTAAACCTGTGCAGTTTGTTCCACTTAACGTGCAAGTTTGTCTACATTGCTTAGTAGCTATTTAATGAGCAGTGTAAAAAAGTAATCCACCTAAAAGCTTCCTGAACAGCTGCAGCATTACTTTTCCGTGATGATTAATCTGATGTCAAGTACTGGGTGTCTTAAGGTTATAATGCTGACTATTGCTTTATTATATCTCTGGACAGACTTGTAGCAGTTTGCCTGCAGTATTGACTGGATGGAGGTCACAAACAAGAATCCAGTTTTAATTTAGAGTGGACATTCCCCTTAATAAAACAATTTTTTTTTGTGCACTAGGTACCAGTAGCTCTGTAAAATATACATAGATCTGTAAATATCATGTACCTCCTAGTTTTATACCATTAGCATGGGATCTTTGTGGATTTTCAGCTTGGGAGGAAAGGTCTGTGACACTTAAAGATTGATTACTAACAGAAATAAGCATGTTTTGCAAAGTGAATTTTCATTTAGCTTAGTGAACAAGGTGAGGCTATGCAAACTCAATCATGCAATCAGTTTTTTCTTCTTTTTTTTTTTTTTTTCTTTCTTTGCACATGATTGGGTATTCTTTTCAAAATGAATTTACACATAGTCACCTGATTCATTAAGGGGGAAACCTTTAGTGAACAAATTCCGTGGTTTTTTTTTTTTGTTTTTTTTTTGGATTCTAAACTTTTTTATAAACCATCACAAACCAGCCTTTGTCCCTCAAGTAGTGGAGTTAGCCATGTTTTGTGCACACCTTAGATCAGCATTAAAGAAAAGTGTCAAGTCCATAGTATAATAGTTGGTGAAAATCAGCAAAGGACAGTTGGCTATATATGGTGTTAAAAAGTTATATAAACCACTGGGTAAGTACCTACATTTAAGGGCACAGGACATTGGTTTAGTGCCGCATACAGTAAAAGAGCACATTACAGCTATGCACAAACTGACCAAGTAGATTGGCAATATATGGCATTATCTTGCGTCTGAATTTGCCAGGGCTCTGATCCAGTAATTTGCTGAACTTTAGTATGTTTATAACTTCCTTTTCACCTGCTGCATAAAATGCTATTGTAGCTTTTGAGAAAACTTTTGTTCTGTAGGGATGGAAGGTAGGTGCTCAGCATGTCTTTATAGTTATGCATATTTTGAATTTGCAATATTGCTTTTTACTGGAGGTACACTATGTTTCTTCTATATCGCCTAGGATTTCTAAGGCTCCGGGTAAATGCACAGACCTTGCTGCTCTCCAAGGGTCAGGGGACACCCAATTAAAACATTGTAGAAAAAAATAGAGGGCGCCCCAACCTTGAGCAAGTGGTGTTTGATATAAAAAGAGAAGAAATATGTTCACAAACAAGTAGGTCTTAAAAATAGTTTGGCTCTGAGGAAGAGGGGATCTCCCCTTGAAACGTGCCAGCCATCTGGAAGGTTCTCCGGCGTGCTGGACATGGTCCGGTGACCTGGTTGCTTTGTGTCCATTGTGGACTTTGAAATGTTTTTATGATCTACTACTTTTGTTAGTATATTTCCTTTCTTCTTATATCAATAAACACCACTTGGGTAATGCTCAAGGTTGGTGTGCCCTCTTTTTTGTTTTTGTTTTTCTACAGTGATCCCTATAAACTCATTGCAATGGTGTAGGCAAGCTAAAAAAAAAAAAACTTTAAAGCTTTGATCAAAATTACCTGGCATATTGGTTGGACGAAAAGCCTCTGCAAGTATGTGCAGGTACCACCAGTGCATTTTATATCTGCCAGCAGCTTTTTTTGTTTTTTTTAATTAAATGACAGTTGCTCTAAGGCAGGGGTGTTAAACTCCCATTTCACCGAAGGCCGCATCAGCATTCTGGTTGCCCTCAAATCGGCAGTTGTATCTGTAAGACTATATATAAATGTACAGTGCCTTGAAAACTTGTTCACACCCCTTGAAATTTTCAACATTTTGTCATGTTACAACCAAAAACCTTAATGTATTTTATTGGGATTTTATGTAATAGACCAACACAAAGTGACACATAATTGTGAAGTGGAAGGAAAATTATAAATGGGGTTCATTTTTTTTTACAAATATCTGAAAAGTGTGGCGTGCATTTATATTCAGCCCCCCTGGGTCAATAGTTTGTAGAACCACCTTTCACTGCAATTATGGCTGCAAGTCTTTTTGGGGATGTCTCTACCAGCTTTACACATCTAGAGAGTGACATTTTTGCCCATTTTTCTTTGCAAAATAACACAAGCTTTGTCAGATTGGATGGAGACTGTCGAACTGCAATTTTCAAGTCTTGCCACAGATTCTCAATTGCATTTAGGTCTAGATTTTGAGCCATTCTAATGCATGAATATGCTTTGGTCCTAAACCATTCCTTTGTAGCTCTGGCTGTATGTTTAGAGTCCACCCCAGTCTCAAGTCTTTTGCAGACTCTAACAGGTTTTATTCTAAGATTGCCCTGTATTTGTCTCCATCCATCTTCCCATCAATTCTGACCAGCTTCCCTGTCCCTGCTGAAGAGAAGCATCCCTACAATATGCTGCTGCCACCACCACGTTTCACGGTGGGGATGGTGTGTTTAGGGTAATGTGCAGTGTTTTCCCCCCACACATAACGTTTTTTGCTTTTAGGCCAAAAAGTTCAGTTTTGGTCACCTCTGACCAGAGCATCTTCTTCCACATGTTTGCTGTGTCCCCTTACATGGCTTCTCACAAACTGCAAATCAGACTTATTGCTATTTCCATATAGACCAGATTTGTGGAGTGCATGACTAATACTTGTCCTGTGGACAGATTCTCCCACCTGAGATGTGGATCTCTGCAGCTCCTCCAGAGTTACCATGGGCCTCTTGGCTGCTTCTCTGATTATTGCCCGGCCTGTTGGTTAAGGTGGAAGGCCATGTCTTGGCAGAACTGCAGTTGTGCCATACTCTTTCCGTTTTTGAATGATGGATTGAACAGTGGTCTGTGAGATGTTCAAAGCTTGGGATATATGTATATATATTTTTTTTTTAACTCAACCCTGCTTTAAACTTTTCCACAACTTTTGTCCCTGACCTGTGTGGTGTGTTCCTTGGCCTTCATGATGCTGTTTGTTCACTAAGGTTTTCTAACAAACTTCTGAGGGCATCACAGAACAGCTGTATTTATACTGTGATTAAATTGCACACAGGTGGACTCTGCTGAATTAGGTGACTTCTAAAGGCAATTGGTTCCACTAGATTTTAGTTGGGGACAGTAAAGGGGGCTAAATACAAATGCACGCAACACTTTTCAGATATTTATTTGTAAAAAATGTTGAAAACCATTTATCATTTTCCTTCCACTTCACAATTATGTGCCACTTTGTATTGGTCTATCACATAAAATACATTTACGTTTTTGGTTGTAACATGACAAAGTTTGGAAAATTTCAAGGGGTGTGAATACTTTTTCAAGGCACTGTATCTACTCTTTTATCATATTTAAATAATTGCCTCTGCATTTGATTACTGGATTTAGTAATAACTTAAGACTTAAACTGTGAAGGGCAGGTGCAGACTGGCACAGAGCCCACTCACGCTCCTATAGCAGATGATGCAAATCTGAAAAGGCTTGTCACACACACTGCTGGTATCATCCATAAGGCCCCTTTCACACTGGGGCGGTGGGGGCGTCGGCGGTACAACAGCGCTATTTTTAGCGCTGCTGTACCGTCGTTCTTGCAGCTGTATTCGGCTGCTAGCGGTGCGGTTTTAACTCCCGCTGGCGGCCGAAAAAGGGTTAAAATCCCTCGTACAGCGCGGCTAT
Organism: Lithobates clamitans; assembly: GCA_037952925.1. Lineage (NCBI taxonomy): Eukaryota > Metazoa > Chordata > Amphibia > Anura > Ranidae > Lithobates > Lithobates clamitans. The sequence goes on from JBBGZY010002645.1 coordinate 493,016, forward strand.
AGCTGCGGTATTGCCGCGGTATAGCCGCGCTGTCCCATTGATTTCAATGGGCAGGAGCGGTTTAGGAGCGGTGAATACACCGCTCCAAAGAAGCGGTTTGCAGGACTTTTTTCACCGTCCTGCCAGCGCACCGCTTCAGTGTGAAAGCCCTCGGGCTTTCACACTGAACAAACAGCGGAGGCTGTTTAGGGGCGGTTTGCAGGCGGTATTTTTAGCGCAATACCGCCTGCAAACCGCCCCAGTGTGAAAGGGGTCTAAGAAACTTTATTGGAGACTGCTCAGCCAACATGATTCTGCAGCGATGTTCTCTCTGAACAGTCTCCAATAAATTTTTTTGTGGATGATACCAGCGTCGTGTGACCCTCCTTTGCAACTGGCATAGAATTGTAGTATTCTCATTAGCAGTTGTCCCAGAGCACTCCCCTACAACCCCCCCTTTATCAGATGTCAGGAGCCAACCCTCCCACCCTTTTATGTCACAGTGCGCCTCTCTTACCTTAGGTTGCTGCTGGGGGCAGAGCTGGGAAACAGAAAGTCCAGGGGCTGGAGTCGGAAGGCTGAAGTTTGCTGAGTGCTAAGACTGGGGAGGCAGAGATGAGAGTGTGCTGCGGATGCATAGAGGTGCAGGATCTGTAGGAGGAGATTTGTTCCCTTTACTGCTGAGATGGGGGCAGAGACGAGCCTCTCCACAGCTGCACAAAGAAGCATGGAATCTGGCGGAGGAGTTCTGTCCTCCTTGCTGCCGACTGCTGAGACAAGGTGGGGGTGGAGACAAGGAGGGTGCTGCAGGAAAGGTGCTGGGGCTACATGAAATGGCCTGGTGGGTCGTATTCAGCCAGTAAGCCTTGTGTTTTACACATGTGCTGTAAGGAAAGATTGGTGTGAGATGGACCATAGGACAGAGCATCACTCTCCCAGTGCCAGTTTCTGTGAGTTGAAAGTAAACTCTCAGCATGAGCTTGGTAAGCTAGCTAAGGTTTCAAGTCAGTCTTGGTTCCAAACGTCACCCCACCATAACTTTTTTTTTTTTCTTTTTTTTTTTCTTCCCCCCCCCCCCCCCGTATTTTTGAAACATTTTATTGTTGATCATTTTTTCTATTTTATTACAAAGTTTTCTCTATTGCTTTTTATTTTTATTTTTTTGCTATTTTATTTTGCTTTTGTGTTTGTTTTCTTTTTTTTTTCCTTTTTTGTTTTTTTTTGCCTCTTTCCCACATAGCTGAAGATTGCTTTGCAGACCAGAACTTCACTGTTCCGATAGTCGTGGGAGCTGCATTGGGAGTCCTGATAATCCTAGTGATGGTGGCTTATTTCATTGGTCGCAGGAAGCGTCGTTCAGCTGGATATGAACATTTTTAAAGATTTTAGGTTGGAGTAGAGCTGAAAGTATTTTGCAAATATTAAGATTGAGCGAAACTGCCAAATGTACAGAATGCTGTACATTGTTTAATATTACTGACCCAGTGAACAAATCAGTAGTTATCTTAAAAATGTTCAATACACACTTTAAATGCATTTCACAGTATTCAGTGTTAATTTTGTATCGGAGTTTAAGCCTATGTACTTGATTCTTTATTATATGCTTCCATAATGTACCAATAAAGTGCCTTATCTTTCATATGAGTGTTTACATTTTTTCTATAACCTTCTCCCAAAATGAACACATTTCATGCAAACTGTTGCACATATTGTACAAATTGTAAAAGATTTTGTGAATATTTGATGACACCCAATCATTTTTGGTTGCTATAATGTAAGTTCAGGTGGCCATACATAGGGCAATTTGTTTTCAATTTGGGCATCCTTCCACTGGATTTGAGCAAGGACCACGGAGTGTAGGAATTTGATGAATTGCAAAAATCTTCCATGTTTTAAAAACATTTTTGCATATTTCCGTGCTTCAAAATGCCAAATAGTGCCCTTTTTGCTGATATTAAACACTTCAGTCCCAGAGCCATACTTTCCATATTTTGCACACGTTTTAAAAATAATTTTAGGCCTGAAGAGTACATAAAACCCCCTAACATATATATTTTCTGAAAACCGACACCCTAGAGAATAAAATGGTGGTAGTTCCATTTTTTTTTTCTGTCACATATTAATGGAATGGAATTTGGAATGGAGTAAATATATACCCAACATGTCAAAGCTTAAAATTGCATGTGCCTGTGAAACAGTAGCAAAGTTCAGTACGCTATATTTTCCATAGGTGGCGCTTGTACAGCCCCTACAGGTTACTCAAGTGCCAGAATTCGGTGTGTGATGTGTAGGGCAATTGCTCTTTTTGTAGGTAGGCACCCCAGTGTGTGCGTGTGTGAAAATATAATATATACACACAGTTGTGCTCATAAGTTTACATACCCTGGCAGAATTTATGATGACTTGGCCATTTTTCAGAGACTATGAATAACACAAACTTTTTTTTCACTCATGGTTCCTGTTTGGCTGAAGCCATTTATTATCGATCAAATGTGTTTACTCTTTTTAAATCATAATGGCCACAAACTACCCAAATGACCCTGATAAAGTTTACATAACCCAGTTATTAATACCGTGTATTGCCCCCTTTAACATCAATGACAGACTTTATCTTCTCAGATGGTAAAGCTGCCCATTCCTCTTGGCAAAAAGCCTCCAGTTCCTGTAAATTCTTGGGCTGTTTTGCATGAACTGCACGTTTGGGGTCTCCCCAGAGTGGCTCAATGATATTGAAGTCAGGAGACTGAGATGGCAACTCCAGAATTTTCACTTTTATTCTGCTGTAGCCAATTACCGGTCGACTTGGCCTTGTGTTTTGGCTCATTGTCATGTTGGAATGTCCAAGTACGTCCCATGTGCAGCTTCCTGGCTGATGAATGCAAATGTTCCTCCACTATTTTTTTGATAACATACTGCATTTATCTTGCCAAAAATTTTGACCAAATTTCCTGTTCCTTTTGTAGCTCACACATCCTCAAAACATCAGCGATCCACCTCCCGTACTTTTCATCATAGGCCTTGTTGACTCCTCTCCAAGTGTAGCGTATATGGTTGCGGCCAAAAAGCTCAATTTTGGTCTCATCGCTGCAAATGAATTTGTGCCAGAAGGTTTGAGGCTTTTCTCTGTGCTGTTTGGAGTATTGTAAGCGGGATACTTTGTGGCATTTGCATAGTAATGGCTTTCTTCTGGCGACTCGACCATGCAGCCCATTTTTCTTCAAGTGCCTCCTTATTGTGCATCTTGAAACAGCCACACCACATGTTTTCAGAGAGTCTTGTATTTAACCTGAAGTTAATTGGTGGGTTTTTCTTTGCATCCTGAACAATTTTCCTGGCAGTTGTGGCTGAAATTTTAGTTGGTGACTGTGGTTTGGTTTCAACAGAACCCCTCATTTTCCACTTCTTGATTAGAGTTTGAACACTGCTGCTTTCCCTGTGACTTAGAATCCAGAAACATCAGTGCAGCACTGGATGAAAGATGCAAGGGTCTGTCGGGAGTCCAGAAACTCATTAACCTTATATCTATCTCTCACACACACACACACACACACACACACACACACACACACACACACACACACACACACACTACAAGCAAACAGATCACAGGTGAGGCTGGTTACCTTTAATAGCCATTCAAACCCCTTTGTGTCAACAAGTGTGCATGTTCTCAGGCCAAAATCACCAGGGTATGTAAACTTTTTTGATCAGGGCCATTTGGGTAGTTCCTGTTGCCATTATGATTTAAAAAGAGTAAACACGATGGATAATGGCTTCAGCCAAACACTAACCATGAGTGAAAGAATTGTTGTTGTGTTCTCATTCAAATTCTCTGAAAAATGGCCAAGAAATCATAAATTCTGCCAGGGTATGTAAACTTATGAGCACAAGTGTGTGTGTATATGTATGTGTTATATATATTTTATTATTATGGGCTTTACTTTTTTTTTACTTAACTGTATCCCTATCACATAATGGACCAATACCCCCCAATGTGATGACATATAGGTGACAGGCTCTCTTTATGGAGACTGGGATCTATTAACCACTTCACATCCAGGCCATTTCTGACACTTCGCTCCTACATGTCAAAAATCATCATTTTTTTGCTATAAAATTACATAGGACCCCCAAACATTATATATGTTTTTTTAGCAGAGACCCTACAGAATACAATGGCGGTCATTGCAACTTTTTATCTTGCACGGTATTTGCGCAGCAATTTTTCAAACGCGTTTTTTTGGAAAAAAAACAGTTTCATGCTTAAAAAAAAAACAAAACAGCAAAGTTAGCCAATTTTTTTTGCATTGTGTGAAAGATGAAGTTACGCCGAGTAAATAGATACCTAACATGTCACGCTTCAAAATTGCACACGCTCGTGGAATGGCGCCAAACTTTGGTACTTAAAAATGCCCATAGGCGACGCTTTAAAATTTTTTACAGGTTACATGTTTTGAGTTATAGAGGAGGTCTAGGGCCAAAATTATTGCTCTCGCTCTACCGATCGCGGCGATACCTCACATGTGTGGTTTGAACACCGTTTTCATATGTGGGCGGGACTTACGTATGCGTTCGCTTCTGCGTGCGAGCTCACGGGGACAGGGGCGCTTTAAAAAATTTTTTTCTTTTTTTTATTGTTAATTTTACTTAAAATTTTTTATTTTGACACTTTAAAAAAATATTTTTTTTTTGATCACTTTTATTCCTATTACAAGGAATGTAAACATCCCTTGTAATAGGAATATGACACGATCAGTCCTCTTTACAGTGAGATATGGGGTCAATAAGACCCCACATCTCACCTCTAGGCTGGGAAGCCTAAAATAAAAAAAAAAATAAAACGATCGCCGCTTCACAGCCGAAGCGGCGCCGTTTTTTTGAATGCAGAGGCCGGGCGTGACGTCATAACATCGCGCCCGGCCTCCGAACGATCATAGAGACTCCGGCGGACCAGATGGTCGCCGGAGTCTCTATGATCGTTCGGAGGCCGGGCGCGATGGTGAACATCCGGCGCCGGCGGATCCGCTATCCGACTCACCGATCGCTGAGGTGAGTCGGTAGTAGCACCGGAGGGCGGCGGGAGGGGGGGGATGTCCCCTCCCACCGCCCGTAAGAACGATCAAGCGGCGGAACAGCCGCTATGATCATTCTTATGGTGTACGGAATCGCCGGCTGAAAATGCCGGTATCTGAATGATGTCTGTAGCCTCAGACATCATTCAGATATAAGCCCTGAAAGTGGAGGCTGTCATATGACGGCCTCCGGATGTCAAGTGGTTAAACCCTGAATGTCTCCTCTGTACTTCCCTGCAGCTGGTGGAATACAGATTTTGCTCCATCAGCTACTTCTCCAGAAGGTGAACCTGGTGAATGACCGTGCCGAACCAGGAGGTGATGTCATACATGTTGCTTCCTGGTCCATTCACAGGAGATATGATCTACAAACGGATGTTCATAGAGCTCCCAGCGACACCCTCCATGACTGCATTGGGCCTGCGGTTGGGACAGCAGAGCCAGGTATACTTGGTGGGGGCGGCATGATGTAGCGGTTGTGAAATTGATCGGGCAATTTCATTGCCACTTATATCACTTCAACGTGAAAGCCGACTGTTTGCTTTAAAAATGTACAAACGCTCCTGGCTGGTTTAGCACCCGGAAATGTGTGTAAAACGCACCCGTTCCTAGCACTGTTTTAAAATTGCTGTAGGACTAAAGTGGTTAAGCGAATGGTTTCCATTAAAGCTGAACTTGGAGGATATTAAACCTGGTGTCTTAAGCCTCGTACACACGATTGGATTTTCCACAGACAAAGCATCAGACTTTTGTCCAAAGGGGGATGGCCATGAACTTGTCTTGCATACAAACGGCACACAATTGTTGGCCAACAAACACGAACGTAGTGATGTACTACGTGGCTTTTCAGCTCTTTAGCGCCACCCTTTGGGCACCTTCTGCTAATGTGTTTGGTGAACATTGATTCCGAGCATACGTGTTTGTACTTTGGACTTTTGTCTGACGGACTTGTGTACACACGATTGTAAAATCTGACAACAGACCGTTGTCTGTTGCCATCCAACATTTGTCTGTAGAAAATCTGACACTTGTCCGATGGAGCGTACAAACGGTCGGATTTTAGGCCAACAGTCTGTCAACACACAATTCCTGTTGGAAAATCCGATCTTGTGTATGAGGCTTTACAGTGGGGTTGCCCCTGCACTGCAAAGGGTTAAATGCTCATTTCTGTTTGTGAGGTTGCAAAAATACTATTACTTACCTGATACTCTGCTTCCATCTCCTCCATGCTGCTAGACCAGTCCCGGCCATCTCTTTTGCTCTCTGCCCTACTTATTGCAGGTTCTCTCAACATCAAGTCCAATGCAGGGTCCATATAGCCCTGCATTGAACATGACAATGAGGAACAGTCCACCTCTGAAGTGTAAGAGTGCAATAGTTGCTGCTGGAGTGGAGATCAGGAAAGCAACCCTGCTTTTCCTGCCCCTAGACCAACGCAACGTTTACTCTTGCAGTGTTGGCGGCATTTATATGTTCCCTGGAGATGGGCTTTAAAGGTGGAATCCTAGGCAAATAGACACAAATTATTGCAGCTTCATACTCCTTAATACACAAATAACATTTTTAAACGTGCATACCTGATTTTGACTTAATATCAAACAATTGCAATCCTGCACAACAGAGAGCATAAGAAGCAGCACTGATACTGATCCATTCATGTGCTGCGGTTCATGCTGATACCCTGTTTCCCCGAAAATAAGACCTAGCGTGATTGCCGGTAATGGCTGCAATATAAGCCCTACCCTGTTTCCCCAAAAATAAGCCCTACCCTGAAAAGAAGACCTACAAGGACTTTAACTAGGGCTTATTTGGGGGGTAGGACTTATATTGCAGCCATCACCGACAATCACGCTAGGTCTTATTTTCGGGGAAACTGGGTAGGAGAAAGCAAAGTGACAGATGACTAAGGCTGGATTCACACTCATGCAGTTTTAGTGCTTTTTGCATTTTGCAGATTTGCACTACAGAACCTGTTCCATAGGAAACCATGTTGAATGGACAGTAGTGCAAATCTTCAAAATGCAGAAAGAACTAAAACTGCATAGGTGTGAATCCAGCCTTAGTCGGTGCTGCTTCTTTTTCAATTTCCAGTCACAGCCGGAGTCCAGGTTTAAAAATACACACACCCGTTTTTGGGAACCTTGGTTTTTTGTTTTTTTTTTCCAGGGTTAAGCATCTTTATTTGCTGGTGGCATACTAGCAGGTGTGTGTGTGTGTGTGTGTGTGTATGTGTATATATATATATATATATATATAATCTCTCTATTAAAGGAATTGAGGGTCTCCATAATATTTAGCACCTTCCTGCTTTCAAACTGTTCAGCTTAAACCCAAGTGTCCTATTGCGTTCACGTTATTGCTTTAGAAAACCTTTGCATTAGGCACCCTGGGGATGGAAGACTGATTTCACCCTTTGAGATAGCTTGCTTGGTTCTCCTTTTACCAAACTTCCCCACATAAAGGTAAGGCCTAAGGCTTCATTCACACTTGTATCACTCCAAATTCACGCGACTTTGGCTTTGACCAATAATAATGGACAACTGTTGCATGTGCACTGCTGAAAAAATGTGTTCGTTTTAGTGTCATTTGTTATTTGTTTTTTTTTTCGGGTCGTTGGTTATCGCAATTCGAAAAATCGTAAATTTGAAAATAAGAAAGAAAATTTGAAAGAATAACTAAGTTAAATTGTAGGTATTGGAATTTCCTTTCAAATTTGGCTGTTGGTGAATGTAATGAATATGAATTTATCCCAAGTTATGAATTATCTGAAATAATGAATGCTGCATCTAAACAAATGGAATGGAACTAATTAATAAATAACAATAAAAAGTTTTTATTCTTAATTTGTTACGGTCCATTCGTTTAGATATGGCATTCTTTATTTTGGTTAATTCGTAACTTTGGATAAATTCGTATTTGTTATGTTCATTAACAGCCAGATTTGAAAGAAAATTCCAATACCTATAATTTAATAGTTAATAATAGTTACGTCAGGGCTCGACAAAACCCGGGCACCAGGTCGCATTTGCGACTAGAATTAGCGACCTGGCGCCTGGGGCAGCACAGCTGGGATATCCTGTGTTCGTTCGACAGCCCCCCCCCCCCCTCCCGCCGCGATCGCGCTGGGCCGCGCCGGTAATTGAGGCCCCGGCTTTGCGGCCTACTGCAGTCCTATGGTTCCTGGTTCCTTCTGCAATCGGGCGCCCTCTGGTGGTGGCCGTTGGTATGACATCCACCAATGCTAATGGAGCTTCCCCTGCCTATTTTCACTGCCTGCTCATCTCCTTCCCTTTACTTAGAACCCCCAAACATTATATATATTTTTTATTCTAACACCCTAGAGAATAAAATGGCGGTCATTGCAATACTTTCTGTCACACCGTATTTGCGCAGCGGACTTACAAGCGTACTTTTTTGGAAAAAAATACTTTTTTTAATTAAAAAATAAGAAAACAGTAAAGTTAGCCCAATTTTTTTTATATTGTGAAAGATAATGTTACGCCGAGTAAATTGATCGTGGAATGGCGACAAACTTTTACCCTTTAAAATCTCCATAGGCGTCGTTTAAAAAATTCTACAGGTTACATGTTTTGAGTTACAGAGGAGGTCTAGGACTAGAATTATTGCTCTCGCTCTAACGATCGTGGCGATAGGGGGGCCCTCTCCTGCCGCCGATAAAAGTGATCTCGCTGCTAATCTGCTGCAGAGACCACTTTTATCTGAAAGAGAACCGCTGGCTCTTGAAGAAGATACCGGGGTTATGGTAGCTAGCTGCTACCATAACTACGGTATTTCTCTTCAAAGACAGGACGTATATATTCGTCCTGCGGGAAGGAAGCGGTTGATTAAAATGATTTTATTATTTGTCACCTCCCTGCTTGGCCCCTTTCACTCGGGCTGTCTGATCAGGTTCGCCTGTCAGTTTTTCAGGCGGACCTGATTGGATCCTTAGCGAGAATATGGTGGTCTTGTGTCCCTGCATGGCAGGAAATAAAAGCAGTCACATTAGTTCTAGTCGTCTCTGTGTAAATTTAAGATTGGTTAATTTTTATATTGAAAATAAAGCTTTGTCGGTCGTTTAAAAAAAAAAAAAAACCTGGCTCCTAACTTTTTTAGCTGGCTCCTAGATTCCAAGCAAATTTGTCAAGCCCTGAGTTACGTTATTGGTTATTTCAGATTTCTGAATTTTTAAACTTATGATTTTTTTTCGAATTTGCGAATATTTGGAAAAATTAGTTAAACGGGTTTTCGTTAATTCAGATATTTCTGAATTAATGAATTTGTTGAAATTCGTTAAACGAATTCAGAGCTAAACTAATTGCACATTTCTAGTTGCATATAGAGCCATGGCCAAACGTTTTGAGAATGACAAATATTAATTTTCACAAAGTCGTCTGCTTCAGTGTGGTTTGGGGAGTTTCCTGGCTATGGACCCAAAATGTTGATGTTTTGTTCCCCAAGCCACTTAATTATCACTTTTGCCTTATGGCAAGGTTCTCCATCATGCTTGAAAAGGCATTGTTCATCACCAAACTGTTCTTGGATGTTTGGGAGAAGTTGCTCTCGGAGGATGTTTTTGTACTATTTCTTAATTCATGGCTGTGTTCTTAGGGAAAATTATAAGTGAGCCCACACATGAATGGTCTCGGAATGCTTTAATTTTGGCATGACACAGGACTGATGGTAGCGCTCACCTTTTTCTTCTCCAGACAAGTTTTTTTTTCCCCTGATGTCCCAAATAACCAGAAAGGGGATTCATCAGAGAAAATTACTTTACCCCAGTCCTTAGCAGTCCAATACCTGTACCTTTTGCAGAATATCAGTCTGTCCCTGATGTGTTTCCTGGTGAGAAGTGGCTTCCAGGCCATCCTCCAAGTCTTCGCATCACTGTGCGTGCAGATGCACTTACACCTGCATGCTGCCATTCCTGAGCAAGCTCAGCACTGGTGGTGCTCTAATCTTGCAGCTGAATCAATTGTAGGAGATGGTCGTAGCGCTTGCTGGACTTTCTTGGGTGCCCTGAAGGCTTCACAAATGCATTGGAAATGTTTTTTTTTATGGGATTAAGTTTATTTTCATTGAAAAGAGGGACCTTGCAATTTAATTGCAATTCATCTGATCACTCATAACATTCTGAGGTATATGCAAATTTCCATCATAAAAGCTGAGGTAGCAGACTTTGAAAATGTAATATTTGTGTCATTCTCAAAACTTTTGGCCATGGCTGTATAACATTCAGGTGCAACTTTTGATGGATAACATTGCAGTCTATGGCACTCAAAGCGCATAAAAGTTGGACCAAAAGTAGTGCAGGAGCTTTTTTTAAAGTCGTTTTGAACGGTTGTCATCGAAATACATGGGGTGTGAGTGTTGTGGGACTTTAGTGTCCAAATGTGCATGACAGGTCGTTTAAGTGTGAATGGAGCATAAATCAAACTTTAAATCTCTAGCTGGCATGACTGGGCAGTGCATACTCCAAAACATCCATTAATAACTGAAGCTAAGTGCGTTTATTTTTTATGCTGTTCTGTTGATAGGTATTTTACATAGCTTTCTCCAGTTTGCTGGTTAACCAAGAGACGACTTTCCCTATATGGTGGCAATGCCCCAATATTACACTTCTGGTTCCAGTTATTTTCTTATATTAAGACTGTTGACCAACCAAACACTCTAAGATCTCCTCCAACTCTTTAAATAGGACTGGCTGAGATTCGCACATCTAAATATCCCTTCTTTTTGGCAGTAAAACTAGAAATAGCAAAGTCATCAAAATCTGACAATGGATTCAAGTTTACCAGGTCATAATTAATGAGAGGCCTCTTGGCCCTCCCATGGATAGGTAAGAAAAAGTTTGACCTTGTGGATCAGACATTGGCAGCCTACTTGGCAGAGGGGAAAAGGAACCGGGGAACAGGAAAAAAAATGTTAAAGAAAATTAATTGGTGCCAATACCAGCACTTCATGTTCAGCCTTGTGTATAAAAGTAGAGGGGCTTCCAAGCTTGGCCTCCATTGAACATGGCTTCTATAGACCGCTTATTCATGTGTGAACTTCTCAACACTTTCCTTAGGGCAGTCCCAGGCTGCCATAGGACAGATCACCTGAATACTTACTTTACATCTCCAAAGTATATATGCCAGGCTGCTCCTGTGACGTGCTTGGTGTATAAAGCCAATCAGTGAAAGTATACAAAGTGGTGTTTTTCCTCGCAGAAGGAGAAATTTAAATTTCCCTAGCTATATCTCTACTTTTAAAGTACACCTGTTGTGAAGGGGCAGTGAGTACTAACCTCCTTCTGGAAATCAAGCAAACTGATCTGGAAAGTCAAAAACAGTCATCAGTCTACATGTTCGGAGGCAGGTATTTTAGTGTGCTGAATCAATAGTCATTGTGAGTTTCAGCTTTTACATTTTGTTAGGACGGCTGTGCTATAGTCACATACTTGTCTAGGATAAATGAGCTTGCAGTCTACATAGTGGTTCTGGGACAGTAAAGTTTCCCTGCAAGTGTGCTTTGTAACTCTGAGAATACAAAAAACATTTTCTTATTTATGTGCAGCAGGCCAGCTTTTAATAATTGTATGAAAGTGGATCTGTTTACAGGAGACGTCCAGAATTTTCTTCTCAGGCAAGTGGAATTTGGCCCTGGTGGAAAGATCAGTCATTGTGGAGGAGTCTGTTCTTGTTCCAGGACCTTTAAAAAGAGCTGAGCTGTTACATATCCCTGGCCAGTGCCCATTTCCAACCACTGCAACCTGTACTCGGCTATTTATATTTCCACTAAACATGTCACTAAACACAACGGAGAGAGTTACATATCCCTCAATTTCCTTTCATCTGTTCTGGCATTAATATACTAAAACTAAAGCCATAGCTTTTACAGAATGGTTGGTTGAATCTGAACTCCTCACCCTTCCAACTCCTGTGCAAGTTTGTCCCATTACTAGTACACTGGTTGCATTGGTGCTCCCGCCTAAAGATTCCTAACAAGCTTTTCTACCTAGTGGGTCACAGGCCTGGAACAAGAATGCAGCCAATAAAATCTGAACTCCTGTACTGCAGACTTGTCTAGGTCAGTGACCCACTTGTTTTTGATGCCAAAATCAGCATGACATTTCAGAAACCTTTTCAAACCAGTCAGTACTGGCAGCTACCCTATTTCTATCCTCTCAGGATCCTTTTAAACCTTTTATTTATTCTTTGCACATGACCACTATAGTACCTGCTAAGGATTGCACCCAGTCCTCATCTCCCTACAGCTTTATTTTGTGGGTCATCTATGAAATTTTTTTACACTTGTTTTGGACAGATGTCCACAGGCAGTGGCTTTTTTTTTATTTTTACTAGTCGCATGCTTTGAACAGTGTGAAGCGTGAATGCATGTTATAAACTTTTTATATACTTTAAGGGCGCATTCACACTTGTCCATTCTTTTGCATTGCATTACGAATTAATGAGTGTTGCATTGATGCAGCCTATTAATTTTGAATTGGCTGCCAACACACAGGAATGGACATGCACCATTCCTTCTGATGCGGTGCACTGTACCGTAATGCTTTGCGGTACGCTTCAACACTTGTGCGTCATAGCTGCAAAATTAATAGCATTCCAACGCGCTAATGCACATAACATTTCAACAATGTGAGTCTACTGAGTATAAAGGACAATGCAATCCCTGTGTGGCTGGTATCTTATCTCGGCGGTTAAATATGCATCAGTTTATCAAGTGCAAGTAGCGCTTGGTGCCATTCCAATCTGTCCTGTGGCTGCTGAGAAGTGTAATTTTCAACCCTACTGCTAGGAAGCAGTCAAATGGTTGATGAGGTCTAATTAACAGAGCTCATTCCTGGAAGCAGGCACATGCTGGAAACCAGCGCTGTCATTCAGCACAGCAAGGGATGGGGTCAGCTTCATTCATAACACAAGTGCTGACTGTTCAGTTCACAAAAGTAAAGGCCGTACACACGATACGAAAATTGGATGGAAAAATTTGTACGACTGTCTGCCATTTTTTCGAATCGTTGGTACGGTGCTTTCGACAGCAGATTTCACTTTTTCGTCAGACAAAAGCTGGATGTGCAGACTATAAAATTCTTGTCGGATGTGAACTCAAAGTCTGATTTTTGTTTCCTTAGTACAGTTTTTGGATGAAAAAAATTGTAAGAGCAAGACTATGCATGCTCAGAAACGAATACACACAAAACTATTCAACACATTACGTCACTTCTGACGTTGTGTTCTGTTGTATGAAAATTTTCATATTGTGGGTAACCTCTTCACTTTCGACATGAGACTAGCATGCCACAAAAAACGGACATTCGGTTGTCCGAAAATCTAAGCATGTGTACGAGGCTTAAAAGATCATTCAGTGTTGTGGGGCTGTGTGAGCTATATGTCAGCACGGTGGATGTTTACCTGATAGATCGCACAGCCCCACAGTGCTTACAGATTGTTTACTATTGTAAATGGGAAGTCAGCACTGCAGGGCTGTGCGAACTATCTGCTGATCTTTCTAGAATATGTTGCACTGGCAGAAAGCTCACACAGCCCTGCCAGCACTCCTTCACCATAGTAAACGGTCAGTCAGTGTTGCAGGGCTGTGTGACCTATCTGCCTGGGTTCTATAAAAACAGCCAATTCATCAAGATCTCCAATTACGGTACTTCCGGTTACTTTAAACCGCCAGTAACTGGAGATAAAGCATCAGTAACTGGAGATTTAGATTAATTGATGTTTTTGCACAACACCGGGAAGCGTGTACACTCCGGTACACAATATTATCAGCGGACATTGTTAGTCCGCTTTGATACTAACCAGCAACATGGCCGCCTCCAAGGCGCTGACAACTTTTTCCTCCTTTGCGGCTGTTCTGTCAAAACACCAAACTGTTCATGTACCGGAGTGTTGTGTCAAAACCGCAATTAATCAAAATCTCCGATTAGTGATGGTTTACTCCAATTAGTGATGGTTTACAATAAACAGAAGGTACGTATTTGAAGATTTTGATGCATTGGCTATATTGACGGAACACCGGCTAATAGAAAACATCATGCAGCGCTGATTGATCTTTTACTATTGTGAGTAAACAGGCCTGGCAGGGTTCTGAATAGACAGAATCTACACAAAAGGGTGAAGAGGGTGTGGGGCCTATTGCTGTAATGTAGCTCCCCAGGGAGTGACTGCTCCCTTCAGTAGCTAATCTACAAATCTTTATATTTAATAGAACAAAAAAAGTACCAAACCAATAAAATGTATTTTAAAATGTGTTATGAAAATGTCTTTAAGATAAACACTGCAATAATGATTTAAAATGTGTGCTCATTAGAAATGCTTTCTCTTTTGAATGGCAGGTTGATGCATAGGTCAGCTCTCACTCTGTACTCCTCTTTTTCTCAACAGCTGAAGAATGCTTTGCTGACTCTGATTTGAGCTTTCTCATTCCAATTGCGGTTGGGACTGTGCTTGTCTTTCTCATAATCCTGGTCTTTATCTCTTACCTTATTGGAAGAAGAAAAAGCCGTACAGGCTATCAGTCTGTATAATCAAAGCTCTTTCCTGTCTCCTTTCTGTACCTTTTACCTAAATAATTTATTCTTGTACATTGCTAAACTCTCTCTATGCATAATGGAATATACAGTTGTTTAACTCCCTGCATTACTCCTTTGGACTTTGGTGAAGGTTTGCATAATAATGTTAAATCACCGGTGCATCTTTTTTTGAACACTTAAGAGGAAGCATTATTCTCGTGTAATGCAAAGTATATGAAAATCCATCTTGTTCCATGAGCCATTTCTATAGAAAATATAAAAAAAACGTAATAGGACGAAATGTAGCACAAATAATTTACCATAATCATGTAATCTCTCATCATACATCACAGAACTTGCCTACCACCAACATAAGGAAGACTACAGCATTTCCTATTTTGGTAGCATTTATCTGCTTTCTTATATTTTATGGCTATTTTAATACAAAACTAGTATATATTATATTAACGTGATAGCTGCAAATCCTTGCCAGGTTGTTATTGCCTGTCTCTCTGGGTGTCACTTTCGGGCTGATGTGAAACCATTACATCCAAAAGTAAGTGGGGAGAACTGGTTTACTCCAACAAAAAAAATAAAAAGTGACCTACTCAGCAGGTAGGTTATGCTTCCTTTATGCACCTAAAGGTTTAATGTTAAACTTTGACTAGAGAATACCTGTACATTCAAGGCATTGCTAAAGTAACTGGGACACCAATCAATTTATAGAACAACTGTATCAATAAGACAAAAGGTCTGTAGCTTTGACCATATACATCACCATACTGAAAAGTTTGAGTTGTCACTGCTACTGGTTTCCTTTTGGGTCTGCTAAAAGAACAAAAGTGTGATAAAGAATATTAAATGGAACAGGATACTTGTGAAGGATGTGCCTATCTAGGATCAGCCTTTCTGTGGTCATCTTTATATTACTGATACTTCCACAGTCATTGGAGGATAGATTCCAGTGCAAGGCTAACAGGTCTCCTCATCATTGTAGAGGGAGAGAAAACCCCACTTAAAGCACAACACACAGTCCTCACTTTTTCTGTGGGGAGTTATAGGACAGGACACATTGGTGACACAAACAAAATATTCGTGAGACTACTAATATTAAAACATGACAATAGTGTCCTTTGGAGCAGTTGACGTACATGGGTGGAGATAAGCAACTTTAAAAATGTGTGGCTTTGTGCTATACCCCAGCGATAAGCCACTGATCTGTGGTCAGCAAGAAAAAAGGAGACGCTTGACTGCCTGCATGGGTGATCTAGTACTGTGTCCATTTTGCACAACGTTATTAAGTACAATTTTCCTACGATCAACTTTACTGTTATATAAATGGAAAATAATGTAAATAAAACATTTTCTTTTGATTTGTACAGACTCTTAGGTACTTTCTTTTGAATCTGTTTATACAGGTTTTTCAGTCTTATTATATAAGTAGCAAACCATTAGCCTAAAAAGCTGTACTCCAGTCAGGAATAACATTATTTAGACCAGGGGTCCCCAACCCCTGGTCTGCGGACCGGTACCGGTCCATAGCCTGTTGATGACTGGGCCGCACAGCGGGAGGTGAGCGTCGAACAACGGTCCAGACAGGGCTATCACAGACCACGATCATCGCTCACCTACCGCTGTGCGGCCATGCCTGTTTCTTTCCTGGCTTTCCTACCCCACCAACGATGTCTTCCTTTCAGCAGGGCCGGGGGTGGAAGGAGCTGGAGATCTGCACAGAGAGTGGTAGTCTTCTCATATTAACAAGTGGGTAATCACCCGCCCTCTGTCCAGATCAGCAGCTCCTCCCACCCCCTGTCCTGCTAATAGGATGACATTGTCAGTGGGGTGGGAGAGCTGGGAGAGGACACACAGGCTGAATTCTGCCTCTGCCCTGCCAAAGGTAGGACTGTGCAGAGGAGGCAGAGAGTGAAAGGGAGCACTGTGATTAGAGAATGGAGGGGGGGCTGTGATATAAAGGGGACTGGACTGTAATCATTGCAGTGCCCATTTACAGTGCAGTCCCTTTTATATCACAGTGCCCCTTTACAGTGCCTGCCCCTTCACATCACAGCCCCCCTTACATTAATGTAAAGGGGACTGTGAACTGAAGGGGAACTGAGGACGCTGTGGGACTGTTTTAAAGCGGGAACTGTGCTATAAAGGGGCACTGTACTATAAAGAGGGGTTGTGGTGTGAAGGGGAGTTGAGTACCAACTCCGAGAATATCCCATCACCACCCACTCCCGCATCTCTCCAATCCCTGGAAAAATTTGATTGTGACGAATCCGGACCCTGGTGCAAAAAAGGTTGGGGTCCGCTGATTTAGACTATACATTAACAGAAATAAAGTGTATATGCAAATTTGCAATGATTTATATATTTTACTTGTCCAAATAGTCTTCCCCTGCAAATATGTTGGGTTATCTTTTTTCCTGTGAGAAGGCCTGAATCTGTCATTACTTTGCTGTGACCATGCTGCCACTGGTAACCACTAGAGGGTACAGTTTGGACACCAGAGACCTCCTGGCCATGATGATGAGCCCAAATTTAAAAGCAACTTTTTCAGAGTACACCAGGACACAGATGGAAAGGAAGCTAATTTTCAGGAAAGATACCTTATATATCTGTATTTCCCAGAGGCTGCAGGGGCAAGCTGATTAGTTCAAATTGCAACTGCAGTTATAGTATATTATTGTTTCTTTCTTGTTCATTGAGGGACACAGGGTTCAAAGATAATTGGGTTATAAATTAGGATTTGGACACTGGTACACAAAAAAACTGTGATCAGCCTGATATAACCTCTCCTACTCCCAGCATGCCTCAGTTTTTTTTGCTGGTGTCCAAAGAAGGATATACACCTTTTCTCTACTAAGAAAAATGTAACCACTTTTTTTTTTCTTTTTTTTTATTCAATCAAGATTCCCCTATATGTTGCTTGAGCTGTTCTGTATTCATATTTACCTGGAACAGTGTATCCTTAGCAATAGCTTTTGGAGGCCATATCAGGCCTCGCTGGACTTGAATGATTGCGGGGCTGTGCTTTCCAGACCTGAGTGCACTGTGTCAGTTATCCACAGAGAGCTTTCTTGGTCCAAAGCCAAGGCACAGCCCCTAAAAATTCAAAGTAAGTTAATAGTGCTGTGACCCTGAGGTTTGGTTAAATTATGGTTTTGTATTGTTGTTGCTATCCAACAGTATGATGATGGTATTACTATGGGGCATATAAATATTAGCTAGGCAGCTTTTGCATTTCCATCATCACTTGTGATGAGGATTTACAATTGAAGTGCCACATCATAATATTCAAGTCCAAAAGTAGGCTTATTCCAAACACAAACTGTATATAAGAAGCCAACATGTTCCAGGGCTGTACACCACCCCCTTTATCAGGGTTTTAGGAAACAAAGTATGAGGACTCAAAGGATCGCTAGAAACCCTTGATCGCCCCCTAGTGTTTAACCCCTTCCCTGCCAGTGACATTTATACAGTAATCAGTGGCTATTTTTAGCTCTGATCGCTGTATAAGTGTCAATAGTCCCAAAATAGTGTTAAAAGTGTCCGATCTGTCGACCGCAATGTTGCAGTCCCAGATCACCGCCATTAATAATAAAAAAAAAAAAAAGAATGATAAAAATGCCATAAATCTATCCCCTCTTTTGTAGACACTATAACTTTTGCGCAAACCAATCAATATGCGCTTATTGTGATTTTTTTTTTTTTTACCAAAATATGTAGAAGAATACATATCGACCTAAACTGAGGAAGAAATGTAGTTTTTTTATTTTTATTTTTTGGGGAAATTTATTATAGCAAAAAGTAAAAAAAGTCTTTTTTTTTGTTTTTATAGCGCAAAAAATAGAAACAGCAGAGGTGATCAAATACCTCCAAAAGAAAGTTCTTTTGTTATTCTGTGGGATTAAAAGTGTTTTGTTGGATGGCCCAGTTGTCTCTGAATCCTGTGAACCCCAATGACTTAGACAAAATTCAATTTTTGTACTCACTGTAAAATCCATTTGTTGGAGTTCATTAAGAGACACAGATCCCACCCTCTGTGTCTATGATCATGCTGTTAATATTGCTTTTCTGTTTTAATGGTTTTTAATAAGTTTAATAAATACATTTTTACAAACATTCGTCTGTCAGTCTTTCATTTATGACACTTCATTAGCAAAACATGAGTATGGAATAGGTATATTTAGCTGAGCATCAAAAGCAGTCAATTCTAGCTTCAGCACGTAGGGTCCAAATCTCAGCACAGCTGCCGGTTGCCCTGGCAGTAGAAGTTAGGCCAAAGCAGGCTGGATGTAGTTGATCTGCTCCAGACTTGAAGTCCAGTCCCAAACACTGATATTTTCAGAGCCATAGGAGTAAGTCATTAATTATCCTAAAGAAGAACAAAAAGGACAAATAGATCCAAACAAACGAGGCAGCATTATTAAAAGTGGAAACCATAAAATAAAAGAAAGAGAAAAGAAAAAAAAGGGAAAACCAGCTATTCTAGGACCCATGCCACCACAATCCCCACCCCGCCCTATAGTGTAACCATGAGTTTTGGACCCTCTCTAACCTCTCCTCTTTGTCCCTTTATAATGCTTACCAGTTTTTCAATGAGCATAATCCAGGAAATCTTATTTTTTTGTAATCGTAATATCAACCATTGGTGATTTCCATGCTTCTGCAATGGACATTTTCGCTGCCAGCTTAAAAGATAAGTGTCTGGGAATGTCTACAACTGGTTAATTCAAGAGGGCTTTGCAAGCAGTCTTGATGTGGATATTGGTAATGGAATAGATCGTGGGGAGAGAAGCTTGGGTGGCATCAGGGTAGATCTTGGCAATCCTATCCTAGAAGGTACCAAATATCAGCAGGAGGGGACTTTGTAGTTAACTTCTAAGCTATATTAAGATATCTCTTATATAGTCTGGTAGTCCATGTTGTCCAGTCCTCATTGCTCTCTGACTTTGAGTCTGTCTCCCAGGCTAGCTTGTAGGGTAACTTGAAATGGTGGAGATCAACTGGTAGAATACCAATTTGCCACCTCTCTGACTGGCCCTTGCCATGCATCCGTAATCAGAGACAGTTTTTACAGTGATATCTTCAGTCTCTTTTTGATGGTATTTAAGAAATGTAGAATTAGATGCATGTGGAAGATATCTGAGGATGAGGGCATTTTAAGTACTTGGATAAAATAATCTGGTATCCAAACTCCTCTGTGGCTGAGAAAGTGTGCTATGGAGTGTAGACCATTATCTACCCACCACTTAACCTTAAACTCTGCTGAACCAGCTAAGATTAGAACCATCTATGCCCGGCCTAACAGGATACTTCAAGTGGCTTAACAATACTACAAAGCCTTTGCTAGAGAGGCTAGCCATAGACAGTTCGAATCTCAGTCAGTTCGGCTGGAACCGACTGAGATTCCAATTGCGTGTGGGCAGACTTAATGCATCGATCAACTTGGGTAAAACTAGCCTGCCGAATTCACTTGCGATTATCGCTAGCGTCTGCTATAGCCGCTAGCAATAATCACTGTCTTCTCCTGGCGGGGATGGCTTCCCCTGACCCGTGGTTGCAGAAAAGAAATTTGCACCGTCTATGGCCTGCCTTAGCTTTAAATCCAGCTTTATGGTGGATTATGCATTTTAGGATAAGACAGTGATAACACCTACTCTAAACCTTCTATTTACACATAATCTTTATTATTCTTTGTGCTTCTTTGGAAAAAATTTTTGATGAACTACAGCAACAATGGTTCTACAGTATATATGTTTTTTGCCTCAGTATGCATGCAGATACAACTGCCATACTTGCCAATACTGCGGTATTGTATAAATCTCTCTGCCAGCTTCTGGATCCATCTTCTGAAGCCTGCGCAGTTCAGCCCATAGACCGTACACCTAGGTAATTTATAGTGATTTGTAGAGATTTTGGGGTGTGGGCTAGAACAACTTAAGGCGATGGGTAAAAAATGTAAAGGGCTACTTGAACAAATCTGTCCCACATGCAAACTATAGTTTTCCATGTAATTCATCATTTTTGAGAGTGGATGAGAGTCCAAGAGTGCCTTTCAAAACAATAAAAACATTTTATATCAGTCACATGAAAACTTACATTTTTGGAAAGTAGCATGTGTCCGCAGGCAAAGGAAACTGTATTTCAAATTGCAAAAAATAAACATTTATGTAATTCTGGAACAATAAAGTATTTGGGGGAAAAATCTTTTGCTTGGTATTTGTGTTCCTTTTTTGATTTTTTTTTTAATACTATGAACATCTAATATTTAGATATATTTCTGTAATATGTTATAAGAATGAAATATATTTATGATATATATTTGATATAATGCCAAGGACACATAATCAAAGGATATAGCTAGCTAAGTAACCTTGTTGATGTAATGTGGTAATGTTCATGCAACTATTAATAGCTACAGTGCCTTGCAAAAGTATTCACCCCCTTAGCTTTTTAGCTATTTTGTTACATTACAGCCTTTAGTTCAATGTTTTTTTTAATCTGAATTATATGTGATGGATCAGAACACAATAGTCTAAGTT
The DNA here is from genome assembly GCA_037952925.1 of Lithobates clamitans. Taxonomy (NCBI): domain Eukaryota; kingdom Metazoa; phylum Chordata; class Amphibia; order Anura; family Ranidae; genus Lithobates; species Lithobates clamitans. Next base: position 514,144 of record JBBGZY010002645.1, read on the forward strand.
GGTGAAGTAAAATTAGAAAAATATATACATAAAACTATTTTTCAGAAATTAAAAAACTGATAATTGGCATGCGCGTATTTATTCACCCCCTTTGTTATGAAGCCCAAAAAAAAGCACTGGTGCAACCAATTACCTTCAGAAGTCACAAAATGAGTAAAATGATGTCCACTTTTGTGCAATCTAAGTGTCACATGATCTGTCATTACATATACACACCTTTTTGAAAGGCCCCAGAGGCTGCAACACCTAAGCAAGAGGCACCACTAACCAAACACTGCCATGAAGACCAAGGAACTCTCCAAAAGTAAGGGACAATGTTGTTGAGAAGTATAAGTCAGGGTTAGGTTATAAAAAAATATTAAAATATTTGATGATCCCTAGGAGCACCATCAAATCTATAATAACCAAAGGGAAAGAACATGGCACAACAGCAAACCTGCCAAGAGATGGCCGCACACCGAAACTCACAGACCTGACAAGGAGGGCATTAATCAGAGAGGCAGCACAGAGACCCAAGGTAACCCTGAAGAAGCTGCAGAGTTCCACAGCAGAGACTGGAGTATCTGTACATAGGACAACAATAAGCCATACGCTCCATAGAGTTGGGCTTTATGGCAGAGTGGCCAGAAGAAAGCCATTACTTTCAGCAAAAAACAAAATGGCACGTTTTGAGTTTGCGAAAAGGCATGTGGGAGACTTGGGAGAGGAAGGTGCTCTGGTCTGATGAGACTAAAATTTAACTTTTTGGCCATCAAAGAAAATGCTATGTCTGGCGCAAACCCGACACATCATATCACCCAAAGAACACCATCCCCACAGTGAAACATGGTAGTGACAGCATCATGCTGTAGGGATGTTTTTCAGCAGTTGGGACTGGGAAACTTTTCAGAGTTGAGGGAAAGATGGATGGTGCTAAATACTGGGATATTCTTGAGCAAAACCTGTACCACTCTGAGTGTGATTTGAGACGGAGGTTCACCTTCCAGCAGGACAATGACCCCAAACACACTGCTAAAGCAACACTTGAGTGATTTAAGGGGAAACATGTAAATGTGTTGGAATGGCCTAGTCAAAGCCCAGACCTCAATCCAATAGAAAACCCGTGGTCAGACTTAAAGATTGCTGTTCACAAGCGCAAACCATCCAACTTGAAGGAGCAGTTTTGCAAGGAGGAATGGGCAAAAATCCTAGTGGTAAGATGTGGCAAGCTCATAGAGACTTATCCAAAGCGGCCTGGAGCTGTGATAACCAGAAAAATTGGCTCTACAAAGTATTGACTTTAGGGGGGTGAATAGTTATACACATTGACTTTTTCTGTTATTTTGTCCTATTTGTTGCTTGCTTCACAATAAAAAAAAAAAATCTTCAAAGTTGTGGGCATATTCTGTAAATTAAATGATGCAAATCCTCAGACAATCCATGTTAATTCCAGGTTGTGAGGCAACAAAACACAAAAAATGCCAAGGGGGTGAATACTTTTGCAAGGCATTGTATAACATAACCAACCACCACCTTGGCTGAATGAGGACTTTCACAGACATATGAGCAGGATATTTGTCCATTTGATGATAAAATGAAAACACAGGTGTTGGTGTGACCTTTTATACCTAGGTGAAAGATTAGTGCTCTCTTAGACAAGGGTTGCTTAAGGACATAAAGGAGGGCTGCAGGCTGTGAGCTAGTGTATACTTTCCAATGTTGGTGTACATTCAGCTTAGCAGTCTTAAAGTAATTCTAAAGCCTTAAGGTTTTTCATCTTAATGCATTCTATGCATTAAGGTGAAAAACCTTATGTGCTGCAGCTCTCCCGTTTTCTTACCTGACCCCGATCTGATCCAGCGATGTGCACAAGAACAGCGGCTTCCGTTGCTGTTTTCTTCCTCATTGAGCAGATTAATTGCAGCAGGAGCCATTGGCTCCTGTTGCTGTCAATCAAGTAATGTGATGCAGGAGCAGGGGCCTGGACTTGGCCCTGCTGTCTGTGTCAATGGACACAGTAGTGGGGCTCGGGAGCGAGCACACACAGATGCCTCCATGGAAAGCAACATTCCGTGGGGGCAACTGCCTAATAGGAGGGGCTTGGAGCACTAGCGGGGGACCCCAGAAGAAGAGTATCAGGGCTGCTCTGTGCAAAAGTAATAATGGTATGCTGTCTCGAATAGTGCACAAAAAATAACAGTGCTATGTAATCAAATAAATAGTGATAAATCCAGTAATATGTAACTATACCAAGCACATTACCCCCTCACCGAAAATATTTGTAGTAACCTATATACCTCTTATCCCATGCGAGAATACATTCAAGTGCAAAATCCGAAAACAAAAAAATCCTTTAAACAATGCTGTATTGATATACAATGGCTGTGAATTTAATCTAGTCTTTCAATAACTCAAAAAAATTCAAGTTCCAAAAGTTCAAAGGTGAAGATAGTGTAGCCAACTACCTTTAAGAAATAGTGCCTTAGTGTAGTTATGCTTAAAAGGGTTTATGCATCACCACCGTACCCTTAAAAAAAGATGGCCGCTTACCAGACCCATAGCTTTCAAGGGATCTTATGTGCATGTTAGATATCTCGGTTGGAAAACCACAGCTCCTTGCAGGCCACTCTCTGAGACTCGAGGTAAACTCAGGCTCCCTACTCATTGATTGTTTGGCATTAAAAGTGATAGAGAGGACTCATAGTGCATTACCATTAAAACCAAATGTTTAATATAAAATGTTTTGCACTTACAGAGTAATCACTTGAGAATTTCGTATCAGAATGGACGCCTACAGCACGGTCCGTGCACTTTTTTGTTCAAAATTCTTTCCATCTATGGCCAGCTTTAGTGTCTGATTATTTGACAAAATTGCAGATATAACTTTCTATCATGAAAGACATAAAGCAAGTGTTGATTAATGTTAACTGGAAAATCAACTTTATTTTGATTCGTTTGTATCTGTTTTCGAAGTGCACCACTGTTGGTGAATTAAATTCCAATATCAGACCAGACTGTTTTTTTTTTTTAAATACACTAAGTAAAAATCAGAGCATCTCTTGTGTTTTTATAGCTGTCGGTGTCTTTATTAAGTAGATTTTCCCTCACTTCTTGTCTATTTGAAGGATGTCACAAGAGACAGGAACTTACAACTATTAATTTAGCAAATAGGGAAGGCATAGAACCCCTCTACATTTTTGTGATGGGTTTTGGATAGAAAAGGAAGTAAAAAAAATCCTCCAAAGGGCCACAGGGAGCAGGTAAAATCCAACAGATATTCTAGCCTTTCCCTGTGCTGGAGCCAGAGTTGAACTTTAACTTGCCTATCCTTTTGAAAACAGTCAGGATTTGCTATTGGTTAGCCCTATGGTTGGAAATACACTTTTCTTCATTAGTGCTCAATCTATTACTATATATCCAGCTCCACACACCTGTCAATCACTCTTGTTATACTTCTATAACACACTGTAACACTTTAACAGAGAGAAAGTTGGGTGGCTGCATTAAGACAATACACTTTATGGAAGCAAAAGGAAGAAGTGAGCTACCAAGAAATCAAATGACATGTTGCCTGTTGATTTTGACCACTGGTTTGGAGCACTTCATCGTTCTGAAGTATATGATACACAGAAATGGCAGGTAAAAATATTTGATCCTACTATCATTCGATGTAATCTCTGTTCATCTCTAGTATTGTTTTGAAACATTCAGCCTGTCACAATCCATGTAGGCAAAACATTGAAATCATCTTGAGCTGTTTCTTTTTTTGTGACAGGTAAATGTAAATTTATTGTGTGCTGTATATGGTTATGACATCATCAAGGCCATGTGGTGCTGTTTAGGTCAATACTTAGGTTAAGACAAACTTATGTTTAGGACCAGGATTTATGACCCCTGCACCACCAAAAGGCTTCTAACAAACAACCTGTAAATCTAGAGGTTTGACAAGCAGGTATATTGTCGATGTTTACTTTAAATATGTGTAGAGACTGATCTGGCTGCCAAGACCATTACTGAAGTTGCCGGAAAGAGATATCAGTTGGAGAAAGATCATCGGATATTCATTGTGAACACTATTCTGCCCAGAAAGCGGTCAGTTTTATGATCATTAATAATGTCTTGTCCGTTTATTTTGCATTGTATGGTGATGTCAGTATTCTTTACCAATTCTGTGAAATGGATGGCGACTAGAGGTGATGTATAATTTACCTATAGAAAGAAAACAACACTAAATATAATTCTCACATCTCCAATGATTTAGGCATACAAAACACAAACACATTATAAATCAATTACTGGTTTTTCAGCCAGCGTTGGATTAATGCTGTGTCCAGAGAATTAACTAGAGCTTCTAACCATAAAGTTTGAGCCATTATTTTGACAAGCAAAATACTAATACATTGAGGATGGCAGGGGTCCCCTTTTCAAGGTGGAAATATATTCTTCATGTGAATAAGTATTCAAACCCCTTGGGATTTTATGTGATAGACCAACACAAAGTGGCACATAATTGTGAAGTGGAAGGAAAATGATAAATGTTTTTCAAAATTTATTACAAATAAATATCTGAAAAGTGTGGCGTGCATTTGTATTCAGCCTCCTTTACTCTGATACCCCTAACTAAAATCTAGTGGAACCAATTGCCTTAGCAAATAGAGTCCACCTGTGTGTAATTTAATCCCAGTATAAATACAGCTGTTCTGTAAAGCCCTCAGAGGTTAGTTAGAGAACCTTAGTGAACAAACAGCATGAAGGCCAAAAAATACACCAGACAGAACAGGGATAAAGTTGTGGAGAAGTTTAAAGCAGGGTTAGGTTATAAAAAAAATTGCAAACCTACCAAGACATGGCCGTCCACCTAAACTGAGAGGCTGGACAGGGAGAGCATTAATCAGAGAAGCAGCCAAGAGGCCCATGGTAACTCTGTAGGAGAGATCCACAGGACAACTATTAGTCATGCACTCCACAAATCTGGCCTTTGGAATGTGGAAGAAGGTGCTTTGGTCAGAGGAGGCCAAAAGTGATTTTTTTTGGCTCAAGAGCAAGACACTATGTGTGGCTGAAAACTAACACTGCACATCACCCTGAATCATCCCCACCGTGAAACATGATGGTGGCAGCATCATGTTTTGGGGATGCTTTTCTTCAGCAGGGGCAGGGAAGCTGGTCAGAGTTGATGGGAGTTGATGGGAAGATGGATGGAGACAAATACAGGGCAATCTTAGAAGAAAACCTGTTAGAGTCTGCAAAAGACCCTAAACTTACAGCCAGAGCTACAATTGAATGGTTTAGATCAGGGATATGCAATTAGCGGACCTCCAGCTGTTGCAGAACTACAAGTCCCATGAAGCATAGCAAGACTCTGACAGCCACAAGCATGACACCCAGAGGCAGAGCATGATGGGACTTGTAGTTTTGCAACAGCTGGAGGTCCGCTAATTGCATATCCTTGGTTTAGATCAACGCATATTCATGTGTTAAAATAGCCCAGTCGAAGTCCAGACCTAAATTTAACTGAGAATCTGTGGCAAAATTTGAAGATTGCAGCTCACAGACGCTCTCCATCCAATCTGACAAAGCTTGAGCTATGTTGCAAAGAAGAATGGGCACAATTGTCACTCCCTAGATGCGCAAAGCTGGTAGAGACATTTGTATATATTTATTTGTAAAAAAATTTAAAACATTTATATTTTTCCTTCCACTTCAAAATTATGTGCAACTTGGTATTGGTCTATCACATTTAAATCCCAATAAAATACATTTACGTTTTTGATTGTAACATGACAAAATGTGCAAAATTTCAAGGGGTATGAATACTTTTTTCAAGGCACTCTATACTTCAAATCTTTGTGACCTGGCTTTGGCAAGCCTTTTTTTCAGCTGTATGCTTGCTTAAGTCAACTGAAGCTACTGCCTGCAATATCAGCCAATCCACAATCACATCTGACAAAGCTTTGCTAAAAAGCTAGTAAGAGGAAAGAAAACACTGGCTCAAAAACAATTTTAGCAAACATATAAGGTTTTGCAAATTTTGCAAATATTAACCCTCTGACAGTCCAAGCAAAAAGAGACTACATGCAAAATTTAAAATCTAAATAAACTTACATGGGTAAGCTTGCCATAGTATGGAAAATACATAAGATCAAAGTAGTTCACTGGATAGAAGCCAACTTCTCCTGTTAGACTGTGGTTGCCTTTCTACAATAGAAAATATGCAATAATAAACTACAAGGAAGGAAAGCACAATGATGCTAATGATATGTTGTACAAATAAATGATACAAACAAGAAGTAAGGCCACTGAGTGACATTTTAGAAGGGGAGGTTGAAATACACATATATTGCATTTTAATCACTGCTATTTCATAGTAGTAGTACAGAATAAAGAAATACAACTTGCATTCCACATGTTCAGAAATAAACATATAACAAATCTGAGAGGGTGGAAAACCTCATCCGTTTAGTATTAAACATTTGTATTAATTTTGGAGCAAATAAGGTTCATTGCATCATAAAAGGATTATACATAGTGTGGAGAATAAAAGGGGGTAGTATAGGAGGGACAAGAGAAAAAAAAAGGGGGGTAGGTATTGGCGGGGGGGGGGGCAAGGGTAAGGGAGTGGAGCCTATTTTCTCGCTCCGGACCCCCCACTTCAAATCCTCTCATGTCGAGGGGGGTTTTGGATCAACTGTCATCGCTGACCATAGCAGTGATTCACTACAGATTGAGCAATTATTGTAAGCAGGGGTTGTTTTAAAATGGGACAGACAGTACATGTAGTAGTACATTTTGTAAGTCTGTCCTGAGAAATGTGGATGAGCTCTTCTATCTCCTCTACTCGATTGATTCTTTGGAACCATTCCCTTACTGTTGGTGTTCGGCCATGGACAAGGTATACACTGTCTGGTAGCATTAACCATACAGCATAGCAAGTGACTTGGAGTACATTCTTTTTGGGAGAGACTTATGATGCAGCAGGTATTGTGCTGGAGAGTAGACCAGGTTGTCAATAGTAACTGCAACAATGATCTTGTGTACCTTTTTCTAGAAAGGCTAAAGCTTGGAGCATACACACCAGATGTGCACCATTGTGCCTTTCCCAATATTCCACCTCCAACACAAGTTCGAGAGTGAAGGAGTGAACTTGTGTAGTGAAGAAGGGGTTCTGTACCATCAGGGAAAGATTTTATAACCATTTTCCTGGGTTGATGTGTTAAGAGAATGTCAGAAACCATGAATGAGACTGAGACAGAAAATGCGTAAAAATCACACCTTTTAATATAATTGTAAAAATGGTACAGATCAGTAAACATAGTCAAAACATAGCCAGGGATTGGAAGCCAAAGTGGATAGTCAGACAAGCATGTAAATCAGAAAACCAGAGATCAGAGTAGTCGAAGGCAGCAGAACAGGATCAGGAACCAGAAGGGATGTCAGCCGGGCAAAGTCTTTAATAGGAACACAACAGAAAATCTCCAGATATGTTTAACCAAGGTGAAGGCACGAAAGGAATGAACAAAGCAGTTTAAATAGCCAGAAGGGGCTGGCAGTAGGCTGGACTGACGAGCAGGAAATGATCACCAGGTGAGCCACTGTGGAACGATGAGTGCTGACAATTATCCGACAGCTGAGCAGCCTGAGCACAGAGAAGGGAGCTGCTGAATAACAATTACAAAATAAGTGGAGGGCCAGGACATATTTGTAAGGCCATATCTTCTGCAAGAAAGTTTTGGCCAACCTGAGCTCGAAGTCCAGGTAAAAACATAATGGAATTAGAGGACGGCATAGGAGTATCCGATTCAGGTGCATAAGCTTGTTGAAGGGCTACTAACAAAGGATTATGTTCCTTATGGATTTGGTGCAATACCCTGTATGTGCCAAGCTATAGTGTGTAGGGGTTGAAACGAGAGATTTTTCGAGTGAAACCCATTCTTTCATTTTCTCATGCACAGACCACCCTACAGTTCTAGTCAGCAGGCTTGCCCAGTAATATTTATGAAGGTCCAGTAAACCAATACCACCTTTGTGCTTAGGGAGGGTAAGATAGGCAAATTTAATTCTAGGGTGCGAACCTTTCCAGAAAAAAGTGGTGGTCACGCCTTAACCGCTTGCCGACCGGCTTGCACTGATATATGTCGGCAGAATGGCACCCCTGCGCAAACTGACATACCTGTACGTCAGTCAGCACTAGCAGGATAGCGGGTGCGCGCGCCCGCAGCACACCGCGGGAGTGATCCCGCTGATCCCGTGGACTCGATGTCTGCCGGTGGCCCGCGATCACAACGGAGAGGCAGAATGGGGAACTGCCTATGTAAACAAGGCATTTCCCTGTTCTGCCTAGTATCATGACAGAGATCGTCTGTTCCCTGTCATCGGGAACATCAATCTCTGTTATGTCAGTGGTAGCCCATCCCCCCCTATAGTTAGAACACGGTAGTGGCTATTTTTAGCTTTGATCACTGTATAAATGTCAATGGTCCCAAAATAATGTCAAAAGTGTCCGATCTATCCGCCACAATGTCGCAGTCCCGATAAAAATTGCAGATCACCCCCATTACTAATAAAAAAAAAAAATGATAATAAAAATGCCATAAATCTACCCCCTATTTTGTAGATGCTATAACTTTTGCACAAACCAATCAATATGCACTTATTGCGATTTTTTTTTTTTTTTACCAAAAATATGTAGAAGAATACATAGCCTAAACTAAGGAAGAAATTAGTTTTTTATATATTTTTTGGGGATATATATTATATCAGAAAGTAAACAAAATAGTTTTTTTTTTCAAAATTGTCAGTATTTTTTTGTTTATTGCGCAAAAAATAAAAACTGCAGAGGTAATCAAATACCACCAAAAGAAAACTCTATTTGTGGGAAAAAAAGGATGCAAATTTCGTTTGGATACAGCGTCCCACGATCGCGCAATTGTCAGTTAAAGAGACACAGTGCCAAATAATTCTAGGGTGCGAACCTTTCCAGAAAAAAGTGGTAGTGTCAAAATAGTGTCAAAAGTGTCCGATCTATCCGCCACAATGTTGCAGTCCCGATAAAAATCGCAGATCACCACCATTACTAATAAAAAAAAAGAATTATAAAAAAATAAATAAAAATGCCATAAATCTTTCCCCTATTTCGTAGATGCTATAACTTTTGCACAAACCAATCAATATGCACTTATTGTGATTTTTTTTTTTACCAGAAATATATGTAGAAGAATACATATCAACCTAAACTGAGGATGAAATTAGTGTTTTTATATATATTTTTTGGGGATATATATTATAGCAGAAAGTAAACAAAATAGTTTTTTTTTTCAAAATTGACGGCCTTTTTTTGTTTATAGCACAAAAAATAAAAACCGCAGAGGTAATCAAATACCACCAAAAGAAAGCTCTATTTGTGGGGAAAAAAAGGATGCAAATTTCGTTTGGGTACAGCGTCGCACGACCGTGCAATTTTCAGTTAAAGTGACACAGTGCCAAATTGTAAAAAGTGCTCTAGTCAGGAAGGGGGTAAAATCTTCTGGAGCTGAAGTGGTTAAAAACATGAAGAAAGCCATGGGAATCTGTATTGGGACTGTTTGCATAACATAGAGAATTTTGGGTAGTATGGTCATTTTGATTAAGGCTACCCTGCTGAACCAGGATAAGTTGAGCTCTGTCCAGTTCGTCAAGCCACAACGTGTGGACTCCAAGGCTGCGAGATGCATTCTCTGGTACAGTTCATACAGTTTTACTTGGATTTTTTTGCCAGGATTTTGGCGTACAGCTTGACACTGACATTGAGTATAGGTATGGGTTGATATTTAGAAACCTGTGAGTTGTTCTCTTCTTTTGGGATCACGGTTATATGGGCTTTGAGAAACTGGCCAGGATAATGGGGCTGCTTTAATAAGGATCTGAGAGCCAACAAAAATCTAGGCATGAGGACATCTGCAAATGTTCTATAGTATTGCAAAGTCAGACCATCAGGACCTGGGCTCTTGCCTGGTTTTATTTACTTAAGCACCTTATAAAATTAATCCACAGTGTTTCCTCTAGTTGATCCGCAGTCGCTTTCGAGATGGGGGTAGGGCCATAGTTACGTAAAAACTCTGCAATAAGGGTTGTTCAATGACCTGCAGTCTTAGGACTAGAAGCTTACGGTAGTATACCTCAAATTGCTTTGCAATATCTTCATTCTTGGAATGAATAGTGGGTAGAAAATTTCTAATGCGGTGGATCGTCAGAGAGGCTTTTTCCATTTTTGTACCTCTCTCGCTAAAAGTCTCCCACATTAATTGCCCTGCTCGTAAAATCATTTTTGGCTGAGAAGGTGCTGCCTTTTGGATGTCTTCCCCAATTCCTCAAGTATAGAAACTCTAGCACTTGGAAGTTAAGACTGGCTCTAGTCTGCTTGTGTGCTATTTCCAGCCACTTAATAATGGAAATAAGGGAAGCAACCTTGGCTTGATGCAGCTTTTTGGCTTTAGCTGACAGAGCTAGAAGTTCCCCCCAAACTACTCTTTTGTGCACTACCTATTGGGTAAGAGACAGCGTCTTGGCAATTTAGTTATGCATGAAAAATTGATGCAAGTATTAATATGGTTTATATTGGCTATATGTTTGAGGAGTGGGGTGTTAAGCCTCTAGAGCAGAACAGCATGGCTGTGATGGATTTATGGTCGGAAAGAAACATAGCTCTATGGAGGCCTTTGCCATTTTTTTTTATTCCTTTCTGTGTCCCTATTGGGGAGCTTTTCTGTCTCTGGACAATGTTTTTATGGCTGTTCACACCTCCCTGTCCCTGGCAAAACCATACCTCCTATTTCCTGTATAGGGATCAAAGGGACAGAACGTGAAGGAAAATCTCCCCAATGGGATCACAGACAGAGCTAAAACCTGGATAAGAAATAGTGAAAACCTCTTGAACCAGTACAAATGTATTTTTATCTACAAGGACAATAACTATAATTGCTATACAGTGGGGATTCTTAGCCTGCAATATCAACTAGTAAAAAGATGTATTCTAGAAGGTTTGTAGAATCCAACCACATAATCTTTGTTTCTATAATGCAAAAGAAACTGCTACATATCCTTTGCATAATGGGAATATATTGTCTGGTTGAGTTCTATAAGTCTTCTTGAAAATGTTCTTTGTGCTAGAGGTAAAACCTGTCATAAGCAGACACCCCAACAGCAGGAGACGGCACCGCACCGCACGGTAAGAGATCTCCATCTGCAGGAAGGGGGAGGCAAGCTGTGGAAGAAATTATCCCGGGTGGTAGAGGGAGCCCCAGGAGCGTGAGAGAGGAAGTAGGGGCTGGGGAACAAGACTGTATAAACCCCGGAACAAGAATCTCATCAGCTATTATAGAGAAATGGGACCTAGCTGTACAGGATAAGGAGGCATCTGAAGGTATGGAGGCAAATGAGGGGACACTAGAGGCCTCACAGGCTACGGGGACGATACTCAGGACAAGGGGAGAAGAACTGACCCCTAGCAATGGTACATCTGAGATACAGAGTTCCCAAACGAGGTTGGACATAGACCCTGGTCAGTCTTTTTATGATTATGACCATATACCATTCTCCAAGCAGCAGAGCCCCCAAGATGGAGGAAATGGGCTTCAGAGAGTGAACGATCAGGGTGGAAACCGGGAAAAAGATATTTGGGAACTATTGAGGGCCCTCCCTACAAAAAATGATATGCAGCAATTAATTAGTGCGGTGGAACAGTCATGCCTACAAGCAGTTGAAAGTTTGAAGGAGGATCTTAGGGGTTTGGGGCATAGAGTGGAGAAAGTGGAAAGCGAACAAGAGGCCATAATACACACTGTGGCGGACGTTCAGGAAGTAATTAAGAAGCACGAAGATGTTTTAAATGGGTATAGGGACCAACTGGATGATTATGAGAACCGGGATAGAAGACAGAATATCCGTATAAAAGGACTACCCGAATCAATCCCAAAGGCGGAATTAATCCCCACTACAATTAAAATATTCAGACAGATCTTAGGGGATCAGGCTCCAGAAAATATAGAAATAGATCGGGCACATCGGGTATTACACCAGAGTAATAAAGCTGATATAACAAGGGACGTTATCTGTAAAGTACATAAATATATAATAAAAGAAAATATAATGATAATGGCTCGTATCAAACCCACATAGCACTATACCCAGATATATCACGGCGGACCCTGTACCAGCGTCGAGCAGTGCGACCCCTGTTAGAAGCTCTGCGTGCGGTAGAGACTAAATACCGTTGGGGATACCCATTTAGCTTGACAGCTTCTAGAAATGGGAAAACAGCAACACTACGAACTAAAGACGATTTAGAATCTTTTGTGCAAAAGTTGGATCTCCCCATGGTGGACTTTGTAGATTGGAGAATAAATCTCATAGGATCCCCCCTACAACGGCCAGAGCAGTGGCAAGAAGTTAGGGCAAAGGCTAATAAGGACATGGCCCGAAGAGGATAAAGATAGTGGAAGAAAGGACTGAGTAGCAGGGGGTCCTGTCCCCCTTTTTTTTCTTTTTTTTTTTCTCATTGGATTTAAGGGAGATGAAGTTGTGCTGTTTATTCCTTTTTGTCCATGCTTATTGGGTTTTTTTTTTTTTATAGATAATGCCTGGGGGGAGGGGGGAGGATGAAAGAGCACGGTGGGGTATGGAGACTATTTTTTGGTCGGTAGGTCAACCCCGAGTAAGGGGTTTAAGGAACCTGCTAATAGCAGGGAAGGGAGGGGACCTGTGCTTGTGGGATGTACACTTACACAGGCCTCCACCTGGGTTAGTAAAGGTACTCCAGGGGCGAGTATCATGGTGTAGGAACGGTGTATGTATGATTTTTTGCATGGCACAAGTAAAGAATGTAATTTTTAATTTCAATAGGGGATGTTCTAGGGATATGTGGGCAGGTAGGGTCAGCGATGAAGGAATAAATGAGAATAAGGTCAGGGAGAAAGTAACGAGGGGCGGGTACCGGGAGCCTATAAGGGAAACTTAAAGAATGGCAACAACTTTGAAGATCATCTCATATAACGTAAGGGGGTTAAGCTCACCGAATAAGAGAAGGCGTCTGTGGATTGAGCTGCAGCACTATGGAGCAGACGTTGTCTTTTTTACAAGAGACACATTTTAAGGTTGACTCCATCCCTAGCTTACCCCAGAGCACTATGAACCAATGGTACCATGCAGTGTCCCCAGTCACAAGGGCCAGAGGGGTCACAATTTCCTTTAAGAAGTCATGTCCATGGAAAATGGAGACAGTACAGAGTGACCCTGAGGGACGCTTCTTATTTGTGAAGGGTACACTGCATGGTGTACGATATATATTTGCGACGATCTATGCACCAAATGAACGGTCAGTAAATTTTTTTGTCAAAACATTTAAGAAATTGGAACAATTTACAGAGGGATCTCTGATGGTGGGCGGGGACTTTAACCTGGTGCTGGATCCAAATATGGATACATCAACAGGAAGAACTGCCTTGTCATTCAGAGCCTTAAAACGAATTAAGCAACTTATACGCTCTCAACATCTGGTGGACTGTTGGCGGGTATCACATGCAGGAATTAAAGACTTTAGCTATTATTCAAAAACACACGACATGTACTCGCGTTTGGAACTCCTCCTGGTGAATCAGTTTCACCTGGAGAATGTCCTCTCAAGCACAATTGGACCCATTACTACATCAGATCATGCCCCAATAGCATTAACGTTCCATCTAATTCAGATGGGGTGTTTGGAGCGAACGTGGCGCTTGAACGAGTCGCTATTGGATAGGGAAGAAATAGTGGAGAAATTGGGAGTTAAAATAAAAGAGTATTTTGAAATAAACAAGACAGAGGAAGTGTCTGATCAAATGGTGTGGGAGGCCCATATACTGTTATAAGAGGGGATTTAATAGCGTATGGCTCGTATATAAAAAAAGAAGGGAAAAAAGAGATAAAAGAACTATTAGATAAAATCAGTGAACTGGAGGGGAAGCACAAGAGGAAGCTTGACCCTATAGATAATAGGCGCCTGGAGGCTTTACGAGCAGAGCTCCCACAGTGCTTAGAACAAAAAGTTAAAAACAAAATTAGGTTCTTTGCAAATAGGGCATATGAACAGGGAAATAAGTGCGGGCGGCTATTAGCTAAACAACTTAAAAAGCAACAGGAATCCAGACACGTCCATAGTTTATTGGTTAGAGGTAAGAAGGTAGTGGGAACAAAAGCTATAGCTGCAGAATTTAGTAAATTTTATGAGACATTATATAATATTCCCGAAGTAGATAATGAGAGCCCCGATAGAAAAGAGATACAGGACTACATCAATGAAACATCAATGCCTAGGCTGTCTAAAACAACTATAGAGGAGTTAGATAGTTTTTAATAATAATAGATAATAATAATAGATTTAGTTTTTAATAAAAGCAAGTCATCAATAAGACCTATGAACTCTCTCACTATATTTGAGAAACAATGTGTGCAGAGACCCAGTCCCAGGAATGTATTGTCGCAAATGTATAAAGGGATACTTAGGGGACAGGAAGGAACAACTCCATACTATATAAGGGAATGGGAGAAGGAATTGGGACAGGTACTGACTAATAATCAAATTAAAAGGATGATTGTACTAACACACTCCTCATCCACAAACTCAAAGGTGCAAGAGATGGCATACAAGTTTTTGTCAAGATGTATAGGACCCCAGTCAAATTGGCACAAATGTTTCCAACCATAAGTGATAGGTGTTGGAGGGGATGTGGTCAGAAAGGCACATTTCTCCATTTGTGGTGGACATGCCCAGTAATTAAAAGATTCTGGGAGTCGGTGTCTCCATGGATCAAGAAATTGACGGTGAGGCACTTGGAGTTTCAACCACTACATTACTTGTTCCATGGGATGCCGGGCTCTAATAGAAAGTATCGGGAGGGCATAACACCTCACCTATTAAATGCAGCGAAAAAAATCATACCGAGATTTTGGAAACAGATACAGGGTCCCTCAATATTAGATTGGAGAAGGGAAGTGAGCTTAATAATGGAAGCGGAAAGATGGGTTCATGTGGTAAAGGGCCAACAAGGGAAATTTGAAAAGAAATGGGCAGGTTGGAAGAAATGTTTAGTTGAGATGGAAAAAGAAGACGGAGATGATTAAAATGAGAAGGAGGTGGAGGTACAGTCCTTATAAATATGTATAATAAAAGATACTGACCTATAAGAAAAGTGAATGTGGTAGTAGAAGATGTAATGTAACATGGGTTTGGGGTGGGTGATGAGGGGATTTTGTAACAATGTATGAAGATTGTTGTATTTATAAAATGGAAATAAAAATTTTGATTATTAAAAAAAACAAAACCTGTCATAAGTTTTAGCTTTTCTCTACTCCAATATAAAAAATGCTGTTTTTACAATAGTATAATCTGCAGAGAGAATGTTTCGTCTAATATACAGTCAGGTCCAAAAAAATATTTGGACATCGGTGTAGGAATTACAGCAGTTTGTATATGTGCCTCCCACTATTTAAGGGACCAAAAGTAATGGGACAGATTAACAATCATCCATCAAAATTTCACTTTTTAATACTTGGTTGCAAATTCTTTGCAGTCAATTACAGCCTGAAGTCTGGAACACATAGACATCACCAGATGCTGGGTTTTATCCCTGGTGATGCTCTGCCAGGCCTCTACTGCAACTGTCTTCAGTTTCTGCTTGTTCTTGGGGCATTTTCCCTTCAGTTTTGTCTTCAGCACGTGAAACGCCATTGGCCATTGCATAACATTCCACTTCTTTCCCTTAAAAAACTGTTTGGTTGCTTTCGCAGTATGCTTTGGATCAGTTCTAAAACATTTTGCTGAACATGAGCAGATAATATTGGCCGAAACACTTCAGAATTCATCCTGCTGCTCTTGCCAGCAGTCACATCATCATTAAATTCAAGAGAACCAGTTCCATTGGCAGCCATACATGCCCACGCCATAACACTACCACCACCATGCTTCACTGAGGAGGTGATATGCTTTGGATCATGAGCAGTTCCTTTCCTTCTCCATACTCTTCTCTTCCCATCACTCTGGTACAAGTTGATCTTGGTCTCATCTGTCCATAGGATCTTGTTCCAGAACTGTGAAGGCTTTTTTAGATGTTGTTTGGCAAACTCTAATCTGGCCTTCCTGTTTTTGAGGCTCACCAATGGTTTACATCTTGTGGTGAACCCTCTGTATTCACTCTGGTGAAGTCTTCTCTTGATTGTTGACTTTGACACACATACACCTACCTCCTGGAGAGTGTTCTTGATCTGGCCAACTGTTGTGAAGGGTGTTTTCTTCACCAGGGAAAGAATTCTTCGGTCATCCACCACAGTTGTTTTCTGTGGTCTTCCGGGTCTTTTGGTGTCGCTGAGCTCACCGGTGCATTCTTTCTTTTTAAGGATGTTCCAAACAGTTGATTTGGCCACACCTAATGTTTTTGCTCTCTCTCTGATGGGGTTGTTTTGTTTTTTCAGTCTAATGATGGCTTGCTTCACTGATAGTGACAGCTCTTTGGATCTCATATTGAGAGTTGACAGCAACAGATTCCAAATGCAAATAGCACACTTGAAATTAACTCTACCTTTTATCTGCTCCTTGTAAATGGGATAATGAGGAAATAACACACACCTGGTCATGGAACAACTGAGCAGCCAATTGTCCCATTACTTTTGGTCCCTTAAAAAGTGGGAGGCACATATACAAACTGTTGTAATTCCTACACCGTTCACCTGATTTGGATGTAAATACCCTCAAATTAACGCTGAAAGTCTACAGTTAAAGCGCATCTTGTTCGTTTCATTTCAAATCCATTGTGGTGGTGTATAGAGCCAAAAAGATTAGAATTGTTTCAATGTCCCAATATTTATGGACCTGACTGTATATTTGTATCTAGATTTACCCAGTCTTTAATAGGATATACATACAGATCAGAATCTTTACTTTTACTGGTTACTACATTTACCAGTACAAACCGATATATAAAGTGGTACTAATAAATATTACTTACATAAGTGTCACAGGTGACAGTTATCGGTGTTCCAGAGCCTGCCTTGAAACCAACAATCTAGTGGAAATAAGAGAGTTTGCAAGTTGTACATAGTAATTACATTATTCTTTATAGATATGACTGCAGACCTGACAAGGTTTTTCCCCAACTCTTGTGCAGAATGCTATGTGAATGCAGTATTTCCTTTTCTGTTTTCTGGCCTGTCAGAAGAGCTAGTAATACCATGCATACTCCTTATTGCTTGGATGTTAACCTCTATGCTGTCATATTATTGCATAGAATTGCAGAAGTGGTTGAATCGATCCTAAATATTTGACTGTGTATTTGATGTCTTAAACAGTACCCAGGACCTTAGATCATCCCATCACAGGGCAAAGAATAGGGCGCTCACCTTTTCTTTTTTTACTTGGCAGCCAATGTCCCTTATATGAGGGAACCATCCAAAAACATTTTTGTAAATATATCAGTTTTCCATTAACAATTTTCCATTACTTATACACTCACCGACCACTTTATTAGGTACACCTTGCTAGTACTGGGTTGGACCCCCCTTTTGCCTTTGCCTTCTGCCCTAATTGTTCGTGGCATAGATTCAAACGTTCCTCAGAGATTTTGGTTCCTATTGACATGATAGCATCACGCAATTGCTGCAGATTTGTTGGCTGCACATCCATGATGCAAATCTGCAAATCTTACGTTCCACCACATCCCAAAGGTGCTCTATTGTATTGAGATCTGGTGACTGTGGAGGCCATTGGAGAACAATGACCTCATTGTCATGTTCAAGATACCAGTTTGAGATGATTTGAGCTTTGTGACATGGTGCATTATCCTGCTGGAAGTAGCCATCAGAAGATGGGTACACTGTAGTCATAAAGGGATGGACATGGTAAGTAACAATACTTAGGTAGGCCGTGGTGTTTATATGATGCTCAATTGGTACTAAGGAGTCCAAAGTGTGCCAAGAAAATATCCCCCACACCATTACACCACCACCACCAGCCCGAACCGTTGATACAAGGCAGGATGGATTCATGCTTTCATGTTGTTTACGCCATATTCTTATGCCCCGTACACGCGGTCGGACATTCCGATGGAATATGTGCGATCGGAGCTTGTTGTCGGAAAATCCGACCGTGTGTGGGCTCCATCGGACTTTTTCCATCGGAATTTCCGACACACAAAGTTTGAGAGCATGCTATAAAATTTTCCAACAACAAAATCCGATCCTTTAAATTCCGATCGTGTGTAGACAAATCCGGCGGACAAAGTGCCACGCATGCTCAGAATACATTAAGAAACGAAAGCTATTGGCTATTGCCCCGTTTATAGTCCCGAAGAACGTGTT
This sequence comes from Lithobates clamitans, assembly GCA_037952925.1. NCBI lineage: Eukaryota > Metazoa > Chordata > Amphibia > Anura > Ranidae > Lithobates > Lithobates clamitans. The sequence continues at coordinate 532,483 of JBBGZY010002645.1, forward strand.
TGAACGATCAGATTTTCCGACAACGTTGTGTGACCGTGTGTATGCAAGACAAGTTTGAGCCAACATCCGTCAGAAAAAATCCATGGATTTTGATGTCGGAATGTCCGATCAATGTCCAACCGTGTGTACAGGGCATAACTCTACCATCTGAATGTCGCAGCTGAAATTGAGACTCATCAGGCCAGGCAATGTTTTTCCAATCTTCTATCGTCCGATTTTGGTGAGCCTGTGCGAATTGTACCCTCAGTTTCCTGTTCTCAGTTGCCAGGAGTGGCACCCGGTGTGGTCTTCTGCTGCTGTAGCCTATCTGCTTAAAGTTTCAATGTGTTGTGCATTCAGAGATGGTATTCTGCATACCTTGGTTGTAACGAGTGGTTATTTGAGTTACTCTTGCCTTTCTATCACCTCAAACCAGTCTGCCCATTCTCCTCTGACCTCTGACATCAACAAGGCATTTTTGTCCACACAACTGCCGCTCACTGGATATTTTCTTTTTTGTGACTATTCTCTGTAAACCCTAGAGATAGATGTGCGTGAAAATTCCAGTAGTTTTTGAAATACTCAGACCAGCCCGTCTGACACCAACAACCATCCCCTTTCTTTCCTATTCTGATGCTCGATTTGAACTTCAGCAAGTCGTCTTCACCACGTCTGAATACCTAAATGCATTGAGTTGCTGCCATGTTATTGGCTGATTAGCAATTTGTGTAACCAAGCAATTGGACAGGTGTACCTAAAAAAGTGGCCAGTGAGTGTACTTTGTTATGTACATTTATCAGTGGAGCGCATGCAGGTTTCACCAGCGGATATACAGTATTGATCAAGACCAGATTGTCCGGATCCTACTATATCAATGCAAGGTGTTGCTGTTGGTAACCCTGGTTAGGAAGGCAGCATTTCTTGGATGTATTTCAATTGTGTGCACAATCTGTAAGTTTACCTCTTCATATATTACATTGTTCTTCAGAAAATCTGTTTTAATTATTCATTGCTGCTTTCTTTGCACACTGATCAGACTACTTACTACATTTTTTAAAATACATTGCTGAGAAGGTTTATGGCTATTTTAATGATTCTGTAAGTATTTGGTTTTACCCGATTCATCTTCAGTATGATACATGGCTTCCCTTGGGAAAAGCCAAATGATGGGTCTTCTATACCAGAGCAGTTCTGTAACATTGAGCGGCGGAACTGACAAGCCTTCTTTTCCTCGTGTTCCTCTCCTTCCTGGATAAAATACTGTCCTTGTGTACACACCACATTGTTGGCTATTTGCTTTTCATCATCATAGGCTAGAAATGAAGTGAAATATTTTTCCGATTAATTATTCATACTTTATTGACGCTCTCTCAACTGCACCTGGATTTGTGGGTAGCAGTAACCTAGGCCTTGTGGGTAAATATGCCCTACATTTAGACCTTGCAACTTCTTTTTTTCCTATTATCTGTTGCAGTGTTAGCAATTACGGTATTATATGTTTTTTTGTATGTACTTCAGCTTTATTTTTAGTCTTTCTTTGGGTGGGGCTTATTAATGAACTACATTATATTGTCAAAAGTATTGGGGCGCCTGTCTTTACACGCACATGAACTTTAATGGCATCCCTGTCTTAGTCCGTAGGGTTCAGTACTGAGTTGGCCCACCCTTTGCAGCTATAACAGTTTCAACTCTTCTGGGAAGGCTGTGCACAAGGTTTAGGAGTGTGTTTATGGGAATGTTTGACCATTCTTCCAGAAGCGCATTTGTGAGGTCAGGCACTGATGTTGGACAAGAAGGCCTGGCTCACAGTCTCCGCTCTAATTAATTCCAAAGGTGTTCTATCAGGTTGAGGTCAGGACTCTGTGCAGGCCAGTCAAGTTCCTCCACTCCACACTCGCTCATCCATGTATTTATGGACCTTGCTTTGTGCACTGCACTGGTTCAAATCATTTAGTGGAGGGGGATTATGGTGTAGGGTTGTTTTTCAGGGGTTGGGCTTGGCCCCTTGGTTCCAGTGAAGGGAACTTTTAAGGCATCAGCATACCAAGTCATTTTGGACAATTTCATGCACCCAACATGACTGTGCACCAGTGAACAAAGCAAGGTCAATAAAGACATGGATGAGTGAGTTTGGGGTGGAAGAACTATTTATTGTAACCCTAACTACTGTGGACATTACAATAACATTTCATGATAGTGCTGGATTATTTCTTGTTTTACATAATGGAGAATGTAACTCCCTCACTTGGCTTTGTGTTGTGTTAGCCCTGAGCTACAGTACTTAAGTATTTCCATTAACAATGCCTGGTAAGCTAGCACATCAGAAATGAGTCAGTGCATCAACCTCAGCGTCCACAAAAAATTAAAAACCTTTTCAGCTTTGGGTGTATTTTACATAGTTGGTAAGGTTGAAAAAACCCACCAGTCCATTTAGTTCAACCTGTGAACTATTTAATCTTGATATGTAGCCAATGCTGAGGAAAAAAAACAAAAAAAAAAGAGAAATGGACTTTTGAGGCTGCCACTATAATCCCAAAAAGGAAAGAAAAATTAGGTCTTCACATTATAGAAAAAATATCAAAATGTATTATACCACATAAAAACATAATAAAAGAAGTACATAAACATTACTAAATGGTACACTGTTCCATTTGTGTGAATACAGAGGCTGAACAAGAGAAACCACATGGATGGTCCATGTGATGGTATGAACAGGTCCAAGAAGATCCCTTCTGGCTGACGGCCAAGCATACGGGATGACAATGTCAGCGCCAATGGATCGCTACGCGTTTCGCCAATGGCTTCTTCAGGGATTCTATTGGTACTGAGGGGTACATTATAATTCACATTAGGTTAATGTACTTGATATATGTGGTCGTGATTATTTGTTATACATTGTCAGAAACCATTATCTGAACAGTAAATATAGCACATTCTAACATTTTATACATGATTGAAAAATAGCCTTATACGTAATACTTTAAAAAAGAGAAAAGTATATTTACACAAGAGAGAAAAAAAAGAAGAGAAATACATATATGATGTTATCCAAATATATACCAAAATTGCTAATGTTCATACCGTGACTAGAGAAAACATCCGAGAGACACAGGGAGGTCAGTTCATGGAGCAATGCATCATCACAAAAGAAAATATCAAAAAGAGTAAAAGGAAACCGGGAAGAAGAAGAGCAGGAAAAAAAATTCTGACACCACCCTGCTATTTCCGGACATGCACGGCTCTATTTAGCCACTCGCGTTCTGAGACATACCGACATGAGACCGCCGCTGCATTCATGTGTGTCGGGCGTAGGGAGGGGCTTTTTCTAAATTGGCAACCACTTTAGCCTTTATAAAGGGATAACCGTGTCAGTCCCCATACATGTCTTGCATGCCATGGGACGCTTGACACAGAGGTTAGCAATGTGATTCATGATTTCTCTATCCACTTCTCAATCTGTGAATGGGGAATGATCTTTAATCTGGAGGCATACACGGGGTTACTATACCCCGTTGATCCAGATATGATCATGTAGTGGATTTAAAAGGTACCTTGTCTCTGCTTTTTCTTTTTCAGGACCCGTTGTCTGCTTTCCAAAATCCCTCTTCTGGGGAAGTTATCTGGACAGACTGTACTAGGCTATGATTTATTTTTGGCCCGTAAGGTCCAGCAGCATTTATCTGACCACTATTCACATTTATATATTTGCCTTTTGATGATCCCCATAAGCATAATTTAGCAAGTGACTGCCTTTATGTTTATGCATATCAACACATTATAACTTAAATATGACAAGTGGATATACAGTATATGAATCAGATTAGCTTTACTGTTTTTATCGTATTTTATTTACTTTATTTGATTTAATTTAATTTAATTTAATTTGGCTTAATTTATTAGAAGCTAGTTAATGTAATAAAATGCTGATTGCCGAAGTTAAAGAGGAGTTCCACCCAGGGGGTCCAGTAAAAAAAAAAAAAAATTAAAAGTCAGCAGCTACAAATACTGCAGCTGCTGACTTTTAATTGGACACTTGCCTGTCCCTGGGTCCAGCGATGCGGGGGATCGAAGCCCCGCTCGTCTCCCCCTCCGTTCAGCGGCGCCGGCATTGCAACTGTGGGCGCCGGGCTGTGGCTTCACAGCCTGGCACCCACTGCGCATGCGCGAGCGGCGCCGCGCGCCGTGATTGGCCTCTCAGTCACCTGGGACCTGTAATGGGTCCCAGATGATTGACAGGAGGGAGGGAGCAGAGCGGAGCCCTTCCTGTGTCGAGGGGGAAGTTATGTCACCAGCCCAGGCACTGGAAGGGGCAGACTACGAGGGACCCCCTAGCAACAGGCATTTAGAGGTAAGTTAAAAAAAAAATATCCAAATGTTTTTTTGTTTTTTTTTCATTTTTTTTTGTTTTTTTGGGTGGAACCCCACTTTAATGCTCCTATTAAGCTATATCCCCCAATTGATTGATAAACAAATACATTAATTAATCAGTTAATATATACCTTGTTTTTATTTATTTACCTAGCTATTTATTTTAGAGCTTGGCTAATTAAACCTATATGATCTAACTTAATTTGATTGAATATGATCTAATGTAATTTAATGTAATTTAATTCAATCTAATGTAGATCCTATAGTGATACAAAATATCTTATCTATAATTACCTATGTTTGCTAACTCTATTTGTAGTATCAGACTTAGATTTAAATTTCACATTTTATAATTCAATCTAACTTGATTTTTGGCAGGTTGCCAGATCTTGGATTAAGGCCTCTCAATTAGGCTTTTTTTTCCCTTCTCTTCTTGGTATATATTTGGATAACATCATATATGTATTCCTCTTCTTTTTTTCTCTCTTGTGTATATATACTTTTCTCTTTTTCAAAGTACTACGCATAACGCTATTTCTCAATCATGTATAAAATGTTAGAATGTGCTATATTTACTGTTCAGATAATGCTTTCTGACAATGTATAACAAATAATTATGACCACATATATCAAGTACATGAACCTAATGTGAATTATAATGTACCCACCAGTACCAATAGGATCCCTGAAGAAGCTATTGGTGAAACGTGTAGCAATCCATTGGCGCTGACATTGTCATTCCATATGCTTGGCCTTCAGCCAGAAGGGATCTTCTTGGACCTGTTTATACCATCACATGGGCCATCCATGTGGTTTCTCTTGTTCAGCCTCTGTATTCACACATATGGACAGTGTACCATTTATGTACATCTTTTATTATGTTTTCATGTGAAATAATACATTTTTATATTTTTTCTATAATGTGAAGACCCCATTTTTCTTTCCTATTCGGAATTATAGTGGCAGCCTCAAAAGTCAATTTTCTCTTCTTTCTTTTTGTTTTTTTTTTCCACACAATATTGGATGTGTAGTATTTGTCTCAAACTTTTAAAAGAAATTTAGCCAATGCTACCGTAGTAAACTGGTACTAAAAAGAGTCTGCATGTAAAGTCAGCTCCGCAAGCCCAAAACCTATAATGCTCTGTAATTATGTAAATTGAATCCTTAAACACGAATTTAGCACTTTGGCCTATGCTGTCTCACATCCCATAACTCACTACTGGAAATGAGAAGCATGAAGAGAAGGGCCAAACCCACAGTTCACAGCTAAAGTTGGTATTTGCATCATGAAGCCCCCTAAGTATCAAAGCTCTTCGCATGTGCTGTAAAAAAGCTGAATTAAAACATGAACATGTGGCAACATGAACGGTTCCAGTTTAATAAGGTAATGTTGACTACAAATTTATTTGAATGCACATACATCAGAAACCTGGGCAAGTTAATCCAAACATATGATAAAAAATGCATAAGCCAAGGTTAGTTCAGTAAAAACTGCATGTCAAAAATAATTAGATCCAAACATATAGGCGGCTGAAGATACATGCAAATCTTAACATTTCCTATAAAAAAAGCTTAGGAAGCCATGCCCTCTCCCATCTCTTTTTTTTTAGTTTTGGGTAGAATGGAAAAAGATTAGAACACCTGTTTTTTGCTGTCTGTGCCCCCATTAGGGAGATTCACTCTCTCTATTTGTCCTGTTTAACATTATCATACCATTATTGAAAGTGAAAGTAAAAGAAAGGAAATCTTCCAATGGGGACAATAGTTCTGGTGACCCACCAGGATTTCCTCACTTTGGAGGGATTTCTTCTCATTTCCTGTTCTGGCTATGGGACAGGAAGTAAAAGGAAATCTCCCCAGTTGGCCACAGTTTTTTTTGCCATCTGAAGGGGGTTATAACCCTCCATCCAAAATTTAAAAAAAACCTTTTGCCTTTAGTTACACTTTGACTTTCTGCTTTATGTACTTCTCAGGCAGCCTCTGATTATGTATTTATGCCTTTATGTATGTATGTATGTATGTATTATGTATTTATGCCTTTGTTAAGATAAGTTTGTTTTAACTATTTCCCCCACTTGGATGTACCTTTAGCTGCAGTCATGACCCTGGTATCTTTGTTTTTAGTGCTGGCGATACTCTATAATGTAAAGTGATCCGATTTGCTATACTGCCAATGGACCTTTTTTTGCATGTGATTAAATCTGGTCCCCCAGGCCACCTTCCTGGGTTCTCCTGTTCCACTAGGTAGCCTGGGACTGAAACCAGTGGCTGGGATGGCAAACCATAGAGATGAATGCAAAAATTCCATTCCCTGATCATCTCTATGGTCTATGAAACTAGTAGTGACATGGATTTTGTCACTTTCAGTTTTGGTTTGATGTTTACAAGCCGTTACTGGCTTGTAGAGCATCTGATCAAACCGATCTTGGTTTAATCAGATACTTTTGAGGGCAGAGGAGAGATCTGGAGTCTAATAGACCCCAGATATTTCAGTAAAGAGCACCTGTCACTGCCCCAGTTATCACAAAGGATGTTGTTCATCCCTTGTGATAGCAATAAAGTTGATAAAAAATTAAAGAGACAGTGTAAATAATACATTTAAATAAAAAAAAAATAATAATAAAAATGTTTTAAAGCACCCCTGTCCCCCCCCATGCTCACGCGCAAATGTGAACTTGTACGTCAGTCCCGCACACATATGTAAACGGCGATCACACCACACATGTGTGGTGTCGCTGCGAACGTTAGAGTGAGTGCAATCTTTTTTTGCACCACACTTGCTGTGTAACTGCAAACTGGTAACCTGTAAAGGCTTTTAAAGTACTGTAGTTTGTCAACCTTCCACGGGTGTGCACAATTTTAACTCATGACATGTTAGGTATCAATTTACTTTGTGTAACATCATCTTTTATACTCTACCAAACAATAGGGTAATAAATTGTGTGCATTAAATGCATTAAAGTGTTTTTTTCCCAAACAATTTGCATTTGAAAAACCACTGTGCAAATATCGTGTGACATAAAAAAAACTGCAACAACCAACATTTTTTTCTCCAGGGCTTTTCCTTTCAAAATATATAATGTCTGGGGATTCTAAGTACGGTAATTATCTAGTAAAAAAATAAATTCAAATGTAGATTTTTAAATACTGTATATGTGAGACATGTCCTGGGGTTCAAGTGGTTAAAGTGTCTGCTTTTTTGTGATAAGGGCATATATACATCCAACTACTAGAGTTTTAGTTGAGGTGATTGTAGCCGTATTAGTGCACTTGCGACAGAAACAATTGAGTACTGTCTGTAATACCATATGTTTGTTAAATAAAAAAAGTACCTTCGATAAACTTTTGTAGACTTTCTGCATACTCTGACCATGTATTTTTTTCTGAAGGGTTAAAGGAATAATACAAACCAGATACATGTGGTCTGATTGCTACACCTGTAAAACAAATAAAACAGATTCCTGTTACTTTTTTTTTTTATTGTCTGCTAAATGAAACATTACCTTTATTACCTAAAAGTGCAATATTCAGTGCCTTGAAAAAGTATTCACACCCCTTGAAATTTTCCACACTTTGTCATGTTACAACTAAAAACGTAAATGTATTTTATTGGGATTTTATTTGATAGACCAACACAAAGTGCAATATTCAGTGCCTTGAAAAAGTATTCACACCCCTTGAAATTTTCCACACTTTGTCATGTTACAACTAAAAACGTAAATGTATTTTATTGGGATTTTATTTGATAGACCAACACAAAGTGGCACATAATTGTGAAGTGGAAGAAAAATGATAAATGGTTTTCACATTTTTTTACAAATAAATATCTGAAAAGTGTGGCGTGCATTTGTATTCAGCCCCCCTGAGTCAATACTTTGTAGAACCACCTTTTGCTGCAATTACAGCTGCAAGTCTTTTTGGGGATGTCTCTACCAGCTTTGCACATCTAGGAGAGTAACATTTTTACCCATTCTTCTTTGCAAAATAGCTTAAGCTCTGTCAGATTGGATGGAGAGCGTTTGTGAACAGCAATTTTCAAGTCTTGCCACAGATACTCAGTTGGATTTAGGTCTGGACTTTGACTGGGTCATTCTAACACATGGATATGCTTTGATCTAAACCATTCCATGGTAGCCCTGGCTGTATATTTAGGGTTGTTGTCCTGCTGAAAGGTGAACCTCTGTCACAGTCTCAAGTCTTTTGCAGATTCTAACAGGTTTTCTTCTAAGATTGCCCTGTATTTGGCTCCATCCATCTTCCCATCAACTCTGACCAGCTTCCCTGTCCCTGCTGAAGAAAAGCATTCCCACAACATGATGCTGTCACCACCATGTTTCACGGTGGGGATGGTGTGTTCAGATTGATGTGCAGTGTTAGTTTTCCGCCACACATAGTGTTTTGCTTTTAGGCCACAAAGTTCAATTTTGGTCTCATCTGACCAAAGCACCTTCTTCCACATATTTGCTGTGTCCCCCACATGGCTTCTCGCAGACTGCAAACCCAACTTCTTATTATGGCTTTCTTTCAACAATGACTTTCTTCTTGCCACTCTTCCATAAAGGCCAGATTTGTGGAATGCACAACTAATAGTTGTCCTGTGGACAGATTCTCCCACCTGAGCTGTGGATCTCTGCAGCTCCTCCAGAGTTACCATGGGCCTCTTGGCTGCTTCTCTCATTAATGCTCTCCTTTCCCGGCCTGTCAGTTTAGGTTGGATGGCCATGTATAATACTCTTTCCATTTTCGGATGATGGATTGAACAGTGCTCCGTGAGATGTTCAAAGCTTGGGATATTTTTTTATAACCTAACCCTGTTTTAAACTTCTCCACAACTTTAGGTTCTTTAACAAACCTCTGAGGGCTTCACAGAACAGCTGTATTTATGCTGAGATTAAATTACACACAGGCGGACTCTATTTACTAATTAGGTGACTTCTGAAGGCAATTGGTTCCACTAGATTTTAGTTAGGGGTATCAGAGTAAAGCGGGCTGAATACAAATCCACGCCACACTTTTTAGATATTTATTTGTAAAAAATGTTGAAAACCATTTATCATTTTCCTTCCACTTCACAATTATGTGCCACTTTGTGTTAATCTATCACATAAAATCCCAATAAAATACATTTATGTTTTTGGCTGTAAATTTCAAGAGGTATGAATACTTTTTCAAGGCACTGTATCTGTTACATTGACTGTTCCTAGGCTCAGTAAAATATAGTTTTACTGGCAAAGCATATCATCAGAACATGTAACTATAGTTCATAGGAACCTTCTATTACATTTTCAGGGTTAAATGTTTTTTTTTATACATGTTCAGAATAGGTCTTCTTCCCGAAATAGACTTAAGCATCTGCATCCTAATACAAAGTTTAATTTAGTATTCACATTTTGCATTAATCCACTCAGTTACAGAATGTGCAGTGCATCTTTGAGCTATGACATTGACATTACATGCAGTCAGTGGCGGCTGGTGCTCCATTTTTTTAGGGGGGCGCAAACGAAATCCCAACCAACCCCCCCCCCCTCAATGTCACTCGCTCGTGATGGGGCCTATAGACAGACAGAGGGATAGAATGGATAAGATAGATATATAGATAGATAGATAGATAGATAGATAGATAGATAGATAGATAGATAGATAGATAGATAGATAGATAGATAGACATGCAGTTATATAGATGTACAAATAGATAGATATAAAGATAGATAGAGATATACAGATAGAGATAGATGGATAGATATAGATACCTTGTCTTCATTCACACAGAGCCGAAACAGGAAGTGACACGCCGCCGGGAGACAGCACCGCCCAATCATGAAGAAATGAAGGAGAATGGCCCAATCAGCGTGTAGAGGCGCACTGCACAGCGCCACAGGGCATCAAAAAAACCTGCAAATGAAGCGTATTGCCTGCAATCACGGGATTGCATTGGCATGACGCTTACATAGTGCACCGTGTCCGGCGTCCGCCCGGAACACAGTGCACTTAAAGGAAGTTTTTTTTTTTTTTTAAAGAGACTTTTTTTATTTTTTTGGCCACTGCATGCAGTACCGGGACAGGTTTGTTCAGTGCCCTGGGCAAGGATGCAGAACAGTGCCCTCTCCCCCACTCCTAGTGCATGCTGTAGAATGGGTGTACCAGCAGTCCATGGTTGGTATGAAGTGTGCACTGAACAATCGGGCCCATTTTCTTGATTTTTACAGCAGTAGCTGTCAAAGCAGACATGAAGCTACAGCCTGGCCCAGTTTATGAACCAATGTTTTAGAGCTCGGGTGCAGTAAGGTCTCCCTCCCTACTGCTACCCACCCCTTGTCCTGCCCCCGATTACGTGAAAATTATACTGTAGGTAACAGTACACATTTAAAACTTTTTTTTTTTTTTTTTTAAATGAAGCTCCCTCTTTAACAAACGTTTGCTTTCTGCAGATTGTATGCTACTGGCAATTTGAAGAGAATTAATATTATTTATCGTGTACGGTAAGTGTAGGCACACATTTAACCCAATTATGTATTTACTAAAAATAAAAATATAAGTCCAACTTCAGTTTTGGGTCCCTCCCACCTTAAAGCACCCTCTGCTGCCATTCTTTTTTTTTTGTATATATAACTTTTTTCTGTCTTCTTCAGTTGGGTTGTGTAATGTCATGGGCCCTCTTTTCTTGGTGGTAGGTTTACCAAGATGCCGGTGGCTGGACCTAAAGCCTAAAGAAGAATCGGCTCAGGTGAGGACAGCGCTGGATCCCTGGACAAGCAAGTATTCTTAATTAAAAAGCAGCAGCTACAGTATTTGTAGCTGATGACTTTTATTTTTTGGGGGGAGAGTGAAGCTCCTCTTTAGTCACATTGTGTTACCTTTTGTTGTGACTTAGATGAGGATCAGATCACTTTTCATGGCAAATTACTAAAGAAAAATAGTTAAGTCCAGGCCATTTACATACTTTTTCTTGCCACTGTACACATATGCCTTTCAACTACATATATAACTGTTTTCCTAAACTTACAGTATGCTTTATCTGTACATTGGTTTCAAATATGTATTTAAAGTGGAGTTCCACCCAAAAGTGGAACTTCCACTCATCAGATTCCTCCCCCCCTCCGGTGTCACAGTTGGCACCTTTCAGGGGGGAGGGGGGTGCAGATACCTGTATATTACAGGTATCTGTACCCACTTCCGGCATAGATAGCAACAGAATCTGCGGTTATTTACGCTACTTCCTGTTCCCCCGCGCTGTCTGCTGGGAAACACACGGGTCCCAGAGACAGCAGGGACCATCCGTATTGCGCTGCGCGACTCGCGCATGCGCAGTAGGGAACCGGGAAGTGAAGCCGCAAGCCTTCACTTCCTGATTCCCTTACCGAAGATGGAGGCGGCAGCACCCGAGAGACGGTTCGGCCTCGGGTGACGACATCGCGAGTGCACTGGACAGGTAAGTGTCCATGTTTTAAAAGTCAGCAGCTGCAGTATTTATAGCTGCTGACTTTAAAAAAAAATTTCAGCGGAGCTCCGCTTTAAGTATGGGCTGAAACACATTTGTCACATTTCAGGGAACTTTCCTGAACCAAGAAGCAAAATGGTGTTGTAAGACTCCAGTAGCATCGCTATGGGGGTGCGGACTGCACCCAGGTGACACCTGCCAATGGGGTGACACCACACCATTCGTAGTTGCCAACTTTCCAGATTTTACTGGAACACTGCTGGCAAAGCAGCGAGAGAGAAGTAGGCAGGTGGGAGGTCTTCAGGAGAGCAGAGCGGTGGGCGGATGCATCATGCAGGTGTGCTGGGAATGGTCAGGGCCTGCTGTCATGCAGGCTCCAATGATGAATGGCGAAGTACACCCGGCTGTGCAGGGGTTGGGTCAGGCGAGGGGATGCCGGTGTTCGGTCAAAATAGCTGATTCGTCGAGATCTCCAATCACGTCACTTCCGGTTACTGTAAAGCATCAGTTATTGGAGATTTAGACGAGTTGCTGTTTTGATACACCGGCAAGCGTGTACACTCCGGTACACGAAGAGTTTGCTGTTTTGACAGAACAGCGGCTAAGAAGGAAGAAGTTGTCGCCACCTTGGAGGCGGCCATGTTGTTGGTTAGTATCGGGCGGACTAACAATGTCCGCTCATATTATCGTGTATCGGAGTGTACACGCTTGCTGGTGTTGTGTCAAAACAGCAACTCGTCTAAATCTCGAATTACTAATGCTTTACAGTAACCGGAAGTGACGTGATTGGAGATCTCAATGAATTGGCTATTTTGACAGAACATCGGCAGAGGGTTCGTGGAGGAGAAAGAAAAAGAGTTGGAGGTCAGGGTGAAGGAGCCCACTCCCCCCCCGATCTGTGCTGCACTTGCCGCCAGAGATCTTCTGCATGCCTGGAGCACAGCAACCCCTCCTGGCACCAGATATACACTAACGCTATTCAGAGGTGCCACTGCAGGACAGGTGAGATCTGGGAGGACTGGTGCCCTCCTCTTATCCCGCTTCCCTTCCTCCTGTGGCACTGCCCCCCTCCTGTAATGCTGCCCACTGTCAGGAACCATGAATCAGACTGACACAGAAGTGCAGTAAAAATCACACTATTTAATAAAATGGTAAAATGGTATAAACAGAGCAAACGTAGTCAAAACATAGCCAGAGTTCGGTAACCAGGACGGGTAGTCGGAACAAGCCAGAGAAACAGGGGTCCAGAGATCAGCGTAGTCGGGTGCAGCAAACAGGATCAGGAACCAGGAGGGAAGTCAGCCAGGCAAAAGTCTATCACAGGAAAACACAGCAGAGAGAGTCCAGATATGTTGACCAAGGCAAAGGCACAGATGATCTGATCCAGGGAGTTTATATAACCAGCAGCTCTAGCTGACGAGCAGGAAATGAAGACCAGGTGAGTCACTGTGGAATGAAGAGTCTTTGGCAATTAACCGACAGCTGAGCACAGAGCTCTGAGAAGGAAGGGCTGAGCCCAGCCCTGACAATACCCTTTCCTCAATGACCCCTCCCCCTCGGAGGACCAGGTTTGAGGGGAAAATGTCTATGGAAAGCATGGAGGAGGACAGTAGCATGTACATCTGAGACCCAAGAGTGTTCCTCCAGACCGTACCCCTTCCAATGAACCAGGTACTGCATGCGCTCACGGAAGCTACGAGAATCAATGATAGATTGTATCTCATACTCCTCATGCTTCTCAACCTGAACTGGGGAAGGACGTGGTACCGAAGTGGTGAAATGGTTGCATACCAAAGGTTTTAATAAGGAGACATGAAATACATTTGAAATTCGCATATTAGAAGGAAGGTCTAAAGCGTAAGCCACTGGGTTGATTCTACGGAGAATATGGAAAGGCCCAATAAACCGTGGTACCAGTTTTAATGGGAAAACACAGAGTCAGTGGTTGCGAGATGATAGCTAGACCCTGTCCCCAACTTGGTAGGAAGGTGCAGGTAGGCGTCTGCGGTCAGAATGGAGTCTGTACCTATCATTGGCATGTCACAAGGACTCTTGGACCTCTACCCAAGTGGAACGAAGACCACAAAGATGCTCCTCCAATGCAGGAATGCTCTGAGGAACAAATGAGTCAGGCAACATGGATGGTTGGAAACCATAATTCTCAATGAATGGAGACAATTGGGAAGTGATATTGACAGCACTATTGGGAGTAGGGGTGCACCGAATGGAAATTTTGGTGCCGAAACCGAAAGTGAAGGATGAACTAGGCTGAAAACTGATACCGAAAATGACAGTTTTTTAAAAATATTTATATTTTTATATACAATTGTATTATATTTGACTTTTTAATATCATCAATTTAAATTAATATGAATTTATTATTGGCCATTATTGGCATCTTTAGCGCAAGAAAGGTCAAGAAAAATCCAGTCTGAAGTCTCTAACCATCTCTTGTATCATGTCTACAATCTCCTACTTAAACTTAAACACACTGCTAATAGTATTAGCAAAATTTCCATTCGGTGCACCTCTAGCAGACATGATACAGGAGACAGTCAGAGACTGCAGACATGATACAAGAGATCAATGCAGCTTCAAAAGTGCCTGTCAGATGCAGCCTACCGGTCAGATGCAGCAGCCTGCCTGTGCCCATCAGATGCAGCAGCCTGTCTGTGCCCTTCATGCAGCCTAACCAGTGCCTGTGCCCATCAGATGCAGCAGCCTGCCTGTGCCCATCAGATGCAGCAGCCTGCCTGTGCCCATGACATGCAGCCCACCAGTGTCCATGACATGCAGGCCGTCAGGGCTGTACATTCTACCAGTGCACATGAAATGCAGCAAGCCAGTTCCCATCATGTACAGCCTATCAGTTCCCATCATGTACAGCCTACCAGTGCCCATCATGTACAGCCTACCAGTGCCCATCATGTACAGCCTACCAGCGATGTCATGCTGTGTGTCATAGCTGGATCTGAATCGCCGTGCAGCCGCTGTAACGATGACCTCTTATGACAAACGGCACAATAATTCCTAGCATTGGATCAGTGTGCCTTCTATCACAAAAGGCGGTCTAGGAGGGAGGACGTCATTACAGTGACTGCACAGTGATTCAGATCTCTGACACACAGTGTGAGATCACACTACTAGGCACTGGGGAGGCTGCATTTCATGACACTCGTGAGAACAGCAGGAGGGAGGGGAGACTGACAGGGGCACGCGGGGATAATACATGTGCGGCGCCCGGCGGGACAGCCAGGCCCCTTTTTCGGCTCCATTATCAGCATTTTTTTTTCTTTTGGCCGCCAGCCTGAAAATACTATTTTTGGCCGATATGTTTCGGCGGCCGAAATTTCGGTGCACCACTAATTGTGAGCATACTCCGCCCAAGGTAAGAGGTCTGACCAGTTGTTACGCAGAGGAGAAGGAAAGCTGAATTCCCAACTGTGCACAAAAGGCATGCCAGAACCTGAAAACAAACTGGCTACCCCTGTCCGAGACAATCATCTTGGGTAACCCATGTAAGCGAAAGATCTCCCAAGCAAAAATTGAAGCCAGCTCTTTAGATGCGGGCAAATACTTAAGTGGAATACAATGAGACATTTTCGAGAACCGGTCAACCACCATAAGGATAACTGTGTTGGCCTGAGAGTTGGGTAATTCCACAATGAAATCCATAGACAGGTGGGTCTAAGGCCTCTCTCCATTGGGTATGGGTTGTAGGAGGCTCACTGGAAGGTGTCGTGGTGTCTTACTCTGAGCACACACGGAACAAGCAGCTACAAAGGCAGCAACTTCAGCATGTAGACTAGGCCATCGGAATTGATGGGAAATGGCCCAAAAGAGTTGATTCTTCCCTGGGTGGCCAACAGCCTTGGGAGAATGATAAGTCTGGAGCACGGCAGTACAGAGACTCTCAGGGACAAAGCAGCGGTCACAAGGTTTCTCAGGAGGAGAATGGATCTGAGCGGCAAGAATTTTGTCCCTCACAGGAGAAGTGAGACTGGTGTGAACCGTAGCCAGAATACGATCAGAAGGAATCACAGGAACAGACTCCATCTTGGAAGTGGAGGAAAACTGTTGTGACAATGCATCAGCCCTTATATTCTTAGTACCGGGCAATAATGAGACTATGTAATTAAAATTCGACAAGAAAAGGGCCCATCGCGCCCTTCTTGGAGAGAGGCATTTAGCCTCAGACAAGAATTTGAGATTCTTATGGTCAGTCAGAATAAGAACCGGCACAGTGGTACCTTCAAGAAGATGTCTCCATTCTTTAAGTGCTAAAATGATCGCTAACAACTCTTTGTCCCCATTCTCATAATTGCATTCCGCAGAAGATAATTTCTTGGAAAAGTGGCCACAAGGATGTATAGCGCTCTCAGAGGTAAGACATTGAGACATCAGGGCACCAACTCCAGTCTCAGATGCATCAACCTCAAAGATTAAAGGTACCATAGGATCAGGACGTACCAACACAGGAGCAGAAGCAAAGGCATCCTTGAGACTCTCAAAGGCATTAATGGAAACTGTGGACCAATTCTGTGGATTACCGTCCTTTCTGGTCATATCAGTCAAGGGTTTGACCAGAAGTTACGAATAAATTTACGATGATAATTGGTAAAGCCAAAAAAATGCTGCAATGGTCGTAAACCCACGGGTTGGGGCCACTTTAGTATTGCTGAAAGTTTCTCTGGGTACATGGAAAAACCAGCAGTGGAAATGACATAACCCAGGAATTTAACCTCTTCACATTGAAACTCGCACTTCTCCAATTTGCAATACACGTTATTATCTCTCAAACTCTGCAGCACATGGCAGACATCTGTGTAATGGCTCTCTAGGGACTTGGAAAATATGAGAATATCGTTGAGATAAACCACCACAAAAAACTGCAACAAATCTCGGAGGACATCGTTGATAAATTCCTGGAAAACTGCCAGAGCGTTGCAAAGACCAAATGGCATTATTAGGTATTCATAATGGCCTGTTCTGGTATTAAAACGCAGTTTTCCATTCAACGCACTCCTTGATCCTCGCGAGATTGTATGCCCCTCGCAAATCAAGCTTCCTAAAAACCATTGCTCCCTTGAGGCGGTCAAATAACTCTATAATCAAAGGAATCGGATACGCGTTCTTAATCGTGAAGTGATTGAGACCCCTATAATCAATACAAGGTTTCAGTTCACCATTCTTCTTTTTCACAAAGAAGAAACCAGCACCAGCAAGAGACGAGGATTTACGGATGAATCCTCGAGAAAGTGCGTCTGCCGCATACTCCTCCATGGCTTTGTCCTCCGAGACAGACAAAGGGTCGACCCAATCACAACGGGTTATGGCACCAGGTGGAAGGTCAATTGCGCAATCATACGACCGGTGCGGAGGCAAACTACAGGCTTGACCTTTGTCAAAGACATCACAAAATTTGCGGTACTCCTCCGGCAGGGTGGAGAGTGAAGGGGTGCACAAGACCTTAGCCACTTTCAGAAAACTTGTCTCCCTGCATTGTGGGGACCAGGAAAGAACCTCAGCATGAAGCCAATCAAAAGAGGGTTTGTGCCTCTGTAACCAAGGATAACCAATAACCACCGGAAAATGAGGTGAGGAAATGACTTGGAATTGGATTATCTCCTGGTGAAGAGCCCCTACGGCCATGGTCAATGGAACAGTCTCATGAGTCACATGGGCAGGCTGTAGAGGTCTCCCATCAGTAGCCTCAATGGCAAGTGGAGTGGCACGAAGCTGCAATGGAATCGAGTGCTTAGACACAAAGGCACCATCTATGAACAGAATTGTATAAGAAACCGCGCTACATGAACTAAAAATTAAAAAATTAAAAAATATATGCACATCAAACTAATGAGTCCATCAGAAGATAATGTCAATAATTGTCCGACAAAAAATCACCATGGGATACAAATCTTCATCCACAGCAATAGTGACATCACACTCAGTTCACCATGGAAAGTAGTGTTAGAGATAGGACAGTCCTCCGAAGCAAATTTGACTTCTTCTCAAATCAAGGCTTTGAAATCTTTACAACTAAATCAAAGCATTATAATTAAGCCTGCCGATAAGGGCGGCAACTTAGTGGTGATGGACAGGGGACAATATGAATCCATGGTACTAGCTATCATTCAAAATCGTGAGTGGTACCGCAAGGTATCACCGACTCATCTTACGTTAACCATTAACCGTTATCAACATCTAATAGGCTCGGCCTATCGTAGTGGTCTTATTAATAAATCCACCTGGGAGTTTTTGAATGTTACATCTCCACGTACACCCACACTATACGCTCTCCCTAAAATTCATAAAAGTCAGACTAAACCCCCAGGCCGCCCGATTGTCTCTGGAAACGGCAGTCTCACCGAAACAGCCAGTCAATTAATTGATGACTTTCTCAGGCCCCACGTCGAGGGTTTGGTGTCCTATCTTCAGGACACCAATGACCTACTACGCGCCCTCGATGGGATTTTTCTCCCCGTGGGCGCGTGGTTGGTAGCCCTCGACGTGGAGGCCTTATATAACTCTATCCCCCACCAGCAGGGAGTAGAGGTCGTCAAAGATTTTCTCTTTCAAAATCATGAGACATCGTCTCAATATAATGAATTCATCCTGAACTTGTTGATGTTTATCCTCTCCAATAACATTTTCCTGTTTGGGGGATCCCACTACCTCCAGATACAGGGGGTGGCTATGGGGACCAAATGCGCCCCCTCTTATGCCAACCTGTATCTGGGGGGGTGGGAACGGGAATTATTTTCCCGTGATGACATGCAACAATATATGGAATTAATCCCCCTATGGAGGAGGTTTATTGACGACATCTTTTTTATATGGATAGGCCCCAAAGATTCTCTTCTGCTCTTTTTGGAAAGCCTAAAAACTAACAGGTACAATCTTAAATTCACGGTGGAATTTAGTCAATCTAGTCTGACTTTCTTGGATACTCAAATCACAGATAAATCTGACGGTAGCATCAGAACAACCCTTTACCGCAAACCCTCAGCAAGTAATTCTCTATTGCATGCTAGCAGTTCTCATCCAACTCCTTTAATTACAAGTGTGCCCTATGGGCAATACTTGCGAGCTAAACGCAACTGTAGTGATGAGTCTGACTTTGAAAAGGAAGCTAAATGTTTACGTTTACGCTTCCTAAACCGGGGATATAGCAAAAAGTGCCTTAAAAAAGCATATCTTAGAGCTAAAAATCAAAATAGAGTTTCTCTCTTACACAACACTAGACCTAAAAAAGCCAATCCCGGTGTCAGACTCATCACTACTTACTCCAGCCAGCATAGACAAATACGTGATATTCTCAATAAATATTGGTATTTGCTAATGGGAGACGAAAAAGTGGCAAAACATCTTAACTCATACCCGGAGATCACTTTCAGACGAAGCCGATCCCTGAGGGACTCATTGGTACAAAGCCACTATGAAAATCACGTTGTCAAGATCAAAGATGCTGACAAAGGCAGCAGACCCTGCCATTGTTGTTCCTATTGCAGATTTATTTTAGCTTCTCGTAGCCTTTTGTTGCCCAACGGGGAGTGTTGCAAACCAAAATTTGCAGTAACGTGTCAATCAGTTGGTATAGTGTACATTATGCTATGCGAATGTAAGATGTTTTACATCGGGAAAACTAAGAGGCCCTTTTTCTGTCGAATTAGGGATCATGTCTCCCTCATACAGAAAAAAAGAATGGAGACCCCTATTAGCCGACACGTAGGCCTACAACATAATTTTGACACTAACTGCTTACATTTCTTTGCTCTAGAACATATTCCCCCTGGGGTTAGAGGAGGAGACTATGACAAGCTCCTCCTACAAAAAGAGGCACGCTGGATACATAAATTGTCAGCTCTTCAACACCCGGGCATGAATGATGCGTTTAGCTTCAAGCCATTTATTTGAGTTTTTATCCTGGATGAGGCTCGCATCTCCTACCATGTATCATTCGTGCGTTGGTGTTTTCTTTTCTCTCCCCCCCACTCCCCCTTCCTTTCCCATTCTTTGGTCATTTATTTATACCCAGTATATTCATGCTATGCTATGGCACCATTTATATGTTTGAGCCATAGAATTTATTTAATAAGAGTTACAATATGACCATAATATCCTTATCTTTATCTCTATGTATGTTATATTTTCTGCTATTGAATTTTCCACTGTTTTAACTGTATCATATCTTACAGGCCATAGCTGTAAACTTCATTTATGAAGTTTCTTAGGTTTTATACACGTATTATTTTGTGTTTATTATTTTAAATTGTTCGCCGGAAATATTCCCATATGGGGATCATCTTTATCATTGACCACACGGACGCCCCGGGCACCCACCACTGGGATGTTGAACCAATCGTCCCTATGGTTGGTTGCCCTTAAATTTGAGCCGTGCCATGTCTGATATGGGTTTCGATATTGATCCAATAATACAAACATGAGCCTTTATTATTAAAAATATATAGGGAACCTATACAATCATTTTTCCATTACTTTAGGCATCAAGCCTTAATTTACATCCTATTCGTTTTTACCTTTTTGTCTCCCTTAATCAAAATGGCGCTATCGGCGCCCTTATATACTATGGGCTTCTGAACCGCGCAGACATGCGCAGTAACCCTGACGCACGTCGATGACGTCAGAGCTGACGTCACGACGTTTCCCCACGTCGTGACGTGAACGGCCCTATTGAGCGTCCGCATCGTGGCGGCGAGCACGGACGCCGCCATGATGGGGGTATATAAAGGCGGCTACACACCGCCTACAGTTCCGTTACCGGTGTAACCCTACAGAGATAGCGAGATGCTTCCCTCAGTCTGTATGCCGGACCACCTGTGAAGTAAGTTCTCCCTGTGTGGTATTGTCATCATTTAATTACACTTTGAATCCTCCATTGATCCTTTATTGTTTTTCTCCTTTACACTTAGAAAATATTTCTGCAGGTGATCGTTTATCCCTGCATTTACCAGTGGAATTCTTCCTTACTCATTTGGGATGCCTCTTTCTTTTATATGACATTATTTGCCGATATACTTTCATGTATCAGGTAATATATCCTAAATTGGTTCTATTTTTAGGATATACATCCCTCTAAAATCATAGAAACTATATCATTAATGAGTCTGATGTTGGTTTTTTTCCTCCTCCTGCCCCCCCCCTCCCCCCCTCCCCCCCCTCTCCCCCCCCCCCCTCCTTCATCTTTTGATAAATTTTGATAAATTTTGATAAATTTTGATAAATTTTAAATGGACCTTTCCTTTTCTTAAAGGGCCGCTTTCTAAATACTTTATGTTCCCCTGTGGTCACAATATGGCATTGATGTTTCCCATATGGGAGAACTTTCCGGTTCGAAATTAGCAATAATACTACTGATCCATTGAAATATTTATACGAGTTTAATGTGCTACGGCCTGGTAAGATATATAAATAAATTTTTGATTGATTGTTCATTCATATTTGATCTAAGTGTTGAATATGGAAACCTATACGCCTATACCCCAATCCTCTATGTTTGTCTGTATTTTGATAATGAAATTTGCATATATATGAGGGAAGATATTTGATGCCCTCTACTCTATTGTCAATTGTATGTATTGATTTTTGTTTTTTCATTATTTAGAGTCCGTTACAATTACTGCCTATAAAACTCCTGAAGAAGCTCACATCTGGAGCGAAACATGTCGAGAACGGCAGTTTGTTTTGGCATCTTTTGAGTAGTTGCTTTTTGTTATATGATCCAAATTGTGATATAATCAAGAAACTTCTTTTGGGTGACAATGTTTATGTTATAATGTTTTTATCTACATGCCTTACTCTTGAAGTATGACATGAATATTTTAATGTGATTCAATAAATATTAATTTTATTATATATGATCGTACAGGATTTTTTTGAATATACTGTCTATTAAATAGCACCTTAAAAGTCCCTGGGGAAGATCCTTCCCCTCCCCCTCCCTCTCTAGGCCTAACAGCCTTGAGTTTTTGTTCATTATTCAATTATGGGATGTGGTGCTTACAGTTGACTATCTCTGTCCTCCTCATACTTTATCATTATTTGGGGTGTTACCCACCCTTCATCTTTTAGGACAGATATAGTCACTGGATTATCCAAAGAATTTTGGATTTACTAACAGATATTCAGTGGAATTCTTTACTTAATGTCCAATCCCTCTCCTTTTTTTCTCATCTAAAATCCCTTCTTCTCCAATTTCCATGCTTTCCCATATATACTTATTCCTGTTTATCACTATCAGACAATACTTAATTTAGTGTTTGTTTCTAAGCTAAGTGTCTCTCCCCATCCGCTACATTGGGATCAATTTTGTCTAGATTTATTGGCTTTATAAAATGGCTAACTATTGTGGACAGGCCTTTGATGGCTTGATGGATCATATCCATAAATCTCAAAATACCTCCAGTGGAGGCTTGTCTATGGAACGTTTTTTTTTCGAGGTTGCAACGCATGCTCGAGAAAAAATCAAGACTATTCTGGAATAGATGGTATTTCCTTAAATACACTGAGGAGAACATAACTCCATGGGGTTTAAGAATTCAGATCTTCCCCACTATCACCCAATTAGAGCCAGAATTTAAATCTGAATGGGAGGATAATTTGCAGAGTTTTTCCAGCAAAATGATGGAGCTTCTGTGCAAACATTACTCTGCCGAGCTGTCCCTTGTAGATAGGGAAATTGAGAAACTATACCATGACAATCCAGTAATTATTTCGGACAGTCTTTTTCCTATACGTGAAAATGAACTTAAGGGTAATCTAGAAACCTATGTAGCTGAGATCTTAAAAACGAAGGAAAAAAAATATATCAGAGACAAATTAGCTTATGACAATAAACAAGCCTATAATTGGTCCCAAAACAATTATAAGAAGAAAAAACGTAATAACCAGGTACGCCAGACCAGACAGGCGAATAGTGAACCCAGTGACTCGGATTCATCTGTTTCTTCCATTTCCTCATTACAGGCACAAGAGTTCACGCGGCTCACCAGAACTCAGGATTCACTGAACTCTAAACAGTTCAAAGAAAATGCACCCACAGGCACAGCTAGACGCACGTTTAACCCCAAGACACCCATGGTCACTCGAGCGGGTGCGAATAAAAGTTCACTTACCAGCGCACCGACACATTCTGAATCTCTTTCTAACACTTGCACAACCACCTGTGCACTCACTATCGGTCCGAGCACCTCGGTAAGTAACGTTAATACTTTTTCCTCACAACAGGATTTTCGTCCAGCCCCAATTTTCACACAACTGATGCCCGATACCAAGAAAATTATGAACCCAGATTCGGGGAATCCCAAACCCCAGAAACTCAATTCGAGGTGATCAATATTTCCTCTTGTCCTCTGTCGGCAGAACAAATCTCTGTGTTAAAATTGGGCCTTACCTTTTGCCCTACGCAAAGGGTAGATCCTTTTGAATTAATTAAAGATCTTAATTTATTTTCGAGAAAACTTATGTTCAAGATCCTCTATGATAGACCACCTCCATCAATTCAGGGTTCGTCTTTGGACAATCCTCTTTGGAAGGATATGTCCATCAATGATATCAAGGCCATGGAGGATCTAATGGAGCTGTGGGAGGAGGGGGGGATCAATGAAACAGACCTGATCGAGGCTCTCGCCCTTGAGACGGCTGTTGGTCCCCCGCCTCCTCCTCCACCTCCATTGGCCCAGCGATGTCCCCTGTCCAATACCTTACCTCGTAATTATAAACCTAAATCCTCCAAATTTCCTGCCCTTCAAGGTAACCCGAACGTATGGGCATTCACAAACCAGGTTACTAAAGAAATTATGGAAACTAGATGGAGAAACACCTCCGAAGCAAATTTGACTTCTTCTCAAATCAAGGCTTTGAAATCTTTACAACTAAATCAAAGCATTATAATTAAGCCTGCCGATAAGGGCGGCAACTTAGTGGTGATGGACAGGGGACAATATGAATCCATGGTACTAGCTATCATTCAAAATCGTGAGTGGTACCGCAAGGTATCACCGACTCATCTTACGTTAACCATTAACCGTTATCAACATCTAATAGGCTCGGCCTATCGTAGTGGTCTTATTAATAAATCCACCTGGGAGTTTTTGAATGTTACATCTCCACGTACACCCACACTATACGCTCTCCCTAAAATTCATAAAAGTCAGACTAAACCCCCAGGCCGCCCGATTGTCTCTGGAAACGGCAGTCTCACCGAAACAGCCAGTCAATTAATTGATGACTTTCTCAGGCCCCACGTCGAGGGTTTGGTGTCCTATCTTCAGGACACCAATGACCTACTACGCGCCCTCGATGGGATTTTTCTCCCCGTGGGCGCGTGGTTGGTAGCCCTCGACGTGGAGGCCTTATATCGGCAATCCCCGCCTCCAGAATTGTCATTTGTTAGCTCCGCCCGAATCCGCTGACAGTCAGCTGGCGGCCGTGCACGTCACGAGGCTGGCGTGTGCCCCGCCCATGGTGTTCTCGCGAGAGTTGTCTGTCGGGGCGCCCGCGCGCTGCTGTCGGTCGCTGGCTGAGGAGAAAGGCTCGGCGACTCGGTGGAAGCAGAGACCCGAATCGGAGTAAAGAGGCGATTCCCCAATGTTCCAGTAACAACTGTCAAAGAGAGAGTGATGGGGGACGACCGCCCTTTTGTGTGCAGTGCTCTTGGCTGCGGACAGTTGTGTATGGGCTGTTTAGGACAATAGGAGGAGCTGATCAGACCTTTTATCCATCCTTATTTGAGACTGTGGCTGGGTTATAAGCCAAAAGGCGCTATTGATCTCCTGACCAGAGATCAAGGGAGCTGGTAAGAGGCAGTTGTTTTAAAGGTGGAGGACTGTCCTATCTCTAACACTACTTTCCATGGTGAACTGAGTGTGATGTCACTATTGCTGTGGATGAAGATTTGTATCCCATGGTGATTTTTTGTCGGACAATTATTGACATTATCTTCTGATGGACTCATTAGTTTGATGTGCATATATTTTTTAATTTTTTAATTTTTAGTTCATGTAGCGCGGTTTCTTATACAATTCTAATATTTACAGTGTGGGTATCTCGCATTTTTGCAACCGCAGCTTATTATTCAATTCAGAGTTTATATATTGGATCAATTTATGTATGTCATGCTATGTTTTTTCTGACAGCGCTGTATTCTTTTACATTTACCATCTATGAACAGGCCTGCAGCCCCAGAGTTGATTAGAGCCTGTATCTCGATGGACGACTCAGACCAAGAAAGGGTAACCAGAATCAGGGGCTTACCCTTCTGGATAACTGGGGATATAACAACGCCACCTAAGGTCTGTCCCCTACAGGACCTCAGGTGCAAACGTTTCCTGGATGGGTAGGACAAGACTTCAAAAAGAGACCTGCCTGGCCACAATAAAAGCACAATCTCTCTCTCCTCCTAAAGGCCCTCTGATCCACAGAGAGACGTGTGAAGCCCAACTGCATGGGTTCTACCTCACTGGCAGTGTGAAGCCCAACTGCATGGGTTCTACCTCACTTCTACCTCACTGGCAGGGAGGTAAAGGAGGCAAGGGTGGGACTACAAAGCTCGGAGCCAAAACGTACAAGAGGCTTCCGCAAGCGCTCCTTAAAGGAAGGTCTCTCTCTGAGTCTGGAGTCAATAAGAATGGCAAACGTGATCAACTTCTCCAGCTCAGTGGGTATGTCTCGGGCTGCTATCTCATCTTTGATGTTATCCAAGAGACCATGAGAAAAAGCAGCCACGAGGGCCCCATTGTTCCAAGAAACCTCTGCTGCCAGAGTATGGAAGTCAATGGCGTAATCGGCAACAGTTCTCGTACCCTGTTTGATGGACATCGTGCGGGAACGTCAAATACCTTTTTAATGGAAGCCACAAACTCTGGGTAACTCAGGATGGTTTTTGCGTCTCCCATAGAGGGTTTGCCCAGGCCAAGGCTCTCTCAGAAAGCAAAGATATCACAAAGCTTACTTTGCTTCTGTCCGTGGGAAACGCCTGGGCAGCATCTCAAAGTATATCTCAACCTGGTTGAGAAACCCTCTGCATTGAACTGGATTGCCCCCGAATCGCTGGGGAAGCGGGACGGAACCAGATATACCCCTTATAGAAGTAATACTCGAGGCGGGTACCTACAAAGAGACTGGAGCAGCAGCAGGGACAGCCTGCAACACACATTGTACTGAAGCAGTACCAGTGGGAGATTTCAGGTGAGCAGTGCGATTCAGGAGCATCTGTAACGCTAAGGAAAACTGATCCATGCGGTGATCCTGCTCATCCAATCTGAAAAAAATATTACCAACAAGTGGATTGCCTGCAACCTCTGAATTCATGGCCTTTGCCTACTGTCAGGAACCATGAATCAGACTGAGACGGAAGTGCAGTAAAAAATCACACTATTTAATAAAATGGTATAAACAGAGCAAACGTAGTCAAAACATACCCAGAGTTTAGTAACCAGGACGGGTAGTCAGAACAAGACAGAGAAACAGGGGTCCAGAGATCAGCATAGTCGGGTGCAGCAAACAGGATCAGGAACCAGGAGGGAAGTCAGCCAGGCAAAAGTCTATCACAGGAAAACACAGCAGAGAGAGTCCGGATATGTTGACAAAGGAAAAGGCACAGACGATCTGATCCAGGGAGTAGCAGCTCTAGCTGGCGAGCAGGAAATGAAGACCAAGTGAGTCGCTGTGGAATGAAGAGTCTTTGGCAAATAACTGACAGCTGAGCACAGAGCTCTGAGAAGGAAGGGCTGAGCCCAGCCCTAACACCCACCTCCTGTGATGCAGGAGACAAAACGATAGACCGCACCCCAAGAATAAGGAAAATTGCTTTATTGGTATAAAAACATCCAACATGAAAAACCATTCAGGTTACAGCATCATGACAGCACAGAGGGGAGCATGGTTGACGAGATTCACAAATTTCTTTGCTTAGCCATAACCCATAGCACTAATAGTCACATGCTTTAAAAAGTAATAACACAGCTGAATGACATGAAAATGCTTAATTGGCTCTGCTCCAAACAAACATCAGAAAAAACACAACACAGGTAAAATCAAAAAGTAAGGAAGAGTGTGTATATATATATAAATATATATATATATATATATATATATATATATATATATATATATATATATATATATATATACACAGTATGATTCAATCCTCTAAAAGCACCACACACAGATGAGTACCCTACTCTGTCCCTCTCACCTGCCCACTTCTAGCAATGCTATCCGTCTTGGCAGGATCATAGGACATACAGTGGGGACAAAAGTATTCAGGCCCCCTTAAATTTTTCACTCTTTGTTATATTGCAGCCATTTGCTAAAATCATTTAAGTTAATTTTTTCCTCATTAATGTACACACAGCACCCCATATTGACAGAAAAACAGAATTGTTGACATTTTTGCAGATTTATTAAAAAAGAAAAACTGAAATGTCACATGGTCCCAAGCATTCAGACCCTTTGCTGTGACACTCATATACCGTATTTATCGGCGTATAACACGCAAATATAAACTCACATTTAAATGCCCATCAATGCAGCCTTATCAGTGTCCATCTGCAGCTTTGTCAGTGTCATTTGCATCCTTGTCAGTGTCATCTGCAGCTTTGTCAGATCATTTGCAGCCTTATCAGTGTCATTTGCATCCTTGTCAGTGTCATTTGCAGCCTTGGCAGATCATTTGCAGCCTTATCAGTGTCATTTGCAGCCTTCTCAGATCATTTGCGGTTTAAATATGGCACCGCTGCCGAGATACACAGAGCCGGTCTCGGCTCTTCTCGGCTCCGCTCGTAGTCCCGCCCAGTCCCGCCCTGTGATGGACATAACACAGGTCCAATGGCGCGACTGGGCGTGACTGTGAGCAGAGCCGAGAAGAGCCGACATACATAGCCGAGTGTACTCGGCTAGGCTCGGCTAGCTCCGCTCACTGTCACGCCCAGTCCCTGTGTTATGTCCATCATAGGGCGGGACTGGGCGTGACTGTGAGTGGGGCTAGCTGAGCCTAGCCGAGTACACTCGGCTATGTATGTATATCGGCGGCCGGCTCGCTCCACTCACAAACAGCGGGGGGGGATCGGCGGTTAACACGCACCCGCGATTTTCCCCTGATTTTAAGGGGAAAAAAAGTGTGTGTTATACGACGATTAATACGGTTTTTAAGTCAGGTGCTGTCCATTTCTTCTGATCAGCCTTGAGGTGGTTCTACACCAGGGATATGCAATTAGCGGACCTCCAGCTGTTGCAAAACTACAAGTCCCATCATGCCTCTGCCTCTGGGTGTCATGCTTGTGGCTGTCAGAGTCTTGCTATGCCTCATGGGACTAGTAGTTCTGCAACAGCTGGTGGTCCGCTAATTGCATATCCCCATTCTACACCTTCATTTGAGTCCAGCTGTGTTTGATTATACTGATTGGACTTGATTAGGAAAGCCACACACCTGTCTATATAAGACCTTACAGCTCACAGTGCATGTCAGAGCAAATGAGAATCATGAGGTCAAAGGAACTCAGAAGAGCTCAGAGACAGAATTGTGGCAAGGCACAGATCTGGCCAAGGTTACAAAAAAATTTCTGCTGCACTTAAGGTTCCTAAGAGCAGCAGTGTTCCTGATCGCAGCCACACCAGACCAGTGCAGCCGGAAACAGTGTTCCACCCCAGACCAGTGCCACCCCCCACCCCCACCGATCAGTGCAGCCAGCAACAGTGTCTCTAAACACTGTCCCAATGTCAAATAAACAGTGCTGCCAACAACAGTTTTGCTGATCACCACTAGACGATTCACCAGTCCTTGTGTCACCAAACCAGTGTAAGCCAGTAACTACGTTCCTGATGATCCGTCCTAAAAATGTTTCTCTCAGTCAGCACTTCAGACCCGTGTAAGCCATCAACGGTGTTCCTGATCACTGCCACACCAGTGATAATGTCACCAGAGCCAGTGCAGCCATCAACAGTGTTCCTGATCACCGCCACACCAGTGCAGTTTTGCTTCTGCTTTGACGCTTGTACTGACCCTGGCCTGCTTAATGAACATGTTTTTTGCCTGCTGCCTGGACCAAACCTTTGCCTTTTTATTGACCATGTCTCTGTCTGCCGCCTGAACTGACCCATCTGTACATCCTGCTGACTATGTTTCTGTGAGTAATCAGCCCCAGCCATCCCCTGTGGACAACTGCACTCCTGAAACTACAGTAACTCTTTTGTTCACCCTTTGTTTAGCCTCCTGTATTTCCTGGCCAGTGAACATGGCATCCATGTATCAATAGGCTTGGCTTACTTGGCTTATACAAAACGAGAAATGCTATAGGTAATGCTACACTAAGCAAAATTCTGACCATTTGTGCAAAAGTGAGCATTACAGTACACTGTTTTTAATATAGTGTTGGTTCATTTACTGTATGTGATACATGAGATACAATGTCTGGTAGATGATCAGTCCAAACATTAAAAAAAGTCTCACACATGTGGAATCCCCATACTCGGATAGGAATAGCAGAATATGTTTTTGGGTGAAACTCTAAGTATGCCCATGCTGTGTGTTAGAAATATCTTATTAATTTGACAACTTTGTGTAAAACAAATTACATTTTTATTTCCTTTCTACATTTTTCAAAAAGTTTGGCAAGAAATTAAATTTTCAAAAGACTCACTATGCTTCCTAAAAAAATGCCTTGGAGTGTTTACACACCGAAATGTGTTTTGTGGGTGTTTCTACTGTCCTGGTGCTCCAGGGCCTCCAAAATGTGATAGGTAGTCAGGAAGTTTCCCAACAGAAGGTCTATACGCGATAGACACCCTCTTCCTAGCACAGACCAAGAATATGTTCTTCCATATGGATTTCTGACCCTCCATATATTATATCCATCAATTCTACTTCAATAATAAACCTCAGAGTGCCAGATCCCATTATCCGAGTCTGAACAAACATTCCATGTCTATCCAAACTTAGTTCCAACCACATATTACAATCTCCCATACACACAACATATATTTCTGGGTATTGAGTCATGAGCAATACTGCTTCTTTCAGTATTTTTAGACTAGCAGGAGGGGATTATATATACCCATAATTACAAATGGGAGCGAGTATAGCTTAGCATATATCAATACTCATCTACCTTCTGAATTACTTTTAAAGTGTTTGTTAACCCAAAAAAATAAATGTAGATTCTGGTCCCTTAAAGCAGATTACACAGCACAGCGCTTGTGCTGTGTAATCTGCCCCCCTCTAAACTGAAAAAACCCCCTGAACATTACACTTCCTGTATTCCCTCTCTAAATACAGTAGACCACGATAACCAGGGCTGCTCCACCCTGATCACCGTGGTGTAATTGCGGCCCTCCATCATGCGCTGTCCCCTCTGCTCTCCTCTCTCCCCCTCCTTCCTCACTGTCATCTGCCTTTGTGTCTTAAAATCATAACATTTTCACTGCCAGCCTCTCTATTAGAGGCTGGCATAGCACATGTCATTAGTTTTACAAAACGAGTCTTGTAAATACCTAATTTGAGCTGTCTTCAGGCCGGTGACGTGACCCGAGGCCGCTTTCAAGCTCCGATGGGTGGCTTCTGCGGAGGAGACGAGCGGCCCCGTGATCTCCCCGGCTGACGTCAGAGGGAGATCCCGGCCCCTCCCTCAGAAGCCACCTATCAGAGCTGGAAATTGCCCGTGAGTCATTTCACCGGCCTGAAGACAGCTCTAATTAGGTATTTACACTGCTCGTTTTGTAAAACTACTGACACAGTGTGCTATGCCAGCCTTTAATAGAGGGGCTGGCATAGTTGTATATATATATATATATATATATATATGGGTTAACAAATCCTTTAACTCACACACACTCCCACTGCACAGATTGATGTATCAATAGTAAAACACCTTAGGTAGTCAGGAAGTTAAAAATGCATAATTTATGCATGTTGCAATCCTGATGGTGTTCTTTCTATTTTGGGCCCCTCAGTTAGGGTCCAAAAAAGTCTCAGATATGTAGTATCCCCATACTCAGTGGCAGAATGTGTTTTGTGGTGTAATTCTAAGTATGCCTTTGCTGTGTGGTAAAAATATCTTATTAAATTACAACTATATGTAAAAAAAATGCATTATCGTAAAAAGAAATGATGATCTGCAAAAGGCTTACCATGCCACTAATTTAATTTAAGTTGGAGGATGTTTCTCCTGTCCTGGCACTTTAGTTCCTCAAGAAACATGATAGGTAGTCAGGAAATCAGAAAATGTATACCCCTTGGAAGCCTGAAGGTGTTCAGTGGATTTTGGGCCCCTCTATGCATCTCGGCAGCAAAAAAGTCTCACACGTGGTATCCTCATACTTGGGAGGAGTTGAAGAAAGTGTTTTGGGGTGTAATTGTAAGTATGCCCATGCTGTGTGTGAGAAGTAAATTGTTAAAGGATATGTATACCTTTAAAAAAAATAAACATCTGCACATTTTTTTCAGGTAAAAAAAATGTACATTTACTATTTTTTTTTCCTAGGAGCCTGGAAAGCATTGCACCTGCGGGTGCAATGCAGGGCTCTTGCAGACTGTCAGGGAAAACTGTCTGCTCGTACCTCATATGGGAAGGCAGTTACATGACGGGAAGAATCAATAAACTACCTACAGCGCCAAATAGCACCCTGGTAGTTCATTCATTGAGAACTTCAAGCTGTCAGCTGCAAAGCCTGTCGGTACTTGTAGTTCATTTATTCACAGAACTCTGAATGAATGAAGCGGTCAAGTGGGCCAGGGATCTTCTCCTCGCACCCACTGTCACTATTTGACAAGAACGCGGCCGTGGAGGGGGGGGGGATTGGGGAGTGGTTGCAGGAGCTGGAACATATTACATGTTCCGCTCTAAAAATATATAACATGTTCCCAAAGGGGAACCTATCCTTTAATTGAAAACTTTGTGAAAGACAAAAGCTTTATTTACTTTCTTCCCTTTGCAAAAAATTGTGGCAAAGAATTACAACTTAAAAAAACGTATTATCCTCTTACTAAATGCCTTGGATTATCTACTTTCCAAAAAGGGGTCATTTTGGGGTTATTTGTACTGTCCTGGCATTTTAGAGCCGAATGTAGCCGAATATATTTTGGCTTAAACTTATAAAGAAAGAATATTTATTTGCAAAGTTTTATCGCAAAAACTAATGCCGCGTACACACAAGCGGATTTTCCCGCATACTTGGTCCGGCGGACCAGAGTCCGCCGCACAATCCGATCGTGTGTAGGCTCCCACGGACTTTTTTTTCCCAAAAGTCCGCCGGACCTAGATTTGAAGCATGTTTCAAATCTTTCCGTCGTAAGTCCGCCGGACTCAGTTCCTGACGGAAAGCCCGTTCATCTGTATGCTGGTTTGACGGACCAGATACGACGAAAGGGCAGGGTACTGCATCTCGCGCTCGCTGCAATAGGACAAAAAATTTTTTTCCTATTGAGGCAAGCGCGGGGCATACCAGGCCCTTAGGCCTGGTATGGATTTTAAGGGGAACACCCTACACCGAAAAAACGGCGTGGGGTCCCCCTAAAATTCATACCAGACCCCAATCCGAGCACGCAGCCCGGCCGGTCAGGAAAGGGGGTGGGGACGAGCGAGCGCCCCCCCCTCCTGAACCGTACCAGGCTGCATGCCCTCAACATGGGGGGTGGGTGCTTTGGGGGAGGGGGCGCCCTGCGGGGCCCCCCCACCACAAAGCACCTTGTCCCCATGTGGATGAGGACAAGGGCCTCTTCCCGACAACCCTGGCCATTGGTTGTCGGGGTCTGCGGGCGAGGGGCTTATCGGAATCCGGGAGCCCCCTATAATAAGAGGGCCCCAGGTCCCGGCCCCCCACCCTATGTGAATGAGTATGGAGTACATGGTACCCCTACCCATTTACCTAGGGAAAAAGTGTCAATAATAAAACACACTACACAGGTTTTTGAAGTAATTTATTATACCGCTCGGGGGGGTCTTCTTCCGGCTTCGGGGGTCTTCTTCCAACTTCGGGGGTCACTCCGGTTCCTCTTCTCCCGGCGTCCGGTTGGTCAGGGTTGTCGGGAAGAGGCCCTTGTTCTCATCAACATGGGGACAAGGTGCTTTGTGGTGGGGGGGCCCCGCAGGGCGCCCCCTCCGCCAAAGCACCCCCCCATGTTGAGGGCATGCAGCCTGGTACGGTTCAGGAGGGGGGGGCGCTCGCTCGTCCCCACCCCCTTTCCTGACCATGGCCGGGCTGCGTGCTCGGATCTGGGTCTGGTATGAATTTTAGGGGGGACCCCACGCCGTTTTTCCGGCGTAGGGGGTTCCCCTTAAAATCCATACCAGACCTACGGGCCTGGTATGCCCCGCGACGGGGCTCGCAAGGTGTCAATCTCGCCGATAAAAGCGGCGAGTTTCACTTCCTTTTCTAGTCCCGTCGTACCCGAGCCACATTAAAAATGAACGGACTCGTCCGTGTGTGGGCAAGTCCGTTCATTCTGAAAGTCCGCCGTAACTTCGGCGAAAGTCCGTCGGAAAGACGGGCGGACCTAGGAAAGTCCGGTCATGTGTAGGCAAGTCCGTCCATTCAGAAAGTCCGGCGGTAGTCCACCGGAAAGTCCGGCGGGAAGAACGTCGGACCAAGTCTGCCGGAAAGTCCGATCATGTGTATGCGGCATAAGAGAAACAGTGTTTGTTTTTTTTTGTTTTGTTTTTTAAATGTTGGTCTTTATTTCTTTATACAGTAAAGAAAAATGAAAAAAAAAAAAAAACAGAGGTGAATAAATACCACTAAAAGAAAGCTCTGTCTCAGGAAAATAGATAAATTATTTTGGGTACTGTGTTGCATGGCCAAGAATTTCTAAGTCAAAGTATCACAGCGCTGGAAATGGACTGGGCATGCCGGCCTTCAAGTGGTTAAGGGGTCACATTGATGATATATTACAAGCGTATTAAATATCAAATGTTTTGCTTATATCCAACTATGTATTGGACGTGCAACACGATTTTGTACCGCAATGCAGCACAATGCACTATGGCTTTTATGGCATACTGTTTCTACGTCCAAGACATGGTGACCGATTGTAATTCAGATTACTAATGTTATTGAAGCCAGAACTGTAAAAGATGAATTCTTCGATATTTGCAATGGGTTAGTATACTTTACCTCTTGCTCGCTATCTTACTGAATATGTCTAAATATGTTGTACAGGCTCTTGGCATTTGGAGCCAATCTTTAAGAGCCAAAAGAAAATGAAAGAGGAGGAAATATTTCAAGCTGCGGTTATGTGTAAAGAAATCAATTACTTACCTGGTGGGAAAACTCTGTCTCTGTATGTAGGTACGTATGGGCTTATTGTTGCAAGCAATCCATACATACATAAGGCAAACATCCCAGTTAGAAATGCATACAGTGAAAGGTAAAAAAGCAAAATAAGACCTGAAATGATATAAATGAGCACATTAGTAAATAAAATTGTTAATTCATTTATACAAATAATTGTTTTGTACATAATTATGCAAAATATGTCATCATATTTTGCGTGATGAGTCCTTTTGCATCACAAAAATAAATAACTAATTAATTAAAAAACAGAATACAATAACAGCTTGGTTTGAGAGTAACTTGGTTTGAGAGCATTTTGCAAGACAAGCAAAATTTTAAATACATTTTGACTTGATATACAAGTAGCATCATATCACAACTGAGTATAATAGAGAAGAGAGACGCCTCTAAGTGTAGCAATATGGTTAAATTTAATGAAGGTACAACATTTAGCAACTCACATGGCTGATGATTAAAAGAGGCACATCTAAGTATGCAGGCATCCGGGGTAAAGCTGTCCACATAAACCATCCTCCTCACCGCCATCGACGTCATCCCTTCACTCTGCGCTCCACTAGTGGTTCATGCCACGCTTTCAGATCGCTCTACTGCAGGGCAGTTTTCCCGGTCACAATTGCAGACTGACAGCGGTGAGAGACGGCGGTGCGGAGAATGGCCTATGTGGACAGCTTTACCCCATATGCCTGCATACTTAGATGTGCCTCTTTTAGCCACTAGCTGACCAGCCGCCGCAGTTATACTGCGACAAGTTGGCACGGCTGCGCAAATCGCTGTAGCTATACGTCGCTCCTTTGAGACGTCACAGCAGAGCGCGCGCAGCCGCGTGTCCCTGGTGCCGATGCACGTGCCCGGCAGGCATGATAACCGCCGGTCACCCACGATCACTCATGACAGAGCGAGAACCAGGATCTGTGTGTGTAAACACACAAACCCCAGTTCTCTCAGGGGACTGACTAGGGGAGGAAACGGATCGGTCTTCATACTAAGTATGAAGACCGATCCGTCTCCTCCCCTAGTCAGTCCCATCCCTCCTACAGTTAGAACACACCTAGGGAACACAGTTAACCCCTTGATCGCTCCCTAGTGTTAACCCCTTCCCTGCCAGTGACATTCATACAGTAATCAATGGCTATTTTTATCTCTGATTGCTGTATAAATGTCAATGGTCCCAAAATAGTGTCAAAAGTGTCCGATATGTCCGCCGCAATGTCGCAGTCCTGATAAAAATCGCAAATCGCCGCCATTACCAGAAAAAACTAAATAATAAAAATTATATAAATCTATCCCCTATTTTGTAAACACTATAACGTTTGCGTAAACCAATCAATATACGCTTATTTAGATTTTTTTTACCAAAAATATGTAGAAGAATACATATCAGCCTAAACTGAGGAAACATTTTTTTTTTAGTTTGGGATATATATTATAGCAAAAAGTACAAAAAATTGTGTTTTTTTTAAAATTGTCGCTCTTTTTTTGTTTATAGCGCAAAAAAGAAAAAATGCAGAGGTGATCAAATACCACCAAAATAAAGCTCTATTTGTGGGGGGGAAAAGACATAAATTTTGTTTGGGTACAACATCGCACGACCACGCAATTGTCAGTTAAAGCGACGCAGTGCCGAATCGCAAAAAATGGCCTTTCAGGAAGGGGGCAAATCCTTCCGGGGCTGAAGTGGTTATTTATCAACCATATGAGTTGCTAAATCTTTTACCTTCATTAAATGTAACCATATTGCTACACTTAGAGGCCCCTTTCTTCTCTTTTATACTATGTAGCTCCTGCTGGATTTTGCTTCTAATCCTCTTGTGGAGGTTTCCATTTGTGGATGGATATTTTATGGTCACATTGCTATAATCTTTTCATATGGACTATAAAACTGAAGAACTTATGAATAAATGGTTATGGAACAAATCATTTGAGTTTCCATTATTTCTTATGGAAAATTTTGCTTTGCTATAAGAGTGCTTTGGATTACAAGTATGTTTCTGGAACAAATTATGCTCACAATCCAAGGTTTTATTGTATACAGTATGTAGTCTTTTGGGACGTTGGCAGAAGGCACATTTATGTAAATCTGTGTCAATTTAGCAAAAATGTCAAAGCTGCACTCTACCTGGAGACAGTAAATAAATATTGCACTAAGGGCAAATATTGTATTGAATGATAAAATATTTTTCTATACTCTGACGGACTTAGATAAACATTATTTTGTCTAATCAGTAAACGGTGTGTAACTAGGTGCTTGGCTAAGAATGGAGTGAGAAATACACTGGCTGCAGCTGCTCTCTGTAGCTGCTGCCCTGTGGTGCTGACCTGGTTAACAGCTATATCAGCAAGAGGAGGGAGCTGCTGAGCCGAAAGAGTTTATTAGACTGAGTCCAGCAGCGCTGCACTATGGGAACGGTAGTCCTACAGGAGAGAGACTCTACTGTAATCAAGCGCTTTGAACTGCAGTTCCCAGACATGGATTGCCAGGAACAGGGGAAAGAGCTGCATTTCTCAGGCTGTTGGTTGTTGTGCAGGCTGGCTGGCTGGTAAGTGTGCTGGGAAATCATTTGTTTGTGATGTGTGTTGCCATTCCATGTGCACCTTACTGCAAAGGCTAGTTAAAGGTTGGGGTAGTTGTCACTTTTTTGTACAGTTGTTTGAATTAAGTGCAGGGACACACTGGATGCCTTCAGATGCCATTGTGCTCTTGCTGGGTGTCATGTGCGTCCCTGTGCCTTTAAGGAAGGGTGAGCTCCAACCAGGAGAACCTGTCCTTAATCTATCCACTGCTATATGTGCTCCAACTTGGGGGACTCTGAAAATTATAAAGTTAGGACTGCAGTATACAGAGGAGCCTTGACGTGGGCACTGCGGCTTACTCATATATTTGCAAATGTTTGCAAACAAAACCCTCTGTTTTTAACGTAAATTGTTAGACAGGGTCAATTTGGTTGTTTTGCGGGCAAGCAAGTGTGCTGGGAAATCTTTTGTTTGCTTGTGATGTACAGGATACAGCTTCCTCTTGCCAGGAGGGAGACCGGAGAGTGCACATTGCTGTCCAGTGTGCACCATCCCTGCTGCATATCAGAGGCCTTAGCAGAATCTGGAGCACTGAGTTTGGGGGTGCCGACAGCCAGAGTCACCTGGGTTCAAAGCAGAGAGTGGACTAAATGCTGTGTGTGACTGGAGAATGAGCTGCAATATCACTGGGACTGGTGAACTGCTGCTGTGAGGATTTACTATCTTTTGCTAGAAAGACTAAGCCCCCTAGGAGCTGACCATGCAGCCATTTAGTAGCTGTATTGCTGCCTGCCGACTTGGCTGGAAATATTCTCATGTGCACCGACAGAACAACTGGGTCCAAGTGCTTGCCAGCTGAAGAATTAAGACTAAAGACTGTCCCTTAACAGGTGCTAGACAGAGACCTTCACCTATTGCTTATGCTAAGAGGTATCTCTCAGGGAACGTTGCACCATATAAGTTTCCTTGGCATAGTGATTATACTGTCTAGTGGACTGTGTCTGAACTTACCTTCTTTGTGTTAGTTTATCCTCAAACCACCATTTATTTTAACCTGTACCATCACATTCAGTTAATTTACCACTAAATGGTCTTGTGTCTTTTTCCTGGTGCTAATTCACAGAGTTAAAGTGTAAGTTCACCTTTACAGAAAATCTGTAAAGCGAACTTACACTGGACCCTGTCCCCATCGCAACAGGTCCCGCTAGCCTGGAGAGTGACAATCGTCCATTCTGACACATCGTATCACTGGTTTACCAGTCAGGGGATTTGAAATCCCAGCGGCTTTCTCTCCTCTTCGCCCACGGTGACAGGACAAGCTACGCGGGTTCTGATTGGTCGACGCCGTTCATGTGATGGCGCAGACCAATTAGAGTGCTCCTAAACATACCTCCTGACGAGCTACATTTTGGAGATTAGGCTGAGGGGCTTTCTAAGCCCCAGACTGGTGAGGCGGGATTTCTAAGCCCCAGCGGAACCGGGGGGATGAGGAGGGGGTCCTGTGTAAGTTCACCTTACAGATTTTTCTGTAAAGGTGAACTTACCCTTTAAAAGGTATCTATACTTGTGTTCTTATAAGTGCTTTTAGTGACTTTTATTCAACCAGGTGTGCCAGAGGGGCTGAGGTTGTTCTTAGAAGTGCAGAACAGAGAACCCAAATTTCCAAGTGGCTCCTTTGGGGGTAGTGCGACATGTGGCATGTTTGATTATTCTTTTATTGGTCCATAAAGACATGGATGAGTGAGTTGGGGTGGAGGAATTTGACTGGCCTGCACAGTCCTGACCTCAACCCAACAGAACACCTTTGGGATGAATTAGAGTGCGAGCCAAGTCTTCTCGCCGAACATCGAAAAAGTTTGAGACTTTAAATGAGGCCCACATAGACATGTGCCTCCATCCATGTTAAATTGCAAAAAGGAGAGAGGTTGGGACTTTAGATGAGGCGTGTACCCATTAGTTGGTGCCGAGAACATAACCTCTTGTCCAACATCAGTGCCTGACCTCACAAAATGTGCTTCTGGAAGAATGGTCAAACATTCCCATAGACACACTTCTAAACCTTGTGGTCGGCCTTCCCAGAAGAGTTGAAGCTGTTATAGCTGCAAAAGGGTGAGCCAACTCAATATTGTACCCTACGGACTAAGACTGGGATGCCATTAAAGTTCATGTGCATGTAAAGGCAGGTATCCCAATACTTTTGACAATATAATGTGTATATATATACATATATATCACTCTATAGATATACAGTATCTCACAAAAGTGAGTACACCCCTCACATTTTTGTAAATATTTCATTATATCTTTTCATGTGACAAGAAATTACACTTTGCTACAATGCAAAGTAGGGAGTGTACAGCTTGTATAACAGTGTAAATTTGCTGTCCCCTCAAAATAACTCAACACACAGCCATTAATGTCTAAACCGCTGGCAACAAATGTGAGTACACCCCTAAGTGAAAATGTCCACATTGGGCCCAAAGTGTCAATATTTTGTGTGGCCACAATTATTTTTCAACACTGCCTTAACCCTCTTGGGCATGGAGTTTACCAGAGCTTCATAGGTTGCCACTGGAGTCCTCTTCCACTCCTCAATGATGACATCACGGAGCTGGTGGATGTTAGAGACCTTGTGCTCCTCCACCTTCCGTTTGAGGATACCCCACAGATGCTCAATAGGGTTTAGGTCTGGAGACATGCGTGGCCAGTCCATCACCTTTACCCTCAGAGTCTTTAGCAAGGCAGTGGTCATCTTGGAGGTGTGTTTGGGGTTGTTATCATGTTGGAATACTGCCCTGCAGCTCAGTCTCTGAAGGGAGGGGATCATGCTCTGCTTCAGTATGTCACAGTACATGTTGGCATTCATGGTTCCCTCAATGAACTGTAGTTCCCCAGTGCTGGCAGCACTCATGCAGTCCCAGACCATGACACTCCCACCACCATGCTTTAATGTAGGCAAGACACACTTGACTTTGTACTCCTCACCTGGTTGCCGCCACACACGCTTGACACCATCTGAACAAGATAAGTTTATCTTGGTCTCATCAGACCACAGGACATGGTTCCAGTAATCCATGTCCTTAGTCTGCTTGTCTTCAGCAAACTGTTTGCTGGCTTTCTTGTGCATTATCTTTAAAAGAGGCTTCCTTCTGGGACGACAGCCATGCAGACCAAATTGATGCAGAGTGTGGCGTATGGTCTAAGCGCTGACAGGCTGACCCCCCACCCCTTCAACCTCTGCAGCAATGCTGGCAGCACTCATATGTCTATTTCCCAAAGACAACTTCTGGATATGATGCTGAGCATGTGCACTCAACTTCTTTGGTTGACCATGGGGAGGCCTGATCTGAGTGTAACCTGTCTTGTTAAACCGCTGTATGGTCTTGGCCACCATGCTGCAGCTCAGCTTCAGGATCTTGGCAATCTTCCCTATAGCCTTGGCCATCTTTATGTAGAGCAACAATTCTTTTTTTTTTTAGATCCTCAAAGAGTTTTTTGCCATGAGGTGCCATGTTGAACTTCCAGTGAACAGTATGAGAGAGTGAGATCGATAACACCAAATTTAACACACCTGCTCCCCATTCACACCTAAGACCTTGTTATTCTGCATAAACACGGTCGGACTTGCCAACGGGACAAGTTCCGTCGGCATTTCCGACGGAAAAATTTAGAGCATGTTCTCTATTAAACTCCGTTGGCAATACCGACAGAAAAAGTCCGATGGGGCATACACACGGTCGGATTATCTAACCAAAAGCTCCCATCTGACTTTTTCTGTCGGAAATTCCAACCATGTGTATGCGGCATAACACTAATGAGTCACATAACAGTGGGAAGGAAAAATGGCTAAATGGGCCCAATTTGGACATTTTCACTTAGGGGTGTACTCACTTTTGTTGCCAGCAGTTTAGACATTAATGGCTGTGTGTTGAATTATTTTGGGGGGACAGAAAATTTACACTGTCATACAAGCTGTATACACCACTTTACATTGTAGCAAAGTGTAATTTCTTCAGTGTTGTCACATGAAAAGGTATAATAAAATATTTACAAAAATGTGAGGGGTGTATTCACTTTTGTGAGATACTGTATAAATATATCTATATATACAGTGCTATGAAAAAGTATTTGCCCCCTTCCTGATTTTTTTTGATAATTTCTCACACTTAAATGATTCAGATCATCAAACAAATTTTAATATTACACAAGGATAACCCGAGTAAATTCCAGATGCAGTTTTTAAAATATTATTTAATTTATTAAGGGAAAAAAGCTGTTCAAACCTGCCTGGTCCTATGTGAAAAAGTAATTGCCCCCTCCCATGCTAAATCATGAATGAACTGTGATTAACCACAATTTTTTGGAAAGCTGAGTTAAATTTCTTGTTCAAGTATTTTATTGAAGACAACAAAGAATACAAAGAACATGTTTAGGAGATTTATAGGAGAATCGGTAAATCAAAATACAATCAACATGTCATAAAGAAATTTGTGGCATAAAAAGTTGGATGCAAACATCTGTTTTTAAACAGAAGAGAAGACATTTTTGACAATTGTGCAACGTGGAGAGCAGTTGCTTCAGAGCATGTATGGTGGAGGTTTGTTGGGCCAATGAAACCCCAGCCATGGGGGCGTTCCCTGTAAAACAAGGTCACATATTTGTTTTGAACAACAATATGTATAGGCCGGGGAGTGAGGTTGAAAAAGGTTATAGGGTGGTTGTGTCTTGCCCTGAGTGATAGGGTGGGCTTGTGTCTTTTTTTTTTTCAAATAGTTTTTATTGAATTTTGTCAGGATAACAATAACAATACAATAGACAAGAAGCAGGAATGTTACAACTTCTATAATGTAAATTAGCTAGCAAGGAAACAATAGGTAAAGCCAACCGAAAAAAAACCCATAAGCTCCTGCAGCTTCATTTTGGGGTTGGTGTGATTGATTAAGTGAAGCTAGACATAAAGGAGTTTCCATGAACTGGGTTGTGAAGATATCAGTAAGTTGTGAGGGTAGGGTATGATGAATCAGCAGGTCTGCTGTGTGTAGGGATAAAGAAATGCGTGTGGGTGTACATGCTAAAAAGAAAGTACGGCATATACCGGTATGATCTACCCAGGACCCATTCACCCCTATAGGGACCGTGCTGTGAATGGGTGGGGGACAGAGGTTGCTGTGAGAAGGTTAGGCAAGTTCGGTATATCAGAGCCTGAAAGTATGCCCAATTGGGGCTAAGGTCTTTATTTTGGGGGAAAGGAGAGAAGGGTGTCCATCAACATTTCAGAATGTACCTCTATTTGGTTCAGAAAGGAGGGAGATTAGAGTAGGGGGGGCAAGGGGGGAAGACTACAGACATTATGGGAGGTGCAGTCTAGCAATGAGTGTGTAAGGGGGGGGTGTAAGAGGAAATTGGGGGGGGGGCTTGTAGGAGTATTGGGTTCCGTTTATCGAGCGTCTAGGAGTGGGGTTGAGCCAGCAGGTTGCTTGGGCTGTTTGAACGACTCCCTAAAGTGGAGCCAACAAGCCCATGTGCCAGTAAATTTGAGTGCATTCTCTTTCGCTTGGCAAATGAGTTTTTCCATTTCCACTATCTTGTCTCCCTGCGGAACCAGTCTTCCATCATAGGGGGGGTTGAGTTTCTCCATAGTGCAGGGACGCAGAGGTTTGCGGCATCAATAAGGTGTATAGTAAGGGATTTTTTGTAGGCCGAGGGGGGCACTGGGGTATGATGGAGCATGTATTGCGCAGGGGTGAACGCTGGGGTGTAGGTGGTTATTTGGGTGATCCTGCTTTGTATTTCTGACCAGAATGGTTGGATGAGGGGGAATTCCCTCCATATGTGTATGAGGATGCCTTCGGATGAGTGGCATCTCCAGCAGATGGGGGGGACGGATGGGTGGAATTTATGGACCTTGTCAGGTGTTCTGTACCATCTAGAAAATATTTTATATCTATTCTCTTGGATAGATACGTTAATGGAGCCTTTGTGGGTATGACCTTGTATTTGTTCCCATTCTGCAGTGGTGAGATCTATAGACAGCTCAGACTCCCAGCGTCGAATGATCACATCGTCTTTAAGTTTGTGATTGGAGAACAAAAGAGCGTAAACAATAGAAATCAGGTGACGCTGGGGTTCTCCGCCGCCACAAATCAATTCAAAAGGTGTAAAGTCTCTATGCCAACATGAGATGGGATTGTGTTTCGTGAGAAAATACCGGATTTGTAGGTATGTGTAGAAAGGAATATTATAATCTGGAAGTTTAGTGGTTATAGACATGTGGGATGATAGTTCGCCTTGGTGAAAAAAGAGTTGTGCC
Source organism: Lithobates clamitans (assembly GCA_037952925.1). Taxonomy (NCBI): domain Eukaryota; kingdom Metazoa; phylum Chordata; class Amphibia; order Anura; family Ranidae; genus Lithobates; species Lithobates clamitans. Next base: position 575,397 of record JBBGZY010002645.1, read on the forward strand.
CGGGCGCGTGCTTTGTGGGAATGGTTGGTCTGGTCTGTCAACCTTAGGCCTGGAGGGAAGTTAGGGTTATGATCAAGAGGGGTCATAGGTCCCGGGAAGGGTGTGAATGCTAGTGATTTGCTTGCTACCCTAAAAAGTTGTAAGGTTGCTCCTATAAGTGGATGATCTATGTAAGTTTTAGGGATGGATTTAGGATTAATCCACGGTAGGTTAGACAGTGGTATACTTGCAAAAGAGTCCTCTAATGTGATCCAATCCTTATCGGAGCAATGTAAGTGCCAATCCACAATTCTGGTTAGGTGGCATGCCCAGTGGTACTTTTGGAGGTCAGGAAGACCTAAACCCCCTGACAGCTTGGGAAGGACTAATCTATCCCAGCTTAATCTGGGGGTTTTTGTTGCCCAAATGAAGACTCTGCACATTCGTTTGTAGGCAGTGAAAAAGGACTTAGGTAATCTAATTGGTATCGCTTGAAATAGGTAGAGGAGTCTAGGCAGGGCGTTCATTTTCAAAATGGCGGTTCTGCCTATCCAAGAGAAGGAGCCCAGATGCCATTTCTGGAGGTCCTCTTGAATATTCTGTAAGGCAGGTTGAAAATTCCTAGCGTATAGGTCCTTTAAGTTGGTTGGTATTTTGATGCCTAGGTACGTTATCGCATGGGTTTCCCAACCGAAGGGGAAGTTGAGTTTGCATTGCGCGACGAGTGTCTTTGGTAGTGTTATATTGAGTGCCTTCGATTTTGTGAAGTTGATCTGTAGGTTAGATAAGTTTTTGAACAGTGAGAAGTCTGCTAGGAGGCTAGGGATAGTGGTGATAGGGTCTGTGAGAAAGAGTAAGATGTCGTCCGCGTATGCGGCTAGTTTAAGATGTTTATCGTGGATTTTAACATGTTTAGGAGATTTATAGGAGAATCGGTACAATCAAAATACAATCAACATGTCATAAACACATTTGTGTGCAGCCCATGTGGTGGTAGTGGAAACGTCCTCGGACGTGTTGTCCACGAAGAAATGTGAGAGGCTTGTGGCTATCTGCTGCATATTAGTAGGGTCAGTCAAGAGGGAGTTGTCAAGCCTCCAGATATGGGATCTGGATTGGGTTGTTGGTAAGGTTATTGTCATGGAGATGGGGTTGTGATCCGACAGCACCATGGGGTCGATTGAGGCTTTTGTGAGGTAGGATAGATCATTTTGTGAAAGGAAGAAGTGGTCGATCCTGGAATATTTGCTGTGTGGGGCAGAGAAGAAGGTGAAATCCTTCACTGTGGGATGGAGCGTATGCCAGGTATCATGGAGCAGTAACGTTGTAAGTTGCAATTTTATCGCTCGAAGAGCCCTATATGTGAGAGAGGAGGCACCATTAGAGGTGTCCATAATGGTGAAGTCGCCTCCAACAATCAAAGTCCCCGATTGGAAGCTTATGAGTTGTTGAAGGGTGGATCGAAAGAAAGCTACTTGGTGGGAATTGGGGGCATAGATATTAGCTATGGTGATGGGTCTTTGGTGAATATTGCCCTTGAGGAACAGGAATCTGCCCTGTGGGTCTTTTTTAACCTCAGTAACCTGGAGGGGGCAATGTTTGGAAATCAGGATGGAGACGCCTTTGGATTTTTGCCTCTGCATTGGTGGCATGATATACTGTGGGGAAGTAAGCATTCTGTAGTTTAGGGATTGTATCCGATCTAAAATGCGTCTCCTGTATAAGGGCTATGTGTGTTTTTGATCGTTGCAAGGAGTATAGGAGTTTCGATCTTTTCTCGGGGGTAATGAGGCCTTGAATGTTGATCAAATGAAGTGTAAGTGTCTGTAAGGGTGGGCTCGTATCACACGGAGTCAAACGGGAGTCTGTGGAGCCAGCCATGTGGTGGGAGAAGATGAGGAAGGGAGTGGTCAGGGAAGGGTGAGCTAATCTGTTACTTTTGAGGTTTGCTAGAAAGGGGCAAAAGGGACACCGGGAACTACCGATGAATTATGGAGGAGAATGTCCACCTGCCTCTGTATGTACACTAGATCGGTAAGGTACGGGGCGTATACAAGGTGGGCACCTGTCAGGCGGTAACCACACCGAGTAAAGCGACTGTGTGGGGGTTGGCTTAGAACCAAAGCAGTGGAGGAGGACTGTATATACATAACGGTCCGCTGCTACAGGGTGATGTAGTATCGTAAAGGAGGAATAAACAAACATCTACTACAGCGAGTGAATCTACGAGAACATTAAACATTACATGTAATAACGGATTCCTACATAGGTACTATAAGTAAGCAAGTCATAGGTGCGAAGAAGCCCTGATGCGGGCACACTTAAGTAGTGAGCTGGGACCCACACTCGGTTTCATAGCCGTGCCGGTATGGTGACTTCCAGCATAACCGATCCCTCCAATGCAGGGAAAGCATCGGGCGGCTGAGTTGAGTTGAGGATCCAGGTCAAAAAGGTAAAAAAAAAACAAACAAAAAAACACAAGCACCCCAAAGGTAGCGATATGTTTGTGCTATTGGATTCAGTCCCCTAAAGTTAGGATTGCAGTACAAATATACTTGCGAGCTGTTGAGGTGGTAAACGTGTGGGCATAGGGCCCAGGACTCTTCTCCGCTCGTCTGCAGTAGGAGGACACAGTGAGTGATGGCCTTCGGCTCAGATAGATGATAGGTGGTTGAGTCGACCCAAGGATCAGTGTCAGATGGGTTAGGGTCCTGCAAGGATCGAGAGTTTGGGTCCGGATCTGACTGGCAGAGATGAGCTGCGATCAAAGAGTCTGTTTATGTAAACCCAAGCTCTAGGCTCGGGGCAGTTCCAATCCAATGATCCGTTGATGAGGGCAGTGGAAGTGTTCTGCGGGTGGAAGTCCATGTCACCTGCAGGATAAGATATCCGGAAGTCCGCGGTCTGCGAAGCGCGCTGGATTGTATTCGTTGCATTGGGAGTGACAGGGTGGAGCTTGCAGTGAGTCCTGAAGAGGGCGGTCTCCGTGACGTGGTGTGTTGTGGGTCTTGTAGTAACCACCTCGGAGAGATGTTGCCGGGCAGAGTGGAGAGTGGGCGGGGAGGTATGCTGCCATAACCAATGTATGTGATCCGCGCCAGAGACAACACTTGGGTTGTGCGTGAGGAGAATTGAGATCCTAGAGCATGAGCCGTAAAAGAGGATAATCAGGCTAGATGGCCAATGTAATAGAAACTAAATAAAAACAAAATCCAGTAACTGTCAGGCACAAAATAAAATAAGGTCAGAAAAGGCAAACTAGAACCGATAGAACGTGTTCTGAAAGTACCTGGAGCTGATTAACGGTCCCTGCGAGCCCTCCTAGAACGTGGTGACTCAGTAGGACTGACATCAGGGTACCCAAGATGAGGGCAGATAGGATGCCTGAGGGCCGACGGGGATCTTCTCCTGCGGTACCTTGTTCCTTGTGCCTCCATCGGTTCTTCCAGTGGGGCAGCTTTCCTAGCTACAGAGCAGCGGAATTCAGCGTACCAGTTTGGCACATCTATAAGTGGTATACCCATGGCACCGCAGAAGTGCGGCAGGTCTTCTGGCACTTTCAAAAGGGCCGTGCGACCCATCGTTGAGGCTGACAGGCAGAAGAGATATTTCCATTTATACAGGATGCCTTTCGAGCGGAGGGTGTCCAGGAGAGGTTTCAGGTCCCAACAGTGCTGCAGGGTGATTCCGGACAGGTCTTGGTATATCTGTATTGTATGCCCTTCATGTAGAATCTGTGTTTTGCCCCTCGCTTGTCGGAGTATCTCTTCTTTGATTGTATAATCAACGATGCAGCATACTATGTCTCGTGGCGGGTCTGTTTCTCTACCTTTGGGTCTCAGGGCCCGATGGATTCTTTCCATATCGATCGGTGTTTGCGGCGGTCTGCTGAGGAGATTAAAGAGACTAATCACTGCAGAGGGCATACTGTCTCCCTCAAACGTTTCCGGCAGGCCCCGGATGCGGAGATTGTGTCGCCCCCCAGCTGAGTTAAATTTCACTTGCCACACCCAGGCCTGATTACTGCTGGACCTGTTGAATCAAGAAATCTCATAAATAGAAGCTGTCTGACAAAGTGAAGCATGCTAACAGATTACAAAAAGACATACATCATGCCACAATCTAAAAAAATTCAAGAACAGATTAAAAACAAAGTAATGTAAATGTATCGGTCTAGGAAGGGTTTTAAAGCCATTTCTAAGGCTTTGGAACTCCAGTGAACCACGGGGAGTGCCATTATTCACAAATGGAGATAGCTTGGAACAGTAGTGAACCTTCCCAGGAGTGGCCGTCCTACAAAAATGACTCCAAGAGCATGACGACGACTTATCCAGGAGGTCATAAAAGAACCCAGAACAACATCTAAAGAACTGCAGGCCTCACTTGCCTCAGGTACGATCAGTGTTCATGATTCAACAATAAGATAGAGACAGGGCAGAAATGGCATCATTGGGAGAGTTCCAAGGCAAAAGCCACTGCTGACCAAAAAGAACACAAAGGCTCATCTCACATTTACCAAAAAACATCTTGATTATCCCCAAGACTTTTAGGCAAATATTCTGTGGACTGATGAGACAAAAAATAGGATTTTTATAACAGCTTACCTGTAAAATTATTTTCTTTGAAGTACATCATGGGACACAGAGCCATAGTAGTTACTATGTGGGTTATATAGGCCACCTTCAGGTGATAGACGCTGGCACGCCCTAAATTAAAAAGTGCACTCCCTATATAACCCCCCCACACTGGTGGGAGTACCTCAGTTTTGTAGCAAAGCAATACACATGTATACCAAGAAGGGAGGGACCTCTGTGTCCCGTGATGTACTTCAAAGAAAAGGATTTTACAGGTAAGCTGTTATAAAAATCCTATTTTCTTATCGTACATCACGGGACACAGAGCCATAGTAGTTACTATGTGGGATGTCCCATAGCAATGCCAACTGAAGGGAGGGAGACACAACAAAGTAGGGCACCAAGAGACTAGAGGACTCATACTGCAGTACACTGCGCCCAAAGGCGATATCCTCATGCCTTTTACATCTACTTGATAGAATCTGGTAAATGTATGGACTAAAGACCAAGTTGCGGCCTTGCAGATCTGAGCCATGGAGGCTTGGTGATGCACTGCCCAAGAAACACTAACAGCCCTGGTGGAGTGCACTTTAATATGAAAAGGAGGAATTTTCCTCTTTAAACCATAAGCTTGAACAATCACTTGACGAATCCATTTAGAAATAGTAGATTTCGATGCTGCCTGTCCTGTTTTAGCACCGTCTGGCAGCACAAACAAAACATCTGTTTTACGAAGCTGAGCGGTCACTTTCAATAGACCTTGACCGCTCTCACCACATCAAGAGAATGTAGTGACCTTTCTTCCACAGAAAATGAGGTTCTGAAAAAAAATGAAGGCAGAACAATATCCTGGTTTAAATGAAAACCCGATACTACCTTCGATAGGAATTCAGGATGAGGCCGCACACACAACCTCATCCTTATGAACAACCAATATGGCTCTTTACAAGAAAGAGCAACCAACTCTGATACTCGTCTTGCAGAAGATATGGCAACTAAGAAAATTATTTCCCCCCCATCAAGAGGACCAAGGGAATATCTCGTATTGGCTCAAAAGGCTGCTTCTGTAAGCCAACAGGACTAAAATTATGTCTCCAGGGTTCAGGGGTGACCAAACTGGAGGATTTAATCCGCGTTACCCCCTGAATAAGGTTACAAACTAGAGAGTGAGAAGCAAGCGGTCGTTGAAAAGAAAGACTGATAAGGCCGACATCTGGCCTTTGATATTACTCAAGGCCAGCTTCATTTCTAATCCTATCTGTAGGAATTCAAGGATCCTACCTATGACATATTTCCTGGGGTGCCAACCCCTGGATTCACACCAGGAGACATATGCCTTCCCGATTTTATAGTATATGACTCTGGAGGCCGGCCTCCTAGCATTACCCAAAGTAGAAACTACTGAAGCTAACAGCCCACGATTTTTCAGAATGTGGGTCTCAATATCCAAACCACTAAATTTAGTGTTTGTAAGGTAGGATGGAATACCGGACCTTGCGAGAGAAGGTCTGGCCATAGTGGTAGGGTCCAAGGGTCCCCTACCGCCATCTTTACAATCTTGGCAAACCAAAATCTCCTGGGCCACGCTGGGACCACAAGAATCACCTCCTTACCTTCTTGCTTGATCCTACGATAAGGCGCGGAAGCAGCAGAACAGGAGGGAATGCATAGATCAGTAAAAAACTGATCCCACAGAAAAAAACAAGGCATCTATTCTGTATGCCATCAGATCCCTTGTCCTTGACACAAAGTTGTCGATCTTGTTGTTGAAACTGGACGCAAACAGATCCACATCCAGGACTCCCCATCTTTGGCGTATTGACAGAAAGATGTCGGGGTGAAGGGACCATTCTCCCTGGAACAATTGTTGGCTACTCAAGTAGTCCACCTGCCAATTCTCTATCCCTGGAATGAAAATTGCTGATAGGCAAGGAATGTTGTTTGCTGCCCAAGATAGAATATGATTCACCTCTTTCTGGGCCGCACAATTTCTTGCGCCCCCTTGGTGAATGATATAGGTCACAGCTGTGGCACTGTTGGATTGGATCCTGACAGGGCAATTCTGAAGTTTGAGCGTCCAGGCCTCGAGGGCGAGGCGTACTGCCCAAATCTCTAGAATATTGATGGGCAAAGTCATCTCTGATTTGGACCATTTCCTTTTGGACAGATGCTTCTTCCAGGACTGCTCCTCATCCCAGAAGGCTGGCATCTGTTGTTACCACCTTCAAGGTAACTGGTAGAAAGGATTTTCCTTTTTGAAGATTCTTGGATATCAACCACTAATTGAGGCTCTGACGCACTTTGGGGGATAAACGCATTGGGAAGTCAGAGCTTGGACCTTCTTGTTCCAAGTTGACAGGATACTGTTTTGCAGCAGTCTTGAATGAAACTGCGCATAAGGAACGGCCTCGAAGAAGCCACCATCTTTCCCAAGAACTTCATGCAAACTTGAATAGAAGGATTCTTCTTTGTTTTAATCAAATGAATCAGTTCCCTCATGGAACTCATCCTTTCCTGGGGAAAAAAACACCCTCTTCTGAGTATCTATGATCAGCCCCAAGTACTACAATCTCCTTGATGGTTTTAAGGAGGATTTCTCTAGGTTGAGAATCCAACCTAGGTATTCCAGGTAGTTGACTGCGGTGACCAAAGTTTGGCTAAAGCGGGCTACCGATTGATCTATCAAGAGAAGATCGTTTAAGTAGGCTAGTATTGTTATACCTTGAGTCCTTAACCTGGCCAGCCAAAGGAGGAGCCAGGACCTTTGTAAACACTCGAGGTGCAGTAGCTAGACAGAAAGGCAGAGCTACAAACTGGAAATTAAGATTTTCTACCTCGAAGCGTTGAAATTTCTGTTGAGCAGGGAAAATCAGCACATGGAGATAAGCATCCTTGATGTCGATTGACACTAGAAGTTTTCCCCCTTGTAGGATGGAGACTACTGATCGGAATGACTCCATGTGAAAAGAACGGATATCCAAAAAACGGTTTAGATATTTGAGATCTAAAATGGGTCTCACATCCCTGTTTGGTTTTGGAGCTGTGAATAGGTTTGAATAAAACCCTAAACCTTGCTCTTCCAAGGGGACCACGGATATCATTCTTTGAGACAAGAGATGTCCAAAGCTAGAGAGACTTCTTTTTCACTGGATCTCTGGGAACGTTTCATCTGAAAAAACGAGGAGACGGGAACTCTCGGAACTCTAGTTTGTAACCTAGAGAAATTGAGGAAGCCACCCATCTGTCTTGACATTGTTCCTGCCAGACCCTTGAAACTGTAGAAGCCTTCCCCCCACTCGAGCGAGCAGGATTTTGTTTTGTGGATTTCCTTCCCCAAGTCCTCTTTGATCCTGGGATTGACCCTGAGGTTTACCTCTTGAACCTGACAGTGGAGGCTGTCGTGACTGCCTGGAGGCTGATGCCCCTGGCACTGGAGAAGAAGCACGTTTAAATGAAAAAAAATGCCTAAACTTCTTAACCGGTAAAAGGGAACTTTCCCCATTAGAAATTCTTTGGATATACTTATCCAGATCGTCTCCCAATAACTGTATACAATGAAAAGGGACACTGGTCAAGAGCTTTTTGCATGGTGCTTCGGCTGACCAATTTTTCAACCACAGGATTCTACGCACGTGTACCAGCCCTAGCACTAGCCACGAGACCTGGAGAATAGAATCTTTCATAGCGTCTACTGTAGAACACAACGTTTCTGATATCCCGGCCAAATCCTGGGCCTGCTGATCAGGAATAACTTTGAGTACCTCTATAAACTGGTCCTATAAGGACTGAGATACTCAGATCGCTGCCAGCGCCGGTTGAACGACTGAACCTGCGAGCGAAAAAGGAACTCCAACTTTTTATCTGTTGGACCCTTTAGCAAATGATTGTCTACTGGACAAGTAAGGTTTTCGATTACAGAGGATATAGCAGCGTTAATTGCTGGAATTCCCCATTTCTTATAAAACTTTTCCTCCATAGGCTAAAGCATTGGAAAACTTTTTTCGGAGAAAAAAAACTGTTTATCTGGGTGCTCCCACTCAGAATAAGCTTTCTTAGCCATAAATGGATAGGAAAAGCATGAACAGATTGGGGAGGCTTTTTGGTGACCCAAAACCAGAAGTGGGCTCATTGACTGACTGCTTTACTGGCAGAAAAAATGTGGAGCGGAACAATTAGGTGAGAGAAGAAGAGACTTCAGCCTCTTCCTGGTCCTTTGAGAGAAAATCGTCGTCTCTCGCCCCTTGTACCTCAGCATGAGGGTCCTGAGCAATGAACGGGAACCTGCTACGCTTAGTCCCACTCTGGGATGCGATTAAAGCATCAATTTTTGCTTCAAGCTTAAAATGGTTGAAGAAAAAACCTCTTTAGTAAAATACACAGGGGCTGCAGTGTTAAGAGCAGCTGCAACACTTGCCCCTTGTGATGGCTCACTCTGACCAGCCATATTACTCTCAGGGGAGGATGCCATCTTTACTGAGATGGTTTTAGGCTTCTGTGTGACTGTAAAGTCTTTCTTGAGGTGTTTTCCACCCCCCTTCTGCCAAGACGGTAAGTGCTCAATACAGCCCCCAGTGGTGACACATAGGCATGACAACATTTACTAAATTAAAGGAGACATTCATAAGAAAATTTTAAAAATCTCTTAGAAAACCCCACTTACCTTTCCCACCGCAGGGTTTTCTGTGGTAAACCAACAGACCTAATCTTCACCCTTCATGGTGGGTTCCGTTAAACCTTCAGGAGCCGGGGATCCTCGAGGAAACCCACAATCCTGAACTTGTAATAGCACCACTGCCAGTAAAAACTTTATGGCCTTAATACCAAAAAGTACTGAATCCCGGGGTCCAGCTCTCTAAAGAGAAGCGTTACAGGCAAGACTTCGTTTCTTTGGATACGAGGCCCGGGTACCATTCAATTCATCCAAAAAGACACTTTGAATGGATCCGGCTGCATGGCTAGCCCCAGCAAGCATTGCTCCAGTGGAGCTCAGCACAGCACATCTTTACTTGTGACCAACACCTTAGACACTGGCGAACAAACTGAGGTACTCCCACCAGCGGGAGGGGTTATATAGGGAGTGCACTTTATTTAGGGCATGCCAGTGTCCATCACCTGAAAATGGCCTATAACCCACATAGTAACTACTATGGCTCTGTGTCCCCTGATGTACAATAAGAAATTTTACTTTTTGGAAGGTGCATCCTGTTACATCTGGCATAAAACTAATATAGCAATTCATAACAAGAACATCATACCAACAGTCAGACATTGTGGTGGTAGCGTGATGGTCTGGGGCTGCTTTGCAGCTTTAGGACCTGGACGACTTACCATAATTGATGGAACCATGAATTCTGAGCTATACCAGAAAATCCTAAAGGAGAATGTCCTGCCATCAGTTGGTGACCTCAAGCTCAAGTGCACTTGGGTTATGCAGCAGGACAATGATCTGAAACACAACAGCAAGTCCACTTCCAAATGGTTCAAGCAAAGCAACATTTAGGTTTTGGAGTGGCCTAGTGAAAGCCTGTACTTAAATCCAATTGAGATGCTGTATCATGACATTACACAGGCCGTTCATGCTGAAAAACCCTCCAATGTGGCGGAATTTCAAACAATTCTGCAAAGAAGAGTGGGCCAAAATTGCTCCACGGCTATGTGAAAGACTCATTGCCAGTTATTGCAAAAGCTTGATTGCAGTTGTTGCCACCAAGGGTGGCACAAACAGTTGTTAGGTTTAGGGGGCAAATACTTTTTCACATAAAGCCAGGCAGGTTTGGACAGATTTTGTTGCTTTAATAAATGAAACCATCATTTAAAAACTGCATTTTGTATTTACTCGGGTTATCTTTGTGTCATAAAATTTGTTTAATGATCTGAGCCATTTAAGTGTGACAAATATGCAAAAAAAAAAATCAGAAAGGGGCAAAGACTTTTTCACAGCATTGTATATAGCCATATGGCAGCCAGAATTTGCATACTTTGCTTTTATTGTTCATTATGATTTAAAAAAATGTTCAAACAGACAAATATTACTTAACCACTTGCCGACCGCCTCACGCCTATATATGTGAGCAGAGCGGCACGGGCAGGCAAAATCACGTACCTGGTACGTGATTGCCTTCCCGCGGGCGGGGGGTCCGATCGGACCCCCCCCCCGGTGCCAGCTGCGGTCGGCATTTGGCTGGGAGCATTGAGAGACGAGGGGGAGGCCATCTGATCGTGGCCCCCCCCCTCGCGATCGCTCCCAGCCAATGAGAAACATCCCCTGCCTCTGTATAGTACACAGAGGCAGAGGATGTGATGTTATCTCCCCTCGGTTCGGCAGTTTCCGTTCCAGCGCCGAGGGGAGATGACATGTAAGTGCACAACACAAAACACACACAGTAGAACATGCCAGGCACACATTACACCCCGATCCCCCCCCCCGATCGCCCCCCGATCCCCCCCCAATCACCCCCCCCGTCACAAACTGACACCAAGCAGGTTTTTTTTTTTTTTTTTTCCTGATTACTGCATAGTGTCAGTTTGTGACAGTTAGAAGTGTTAGGACAATTAGGGTTAGCCCCCTGTAGGTCTAGGGTACCCCCTAACCCCCCCTAATAAAGTTTTAACCCCTTGATCACCCCCCCTCACCAGTGTCGCTAAGCGATCATTTTTCTGATCGCTGTATTAGTGTCGCTGGTGACGGTAGTTAGGGAGGTAAATATTTAGGTTCGCCGTCAGCGTTTTATAGCATCAGGGACCCCCATATACTATCTAATAAATGTTTTAACCCCTTGATTGCCCCCTAGTTAACCCTTTCACCACTGATCACCGTATAACTGTTACGGGTGACGCTGGTTAGTTCGTTTATTTTTTATAGTGTCAGGGCACCCGCCGTTTATTACCGAATAAAGGTTTAGCCCCCTGATCGCCCGGCGGTGATATGCGTCGCCCCAGGCAGCGTCAGATTAGCGCCAGTACCGCTAACACCCACGCACGCAGCATACGCCTCCCTTAGTGGTATAGTATCTGAACGGATCAATATCTGATCCGATCAGATCTATACTGGCGTCCCCAGCAGTTTAGGGTTCCCGAAAACGCAGTGTTAGCGGGATCAGCCCAGATACCTGCTAGCACCTGCGTTTTGCCCCTCCACCCAGCCGATCACTGTCACTTACAAAACACTAAACGCATAACTGCAGCGTTCGCAGAGTCAGGCCTGATCCCTGCGATCGCTAAAAGTTTTTTTGGTAGCGTTTTGGTGAACTGGCAAGCGCCAGCGGCCTAGTACACCCCGGTCGTAGTCAAACCAGCACTGCAGTAACACTTGGTGACGTGGCGAGTCCCATAAGTGCAGTTCAAGCTGGTGAGGTGGCAAGCACAAGTTGTGTCCCGCTGCCACCAAAAAGACAAACACAGGCCCGTCGTGCCCATAATGCCCTTCCTACTGCATTCGCCAATCCTAATTGGGAACCCACCGCTTCTGCAGCGCCCGTACTTACCCCCCTTTCACATCCCCAACCAAATGCAGTCGGCTGCATGAGAGGCATTTTTATGTCCTCCCGAGTACCCCTACCCAACGAACCCCCCCAAAATAGATGTCGTGTCTGCAGCAAGCGTGGATATAGGCGTGACACCCGCTATTATTGTCCCTCCTGTCCTGACAATCCTGGTCTTTGCATTGGTGAATGTTTTGAACGCTACCATTCACTAGTTGAGTATTAGCGTAGGGTACAGCATTGCACAGACTAGGCACACTTTCACAGGGTCTCCCAAGATGCCATCGCATTTTGAGAGACCCGAACCTGGAACCGGTTACAGTTATAAAAGTTACAAGTTTGCAAAAAAACCACAAACAAAAATAAAAAAAAATAGTTGTCGTTTTATTGTTCTCTCTCTCTCTATTCTCCCTCTATTGTTCTGCTCTTTTTTACTGTATTCTATTCTGCAATGTTTTATTGTTATTATGTTTTATCATGTTTGCTTTTCAGGTATGCAATTTTTTATACTTTACCGTTTACTGTGCTTTATTGTTAACCATTTTTTTGTCTTCAGGTACACCATTCTTGACTTTGAGTGGTTATACCAGAATGATGCCTGCAGGTTTAGGTATCATCTTGGTATCATTCTTTTCAGCCAGCGGTCGGCTTTCATGTAAAAGCAATCCTAGCGGCTAATTAGCCTCTAGACTGCTTTTACAAGCAGTGGGAGGGAATGCCCCCCCTCACTGTCTTCCGTGTTTTTCTCTGGCTCTCCTGTCTCAACAGGGAACCTAAGAAAGCAGCCGGTGATTCAGCCAGCTGACCATAGAGCTGATCAGAGACCAGAGTGGCTCCAAATATCTCTATGGCCTAAGAAACCGGAAGCTACGAGCATTTTATGACTTAGATTTCGCCGGATGTAAACAGCGCCATTGGGAAATTGGGGAAGCATTTTATCACACCGATCTTGGTGTGGTCAGATGCTTTGAGGGCAGAGGAGAGATCTAGGGTCTAATAGACCCCAATTTTTTCAAAAAAGAGTACCTGTCACTACCGATTGCTATCATAGGGGATATTTACATTCCCTGAGATAACAATAAAAATGAGTTAAAAAAAAAATATGAAAGGAACAGTTTAAAAATAAGATAAAAAAGCAAAAAAATAATAAAGAAAAAAAAAAAAAAAAAAAAAAAAAAAAAAAAAAAAAAAAAAAGCACCCCTGTCCCCCCTGCTCTCGCGCTAAGGCGAACGCAAGCATCGGTCTGGCGTCAAATGTAAACAGCAATTGCACCATGCATGTGAGGTATCACTGCGAAGGTCAGATCGAGGGCAGTATTTTTAGCAGTAGACCTCCTCTGTAAATCTAAAGTGGTAACCTGTAAAGGCTTTTAAAGGCTTTTAAAAATGTATTAATTTTGTTGCCACTGCACGTTTGTGCGCAATTTTAAAGCATGTCATGTTTGGTATCCATGTACTCGGCTTAAGATCATCTTTTTTATTCCATCAAACATTTGGGCAATATAGTGTGTTTTAGTGCATTAAAATTTAAAAAAGTGTGTTTTTTCCACAAAAAATGCGTTTGAAAAATCGCTGCGCAAATACCGTGTGAAAAAAATAAATGAAACACTCACCATTTTAATCTGTAGGGCATTTGCTTTAAAAAAATATATAATGTTTGGGGGTTCAAAGTAATTTTCTTGCAAAAAAAAATAATTTTTTCACGTAATCAAAAAGTGTCAGAAAGGGCTTTGTCTTCAAGTGGTTAGAAGAGTGGGTGATGTGTGACATAAGCTTCTAAATGTTGTACATAAAATGCCAGGACAGTTCAAAAACCCCCAAATGACCCCATTTTGGAAAGTAGACACCCCAAGCTATTTGCTGAGAGTCATGTCGAGTCCATGGAATATTTTATATTGTGACACAAGTTGCGGGAAAGAGACAAAATTTTTTTTTTTTTTTTTTTTGCACAAAGTTGTCACTAAATGATATATTGCTCAAACATGCCATTTGGATATGTGAAATTACACCCCAAAATACATTCTGCTGCTTCTCCTGAGTACGGGGATACCACATGTGTGGGACTTTTTGGGAGCCTAGCCGCGCACGGGACCCCGAAAACCAATCACCACCTTCAGGCTTTCTAAGGGCGTAAATTTTTGATTTCACTCTTCACTGCCTATCACAATTTCGGAGGCCATGGAATGCCCAGATGGCACAAACCCCCCCCCAAATGACCCCATTTTGGAAAGTAGACACCCCAAGCTATTTGCTGAGAGGTATAGTGAGTATTTTGCAGACCTCACTTTTTGTCACAAAGTTTTGAAAATTGAAAAAAGAAAAAAAAAAAATTTTTTTTCTGGTCTTTCTTCATTTTCAAAAACAAATGAGCTGCAAAATACTCACCATGCCTCTCAGCAAATGGGGTCATTTGGGGGCGTTTTGTGCCATCTTGGCATTTTATGGCCTTCAAAACTGTGATAGGTAGTGAGGCGTGAAATCAAAAATTTATGCCCTTAGAAATCCTGAAGGCGGTGCTTGGTTTTCGGGTCCCCGTACGGGGCTAGGCTCCCAAAAAGTCCCACACATGTGGTATCCCCGTACTCAGGAGAAGCAGCTGAATGTATTTTGGGGTGCAATTCCACATATGCCCATGGCCTGTGTGAGCAATATATCATTTAGTGACAACTTTTTGTAAAATTTTTTTTTTTTGTCATTATTCAATCACTTGGAAAAAATAAATAAATATTCAATGGGTTCAACATGCCTCTCAGCAATTTCCTTGGGGTGTTTACTTTCCAAAATGGGGTCATTTGGGGGGGGGGGGGGGGTTGTACTGCCCTGCCATTTTAGCACCTCAAGAAATGACATAGGCAGTCATAAACTAAAAGCTGTGTAAATTACAGAAAATGTACCCTAGTTTGTAGACGCTATAACTTTTGCGCAAACCAATAAATATACGCTTATTGACATTTTTTCTACCAAAGACATGTGGCCGAATACATTTTGGCCTAAATGTATGACTAAAATTTAGTTTATTGGATTTTTTTTATAACAAAAAGTAGAAAATATCATTTTTTTCAAAATTTTCGGTCTTTTTCCGTTTATAGCGCAAAAAATAAAAACGGCAGAGGTGATCAAATACCATCAAAAGAAAGCTCTATTTGTGGGAAGAAAAGGACGCAAATTTCGTTTGGGTACAGCATTGCATAACTGCGCAATTAGCAGTTAAAGCGACGCAGTGCCGAATTGTAAAAAGTGCTCTGGTCAGGAAGGGGGTAAATCCTTCCGGGTCTGAAGTGGTTAAAATGGTGCTGCTGGCACTCATATTTCTGTGCCCTGTCATCTATAGCACTCTGGTATTATCCTGTTTAGAATCACTGATAGAGCTCTATTACTCTATTGACATGTTGTAAATGTTCCTCCTGCTGAATCTCTTCTTCATATGCAGATGGTGTTATCTATTTTCACCATACGCTTACCCACATAAAATCTGGAATGCTCTAACTGGTTTCTCTTTCGAGAGTTGCACCTGCTAAGCTGTTTCCATATTGTGTTTCAAAAAGAATATATAACATTTAGCATAAAAAAGGGTAAAAACCCCTGTCAGTTTCTTTTTTGACATCTGTGTCCAATTGGGGAAATTTACCTTCACTTCCCGTCCTATAGCCAATATAGGAAGTGAGAGGAAATCCCTTCAAAGTGAGGGAATCTCTGGTTGCCACCAGGGTCACCAAATCTAGTATCCCCAATAAAATATTTCCCTTCTATTCCTGTTCTGTTGACAACCCAAAATGTGGAATTTTGTTTTACTTTTACTCTTGATGATAATGGTAAACAAGACAAGCAGAGAGGGTGAATTTTCCTAATGGAAACACAAACAGCAAAAAAAGGGAAAAAACTGACAGGTGTTCTAATCCCTAGTATGTTTAAAATGTACATACTAATTATACAAATCCATATTCACCATTATCTATAGAAATATTTCTGTAATCTTCCTTTTAATATATTTAGTGCACTAGACAGTAATGGTTTTCCTGGTGTTTCTATTTAATTCCATACATAATAAAGAGTCAATTCACCCATAGCCAATATCTGAGTTTTTAGCAGATATTTGAATGGTTTCTTATAAAAAGGGGATCAAGGAGAACAACTAACCAAGTTCTCTATATCTCCTTAATATTTTCTTATTTTACTTTAGAGTACACCAGCTAGTTGAGTATAAATCATTTGCATCTGATACACACATCGTAACACAGGTTATTAGTTGGAAGTAATTTGGCACATTTTACTTCATTATTGGATTTATCATGTACTGAGTGTAAGGGTCGGGACTCGGAGTAGAAAAATGTACAACATAATATTTATATAGCAAGCAGGAGTTAGGAGTGCAGGAGTCAGTAGTGGGTAATGTAGTTTGTAAACACACAGTTATGTAAACAGAGTTATGTAACACACAGAGTACAGGGGTCATGCATGTGTACTGCAGTGTGGGGGTCAGGAATATGTACCATACAGAGTGCAGGGGTCCAGAGTAAGTAACACAAACAGTGAAGGGATCAGGAGTACACAATGCATAGAGTGCAGGGGTCTGGAGAAGGTAACACACACAGTGAACGTGTCAGGAGTATGTAATGCAAAGAGTTCATTAGTTATGCGTATGTCCTGCAGAGAGAGTAAAGGGTTCAGGAGTATGTAAGGCACAAAGTGCAGAGGCAGCAGTGTGTATCACACAGAGTACAGGGGTCAGTAGTGCTTGGTGCTCAGAATGCAGGGATCAGGAATACATAGCACACTGAGTGTAGGTCTCCCCCCTCCAACCCACCCCTGTACACATGCAGAGAACAGAAGTCAGAAGTATGTAAAACACAATTTGCAGGGCTCATGCGTGTGTGCTGCAGGGAGTGTGGGGGTCAGACATATGTAACACAGAGTGTAGAGGTCGGAGATAGGTATCACTCAGTACAGTGGTCAGTAGAGCTTAATCTTATGCCGCGTACACATGGTCGGAATTTCCGACAACAAATGTTCGATGGGAGCTTGTTGTCGGAAATTCCGACCGTGTGTAGGCTCCATCGGATATTTTCCGTTGGAATTTCTGACAAACAAAATTTGAGATCTGGATCTCAAATTTTCTAACAACAAAATCCAGAAATTCCGATCGTGTGTACACAATTCCGACGCACAAAATTCCATGCATGCTCGGAATCAAGAAGAAGAGCCACACTGGCTACTGAACTTCATTTTTCTCGGCTGGTCGTACGTGTTGAATGTCACCGCGTTCTTGACGTTCGGAATTTCCAACAACATTTGTGTGACCATGTGTATGCAAGACAAGTTTGAGCCAACATCCGTCGGAAAAAAAACATGGATTTCTTTTCATACATCAGGGGACACAGAGCCATAGTAGTTACTATGTGGGTTATGGGCCACCTTCAGGTTATGGACACTGGTACGTCCTAAGACAAGAAGTGCATTCCCTATATAACCCCTCTTACTACTGGGAGTACCTCAGTTTTTTCGCCAGTGTCTAAGGTGTTGGTTACGAGTAAAGATGTGCTGTGCTGAGCTCCACTGGAGCAATCCTTTCTGGGGCTAGCCATGCTGACCGGATCCATTCAAAGTGTCTCTCCTGGCCAAATTGAATGGTACCCGGGCCTGGTATCGGCAGAAACGAGGTTTTGCCTGTGAATGCTTCTCTTTTTAGAGAGCTGGACCCTGGGATCCAGTACTTTTTGGTAGTGAGGCCATAAAAGTTTTACTGGCAGGGTGCTGTTGCAGGTCCAGGATAGTGGGTTTCCTGAGGATCCCCAGCTTCTGAAGGTTTAACGGAACCCACCATGAAGGGTGAAGATTGGGTCTGTTGGTTTACCACAGAAAATCCTGCGGTGGGAAAGGTAAGTGGAGTTTTCTAAGAAAGCCTTTGAATTTCTTATGAATGTCTCCTTAAAAAAAAATGTTGTTATGCCTATGTGTCACCACTGGGGGCTGTATTGAGCACTCACCGCCTCATGCTGGAAACAGCACTGTGTCAGGAGCCGAACACTTCCTCCTTCTCCTCCGGCCGAGCAGCAATCCTCCGGTAAGCCTAAGGGTGGGATTTTTCTCCCCACCTGTGCTCCCCTATGCTGGAATTTTCCCCCCTCATGGGGTAAAAACGCTCTGATTCATTTAAAAAAAAAAAAAAGAGAGAGAAGAAAAGGGCAATCAGCGGCCACTCGGCGGCCTTGTAACCCCCCCGCCATGCTCTCTCTGGGTCTGAGAGGACCTGTAGTCCCCCGCTCGCGTGGGAAAACCCTTCCTTTTGAAATAGGGAGTGGAGCTGTAGACAACGCGGGGGGGCTATCAGCGTCTGCGTTCTCCGACGCCAGGTGCACATGGAGGCAAGTATTTAAAAGCACACTGTGTGCTGCTGCAGGCTGTGGAGGGACACAAGAGCAAAGAGATGGCATTATCAGGTTTGGTGACACAGGCATTTCCTTTGACACATTGTTACTGCTTTAGGCTGGGCATTAATAGCAGCAATTTTGCTGGACTATAGTCCTAGCAGTGTATGCATTCCTTCTGGTAGTGCCTCTGCTTTGTGCATCAGGCTATGAGCGGAAGGGGGACAAGGAACACCTCAAAGGGTTCTAAAGGATCGATTGTTTTACGACAACCTAAATCCATGTCCAAGAAAATGTCATCCTCCTCTGAGAGTGATGCGGCCGGTCAGAGTGAGCCGTCAGGGGGACTGGTGTCGCAGCAGCTCTGGACACTACAGCCCCTATATATATCACTCAGGAGGTTGTTTCTTCTACCATTTTAAGTTTGGAACAGAAGATTGGTGTTATGTTAGCTTCCCATAGTGGGTCCAAGCGTAACAGATCCCCGTCCAGTGCTCAGGACCCTCATACTGAGGAGCAAGGGGATCAGGAAGTTTTTCCAAAAGATCCAAAAGAAGACGCTGATATCTCCTCTTCCGAGGATCCTAATATGGAGGGAGCAGTCTCACAAGAAAGACTGTTGGTACACTCCCTTACTAAGTTGGTTTGCTCAACTTTTTTGCTGCCTGTAGCGCAGTCTATTGATGAGCCCACCTCAAGTTTGGGATCACTTAAACCTCCCCAATCTGGGGATGCCTTTCCTATCCATTCATGGCTAAAAAAAGCTGATGTATTCTGAGTGGGAACACCCAGATAAGCAGTTTTTTCCTCCAAAAAATACTTTATCCTATGGAGGAGGAATTAGAAATGGGGGGTTCCAGCAATCGATGCTGCGATCTCCTCGGTAAATAAAAACTTCACTTGTCCTGCTGACAATGCGCAAATGTTGAAGGATCCAACAGAAAAAAAGTTGGAATTTCTTTTTAAGAACAACATTTCTCTTGCAATTTCAGTGGTGCAGCCAGCTCTTGTGGCTATTGGTTTATCTCAGTCCATAAAGGACCAGTTTGTAGATATACTTCAGATTATTCCTGATCAGCAGGCCCAGCAATGGGCCGGCATATCAGAAGCACTATGTTTTATGGTGGATGCAATTAAAGATTCTATTATTCAAGCCTCACGGCTTATGCTAGGACTGGTACATACGCGCAGAGTCCTATGGTTGAAAAATTGGTCAGCCGAAGTGCCATGTATAAAGCTCTTGGCCAGATTCCCATTTCATGGTGAACGGTTATTTGGAGATGATTTAGATAAATATATCCAAAGGATTTCTAATGAGGAAAGTTCTATTTTACCAGTGAAAAAGAAGTTTAAGCATTTTTCCCTTAAACGTGCATCTTCTCCAGTGCCAGGAGCATCTGTCTCCAGACAGTCTTGATGGCCTCCACCGTAGAGCTCAAGAGGAAGACCTCAGGAGCAGTCCCAGGGCCAAAAGAGGACTTGGGGCAGGAAGCCCGCAAAGCAAAATACTAAAGCCTCCTTATGAAGGGGCACCCCCGCTCGCTTGGGTGGGGGGAAGGCGTCTACAGTTTTCAACGATCTGGCAGGAACAATGTCAAGACAGATGGGTGGCTTCCTCAATTTCTCTAGGTTACAAACTAGAGTTCCGAGAATTCCCGTCTCCCCATTTTTTAAAATTGAACAGAGATCCCAGAGATCCAGGGAAAAGGAAGTCTCTCTTTCTAGCTCTGGATCATCTCTTGTCCCAGAAGGTGATATCAGAAGTTCCCACAGAAGAGCAAGGTTCAGGGTTTTATTCAAACCTCTTCACGGTTCCAAAACCGAATGGGGAGGTAAGACCCATCCTAGATCTCAAGGATCTGAACCGGCACTTGAATATCCGTTCCTTTCGCATAGAGTCAATCAGATCAGTTGTCTCCATTCTGCAAGTAAGGGAATTTTTGGGCTCAATTGATATCAAAGATGCTTATCTCCATGTGCCAATATTTCCCGCTCATCAGAAATTTCTACACTTTGAGGTAGAAAATCGTAATTTTCAGTTTGTGGTTCTGCCGTTCGGTCTAGCCACCGCACCGCGTGTGTTCACAAAGATCCTGGCGACTCCTTTAGCCAGGTTAAGGGCTCAGGGTGTAACTGTCCTAGCTTATCTAGACGATTTGCTTTTAGTAGATCAATCAGTCACTGGTCTGAACCAAAGTTTAATCTCAGCCGTAAGCTACCTGGAATTCCTAGGCTGGATTCTCAACCTAGAAAAATCCTCCTTAAAACCGTCAAGGAGATTACAGTACTTGGGGCTGATCATAGATACCGTTCAAAAGAAGGTATTCTTACCCCAGGCAAGAATCAGCTCCATAAAGGAACTGATTCTACTTGTCAAAACAAAGAGAAATCCTTCCATTCGGCTGTGCATGTAATTGTTAGGAAAGATGGTGGCCTCCTTCGAGGCCGTTCCTTATGCGCAGTTTCATTCAAGACTGCTACAAAACACCATCCTGTCGGCCTGGAACAAGAAATTCCAGACTTTGGACTTTACAATGTGCTTATCCCCCGAGGTGCGTCAGAGCCTCAATTGGTGGTTGATATCCAGCAACCTTCAACAGGGGAAATCCTTTCTACCAGTATCCTGGAAAGTGGTAACGACGGATGCCAGCCTTCTAGGCTGGGGAGCAGTCCTGGAAGAAGCATCTGCCCAGGGGAAGTGGTCCAAGTCATAAAGGACCTTGCCCATCAATATTCAAGAAATTCGGTCAGTACGTCTGGCCCTAGAGGCCTGGACGCTCAGTCTACAGAATTGTCCTGTCAGGATTCAATCCAACAATGCCACGTCTGTGGCCTACATCAATCACCAAGGGGGCACGAGAAGTCGTGCAGCCCAAAAAGAGGTGAATCATGTTTTAGCTTGGGCAGAAAGCAACATTCCTTGCCTATCGGCGATATTCATTCCAGAGATAGAAAATTGGCAGGCGGACTACTTGAGTCGCCAAAAATTGTTTCCGGGAGAAGGGTCCCTTCACCCTGACATCTTTCTGTCGATATGTCAAAGATGGGGTGTTCCGGACGTGGATCTGTTCGCGTCCAGATTCAACAACAAGGTCGACAACTTTGTATCAAGGACGAGGGATCTGCTAGTGTGCGGAACAGACGCCTTGGTCATGGGATTCCATTTCCTCCGGTTCTGCTGCTTCCGTGCCTTCTCCGCAGGATCAAGCAGGAACGGAAAGAGGTGATTCTGGTGGCCCCAGTGTGGCCCAGAAGATCTTGGAAGTATGTCATAGGTAGGATCCTTGAATTCCTGCAAATGGGATTGGAAATGAAGCTGGCCTTGAGTACTATCAAGGGCCAGGTCTCAACCTTATCAGTATTCTTTCAACGGCCTCTTGCTTCCCACTCTCTGGTACGTAGCTTTATTCAGGGGGTAACGCAGATTAATCCTCCCATCAGGGCATCCCTGAATCGTTGGGATTTGAATTTAGTCTTGTCGGCTTTACAGAAACAGCCTTTTGAGCCTTTACGGGAAATTCCCTTGGTCCTTTTGACAAGAAAAATCATCTTTTTGGTTGCCATATCCTCTGCCAGATGGGTATCGGAATTGGCGGCTCTGTCTTGTAAAGAGCCATATTTGATTATTCATAAGGATAAGGTGGTATTGTGGCCTCATTCTGAATTCCTACCAAAGGTAGTGACAGGTTTTCATTTAAACCAGGATATTGTTCTGCCTTCTTTTTTCCCAGAGCCTCGATCTAGGGAAGAGAAGTCACTACATTCCCTTGATGTAGTGAGAGTAGTCAAGGTCTATTTAAAAGAGACCGCTCAGATTCGCAAAACAGATGTTTTGTTTGTATTGCCAGAAGGTCCTAAAAGAGGACAGACAGCATCAAAATCTACTATCTCCAAATGGATTCGTCAAGTGATTGTTCAAGCTTATGGTCTAAAGAAGAAAATTCCTCCTTTTCATGTTAAAGCGCACTCTACCAGGGCTGTTAGTGCCTCCTGGGTGGTGCATCACCAGACCTCCAAGGCTCAGATCTGCAAGGCCGCAACTTGGTCTTCAGTCCATACATTTACCAGATTCTATCAAATCGACGTAAAAGGTCATGAGAATATTGCCTTCGGGCATAGTGTACTGCAGGCTGCAGTATAAGTCCTCTAGTCTCTTAATGCCCTACCTTTTTTGTTGTGTCTCCCTCCCTTCAGTTGCCATTGCTATGGGACATCCCACATAGTAACTACTATGGCTCTGTGTCCCCTGATGTATGAAAAGAAAACAGGATTTTTAAAAACAGCTTACCCGTAAAATCCTTTTCTTTGAAGTACATCAGGGGACACAGAGGTCCCTCCCTTCTTTGGTATACACGTATATTGCTTGGCTACAAAACTGAGGTACTCCCAGTAGTGGGAGGGGTTATATAGGGAGTGCATTTCTTGTCTTAGGGCGTGCCAGTGTCCATCACCTGAAGGTGGCCTATAACCCACATAGTAACTACTATGGCTCTGTGTCCTCTGATGTACAGGGGTCAGGCGTGCATAACACACAGAGCACAGGTCTCCCCCATCCAACCCACCCCAGGATACATCTCCCCCCTTCAACTCCCCAATACACATTTCTCTCCCCTCCAACCAACCCACTGCACCTCTCTCCCCTTCAACACCCCCAGTGCACATCTCCCTCCTCTCCAGTACACATGTCCATCCAACTCCCCAGTACACATCTCTATCCCCTCTATTACACCTCTCTGCCCCCTCCAAACCCCCCAGTATACATCTCTTTGTCCTCTAGTGCACATCTCTGCACCCTCCAACCACCCAAACGCACACCTCTCCCCTCTATAGTACATATCTCTTCTGTCCAATCCCCTACTTCCCCCGCTTACGTTTCTCCCCTCCACCCCCCCCCCCCCAGTGCACATCTCTACCCCCTTCAGTTCACATCTCACCACCCTTCAACACCCCAATAGCCATTTCTCCCCTCCAATCCCCCTGGTGCACATGTCTCCCCCTCCAGTACAAATATCTGCTCCCTCTAACTTCCCAGCACACATTTCTGCCCCCTTCAATACACATCTCTACCCCCTCTAACCCCCTCAGTACACATCTTTGACCCCTCTAGTAAACATATTTGCCTCCCAATACAAATCTCTGTTCCACCTGACACCCCCCCCCCCCCCCCAGTGCACATTTCTCCCCTTTTCAGTATATATCTCTGTTCTCTCTAATCCCCCCAGTACACATCTCTGCCCTCTCCAGTACACATCTCTGCCCCTCCAAGCCTCCGTTACACATCTCTCCTCTTCAACTTCCTAACCTAAGTACACATCTCTGCTCCCTCCAACTCCCCCAGTATGCATCTCTCTCCTCCAACCCCCTCAGTGCACATCTCACCCCCCTCGAGGATACATTTCTCCTACCTCCAACTCCCAAGTACACATCTCTCCATCCTCCCAGTACACATATCTGCCCCCTTTAATCCCCCGGTACACATTTCTGCCCCCTTCAACCCCCAGTATAAATTTCTTCTCTCAACCCTGACTTCCCCAGTACACATCTCTGGGTCCTCCAACCCCCCCAGTACACATTTCTTCTCTCCAGCCTCGTAGTGAACACCTCTCCAAGCACAGTACACATCTCTGTCTCATTTTGACCCCACACCATTCCCCAGTTCACATTTCTGCATCCTACACAACTCTGCCCCCTCCAGTACACATCACTGACCCCTTCAGTACACATATTTGCCCCCTACAACCCCCCCAAGTACGTATCTCAGCAGATCAGAGGGGAAGTCCTTCCCTTAACTGCGTCACACATTAGAGCCAATGAGCAGTCTTCTTTCACAAGATGTGGGGCTCATTCCCTACCTTCTACCACAAAATATATAGCTGGAGGTTACAATAAAGAACAAATCTTGTGTGGCCTATTTTATTGCTGAACAATGTATAGGTCTTTACCAAATTATTTGCTGAATTAGACTTTCTGCTTCCTTTGATCATACAATCAGTCCCAATGTTGTAAAAAGCAACACCTGCATCTTAGCATCTCTTCAAATGTGTATGCCCTTGGCAAGTATTTCAGAAAAAATGAAATAATAATTGCATCAAACCAATGGTTTCCTCAAGCCCTGTGCAACAATGGCAGTGAGCCAATCCTACTATCGAGAAATAGACTAAGCTCTAATGAGCAAGGGCCCTCCAATTCCTCCTGTATTGAATTG